>CM066576.1:2553607-3153607 GCA_033816785.1 Picus viridis | reverse complement strand
CCATTATTTTTTCCTTTGCATTATTTTTAGTTTTCCCCTTGCCATTCTTTTTATTTTTTTCTTACCATTTCATTATATTTATTTCCTTCCTTGAAATATTAATTGAAATGTCTTTAACCTAGGGGAAAAAAAAAAAACAACAAAGAGAGAGGGGGGAAAAAAGAGAGGGGAAAAAAAGAAAAAAGAAAATAAAAAGGAGGAAAAAAAGAAAAAAGAGGGAAAAAGAGCAAAATAAAAGATGATAAAGAGGAGAGGAAAAAAAGAAAAAAGAGGAAAAAACAGGAAAAAAAGGGGGAAAGGAGAAAAAAGAAAAAAGAGGTAAAAAAAGAAAAAAGAGGGAAAAAAGAGAATAAAAAGGAGGAAAAGAGAAAAGAAGGAAAAAAAAGGGGGGAAAAAAAAAAAAAGAAAAAAGAGGAAAAAGAGAAAAGAAAAAAAAGAAAAAAAGAGAATAAAAGGAGGGGAAAAAAGGAGGAACAAAAGAGAAGAAAAGGAAAAAAAGAGAATAAAAAGGAGGAAAAAACCAAAAAAGGGGATACAAACAAAAAAGGGGGAGAAAGCAGGAAACAATTAAAAAGGAAAAACGAGACAAAAAAAAAAAAAAGAGAATAAAAAGGAGGAAATAAAGAAAAAAAAACAAAAAAGAGGGAAAAAAGGAGAAAAAAAAAAGAAAGAGGAAAAAAAGAAAAAAGAGAATAAAAGGGAGGGGAAAAAGGAAAAAAAGAGGGGGAAAAACCAATAAAAGAAAAAAAGGTGAAAAAACTAACAAGAGGGTAAAAGAGAAAAAAAGAGAAAAAAAAAGAGGGAAAAAGAGTGAAAAAGATAAAAAAGGGGGAGAAAAAAAAGGAAAAAATTAAGAGGAGATAAAAGAGAAAAAAAAAAAAAAAACCAGAGGGAAATAAGAGACTGGTTCTAGCAAGCCTGCAAATGTAAAAAAAAAAAAATCTATAACAAGTAATAATTTTGCCTTAAAGAAGATTGCCTCAAATTCCAGCTGCCACTCCAAGCTAAGCTCATATTGCTTAGACCAGTCCAGGGCAGCGCTGTTTAGAAACTGACTGGAGAAATTTACTCTGACCAGACAAACATCTTAAAGGCTTCTCCCAGTTGGGTCCGAAGTTTCTGTGGTAAATGGTCAAAACATTATTACAACACCAAGTTCAAAGATGAGCAAAAAGCTTTCCTCCCCTGCATGATTTCCCCCGAGGCTGAGTTGCCTGCCTCCCAGGGTTGGATTAGTGCTGCAAATGTGCATCACCTGCCAAAACCAAACGCAGCAGCCCCAGCTGGGGCCACTCTGGAGCTCACAGGGTGGATTTTATGTTGACATCGAATCATAGAATCAATAAGGTTGGAAAGGACCTCAAAGATCATCAAGTCCAACCTGTCACCCAAGACCTCATGACTACTAAACCATGGCACCAAGTGCCACTTATGGTAGGTGTTGGAAGGGACCTGTGTCTGTGTGGTGCAGCAGACATGCTGGAGAGAGGGATGCCATCCAGAGGGACCTGGACAGGCTGGAGAGGTGGGCACAAGCCAACCTCAGGAGCTTCAACAAGACCAAGGGCAGGGTCCTGCATCTGGGTCGAGGCAATCCCAGGCACAAATCCAGGCTGGGCAGGGACTGGCTGGAGAGCAGCCCTGAGGAGAGAGACTTGGAGGTGCTGGTGGAGGAGAAGCTCAACAGGAGCTCTCAGTGTGCACTTGCAGCCCAGAGAGCCAATCAGATCCTGGGCTTCAGCAAGAGAAGTGTGGCCAGCAGGGCAAGGGAGGTGCTTCTCCCCCTCTACTCAGCTCAGGTGAGACCCCACCTGGAGTACTGCCTCCAGTTCTGGAGCCCCTATTCCAAGAGGGATCTGGAGGTGCTGGAAGGTGTCCAGAGAAGGGCCACGAGGATGATCAGAGGGCTGGAGCACCTCTCCTGTGAGGACAGACTGAAGGAGTTGGGGCTGTTCAGTCTGGAGAAGAGAAGGCTCAGAGGTGACCTCATTGTGGCCTTCCAGTATCTGAAGGGGGCCTACAAGAAGGCTGGGAGGATCTCAGGTAGTGATAGGACTAGGGGGAATGGAATGAAGCTGGAGGTGGGGAGATTCAGGCTGGAGGTGAGGATGAAGTTCTTCCCCATGAGAGTGGTGAAGCCCTGGAATGGGTTGTCCAGGGAGGTGGCTGAGGCCCCGTCCCTGGAGGTGTTTAAGCCCAGGCTGGATGAGGCTCTGTCCAGCCTGATCTAGTGTGGGGTGTCCCTGCCCATGGCAGGGGGGTTGGAACTAGCTGATCCTTGTGGTCCCTTCCAACCCTGACTGATACTATGATACTATGATATGATACTATGGAAACTCAATCACAGGAAGTTCCTTCTCAGCATGAGGAAAAAAAAACCCACTCTTTAGTGTCAAGGTGATGGAGCACTGGAACAGGCTGCTCAGAAAGGCTGTGGAGCCTCATGCTCCAGAGATCTTCAAAACTCAACTGGATGTGTTCCTGTGTGGTCCTTCATTGCAGGGGGTTTGGAGGTCCCTTCCAACTCCTGTGATTCTGGAGATCATAGAATCATTGAATTGTTAGCATTGGAAGGGACCTCAAGGCTCAGCCAGCTCCAACCCCCCCCTGCCATGGGCAGGGACACCTCGCACCACAGCAGGTTGCCCAGAGCCACATCCAGCCTGGCTGCAAAAACCTCCAGAGATGAGGCTTCCACCACCTCCCTGGGCAACCTGTGCCAGGCTCTCACCACCCTCATGGGGAACAGCTTCTTCCTCACATCTAATCTGAATCTCCCCATTTCTAGTTTTGCTCCATTCCCCCAGCCCTATCACTCCCTGACACCCTCAAAAGTCCCTCCCCAGCTTTCTTGGAGCCCCCTGGAATGCCACAATAAGGTCTTCCAGGAGCCTTCTCTTCTCCAAATTGAACAGCCCCAACTCTCTCAGTCTGTCTCCATAGCAGAGCAGCTCCAGCCCTCTGCTCCTCCTCGTGGCCCTTCTCTGGACAGGTTCCAGCATCTCGTGGCATTGCAGGATTGTGGCACGTGCAGCTGCCTGCAAAGACACACTGGCCACTGTGCTGCAGAATCAGAGAGTGAGGGTAGAGGGTTTCTCGAGAGAGGGCAGAGGTCTACCTGATAGTCCAGTGATGGGACAAGGAGCAATGGACACAAACCAGCACTGGTTAGGCCACAGCTTGAGTCCTGTGTCCAGTTCTGAGCTCCTCAGTTCAGAAAAGATGTTGAGCTGCTGGAAGATGTCCAGAGAAGGGCAAGAAAGCTGGGGAGGGGTCTGGAGCACAGCCCTGTGAGGAGAGGCTGAGGGAGCTGGGGTTGCTTAGCCTGGAGAAGAGGAGGCTCAGGGGAGACCTTCTTGCTCCCTGAAGGGAGGTTGTAGCCAGGTGGGGGTTGGCCTCTTCTCCCAGGCACCCAGCACCAGAACAAGAAGACACAGTCTCAAGCTGTGCCAGGGAGGCTTAGGCTGGAGGTGAGGAAGAAGTTCTTCCCAGCAAGAGATTGGCCCTTGGAATGTGCTGTCCAGGGAGGTGGTGGAGTCACCATCACTGGAGGTGTTTAAGAAGTGCCTGGATGAGGCACTTGGTGCCACGGTTGAGTTGATGAGATGGTACTGGGTGATAGGTTGGACTTAATGATCTCTGAGATCTTTTCCAACCTGGTTAATTCTCTTCTCTTCCATTCTATTCTAAATGTGGAAGCTGAGAGGATGGATCTCAGCTACCTGAGTACACCCAAAGGCAGTGGTGATGTGCCTCTGATGTATCAAGCTTTTAGCTGAGAGTTTTATGCTGTCATTTGACAGAGTGCTTTGCGTACCAGACTGTAAATGCTTTTGAACAAATATTTGGAGGCAAAAGCCCCAAAGCTTTAAAATCAGGAACAAAGTTCTAAACAAGTGCCAAAACCTCACAGAAACCCTGCAGCCAACATAAATCATGGGATGAGGCAAATGCTTCATAACAAAGGACTCTAAATCTTTTCTAAGTTAATACACTAAAAAGCATTTGCTCCTTCTGTTCATTTTATGGCTGTGCAAGGGACCCACAGTCACAGAACTTCAGGGGCTGGAAGGGGCCTTGAAAGATCATCTAGTCCAAAAAGATCAGCTAGTCTAGACGCACCTCACTGCCCTTCACACCTTAGAGCTGGTTTGGATTGAAGTTGTGCCAGGGGAGGTTTAGGTTGGATAGCAGGAAAAATGTCCTCTCTGGAAGAGTTGGCAAGCATGGTTGAGTTGATGAGATGGTGTTGGGTGATGCTCTCAAAGGTCTTTTCCAACCTGGTTAATTTCATTCTATTGGAAGAGGCTGCTCAGGGGAGTGGTGGAGTCACCATCCCTGGAGATGTTAAAAAACACATGGACATGGCACTTTGTGATGTGGTGTAGTGGCCATGGTGGTTGACAGTTGGACTGGATGATCTTAGAGGTCTTTTCCAAGCAAACATTTCTTTTGTTCTATGCCCATTGGATACAACCCCTGTCGTAGAATCATAAAATCAATAAGGTTGGAAAAGACCTCAAAGATCATCAAGTCCAACCTATTACCTAACACCTAACACCTCCTGACAAGTAAACCATGGCTCCAAGGTCCACATCCAAGCCTTTCTTGAACCCCTTCAGAGATGCCCACCTCCTTGGGCAGCACATTACAATGAGCAATCTCTCTTTCTATGAAGAACTTTCTCCTCACCTCCAGCCTAAACCTCCCCTGGCACAGCTTGAGACTGTGTCCTCTTGTTCTGGTGCTGGTTGCCTGGAAGAAGAGACCAACCCCCTCCTGACTACAACCTCCCTTTCAGATAGCTTGGAACACAAGCCCTTGGAACACAAGCCCTATGAGGAGAGGCTGAGGGAGCTGGGGTTGCTTAGCCTGGAGAAGAGGAGGCTCAGGGGAGACCTTCTTGCTCTCTACAACTACCTGAAGGGAGGTTGCAGCAGGTGGGGGTTGGTCTCTTCTCCCAGGCAAGCAGCACCAGAACAAGAGGACACAGTCTCAAGCTGTGCCAGGGGAGGTTTAGTCTGGAGGTTAGGAAGAAGTTCTACACAAAGAGAGTGATTGCCCATTGGAATGGGCTGTCCAGGGAAGTGGTGGAGTCACCATCATTGGAGGTGTTTAGGAGGAGACTTGATAGGGTGCTTGGTGCCATGGTTTAGTTGATTAGGTGGTGTTGGATAATAGGTTGCATGCAATGATCTCGAAGGTCTCTTCCAACCTGGTCTGGTCTATTCTATTCTATTCTATTCTATTCTATTCTATTCTATTCTATTCTATTCTATTCTATTCTATTCTATTCTATTCTATTCTGTTCTGTTCTGTTCTGTTCTGTTCTGTTCTGTTCTAGCTGTAGAGAGCAAGAAGGTCTCCCCTGAACCTCCTCTTCTCCAGGCTAAGCAACCCCCGCTCCCTCAGCTTCTCCTCACAGGGCTGTGCTCCAGACCTCTCCCAGCTTTGTTGCCCTTCTCAGGACACGTTCAAGTGTCTCAATGTCCTTCTTAAATTGAGGAGCCCAGAACTGGACACAGTACTCAAGGTGTGGCCTAACCAGTGCTGAGTACAGGGTCAGAACAGGTTCACCCAGAACAGGCAGCACAAGATGGCACCTAGGTGGGTTTGGAATGAGTCCAGAGATGTAGACTCCACAGCCTTTCTGGGCAGCTCCTCCTCCTGCTTAGATGGAACTCCCTGTGTTCAAAATGCCCAGGTGGCTGCAGTTGTGGAGGCAGAAGGCTCAGTTGCCATGAGATACAGGTGCCCCCTTGTATTTTGTAGTGGAAAGTCTAATCATAGCTCATACTTCTCATCTGCTCTACTGTTTACCCTAGAGTACTTGCCTGCCTATTTGGAAAGCCAATATTTGCAAAGGAAACCTAATTTGCCTTCAAGTCATCAAAACACATCTGAAATTTATGTCCAATTCAGGTCCTAGCTGCAGTTTCCTCTTGGAAAAGAGGCCTCTAATCCTTCAGTACTGCAGTTAATTGTTTCATCTCCACTACTTCTTTGGAAAGGATGACTAATTAGTAAAGCAATCAGGTTGTTCCCTATTTCATGGGGGAAAAAAATAATCCCACATATACCTGTAGCAATTAAATGAAGCAGTACTTGAAAGCAGTTGGATGAGACCTTGAGCAACCTGGGCTAGTGGAAGGTGTCCCTGCCAGTGCCAGGGGGTTGGAGCTGGATGTTTTTGAAGATCCCTTCCAATCCAAACCAATCTATGAATCTATCTGTGAAATCTAAGCAGTGCTGTAAGGGTAATGATATGCCAAAATGTTTCAGTAGTAGCTGTGCCTTGTTGTAGCAACAGTTAGAGAGGAGTGAAGGCTCTGTAAGGCACTGCCCTGATCTGTGGGAATCCAGCAGGTTCTGCGCCTTCAGGGCCTCTCTTTTTAAAGCCAGGCAGCCACTGGAAGGGCAAGTCAGGAGTGTGATTTGAGCAAAGCAACTGCTGCTTCATTAGCTCTCATATTGGCAGTGCTCTCTAACAGCCTGCATGATTATGAGTGCAAACCAACCAGACCCATCACCAGCTGAATTAGTTATGGAAGCTAGTCAGCAGTGCACGGCTTGTCACTGTGTAATCTGCCTGAGGTTGGGGGCTCTGGCTTGACTGCTGTTGCAGGAAGGCAAAAAATAATCATAATACTACTACTAAAAGCAAGCTTGTGATGTCTTTCAAATGCTCACTTAGCTTGCCAGATGGAAGGGACTGCTTATCCCTCACTGTCTTCTGCCCAGCTGTGAGAGGAAGATGTGTAGCAGCCTGCAGTGTCTGCCACCCCCGCTGTGCAGTGCTGATACTTGAGGCAGTGTAGATTTTACAACCCCTCTCTCACATCATACATTCATAGAATGGGAAGGGATGGAACCAGGCAACCAGCACCAGAACAAGGGGACACAGTCTCAAGCTGTGCCAGGGAGGTTTAGACTCGAGGTGAGGAAAAAGTTCTTCACTGAGTGAGTCATTCGTCATTGGAATGTGCTGCCCAGAGAGGTGGTGGAGTCGCTGTCCCTGGAGGTGTTCAAGGGGAGATTGGATGTGGTCTTGGTGCCATGGTCTAGTTGTGAGGTCTGTTGGGACAGGTTGGACTTGATGATCCTTGGGGTCTCTTCCAACCTTGGTTATACTGTGATACTGTGATACTATGGAAGGGACATTAAAGATCATCTAGTTCCAACCCTCCTCCCAGTTTTTAGATAGCCCAAGAGCTGAAGCTGCCTTGCCCAGGTGGGATGTGCTGACCAAGTTGCAGTGTTCACCAGCACAGCTCATCCCACCCAGGCTTTCTCCCAGCATGCTGCTGAGCTCATTCCCTTCCTGAAACTCTGCCAAGTGTGTCCCTTCAGCTAAGCCCATGCCATTAATGGATTCATAGAATGGGTTGAGTTGGAAGGGACCTTAAAGATCATCCAGTGCCAACCCCTGCCGTGGGCAGGGACACCTTCCACTAGCCCAGGTTGCTCAATGACTCATCCAACCTGGTCTTGTACATGTCCAGGGAGGTGGCATCCATGACCTCCCTGGGCAACTTGTTCAAGTGTCTCACCACCCTCACTGGAAAGAATTTCTTTCTAATTGCCGATCTAAATCTGCCCTCCTCAAGCTTCAATCCATTCCCTCTCATCCTACCACTACAAGCCCTTGCAAAAGTCCCTCCCCAGCTTTCTTGTAGGCTCCCTTCAGGTACTGGAAGATTGCTCTAAGGGCTGCCCAGAGCCTTCTCTCCTCAGTGGAAACACAAAGGAAAAAGGTCCACTTGGAAATGAAGCTTAATAATTTCTTAGTCTGTTTTTAATAGGCTAAATCTTGGGAAATCAGTGAACTGTGCTGTGAAAGGGCACTGGCATTTGGGGCTCCCAATGAGAATTGATATTTCATATGAAATGTGATCCTGTGAGGAGCTCACATCATAAATTGCCACTGACATTAATACCAATGTCAATGTGAGTTACGGGGTTCCCTGCAAACCTCTGCTTTTCTCTGGATCAGTCCCAGGAGCAGTTTTTCCCAACCAAAGTCTTGAGCAAAAGCTGAATTGTAGACTGTGAATCAAAAGCTCATGAATATGTCTGCTCCCTTCACTGCAGTGATTCAAGCTTAAAGGGAACTCTGCTTTGACATGGTCTTAAAAGAAGTACAAAAGTGCCTGATCTAGAACCAGCACCACAGCTGGGATTTTTCCTGTGCAGTATATCCTTAATTACTGGGATATCACCTCCAGGGTCTTGATAGTTCTTAAAAGAGCACAGTAAGAGAACTGTCAAAGCTTATGAAATGCTGTGCTGGACACAAAGTGGGTGTGATGGACATGAGTGGAAAAAAACCCTCTGCCCTTTGAGGGTGGCAGAGCACTGGAAGAGGCTGCCCAGAGAGGTTGTGGAGTCTCTTTCTCTGGAATGAAGACTGAGAGGCTGTTTAGTCTGGAGAAGAGAAGTCTGAGAGGGGGTCTTATTAATGTCTATAAATATCTGAGGGGTGGGTGTCAAAAAGAAGGTGCCAGGCTCTTTTGGGTGGTGCCCAGTAACAGGACAAGGGACAGTGGGTGCAAGCTGGAACACAGCTCCTTCACGTTCTCCTTCAACATGAGGAGAAACTTTTTTACTATGTGGGTGACAGAGCCCTGGAACAGACTGCCCAGAAAGGTTGTGGAGTCTCCTACTCTGGAGGTATTCCAAACCCACCTGGACATATTGCTCTGGCAGAGGGGGGTTGGTTTAGGTGATCTCTCCTATGAGGACAGACTGAAGGAGTTGGGGCTGTTCAGTCTGGAGAAGAGAAGGCTCCGAGGTCACCTAATGGTGGCCTTCCAGTATCTGAAGGGGGCTACAAGAAGGCTGGGGAGGGACTTCTCAGGCTCTCAGGTAGTGATAGGACTAGGGGGAATGGAATGAAGCTGGAGGTGGGGAGATTCAGGCTGGATGTGAGGAAGAAGTTCTTCCCCATGAGAGTGGTGAAGCCCTGGAATGGGTTATCCAGGGAGGTGGTTGAGGCCCCGTCCCTAGAGACTGAGGCCCAGGCTGGATGAGGCTGTGGCCAGGCTGATCTAGTGTGAGGTGTCCCTGCCCATGGCAGGGGGATTGGAACTAGATGATCCTTGGGGTCCCTTCCAACCCTGACTGATACTACGATACCATGATCTTCAGAGGTCCATTCCACTCCCTACCTCCCTGTGCTAGCAGTGATTCGTCTTTCTATTCCTGTCTCCAGTTATTTTGAATGTGAGTGCTGCAACACAAGCCTGAGCTAGTATTAAAAGCAAGTTTTGTAGTGTCAATATTTGTCCACTCTTTCAAGCCTGGCTGTCAGCATGCCCTGCTTTCTGTTGTTCAGCCTGCAGAAGCCATTCTTCTCCAAAGATCATTGACAGGAGACCAGGAAACGTAAATCTGGAGGACTGCCAAGGCAAACAAAACTCTCAAGGGGAAAGAGGTTTGGGATTTGATGCAGTTTTTGCACTCCTGATTGATCTGGTGTAAGCCTCACTGGTCTGCAGAGCAGGTTTTGTACGGAGCAGCTGAGGGAACTGGAAGAAAAAGAGGCTGAGGGGAGACCTTCTGGCTCTGTGCAACTCCTTGAAAGAAGTTGGAGCCACATGAGCGTTGGTCTTTTCTCCCTTGTGACAAGAGATAGGAGGAGATGAAATGGCCTCAAGTTGTCCCAGAGGACGTTTAGGCTGGGTATGAGAAGAAACTTCTTGACTGAGAGGGTTCTCAAAAACTGGACCAGGTTCTCCAGGGAGGTGGCTGAATCCCTATGCCTGGAGGCATTTCAAAGATGCAAAGATGTGGTGCTGAGGGCCATGGGTTTAGCCCCAGCCTTCGTAGAGTTGGAGAGTGGGTTGGACTCGATCTTCAAGGTCTTTTCTAACCAAACCAATGTGATGATTCTCTAAGGGGGTGCAGTGTCCTGCTAAGGTAGGACATTCTTCAGTGTGAGCTGTTGAACCCAGGACTTGGGCTTCGTTGCTTTGTTGTTTGCTTTGAGAAGGGCAACAAGGTTGGTGAGGGGTTTGGAACACAAGCCCTATGAAGAGAGGCTGAGGGAGCTGGGGTTGCTTATCCTGGAGAAGAGGAGACTGAGGGGTGACCTTCTTGCTCTCTACAACTACCTGAAGGGAGGTTGTAGCCAGGCAGAGGTTGGTCTCTTCTCCCAGGCATCCAGCACCAGAACAAGAGGACACAGTCTGAAGCTGCACCGGGGGAGGTTTAGGCTGGATGTTAGGAAGAAGTTCCATACAGAGAGAGTGATTGCCCATTGGAATGGTCTGCCCAGGGAGGTGGTGGAGTCACCATCATTGGAGGTGTTCAGGAGGAGATTTGATGGGGTGCTTGGTGCCATGATCTAGTTGTTTAGGTGGGTTGGATTGGTTGATGGGTTGGACACGATGATCTTGAAGGTCTCTTCCAACATGGTTTATTGTATTGTTTTGTATTGTATTGTCTGCCTTGTTGAAGCAGAATTTGCAGAAGGTCTCTGCTGACATGGCTGTGGAGGCTGCATAAAGAGAGGGTAGGAAGTCATGGCTAAAAAAGTGAACACACAGCTGGTCAGGTAGGGTAAGAGGCTAAACAAAGTCAGAGCTGCATAAATTAGGTCCCCCCTGTGCCTCATCTCCTTGAACCAGCTGAGGGGGGTGGGGGCAGTTAAAGGGAGCTTTGTCTGTTGTAAATGCAGAGAAAGCAAATGATGTCTCCTCCTGTATCAGCATTGCACAGTTTTATTGAAACTGAACTGCTGCTGTTTTCTCCTGGAGGAAAAAGAGAAGAACCAGGACAGGGATAAGACCTCTGACTGCAATCACAGTGGGTAGTTGTGGTTTCTGCCCCTGGGGCTGTACA
The DNA here is from genome assembly GCA_033816785.1 of Picus viridis. Classification (NCBI taxonomy): domain Eukaryota; kingdom Metazoa; phylum Chordata; class Aves; order Piciformes; family Picidae; genus Picus; species Picus viridis. The sequence goes on along the minus strand of CM066576.1, from coordinate 3,142,765 downwards.
GCCAGCTGCATCTGCTCTGAGGAGACCACTGCAAGAGCACTTATGCTGTTGCCCTCCATATAATGCTCAGTCTAATGAGCACTCACATGAGGAACATTCCAAGCTCCCCTCTCTGCCTCTCCATTTAAAGAAGAGGGAGGGAAAAAAAAGGCAGAAAACATTCATTTTATGTTTGCTGTTATGTTTAATGATTTGTGAAATCAACAGCCACAAAAATCAACCTCTTTTTGCCAGGTATCAAGTTGAGATGGTCTTTGTGTTTTATTTTTCTCCCCATTACTTGCCCTTTTATCTGCTCCATTTGAGGCTTTTTAGAGATGCACTTGGGCCTAACACCCTCAAACCCTTACAGAAAATTGCTTTATCCACTGCTTAAGGTGGAGCTGCAGAGCTGGGGTTTTTTAATCTACAAATGCTATCAAGTGGCTAAATGAAGACTTAGGAAGGAATGGGAGGAAGCTTTACAGAGCTCATAGAATCATAGAATCAGTCAGGGTTGGAAGGGACCACAAGGATCATCTAGTTCCAACCCCCCTGCCATGGGCAGGGACACCCCACACTACATCAGCCTGGCCACAGCCTCATCCAGCCTGGGCCTCAATCTCCAGGGACGGGGCCTCAACCACCTCCCTGGATAACCCATTCCAGGGCTTCACAACGCTCATGGGGAAGAACTTCCTCCTCCCCTCCAGCTTGAATCTCCCCACCTCCAGCTTCATTCCATTCCCCCTAGTCCTATCACTACCTGAGAGCCTGAGAAGTCCCTCCCCAGCCTTCTTGTAGCCCCCTTCAGATACTGGAAGGCCACCATTAGGTGACCTCTGAGCCTTCTCTTCTCCAGACTGAACAGCCCCAACTCCTTCAGTCTGTCCTCACAGGAGAGGTGCTCCAGCCCTCTGATCATCCTCGTGGCCCTTCTCTGGACACACTCCAGCACGTCCACATCCCTCCTGTAATAGGGGCTCCAGAACTGGAGGCAGTTCTCCAGGTGGGGTCTCACCAGAGCTGAGTAGAGGGGGAGAATCCCCTCCCTTGACCTGCTGGCCACACTTCTCCTGCTGCAGCGATGTTGGCACCCATTTAGCTTTAGGTTATTATATATCAGAGGAGGGGCTGCAGGCTCAGGTTACTGGTCAGCTAAGTTCTGGGTTTGATGTAAATAGAGGCCAACAAAGCTCACATCTGGTCAAAGTGGTCCCAACTATTCCTCAAGATTTTGGAGCATTTGTGAGATGTGATATTAATTTAGTCTAAAGTGAACTTAGCCTCTAGTCACAGAAAATCATTATGAAATCATTTAAGTTGGAAATGACCTTCAAGATCATCAGGTCCAAGTCCACTCTACCAAGTCAGGTTTTGCCCAGGGAGGTGGTGGAAGCCTCCTGCCTGGAGGTGTTTGCAGCCAGGCTGGATGTGGCTGTGAGCAACCTGCTGTAGTGTGAGGTGTCCCTGGCCATGGCAGGGGGGTTGGAACTGGCTGAGCCTTGAGGTCCCTTCCAACCCTGACAACTCTATGATTCTATGATTCTAAGTCTACTACTAAGCCATATGTCCAAGCACCAAATCTACATGGCTTTAGAACACCTCCAAGGATGGTGACTTCACCACCTCCCTGGGATGCCTGTTCAATGCTTTTTCCCCTCCCTAATATCCACCCTGCACCTCCCTTGGTGCAGCTTAAGACCATTCCCTCTTGTTCTATCTCTAGTTACTTGGGAGAAGTGACCAACACCCATACTCATTGCATGAGTTTGGGGGACAATGGGACAATGGCCAGACCTAGCCTTAATGTAACCTGGAAAAGGTTTTGTGTGTGTCCTTCAGGACAGACTGCTCCAGCACAGGATCCTCCATGGGGCCACAGATCCTGACAGGAGCCTGCTCTAGTGTGGGCTCTCCCATAGCTTCCTTCAGGTGCATCCACCTCTGTCTTTCAGCTGGAGAAAAAAGCTCTTTCTTTCCCCCCCTCTAGTGATGAAAAAGAGAACCTCCTGTTTTTATTTTTCTCCCCCTTTTCCACTCTGAAATAAATAAAGAAATAAGGAAAGGTATCTTTCATTTTGCAGCAGGGTTACAATTCAGGATGAAAGAGGAAAAATAGTGTGTCCAAACTCCTAGCTGTAGGCTGCAGTCAGTTCAGGCTGTAATTGGGACAGCTGGTGCTTGAGATCTGTCTTTTCAGGAGCTTTTAGTCTTTTTTTCCACCAGTGACTGGGAGATGGAGATGGTCACTGAGCCAGGAGGGTCAGCCTCAAATTACAACGACCTCAAGGGAGGTGGTAGCCAGGTGGGGGTTGGTCTCTTCTCCCAGGCAACCAGCACCAGAACAAGAGGACACAGACTCAAGCTGTGCCAGGAGAGGTTTAGGCTGGAGGTGAGGAAGAAATTCTACACAAAGAGAGTGATTGGCCATTGGAATGTGCTGCCCAGGGAGGTGGTGGAGTCACCATCACTGGAAGTGTTTAAACAGAGCCTGGATGAGGCACTTGGTGCCATGGTTGAGTTGATTAGATGGTGTTGGGTGATAGGTTAGACTTGATGATCTCTGAGGTCTTTTCCAACCTGGTCTATTCTATTCTATTCTATTCTATTCTATTCTATTCTATTCTATTCTATTCTATTCTATTCTATTCTATTCTATTCTATTCTATTCTATTCTATTCCATTCCATTCCATTCCATTCCATTCCATTCTGTAAATTCCCCAGATCAGGCATAATACAGAATGGCAGAACAGTTTTGGTTGGAAAAGAGCTCTGGCAGTTCATGGCTTGGATGAGCACATCCCCTGCAGGATAAAGCACCAGCTGGACAGCCAGGCCCAAGGAGTGGTGGTCAGTGGAGTTAAATCCAGCTGGTGACTGGTCACAAGTGGTGCTCCTCAGGGCTCAGTATTAGGACCACTTCTGTTTAACATCTTTATTGTAGAATCATAGAATGGCTCAGGTTGGAAGGGACCTCATACATCATTTATTCCAACCTCCCACACCTCTCATCTAGACTCGGCTGCTCAAGGCCTCATCCAGCCTGGCCTTGAATATTCCCAGGGAGGAGGCAGCCACAGCCTCCCTGGGAGCCTATTCCAGAGTCTCACCACCCTTGTGCTAAAGAACTTCTTCCTCAGCTCCAGGCTAACCCTGCTCTCACTCCCAGATGGGTCCAGAGATGGAGGCTCCACAGCCACTCTGGGCAGGCTGTTCCAGTGCACTGTGACCCTCACAGTGATGAAGTTTCCCCTCATAGAATCATAGAATCAATAAGGTTGGAAGAGACCTCAAAGATCATCAAGCCCAACCTGTCACCCAAGACCTCATGAATACTAAACCATGGCACCAAGTGTCACGTCCAATCCCCTCTTGAACACCTCCAGGGATAGTGACTCCACCACCTCCCTGGGCAGCACATTCCAATGGCCAATCTCTCTTGCTGGGAAGAACTTTCTCCTCACCTCCAGCCTAAACCTCCCCTGGTGCAGCTTGAGACTGTGTCCTCTTGTACTGGTGCTGCTTGCCTGGGAGAAGAGATCAACCCCCACCTGGCTACAACCTCCCTTCAGGGAGTTGTAGAGAGCGAAAAGATCTCCCCTGAGCCTCCTCTTCTGCAGGCTAAGCAACCCCAGATTCCTCAGCCTCTCCTCCCAGGGCTGTGCTCCAGACCCCTCCCCAGCTTTCTTGCCCTTCTCTGGACACATTCAAGAGTCTCAATGTCCTTCTTAAACTGAAGGCCCCAGACCTGGACACAGGACTCAAGGTGGCATGTTGATATTGAGGAAGCAGAGGTGAAAAGGGGAGGTTTTGTTGTGTGAGAGACAGTGCCACAGTGTGAACAAGTCCACATTGCCACAACAGATGGGGGAGAGGAGGGAAAATGGCTGGAAGTGGTGGTTCCAAGAGCTGAGAGCAATTCTTGATGCCCAGATGGTTGGCACCAGCTGTTGATTGTGGTTTTGTTTGTATTATGTTCAACTTCTAGCCAACACCAACACCACTTCTTTTATGTCACCTGCTGTTGTGTTCTATTCTGGAGCTCTCTTGGACATCAGTCCACTTTCCTGTGGAAGGGCTACATTGCTGGGGTGCAGCATGAGCTACAGTTTCACACAGGGATATCAGCTGCAGAAGAGGTTTGCATCTCAGAGGGGATGACTCTCCATATCCAACCTGGGTTTGGTATCTTGCTCAGTGCAATGTTCTGGGCTGCCATAGACACCTGCCCGACCCTGGTTCACATCATGCTGCTAAAACCACTGGCCAGGAAAGGTGGCTGTGGAGCAAGAGGAGGCTTGCTCTCACATTTGGTGGGTGACACTGGTGCCATGTAGACATGGAAGGCATCTCCAGGTAAATGGTATGGAAAAGAAGGCAGGCTTCTTGTGGCTCTGGGCAGCCTGGTCTAGTGTGAGGTGTCCCTGCCCATGGCAGGGGGTTGGAACTGGGTGATCCTTGAGGTCCCTTCCAACCCTAACAGTTCTATGATTCTTTTGTGGTATTGTTCTGCAAGATGGTCCTCTTCAAACTCCTTTTGGTAGAAATGGTTTTGCTCAGACTTCATAGGAGCATGGAATGAACTGAGTTGGAAGGGACCTCTGGAGGTCATCTGGTTCAACCCCCCTGTAGCAAGCAGGGATGTTTTTTACTGGAAGGGTTGTTCTTCACTGAAACAGTGGTGAGAAACCACTGCCCAGGCAGCCCAGGGAGGTGATGGAGTCAGCATCCCAGGACATATTCGAGAGGCATATGGACATGGCCCCAACCCTGGGGGTTTTTAAGGCCAGGCTGGATGTGGCTCTAAGCAACCTGACCTAATGTGAGAAGTCCCTGGCCATGGCAGGGGGGTTGGAACTGGAGGATCCTTGAGGTCCTATCCAACCCTGACAATTCTATGGCACTTTGGGGCATGGTTGAATGGTCATGGTGGTGTTAGGCTGGTGCTTGGACTTCATGATCTTAGAGGTCTTCTCCAACTCAAACAGTTCTATGATTCCCATCTAAACCAGGCTGCTCAAAGCCACATCAAGCCTGACCTTGAATGTCTTCAGGGATGAGCCCTCCACTACCTCCTTGGGCAACGTGTTCCAGTGTTCCACCACCCTCATGCTAAAGATTTTCTTCCTGATGTCCAGCCTAAATGAACCCTTCAAAGCATTGCCCCCTATCCTAGTGCTGCAAGCCTTTGCAAAAGCCCCTCCCCAGCTTCCCTGTAAGGTTGCCTTCAGGTGCTAGAAGGCTGCTCCAAGGTCTCCCTGGAGCCTACTCTTTTTGTTATAGGAATGTAAGGGGTAGCTGGAAACGGATTTGTACACACAGTCAGCATGGTGGGTTCTGGTCAATAAGGGGAAGTGCCCCAAGAGACCTCGTTTCATCCTGCCTGGGGTATTTTTCACTGGCTGGGGTGGGGGGCTGTTTTGTGTGGCTGCTGCAGCTGGACCACCCTTTCAGCCTGGGGTTTCCTCAGTGAAGCAGGGATGGGAGCTCTGTGTACTGGCAGCTTTCCTGGTGCCTTTGCAGATGCAGTCTGGGTGGGAGGATGGCAATCTGCTCAGCAGGATGTAGGAGGTGTTTATAATCAGAAGCAAAGCCTTTCAGATTCTAAAGACAGAAGAACATATTTAGGGAAGAGAAACTAAAAAGCAGCTGTTCCAAAGACTGTGAATGCCTCAGTTAAGTGCCTGTGCAGTGCATGACCAAACATGTGAACTGCCCAGGGGAGGACAGGGAGGAGAGTAAAGTGGTCTGTGCAAACAGGTTTGAGCAGCAAAACCTCTCCAGAGGGGATTCCACTTGTTTGGATGTCCCCCAGAGCTGAGATGGGGATGATTCACTGAGGTTTTCAACATGAGAACAGCTGGAGATTGGAATCATAGAATCAGTCAGGGCTGGAAGGGACCACAAGGATCATCTAGTTCCAACCTCCCTGCCATGGCCAGGGACACCCTACACTAGATCAGGCTGGCCACAGCCTTGTCCAGCCTGGGCTTAAACACCTCCAGGGATGGGGCCTCAACCACCTCCCTGGATAACCCATTCCAGGGCTTCACCACTCTCATGGTGAAGAACTTCTTCCTCACATCTAGCCTGAATCTCCCTATTTCCAGATTCATTCCATTCCCCCTAGTCCTATCACTACCTGATATCCTGAGAAGTCCCTCCCCAGCCTTCCTGTAGGCCCCCTTCAGATACATCTCCCAAGGCAAGCAGTGGATTCCCCTACATTGGTCACTTTTACCATTCAGCTTGCCAGGGTGCTGGGTCAACCCATTTCAACTACACTAGCACCTGGCAAGGTTGGACCAGATGATCCTTGAGGTCCTTCCCAACCTGGCATTGTGTGATCCCGTGTGATACCCAGGTCTTAGAAGACAGCCTTTGAAATCCTCCTGCTACTACTCATCCAGTCCAGATCATTTATGCTCAGCCTTCAAGGAAGATGGGGAGATGCCTTCCTAATTCCCCTCTAAATTAGTGGGAATCAGGCACCATTCCCTTGAAGGATCTGTCCATTAACCTCTGCGAGCAGACACACTGCCTGTGGGAGCTAAAACCTGATGCTTTCCTGACCTTGCTCAGAGTCTGAGCAGCTGCAGGATGCCAGTGGCTTAATCTGATTACTTAAGAGAGCATCCACAGAGCAACTTTTCCATAAATGCTTGTGCCTTTTAGGCAGGTGGCACCAGGAGCCTCTGAAGGATGAGCAGAGGGCTGGAGCACCTCTCCTATGAGGACAGACTGAAGGAGTTGGGGCTGTTCAGTCTGGAGAAGAGAAGGCTCAGAGGTCACCTAATTGTGGCCTTCCAGTATCTGAAGGGGGCCTACAGGAAGGCTGGGGAGGGACTTCTCAGGATCTCAGGTAGTGATAGGACTAGGGGGAATGGAATGAAGCTGGAGGTGGGGAGATTCAGGCTGGAAGTGAGGAAGAAGTTCTTTACCATGAGAGTGGTGAAGCCCTGGAATGGGTTGTCCAGGGAGGTGGTTGAGGCCCAGTCCCTGGAAGTGTTTAAGCCCAGGCTGGATGAGGCTGTGGCCAGCCTGATCTAGTGTGGGGTGTCCCTGGCCATGGCAGGGGGGTTGGAACTAGATGATCCTTGTGGTCCCTTCCAACCCTGACTGATACTATGATACTACTATGATACTCTGATACTCTGAAGGTGGCACAGTGCTGCTGCAGAGGCAGGTGGCAGGGTTTCAGCAGGGCTGTTTTCAACCTGACCACATTAGAGTGAGGCCAGAGACTGGAACAACTGGCTTGAGACCCCTCCTCAGTGTCCATTAAAGATGTATTGGGTACAGCATTTGTAGAGTGTGGCTGGTGGCCCTTCCCTGGGGCACAGGGAGAGGAGGAGAAATGCATTAAATTCAGAGCTACCCAGATAGAACAGTAATAGGGCTATAAAAGGAAGAGAAATGGCATCCTGCTGCTACACAGCTCTGATTGTATTAGGGTGGTCAGGACAAGGGTTGTCTCCAAAACAAACCCCTAGACCTAGCATATTTTGAGCAGCATAAATAGGCACTAATATAAAGAATTAAAGCTGAAGGAGATATATATATATATATAAAAGACAGGATTGGAGCAGAACAGAGGTAGTGGAGAATGAAGGAAAGATGCTTACTGTCAGCTTTGATGTATTGCACTTGCAGCACAGTGCATTTCCCTGGGCTTCCCTGCCCTTTAATGCACAGGTTCCTTTCCAACTGCTCTATGCAGAAACTGAAAGCTACTCAGCCCCTACCTCCCCCTACTCTCTCAAGCCAAGAAGAAAAGCTTCTGACATCTGTATGGGTAGAGAGAAAAAGCAAAAAAAGGTAATTATAGAGTCCCAGCATGGCACAGGTTGGAAGGCACATCAGGGATCATCCACTCCAACCTCCCCACCATGGGCAGGGACACCTCTCAAACTAGACTCAGCTGCTCGAGGCCTCATCCAGCCTGGCCTTGAACACCTCCATGGAGGAGGCATCCATAGCCTCCCTGGGCAGCCTATTCCAGAGTCTCACCACCCTAGTACTGAAGAACTTCTTCCTAAGATCCAGTTTAAACCTACTTTCCCTCAGCTTCAAACCATTCCCCCTTGTCCTGTCTCTAGACATGGATGAGAAAGGTCCCTCTGCAGCCTTCCCGTAGGATCCCTTCAGGTATTGGAAGACAGCTCTAAGGTCCTCCTGGAGTCTTCTTCAGTCTGAACAACCCCAGCTCCCTCAGCACTGTCTTAATAGCAGCCCTTGGATCATCTTTGTGGCCCTCTTCTGGGCTTGCTCCAACAGCTCTGTGCCATTCTTATGCTGGGGACACCAGAACTGGACACTGTATTTGATGTGGGGTCCCAGCAGAGCAGAGCAAAGTGGCAGTCACCTCTTTGACCTGCTGGCCACACTCCTCTTGATAGAATAGAATAGAATAGAATAGAATAGAATAGAATAGAATAGAATAGAATAGAATAGAATAGAATAGAATAGAATAGAATAGAATAGGAGTAGAATAGGAGAGAATTAACCAGATGCAGCCCTGGATATGCTTTGAGGGAGAAAGCATCACAGAAACCCAGAAATAAATGTAGCAAGGCTGAAGGTTTTCTGTTGGCCACCATTTCTGAGGGAGCTGGGGTTGCTTAGCCTGCAGAAGAGAAGGCTCAGGGGAGACCTTCTTGGTCTCTCCAACTCCCTGAAGGGAGGTTGTAGCTAGATGGGGGTTGGTCTCTTCTCCCAGGCAACCAGGACCAGAACAAGAGGACACAGTCTCAAGCTGTGCCAGGGGAGGTTTAGGCTGGAGGTTAGGAAGAAATTCTTCATAGGAAGAAATTCTTCATAAAGAGAGCGATTGCCCATTTAAATGTGCTGCCCAAGGAGGTGATGGAGTCACCATCCCTGGAGGTGTTTAGGAGAAGACTTGGTGGGGTGCTTGGTGCCATGGTTTAGTTGATTAGATGGTGTTGGGTGATAGATTGGATGCGATGATCTCGAAGGTCTCTTCCAACCTGGTTAATTCTATTCTATTCTATTCTATTCTATTCTATTCTATTCTATTCTATTCTATTCTATTCTATTCTATTCTATTCTATTCTATTCTATTCTATTCTATTCTATTCCGTTCCATTCCATTCTATCCTCTGAGAGAGTGAAGATAAAACTGAACACCTCTGTGGGAAAAAAAAAATTGTACCTAAAGAACCTGGGAATGCTGCAGCTGAAGAACAAATTGACATTCACTGTCCTAATTGGGTTAGGACAGCAGTGGGAGAGCAAAGAGCAGAATGGAAGTGTAACTGTGAGTGTTCAGGTCTCCAGCCTTCTATAAAAGTGCAGGAAATCTGCTGCTGTGGTAATGGTTTTGGAGTGCCAGCAGACATTCACAGGGGGACAGCAAGGGAAAACTCCACTAGCTGTCAGTTTTATTGCAAGGGAGAAACAATAGCTCCATGCAATAAAAGTGAAATCAAATCAGAATCCAAATCTGTAATGAATGTGTTACAGGCACACCAGAAAGCCCATCCCAGCAAAACCCTACCTGATTTTAGTAGCCTCAGCAGGGCTTGCTTTTTAGTGCCCATATTAAATTGAATCCAGTCCAGCTTAGAAGGAAAAATGAAGTCTCACACAGAAGCACTTAAATGTTTTCTATGCTGTGGGGGTTTGGGGTGTTTTTTTCCTAGTTGTAGCTTATTTGTAGTGATACCTCTGCAGCAGATACAGAGAGCAGGGATTTCAGTTGTTAGGCACAGGAATAAATGTTCAGCTGCTGTGGCTCAGGGCCAGAGCACTGTGAACGTAAAGACTAAGCGGACGTTAAAGGTAACAGGGAAGGCTTTTAGAGGAGTCAGAGAGAAAAGGAAAACAAGAGAGTGTGGGCCCCCTCTGGAGGGGTACAGGTTTACAGAATACAGAGCTAACCAGGTCGGAAAAGACCTTTCAGATCATCCAGTCCAACCTATGAACCAACACCATCTAATCAGCTCAACCATGGCACCAAGTGCTTCACCCAGGCTCTTCCTAAACACCTCCAGGGATGGTGACTCCACCACCTCCCTGGGCAGCACATTCCAATGGCCAATCTCTCTTGCTGGGAAGAACTTCTTCCTAACATCCAGCCTGAACCTCCTCGGGTGCAACTTGAGGTAGTGGCAGGCTGCTGTTAGGTTTCTCCAGATCCTCTTCGTCTCCAGGCTGAACACCCCCAGCTCCCTCAGCCTGTCCTCATAGCAGAGGTTAAACAATATTGCTCTTTGAAAACTGTATGAGGTTTCAAAGAATCATAGAATGATTCTAGATTCTAGATTCTAGATTCTAGATTCTAGATTCTAGATTCTAGATTCTAGATTCTAGATTCAGTTGGAAAAGACCTCAGAGATCATCAAGTCCAACCTATCACCCAACACCTCATGACAAACTAAACCATGGCACCAAGTGCCTCATCCAGGCTCTTCTTAAACACCTCCAGGGATGGTGACTCCACCACCTCCCTGGGCAGCACATTCCAATGACCAAATACTCTTTCTGGGAAGAACTTTCTCCTCACCTTCATCCTCTGCCATGGCTTAGTTGATTAGATGGTGTTGGATGATGGGTGGATGTGATGATCTTAAAGGTCTCTTCCAACCTGGTCTGGTCTGGTCTGGTCTATTCTATTCTATTCTATTCTATTCTATTCTATTCTATTCTATTCTATTCTATTCTATTCTAAACCTCCCCTGGTGCAGCTTGAGACTGTGTCCTCTTGTTCTGGTGCTGGGGGCCTGGGAGAAGAGACCAACCCCCACCTGGCTACAACCTCCCTTCAGGTAGCTGTAGAGAACAATAAGGTCTCCCCTGAGCCTCTTCTCCAGGCTAAGCAACCCCAGCTCCCTCAGCCTCTCCTTACAGCAGAGCTGCTCCAACACCCTGATCATTTCCTGGCCCTCCTCTGGACCCACTCCATCAGGTCCTTGTACTTTTTCCTTCTCTATTTCTTCTTTTTTCTTCTTCTTTCTCTATTTCTTTTTTTTTTCCTTCTTTCTTCCTTTTTATCTTCTTTCTCTTTTTCTTCTTTAGTGTTTTCATTCTTTTTCTTCTTTGATGTTTTCCTTCTCTTTTTCTTCTTTGATTTTTTCCTTCTCTTTTTCTTCTTTGATCTTTTCCTTCTCTTTTTCTTCTTTGATGTTTTCATTCTCTTTTTCTTGTTTTCTCTTCTTCCTTCTTTCTTCCTTTTTCTTCTTCCTTCTCTTTTTCTTCTTTAATGTGTTCATTCTTTTTCTTCTTTGGTTTTTTTCCTTCTCTTTTTCTCCTTGATGTTTTCATTCTCTTTTCCTTCTTTTTTTCTTCTTCCTTCTTTCTTCCTTTTTCTTCTTCCTTCTCTTTTTCTTCTTTAATGTTTTCATTCTTTTTCTTCTTTGGTTTTTTTCCTTCTCTTTTTCTCCTTGACGTTTTCATTCTCTTTTCCTTCTTTTTTCTTCTTCCTTCTTTCTTCCTTTTTCATCTTCCTTCTCTTTTTCTTCTTCAATGTTTTCATTCTTTTTCTTCTTTGAGTTTTTTCCTTCTCTTTTTCTTCTTTATTGTTTTCATTCTTTTTCTTCTTTGATGTTTTCATTGTCTTTTTCTTCTTTTCTCTTCTTCCTTCTCTCTTTCATTTTTTTTTTGGTTCAATTTTTTTTTCCTTATATTTTTTCCTTTTTTCTTTTTTTCTTTTTCCCTGCTGTCTTTTACATTTTTTTCTTCTCCTTTTAACTGCCTTCTATTTGTAGAAAGCAGATGTTTTCAGAAGGAAATCTCTCCTTGCAGCACAGTTTGAAGGGTGCTTTTAGCAGCAAACCCTTCCAAATCTTTCCTGGGGCTACTTCCTGATCAAATAGCTTAAAAATGACAATTTTTTTTTTTTTTTTTTTTTAACGATTTTTTTTTTTTGGTGTGTGTTGAATCCTTCTTGATTAGGAAGCAAAGCAGCAGGCTGTGGCTGTGGCAGTGTCTGAAGGCAAAACTTTTTGTTCTGCAAAGCAGCAGAACAGTTTGTCATCATTAGCAGCAATGAAGCAGAAGCATTCATGTGCTTTCAGTTGGAAATGAATTTCACACACAGCATTGCCACTTAGGATCTGCACCTTTAGCAAGCACATAATTAACCAATCCCCACAGACGCTTTTGCAGCTTTCCAAGAACCACTCTGGGTATTTAAAACCTTCCCCCACCGCTGCCACGTTCTCTTCCATCTGGCTGCCGCGGCTTGTGGCAGAGACCCTGCTTTTACATCACTTCTTCCTTCTGCTGAAGGTAGCTTGAGAAAGGAGTTGTCATCTTGCTCTGCACCATGTGGGCCTGGCTGGTGACTGCTGAAGTGCAGGTGTGAGGAGTGCTAATAGGCACATTTCGTTGTTTCAGTTGTCAGTGCCAGCAAAGGGAGCAGCTGACTGGATCAGAGTGGTGGTGGTGGTGGTATGGAGCTATACATCACAGCTCTGCCCCACCAGTGCCTACAAAGCATAGCCTTTGCCCTTTCACATATTTTAAGAGGTGACCAAGGGGGTAGAACAATAAACTCTTACCACCAGAGACAAGAAGTAGTTACTCAAATCACGAGGGTACTCTCTCCCTCTCTCTCTCCCTCCCATCTGCCATTCATACATGGATGCCAATGGAACAATGGATGTAAGCTGCAGCACAGGAGGTTCCACCTCAACACAAGGGGGAACTTCTTTACCTTAAGGGTCACAGAGCACTGGAACAGGCTCCTCAGAGAGGTTGTGGAGTCTCCTTCTCTGGAGACTTTCAAGGCCTGTCTGGATGTGTTCCTGTGTGACCTGAGCTAGATTGTATGGTCCTGCTCTGGCAGGGGTTGGACTCAGTGATCTCTTTGGGTCCCTTCCAACCCCTGACAACCCCATCTTGTGATCCTGTGATATCTCTCTCCCTCTCTCCCTCCCATCTCTTCATTCCCTATAGAAATTCCATATTACAGAGGGGCACAGCAATTAGCCTGCTCTCCTCAGAGGGAGCAGAAACAGCAGAAGTGAGAGGGCAATGGACAGGTGGTGTGTGAAAGCAGCAGTGCTCAAGCCATTCATTCTCTTCAGTGCAATGCTCATTGGTGAATGTTAATGAAAAGCCCAACCCTGCAGTATTCCCCCAGGCTGCTGGGACTGCCAAATGCTGATTACAGAATAATAGGGGTTAGAAGGGACCTTGAAAAATCATCCAGTCCAATCCCCCTGACAGAGCAGGATCACCTAGGGAAGGCCACACAGGAACACATCTAGGTGGGATTTGAAAGTCTCTGGAGAAGGAGACTTCACAACCTCTCAGGGCAGCCTGCCCCAGGGCTCTCTCACCCTCACATTAAAGAAGTGTCTCCTCGTGTTGAGGGGGAACCTCCTGTGTGCCAGCTTGTAACCTGTTGTTCCTTGTCCTATCCCTGGGCACCATTGAAAAGAGTCTGGCATCTTCATCTTGGCACCCACCCTCTCAGCCTTCCCTTTTCAAGACTAAACAGCCCCAGGTCTCTCAGTCTTTCTTCACAGGAGAGATGTTCAAATCTCCCAGTCATCCTTGGCAGGGGGGTTGGAACTAGATGATCCTTGTGGTCCCTTCCAACCCTGACTGATTCTATGATTCTATGATCCTTGTAGCTGTCTGTTGGGCTATCCCCAGAGGTGCTCCAGCTCTCTGAGCATCTTTGTGGCCCTTCTCTGGACCTGCACCAGCAGCTCCATGTCCTTCTTGTGCTGGGAGCGCCAGAACTGGACACAGTGCTCCAGGTGGGGTGTCAGCAGAGAAGAACAGAACAGAGGGGCAGAATCCCCTCCTTGTCCTGCTGCTCTCCCTGCTTTGGTTGCAGCCCAGCACATGGCTGCCTTCTGGGATGCCAGAAACCGTTGCTGGCTCACGTGGTTTTCCATCACCCCCAAGTCCTGCTCCTCCAGGCTGCTCTTAAGCCACAACTTGCCCAGCCTGGATTTGTGCTTGGGATTGCCCCAACCCAAGTGTAGGACCTCGCACTCGGGCTTCTCCTGGTGAGTGTTACAGGTCTGCTGAGTGGGTCCACCCAGCTCTGAGAACAGATCTTTAGCTCTGTTTTAGCATCATAGAATCATAGAATTGTTAGGGTTGGAAGGCACCTCAAGGATCAGCCAGTCCCAACCTCCCTGCCATGGCCAGGGACACCTCACACTACAGCAGGTTGTTCACAGCCACATCCAGCCTGACATAAAAAAACCTCCAGGGATGAGGCTTCCACCACCTCCCTGGGCAACCTGTGCCAGTCTCTCACCACCCTCATGGGGAACTTCTTCCTAACATCCAATCTCAATCTGCCCATTTCTAGTTTTGTTCCATTCCCCCCAGTCCTATAATAACCTGGCACCCTAAAAAGTCCCTCCCCAGACTTGCCTTTCAAGGTGCTCAACCAGAAGGTTTGTACAACAGAAGGACCTGCTAGCTTTTGACAGCTGGCCCAGCTCAGGGGTGAAAAGCAGGACAGAGCAGCCCCAAGAACTCAGGCTGCATGAACTCCCAGTATAAACATGAGACCAGCTCAACCCTCCAGCATTATCTTATCTCCTGAGAGCAGTGTGATTGCTTTCCAGGGCACAGTCCATGTGGTCTCAGGAATCCGTAGAAGAGCTAATTGGATGAAAGATGGATTCTTTTCCACCACGGTATTCAGAGCATGATTGACTGTGCTGTAAACCAACTGGAGGGTAAAATACACACTGCAGTTAACCCTTCCCTCCCCTACCACCTTTCATAAACAGGGTTTGTCCAACTCAGATATGCTCTCCAAGTTCCACAGAGCTCCTATCAGGGGAAACGCTGTGGTGGGAAGGTTGTGATAAGGCCCCGTGATAGATCTGGGAGGCTTGCAGGGCAGGATTTATGAGCAGGTGATGGATATGACTTGATCACATTTGAGGTAGTAATTATGTTTGCCAATAAATTTCTCAGCCAGGCACCATTCTTCACTTTAATTCTTTCATTTTCTATCAAGTGTTATCATAGATGGGGGGGAGGGGGGTGGGGAATAATAAAGAGAGAGGATAATCTAATCTCCCATGAAATGCAAACCTCCCCACGAGGAACCTTCTGATCAGATGAGAGGCAAAGTCACTTTATCAATGGGCAAGGTTGACAGGTATAAAAAGTTAGGCTTTCCTCAAACAGTGAGAGTGAAAATGCCTGTGGTGGTGCTAATGTTTCTAGGGTCTGCAGGGGAATTTTCAACACACAATAAATACTTCTTCCTCGTGCCCCTTCTTTCATGAGGATTTGTCTCTCAGCAAGTGGGAAAAAAATGAAGAGGAGAGAATCTGGCAGCTCTACATTGCTTGTCAGGATCCCCTTTTTATAGCTGCTCTGCCAGCATAATCATAGAATCATGCTGGCTCATGTGGTTTTCCATCAGCTGACACCCCCAAGTCCTTCTCCTCCAAAGCTGCTCTTAAGCCACAACTTGCCCAGCCTAGATTTGCCTTGATGGTAGGCTGAACATGAGGCTGCAGTGTGCCCAGGCAGCCTAGAAGGCCAATGGCATCCTGGCCTGCATCAGGAACAGTGTGGCCAGCAGGAGCAGGGAAGTCATTCTGCCCCTGTACACTGCACTGGTTAGGCCACACCTTGAGTCCTGCGTCCAGTCCTGGGCCCCTCAGGTTAGGAAGGATGTTGACTTGCTGGAATGTGTCCAGAGAAGGGCAACAAAGCTGGTGAGGGGTTTGGAACACAGCCCTGTGAGGAGAGGCTGAGGGAGCTGGGGTTGCTTAGCCTGGAGAAGAGGAGACTGAGGGATGACCTTCTTGCTCTCTCCAACTACCTGAAGGGAGGTTGTAGCCAGGCAGAGGTTGGTCTCTTCTCCCAGGCAGCCAGCACCAGAACAAGAGGACACAGTCTCAAGCTGTGCCAGGGGAGGTTTAGGATGGAGGTTAGGAAGAGGTTCTATACCGAGAGAACCCGGGGAGGTGGTGGAGTCACCTTCATTGGAGGTGTTCAGGAGGAGACTTGATGAGGTGCTTGGTGCCATGGTTTAGTTGTTTAGGTGGGTTGGATTGGTTGATGGGTTGGACGTCATGATCTTGAAGGTCTCTTCCAACCTGGTTTATTCTATTCTATTTGTGCTTGGGATTGCCCCAACCCAAGTGTAGGACCTTGCACTTGGACTTCTCCTGATGAGTGTTACAGGTCTGTTGGGTGGGCCCACCTCACCAAACCAGCTCTAAGAACAGGTCTTTAACTCTGTTTTAGGATCATAGAATTGTTAGGGTTGGAAGGCACCTCAAGGATCAGCCAGTTCCAACCCCCCTGCCATGGCCAGGGACTCCTCACACCAGATCAGGTTGCTCAGAGCCACATCCAGCCTGGCCTTAAAACCCCCAGGGATGAGGCTTCTGCCAGCTCCTGGGCAATCCTAAGCACTGCTTAGATCTACATAGAAGGAGCTGGGGGAGGATAAGATTTGTTTGTATCTGATATCAAGATGTGCAGCCATGCACAGGCTGGAGAGAAGGCAAGTTTGAGCCAGTAGCAGAAGGCAGAGCATCTTTTAAGCCTGAGGTACCCATTTTTGGGTGTGGTTTGTTTTCTTTCCTAGCGTTGGAGAGTTCTTGGAATGGAATAATTCAGGAAGGAAAAATATCATTTTGAAGAGCTTAAGTCTAATGTGCTAATAGCCAAGAACTCTATCATGTAGAAAATGACTTTGTTTGTCTGGGTGCTTTTCACTCAAGCTGGAAGTGGAAGGAACTTTTTGTTCTCCTTGTTTCTAAGTTGCATTTGTGGTTAGTGAGCAGGAATATCTTTCCTTCCATTCTTTTATCCTGAGGATAATCACAAGGATGATCAGGGGGCTGGAGCTCCACTCCTGTGGAGGCAGACAAAGAGTTGGGGCTATTGAATCTGAAGAAGAGAAGGCTCTAAGGAGACCTAATTGTGGCCTTCCAGTATCTGAAGAGGGCTACAAGAAAGCTGGAGAGGGACTTTTTGGGGTGTCAGGGAGTGATAGAACTAGGGGGAATGGAGCAAAACTAGAATAGAAGTAACCAGATTGGAAAACATCTTCAAGATCCAGCCTAGCACCCAACACCATCTAATCAACTAAACCATGGCACCAAGTGCCTCATCCAGGCTCTTCTTAAACACCTCCAGGGATGGTGACTCCACCACCCCCTGGGCAGCACATCCCAAGGGCCAATCTCTCTTACTGGGAAGAACTTTCTCCTCACCTTGAGCCTAAACCTCCCCTGGTGCAGCTTGAGACTGTGTCCTCTTGTTCTGGGTGCCTGGGAGAAGAGACCAACCCCCTCCTGGCTACAACCTCCCTTCAGGGAGCTGGAGAGAGCAAGAAGGTGTCCCCTGAGCCTCCTCTTCTCCAGGCTAAGCAACCCCAGCTCCCTCAGCCTCTCCTCACAGGGCTGTGCTCCAGACCCCTCACCAACTTCATTGCCCTTCTCTGGACACGTTCAAGTATCTCAATGTCCTTCTTAAACTGAGGAGCCCAGAACTGGACACAGGACTCAAGGTGTGGCCTAACCAGTGCTGAGCACAGGGCAGAATGACCTCCCTGCTCCTGCTGGCCACACTGTTCCTGATGCAGGCCAGGATGCCCTTGGCCCTCTTGGCTGCCTGGGCACACTGCTGGCTCATGTTCAGCCTACTCTCAACCCATACCCCCAGGTCCCTTTCTGCCTCTATTGCCTCCATTATCACAGTATAAATACTTCCCACCACACCCCACCACCCCCCATCTCCCTACCCTTTTGATTGCATTAAAACCTAACTTTTCCCCGTTGTAAACAGGCAGTGCTTCACCACAGGCATTTAACCAGGAGGGGCAAATTCCTGAGCTTTGAGGAATGATTTCATAATTTGGGCTGCTTAAAAAAACCCACCAAATCAAACCAAAGCAGACCCCAGAAATAGCAGCTGAAAAAAAACCCCAACATAAGGGAGGGGGAAAAAACAAAGAAAGCTTCTATTTGAACAATATATTTCTCCCCCCCCTCCAGCATTTTAGGATATTTACACCTAATGTCATTACACTTTGTAATTATGTAATTGCAGATCTTAATGACAGGTTCTCATTATTTCATCAGGCATGCCACCCCCAATTAGGTAATTAGATCTAATTGTGTAAATTGGAGCTAATTGTATAAATGCCTGACAATGGCACAAAATGGGGCTGAAAGGAGGAGGAAGGCTTCCATTAGAATGTGAGGAATGCTTTTACAGGCCACCAACCTGGGCAGGTAGAGGAACCTGCAGCAGGACACAGCCTCAGGCTGTGCCAGGGGAGGTTCAGGCTGCATGTTAGGAAGAAGCTCTTCATAGAGAGAGAGATTGGCCATTGGAATGGGCTGCCCAGGGAGGTGGTGGAGTCACCATCCCTGGAGGTGTTTAGGAAGAGAATGGATGGGGTGCTTGGTGCCATGGTTTAGTTGATGAGATGGTGTTGGGTGATAGGTTGGACTCAATGATCTCAAAAGTCTCTTCCAACCTGGTCTATTCTATTCTATTCTATTCTATTCTATTCTATTCTATTCTATTCTATTCTATTCTATTCTATTCTATTCTATTCCCTGGGTTGATCCTGCATGGTGATTAGTTGGACTGGGTGCAGAGTTCTACTTTTCTTCACCTGAGAGTGCTGAGTGCTGACAGAATTCCTTGGTAATCATCCTCAGACATCAGATTGGAACTGTGTGTGAAACTTGGGGCCAAGTATTGGAAGTCCACAGTGATCAAGCTTGGGTGCCCTGGCACAGGTGTATTAAACATGTGTGGCATTGGTTACTGTGTTGGTCTGCTAGGCTGGGGTGTTTGAGTCTGGACAAAAGGAGGCTGAAGGGAGACCTTCTCACTCTCTACCACTACCTGAAAAGATGTTTGAGCTAGGTGAGGGTTGGTCTTTTCTCCCTAGTAACAAGGGATAGGACGAAAGGAAATGGCCTCAAGTTGATAATCTCCAGTCTGAATCTACCTCCCTCAAGCTTAAAGCCATTCCCCCTCATTCTATCACTACAAGCCCTTGTGAAAAAGCTCCCTTCAGGTACTGAAAGGTAGCTGTAAGGTCCCCCTGGAACCTTCTCTGAATCATTTCTCCAGGCTGAACAGCCCCAACTCTCTCTGCCTGTCCCCACAGGGCAGCTTCTCCATCCCTCTGATCATCTTCGTGGCCATCCTCTGGACCTGCTCCGGCAGTTCAGTGTCCTTCATATGCCAGGGGCACCAGACCTGGACTCCTCACCCAGCCTGTATTTGTGCTTGGGATTGCCCTGGCCCAGGTGTAGGACTTTGCACTTGGCCTTGTTGAACTTCATGAGGTTGGCTTGGGTCCACCTCTCCAGCCTGTACAAGTCCTTCTGGATGGATCCCCTCCCTCCAGAGGGTCAACCAGACCACACAGCTTGGTGTCACCTGCAAACTTACTGTGGCTGCCTCAGTGCCACTGTCCATGTCACCAACAAAGATGCTAGGCAGCACTGGTCCCAGTACTGACCCCTGAGGGACACCATTTGTCATTGGTCCTCATTTGGACATTGAGCCATTGATCACAACTCTCTGAGTGCAGCCATCCAGGCAAATCCTCATCCAGCCACTGGTCCACCCTTCAAGTCCATACTTCTCCAGCGTGGTGACCAGGATGTCATGGGGGACAGCATCAAACACTGACGACGACCTCAGCTGCTCTTCCCTTATCCGCTGGTGACCACAGATCTCATCTTGTTAAAAACCCAACAGCTGGAGAAGAAATGCCTTTAATTCCCCTCTGTTGCATTAATACCTGTTTCACACTGGCTGCCCTGCTTCTTTTGGTGCACTTAGAAGAATGAAAATGATTAGTTCCTCCTTTGCTCCCCATTCCTCTGGCTGGAATGAAAAGTATGCCAAATACATCTCTGCTGTGAGTCTCTTGGAGATAATGGAGTTGCAAAGGCTCTGAATGTCACTCATTGTCCATAACTTGTAACCTCATCTCCAGCAGGGTGGGAGGAGAGGTTCTCTGTGCTTTTATTTAGAGCTGCAGCTTCCATTAAATTTAATTACTTCTCCCTGTGGCTGTAAATAGAAAGTGTCTCTTATGAAATTTAATTCCTTTTCCTGGCAGCTAGCATGGTAAAGGTGTGGCTCCCAAATGAGGCTGCCTCCTAAATGGAAGAGGAATGAATCAAGGATGCATAGGAGAAGGTTGCAGTGCTCTGCTGGAACTATGAAACCTTAGCATCATAGAATCCACCAGATTGGAAAAGACCCCAGAGATCATCAAGTCCAAACATTAGCTAATACCTAGCACTATCTAATCAACTCAACCATGGCTCCAAGTGCCACATCCAAGCCTTTTCTGATCACCTCCAGGGATGGTTACTCCACCACCTCCCTGGGCAGCACATTCCAATGGCCAATCTCTCTTGCTGGGAAGAATTTCTTCCTAACATCCAGCCTAAACCTCCCCTGGCACAGCTTGAGACTGTGTCCTCTTGTTCTGGTGCTGGTTGCCTGGGAGAAGAGACCAACCCCCACCTGGCTACAACCTCCCTTCAGGGAGTTGGAGAGAGCAAGAAGGTCTCCCCTGAGCCTCCTCTTCTCCAGGCTAAGCAACCCCAGCTCCCTCAGCCTCTCCTCACAGGGCTGTGCTCCAGACCCTTCCCCAGCTTTGTTGCCCTTCTCTGGACATGTTCAAGTGTCTCAATGTCCTTCTTAAATTGAGGAGCCCAGAACTGGACACAGAACTTAGGTACTCACAGTACCGTAGGATAGGACAGGATAGGATAGGATAGGATAGGATAGGATAGAATAGAATAGAATAGAATAGAATAGAATAGAATAGAATAGAATAGAATAGAATAGAATAGAATAGAATTAACCAGGTTGGAAAAGACCTTTAAGATCATCGAGTCCAACCTATCACCCAACACCATCTAATCAACTAAACCATGGCACCAAGCACCCCATCCAGTCTCCTCCTAAACACCTCCAGGGATGGTGACTCCACCACCTCCCTGGGCAGCACATTCCAATGGCCAATCTCTCTTGCTGGGAGGAATTTCTTCCTAACATCCAGCCTGAACCTCCCCTGGCACAGCTTGAGACTGTGTCCTCTTGTTCTGGTGCTGGTTGCCTGGGAGAAGAGACCAACCCCCACCTGGCTACAACCTCCCTTCAGGTAACTGCAGGCAGCAAGAAGGTCTCCCCTGAGCCTCCTCTTCTCCAGGCTAAGCAACCCCAGCTCCTTCAGCCTCTCCTCACAGGGCTTCCTGCAATCAGCCTTGTGGCTCTTCCAAAACAATACTAAAATGACTTGATTTAAAAAAAAACCAAAACCAACCAACCAAAAAAGGGAATTATTATCTAGAACTAAGCTGCACAACCAGGAAAGCCCAATCATGGGAAAATAAGGATGCACATTGACTAAGTTAATTACTGTGATTAAGTATGGTGCTGTCAGGTGCAAAGGTAAGGAACTGGTGAGGAAAAGGGAGTGGGTTTTTTTCTTCTCTAAACTTCTGTGTTTCAATGACTGAAGGATACATCTGTGAGTGCCTAAGGGCCTTGCTCTCTTGAGCAGCTGGTGCTTAGGGACATGGTTTAGAAGGCTCTGAGGAGTCCTAATTGTGGCCTTCCAGGATCTGAAGGGGGCTCTAAGAAAGCTGGGGAGGGACTTCTGAGGGTGCCAGGGAGGGATAGGACTGGGGGGATGGAACAAAACTGGAAGTGGGGAGATTCAGATTGGATGTTAGGAAGTTGTTCACCACGGGGGTGGTGAGAGCCTGGCACAGGTTGCCCAGGGAGGGAGGTGGAAGCCTCCTGCCTGGAGGTGTTTGCAGCCAGGCTGGATGTGGCTGTGAGCAACCTGCTGTGGTGTGAGGTGTCCCTGCCCATGGCAGGGGGGTTGGAGCTGGCTGAGCCTTGAGGTCCCTTCCAACCCTGACAACACTATGATTGTATGACCTTGGGTTGAAGGTTGGGGGCCTAGCTGATCTTGAAGGTGTCTTCCAACCAAAGGTATTCTGTGGTTGTGTTATGCTGCCTTTGCAGCATGCACTGAAAAGAATGGCAGCAACTTTTCCATGTCAGCAGTGACCTTGTTTGGGTTTTTTACTGTCCTTGTTGTCCTTCTGCTGCTGCTGTGACTCTTGTGAGTCTAATGGGGAGGCTGACCCCTTCCCTGCTTGCCACAGCTCTTACTTGAGATGATGTGAAGCTTTCCCTTCAAGTTTTCTCTACCCTCTAGGAAAAACAGAGAAGCAGCAACTTCAGAGCTGCGCTGTGCTCACCTTTGGCCTTCCTCCTGTACATCCCCTGCACATTTTCCTCACTTCATTTCCTGCATGGCTACAAAAATACATATTTATGAGGTCCTCATCACCATGGTAGCCAAGTGCACTCCAGTTTATTGAAGGGCTTCCGTGAGGCGGCTGCTTGGAACCGCGGGGGACTGGCCCTGGTGACGCAGGTTCCTTCTGCTCTCCTCTTTCTAGAAATTCAACTAATTAAACAGTCCCCTAAAAATAGGTGCTGCTTGGAAGGTCACTGGAGAACACTTCAAGCAGCAGCAGTTTCATTGCAAAGTATGCCCTGAAATGTTCAAGGACTCTGCTTTCCAGCTTCTGAGCAGGATCCCCCTCATAGCATCTTAGGATCACAGAATCGCCTGGGTTGGAAGGGACCTCTAAAGGTCATCCAGCCCAACCCCCTGCAGTCAGCAGGGACATCCTCAATGAGATCAGGTTGGTCAGAGCCTTGTTGAGCCTCATCTTGAATATCTCCAGGGATGGGGCTTCAAATACCTCCCTGGGCAACATGTTCCAGTGTTCCACCACCCTCATAGTGCAGAACTTGTTACTAACATCCAACCTAAACCTCCTCTGAGAATCATAGACCCAAAGAATCATACAATCATGCAATCATAGAATCAACAAGGTTGGAAAAGACCTCAGAGATCAAGTTCAACCTATCACCTATCACCTCATGACTAACTAAACCATGGCTTCAAGTGCCACATCCAAGCCTTTTTTGAACAGCTCCAGGGATGGTGACTCCACCACCTCCCTGGGCAGCACATCCCAATGGCCAATCTCTCTTGCTGGGAAGAACTTGCTCCTCACCTCCAGCCTAAACCTCCCCTGGCACAGCTTGAGACTGTGTCCTCTTGTTCTGGTGCTGGCTGCCTGGGAGAAGAGACCAACCCCCACCTGGCTACAACCTCCCTTCAAGTAGCTGTAGAGAACAATAAGGTCTCCCCTGAGCCTCCTCTTCTCCAGGCTAAACACCGCCAGCTCCCTCAGCCTCTCCTTACAGCAGAGCTGCTCCAACCCCCTGATCATCTTCCTGGCCCTCCTCTGGACCCTTTCATCAGGTCCATGTCCTTCCTGTGTTGAAGGCTCCAGAGCTGGATGCAGTATTCCAGGTGAGGTCCCACCAGAGTGAAGTGGCAGAATCACCTCTCTAGTGGCAGAATCATCTCTAGTGGCAGAAGTTGGGTTGGAAGTGACCTCTGAAGATCATTGAGTCCAACCCCCTTGCCAGAGCAAGACCATAGAATCCAGCACAGGTCACACAGGAACACATCCAGATAGGGCTTGAAAGGCTCCAGAGAAGGAGACTCCACAACCTCTCTGGGCAGCCTGCTCCAGGGTTCTGGGAGCCTCACAGTAAAGAAGTTCCTCCTCATGTTGAGGTGGAACCTTCAGTGCTGCAGCTTCCATCCATTGCCCCTTGTCCTATCCCAGGGAGCAAGTGAGCAGAGCCTGTCCCCTCCCTCCTGACCCCCAGCCCTCAGATATTCAGAAACATTGATGAAATCCCCTCTTAGTCTTCTCTTCTCCAGACTAAACAGCCCCAGGTCCCTCAGCCTCTCCTCACCAGGCAGTGCTGCAGTCCCCTAAGCATCCTCATAGCCCTCCCATGGACTCTCTCAGACAGATTCTCCTCTCCAGACTAACCAGCCCCAGGTCTCAGCCTGTCCTCACAGTGCAGTGCGGCAGTCCCTTCAGCATCCTTGTAGCCGTCTGTTAGACTCCAGCAGATCCCTGTCCCTCTTGAGCTGGGGACCCCAGAACTGGATGCAACATTCCAGGTGTGGCCTCACCAGTACAGAGTAGAGAGAGAGGAGACCTTGCCTCAATCTGTTGCCCTCACTCCTCTCAATGCACCCTAGGACCCCATTGGCTTTCTTGGCCCCAGGGCAGATTGCTGTCCCATGCAGACCTTGTTATCCACTGGGACTCCCAGGTCCTTCTCCACCGGGCTGCTCTCCAGCAGATCACCTCCTAACCTCTACTGCTGCAGTTTATTCTTCCTTCTTGTAAGACTATGGAAGCTTAAAGCCATTTTAAAACAGGGGAAAGCTCCTCCTGAATCCCTCGAAGCGGTCTTGCTGTAAAAGCCAAACCACAGCCCAAGATACTTATTGAGCTGGGGGTGTGGGCAGGCATTTGGGGGGGGGGGGGGGGTTGGTTGTGAATTTGTGAGACCGTTGTGGGTATGGTCTGCTCAGTAGTTTGCTAACAGATGGACATCCTTTTAAAGGCAAGCTGCTGCAGATTTTTGCCATTTGAGTTTGGATGGGAACCAGCTTCTCACCTTATGCTGCGCTTTTCGTTTCTTACGTTCGAGGACCAGAAAGCACTTCCCAAATGTGCTTCTAAAACAGAAGGATTATTTCTGGGCTCCACATGCACCTCTCCACCAGACCAATGCTTGCCCTGGATATCCCCCTGCTAGAAGAGTCTCCCTGCCTGACCTCAGGGCCAAGTTTCCTGCCCCATTCCCTACCTAAATCAGCAGAGTGCTGTTCAGCTGATGGCAGTGCAGGTACAGCAGACTCAGGAGAAGCCATGGCAGATGCCAGGCCTAGGGATATTTTGTCAGTCCATTCTCTTTGTTCAAGCATTCCACCATTTGTCGGGTTTGCCATCTGTCACACTCTGCCTGGCAACTCCCTTTGTTCTTCTTGACTGTGTGGTGGGCTCTGGACCAAAATCTGAGCCAACATCCAATGCCATTGTTATTCTCTCCTGTAAATATACATTTCCATCTGCACCAACAGACAAAGCACCCTGGAGACAAACGACACTGTATAGATCCTGATGGATGCTTTGGCCAAAGAATTGTACCTCTGAATATGATCCAATGTAATACCCAGCACAATTCAGAATGACACTTCACAGAATCACAGGATGTTAGGGGCTGGAAGGGATTTCCAAAGCTCATCCAGTCCAACCCCCCTGCCAGAGCAGGATCAGCTAGAGCAGCTCACACAGGAATGCATCCAGATGGCTTTTGAATATCTCCAGAGAGGGAGACTCCACAGCCCCCTGGGCAGCCTGTTTCAGGGCTCTGTCACCCTCACAATGAAAATTTTTTCCTCCTGTTTCCATGGCACTTCCTCTGCCTCAGCTTCCAGCACTGCCCCTTGTGCTGGCATTGGGCATCCCCCAGCAGAGCCTGGCTCCAGCCTCTGGGCACTTACCCTGCATATCTTCATCACCAGCAATGAGGTCACCTCTCAGGCTTCTCCTCTCCAAGCTAAGAGCCCTCAGTTCCCTCAGGTTCTCCTCGTGAGGGAAATGTTCTACTGCCTTCATCATCCTTGTGGCTCTGTGCTGGACTCTTTCAAGGAACTCCCTGAGGTCCTTCCTGAAATGAGGGGCCCAGAACTGGACACAATATTCCAGATGTGGCCTCAGCAGGGCAAATCAGAAGGGGAGGAGAACCTCTCTCAACCTACTAACCACAGCCCTTCTAATCCACCTCAGGATGCCCTTGGCCTTCCTGGCCACAAGAGCACATTGCTGGCTCATGGTTACCCTTCCATCCACCAGGACCCCCAGGTCCTTTTCCCCTTCACTGCTCTCCAACAGGTCAGTCCCCAGCCTCTGTTTTGTCATTTGCAAAGGTAGTTCCACTGCTGTGGACATCTCCACTGCTGTCCTCTCCTAGGAGGGCAGACTGAGGGAGCTGGGGTTGTTCATTCTGGAGAAGAGAAAGCTTCAGGGAGACCTATTAGCAGCCTTCCAGTACCTGAAGGGGTTACAAGAGGGCTGCAGAGAGACTGTTTTCAAAGGCCTGCAGTGATTGGACAAGGGGCAATGAGAGCAGAGCAGGTCTCTTCTGCCAGGCAACCAGCACCAGAAGAAGAGGACACAGTCTCAAGCTGTGTCAGGGGAGGTTTAGGCTGGAGGTGAGGAGAAAGTTCTTCCCAGCAAGAGAGATTGGCCATTGGGATGTGCTGCCCAGGGAGGTGGTGGAGTCACCATCCCTGGAAGTGTTCAAAAAAGGCTTGGATGTGGCACTTGGAGCCATAGTTTAGTTGTTCTGAGGTGTTAGGTATCAGGTAATAGGTTGGACTTGATGGTCTCTGAGGTCTTTTCCAACCTGGTTGATTCTATGATTCTACGATTCTAAGAGCAGATTTAGATTGGATGTTAGGAACAAGTGCTGCACCACGAGGGTGGTGGAACACTGGAACAGGTTGCCCAGGGAGGTAGTTGAGGCCCCATCCCTGGAGATATTCAAGGTGAGGCTCAACAAGGCTCTGAGCAACCTGATCTAGCAGAAGATGTCCCTGCTGACTGCAGGGGATTGGACTGGATGACCTTTGGATGTCCCTTCCAACTCAACTCATTCTCTGGTTCTCTGTTGTTAGGACACTGCCCTCAAGGCATCTCACTGGTCAGCCAAACAAGCAGAGAGTTTTCTCTAGAAATGCTGACATTTCCCTCGTTGATGCTGATGGTTCCACACAAGTCCTTCCATAACCCCTGCAGAGCATTTAGCCCTTGGTAGTCCTTTTGCAGGCAAACAGAGTTAAAGAGGTCAGTTTGCAAGCCACCCATTTTCTGGGCCAGTGGTTGTGGGTTCCTGAGGGAGAAATGCTTCATTTAGAAATACTTTGAGGCACTCTTCCTTTATTCCTGTGCCACAAGCCAGCCTTGCAGCATCTGTGCTCCCCACTTTCATTACCACCTCTGTCTTACATCAGTATTTAGCAGCTAAACTAATAGATTTATCCATTTTCCCTGCTAAAAGGCCTCAAAACCCTTCACTGATCATCACAGTGTAAGCAGGTTGAGCTCTGCTGCCTTCGGAGTGCCCTGGAGAAAGCATTCTTTGTCTTTATTGTTTTGAGTTCTACTTTACTGTGCTGTTCTCTCTACACTCTTTGGTTTCTGACTTCATAAAGCTACTAATATATATCTTCTATAAGCTCCAAGTGTAGAGGAAATAATCTGCAGGACTTCCCACGTGCTGGCTTATGAGCAGTGACAGCGCAGGGGGCAATGGGTGCAAGCTGCACCAAAGGAGGCTTTCCACACAAGGAAATTGTCTTTTGTACTGTGAGGGTGACCTGGAGCTGGCTGCCCAGAGAGGTTGTGGAGTCTCCTTCACTAGAGACACTCAAAACCTGCCTGGGTCTGCTCCTGTGTGACCTGCCCTAGGTGATCCTGCTCTGGCAGGGGGGCTGGACTTGATGATCTCTCAAGGTCCCTTCCAACCCCTAACATTCTGTGAGTCTGTGAAACTCAACCACAGAATATTCCATCTCAACATGAGGAAAAACTTCTTTACTGTGAGGGCCACAGAGGAGAGGCTGAGGGAGCTGGGGTTGCTTAGCCTGCAGAAAAGGAGGCTCAGGGAGACCTTCTTGCTCTCTCCAACTCCCTGAAGGGAGGTTGTAGCCAGCTGGGGGCTGGTCTCTTCTGCCAGGCAACCAGCACCAGAACAAGAGGACACAGTCTCAAGCTGTGCCAGGGGAGATGCAAGCTGGATGTTAGGAAGACATTCTTCCCAGCAGAGAGATTGGCCCTTGGGATGTGCTGCCCAGGGAGGTGGTGGAGTCACCATCCCTGGAGGTGTTTAGGAAGAGCCTGGATGAGGCACTTGGTGCCATGGTTGAGTTGATGAGATGGTGTTGGGTGACAGGTTGGACTCGATGATCTCTGAGGTCTTTTCTAACCTGGTTCATTCTATTCTATTCTAGTCTAGTCTAGTCTAGTCTAGTCCTATTCTACTCCTATTCTAGTCTACTCTAGTCTACTCTAGTCTAGTCTAGTCTAGTCTACTTCTATTCTATTCTATTCTATTCTATTCTATTCTATTCTATTCTATTCTATTCTATTCTATTCTATTCTATTCTATTCTATTCTATTCTATTCTATTCTATTCTATTCTACTCTAGTCTAGTCTATTTTTTCATTCCATTCCATTCCATTCCATTCCATTCCATTCCATTCCATTCCATTCCATTCCAACACCTGAACAGGCCGCCCAGAGACTGTGGAGCCTCCTTCTCTAGAGCTCTTCAAAACTCACCTGAATGTGCTCCTGTGTGACCTGCCCTAGGTGATCCTGCTCAGGCAGGGGGTTGGCCTGGATGATCTCTGGAGGTCCCTTCCAACCCCTGACATTGTGATCCTGTGCAGCTGTTAGAAACTTCCTCAAGTGAAGCGTTGTTCAGCAATCTGGAGTCTCAAATTGACATTCAGAATTACCTTGGCTCAGCTGACCTCTGTGTATTTGAGGAAAAATGCTGTTTAATCAGAACATGTGCCAAGCACTATTTATAGGAAAGCTTTGTCAAGTGGACAAATATAGGCCAGGAAAAGTGGTAAGGATTCTAGAGAAGGTTAATGGTCCACAGGACTGAAGTCATTTACTGCTGCAAAAGGAAAAAAAACCAACCACAATTCCTAGACACCCCTATGAAAAGTTCCTCTGCAGCCTTCCTGGAGGATCCCTTCAGCTGTTGGAAGGCAGCTCAAAGGTCCCCCCAGAGTCTTCTCTTCTCCAGGCTGAACACCCTCAGCTCCCTCAGCATGTATTTATAACAGAGTTGCTCCAGGCCTTGGATCATCTTAGTGGCCCTCCCTTGAGGTGTAGGGAGGCATAGTGGAACACTCCATCCGAGAGATGTTCACTGGGTTTGCAGTGTACCTAGAGTCTGACTTTACAGTTGAGAAGACATCCTAAGCCCCCTTGCTTCCCCCAGAGGGCTCTACAGGTATTTGAATCTTTTTGTAGAGTTCCATAGATGGATTTCTTGACCATGGGGTTTGGAGAGACACATGGAGAACTCAATGAGGGGTTCACCAGGGTTTTGGTTATGCTTTTACTTTCTTGGTGTTCACATCATAAGAAGGACACAGCACTCTGGGGACAAGTGCAGGGGACATGCTCTCGTTGGAAGCTGTGGGAAGTCTGCCTCTTAGACTATCAGTGTTCCCTCAACTTCCACAAGTTCTTAGTGCAAACAGCTCAATCATTCAGGGTTTTAGTGACTGAAAGCATAGCATAGCATAGCATAGCATA
Organism: Picus viridis; assembly: GCA_033816785.1. Classification (NCBI taxonomy): domain Eukaryota; kingdom Metazoa; phylum Chordata; class Aves; order Piciformes; family Picidae; genus Picus; species Picus viridis. The sequence continues at coordinate 3,113,514 of CM066576.1, read as the reverse complement.
GCATAGCATAGCATAGCATAGCAGTGCATTGCATTGCATTGCATAGCATAGCATAGCAGTGCATTGCATTGCATTGCATTGCATAGCATAGCAGTGCATTGCATTGCATTGCATTGCATAGCATAGCATAGCAGTGCATTGCATTGCATTGCATTGCATTGAATTGAATTAACCAGGTTGGAAAACACCTTTGAGATCATTAAGTCCATCCTATCACCCAACACCATCTAATCAACTAAACCATGGCACCAAGTGCCTCATTCAGGTTCTTTCTAAACACCTCCAAGGATGGTGACTCCACCACCTCCCTGGGCAGCACATTCCAATGGCCAATCTCTCTTGCTGGGAAGAACTTTCTCCTCACCTCCAGCCTAAACCTCCCCTGGTGCAGCTTCAGACTGTGTCCTCTTCTTCTGGTGCTGGATGCCTGGCAGAAGAGACCAACCCCCTCCTGGCTACAACCTCCCTTCAGGGAGTTGTAGAGAGCAATGAGGTCTCCCCTGAGCCTCCTCTTCTCCAGGCTAAGCAACCCCAGCTCCCTCAGCCTCTCCTCAGAGGACTGTGCTCCAGACCCCTCCCCAGTCTTGTTGCCCTTCTCTGGACACATTCAAGTTTCTCAATGTCCTTCTTCAATTGAGGGCCCCAGAACTGGACACAGGACTCAAGGTGTGGCCTAACCAGTGCTGAGCACAGGGCAGAATGACCTCCCTGCTCCTGCTGGCCACACTGTTCCTGACACAGGCCAGGAAAGGACACCAGCTGACTCTGCCCTCGTGTTCTTTTACCATGACTTGGATTCCTTGGTGTTGCTTGGTTCTGTTTCCCTAAGGTATCATGGTTATATGGTGAGCACATCCTTCACAAATCTCTCTTTTTTTCCCCCTTAGTGGTAACTGCCTTGCTGCCTGTGCTAAATATCTTTCAGTGAGAGTGCTTTGTGTTAGCAATCCTCTTCTCTTGCTTCTTCTCCATTCCTCTCAATTAGCATGCAACAAGGAAAAGCAAAATGCATATACAGGCAACAGGGAAGCCAGAGAGTCAAACTCCCTGCATTTTGACACAGGCCTATTCCAGAGATCATAATCTTACAGGGAATTAATGAATGGTACAGCCAGGCTCTCTAAATAATCAGTTATCTGTTAATTAGGAAGAATTAGAGTCTTTGAACTGTGGGCAGATGCCTGCAATTAGAAACAAGGCCACAATTATTTTCAATAAAGGCATGCAAATCAACAGCAAGGGAACAGGTGCACAAATGTCATGGACCATTAAAACTTCTCACAGGTGCATGATGGAGCATGTGGAGAAGCAGGTCAAGTGCATTCACCAGAGACTGCAAGCAGTTTGTGGTGGCATAGTGTGGAGTATAGCCTCAGGCAATGTTTTTGCTGCTGCATGTGCACATTTCCCCCTCCCCAACAGCACTCATATTTCAGCTGGCTGGCTATTTTTTCTTCTGTGTGGTTATCTACCATCCATGTAGCTTGAGACTGGGAGACAGTAGTTAATATGTAATCCACAGGTCTTAGTTTTAGCCTTTAGCCATGGAGCCACTGGATAGGATAGGATAGGATAGGATAGGATAGGATAGGATAGGATAGGATAGGATAGGATAGGATAGGATAGGATAGGATAGGATAGGATAGGATAGGATAGGATAGGATAGGATGAACCAGGTTGGAAAAGACCTCAGAGATCAAGTCCAACCTATTACCCAACATCGTCTAATCAAGTGGCACCAAATGCCTCATCCAGGCTCTTCTTAAACACCTCCAGGGATGGGGACTCCACCACCTTCCTGGGCAGCACATTCCAATGGCCAATCTCTCTGTCTGGGAAGAACTTCTTCCTAACATCCAGCCTAAACCTCCCCTGGCACAATTTGAGACTGTGTGCTCTTGTTCTGGTGTTGCTTGCCTGGGAGAAGAGACCAACCCCCACCTGGCTACAACCTCCCTTCAGGGAGTTGGAGAGGGCAAGAAGGTCTCCCTGAGCCTCCTCTTCTCCAGGCTAAGCAACCCCAGCTCCCTCAGCCTCTCCTCAGAGGACTGCGCTCCAGACCCCTCCCCAGCTCTGTTGCCCTTCTCTGGATACCTTCCAGCAAGTCAACATCTTTCCTAATCTGAGGAGCCCAGAACTGGACACAGGAATCAAGGTGTGGCCTGACCAGTGCTGAGCACAGGGCACAATGACTACCCTGCTCCTGCTGGCCACACTGTTCCTGATGCAGGCCAGGATGCCATTGGCTTTTTTGGCCACCTGGGCATGCTGCTGGCACATGTTCAGCTGCTTTCAACCAGCACCCCCAGGTCCCTTTCTGCCTGGCTATTCTCCAGCCCCTCTGACCCCAGCCTGTAACACTGCCTGGGGTTGTTGTGGCCACTGTGTAGAACCCAGCAAAGATGGAGCCAGATTCTGCTCAGGACTGTCTGGCAACAGGACAAGAGACAACAGACACAAACTGAAACATAGGAGGGTAGACCTGAACACAGGGGAAAAAAAATTTCTTCCTTTTGAGGGTGACAGAGCAGTGGAGCAGGCTGCCCAGAGGTTGTGGAGTCTCCTTTTCTGGAACCTTCCAAACTCACCTGTGTGCATTTCTGTCTGATTTGCTTCAGGTGTTCCCACTTTAGCGAGCAGATTGGGCTAGCTGTTTGCCAGAGCTCCCGCTCAGTCTGCGGGCTGGTGGCAACAAGTTTGGTGGGTCTCTGCAGCTCCAGTTTTGAAATGCAGACTCGTTTGAGGAGCCAAAAGGGTAAGTGTGGGGGAAATTCTTTCCCTGTTTATTGCCTCATGATGTTGAAGGTATCTTTGCTGGGGTTTTTAACATGTTGTCTGGCCAGGATGGTTGTGTAGCCCTGAAGTTAAGGAGTCAGCATGGGCGTCCTGCTCTATTTAGTAGTAGTGTTTTTCTGACAGAAAATGTCAGCGAAGGTGGAAAATGTTTGGTGATAAATGTGCAGCTGAAAAGGTCTTTAGCAAGAGGTATTTGTGCTGTTAAATGCCTGAGCTCCTTACTTGGCTTTTGGCTGTTGTTCCTCCCGTGAGGTTGTCTGTGCTGTGGCCACGGTGGCTTACTCCTGGGTTCTCTCGGTCTAAATCAATTGATTTTTCTCAGAGTAGCTCAAATGTGCTTCTGGGGGTTGCCCACTCCCAATGTGCAGCACAGAAAAGCTTCAACTGGGCTTGGGTACCTAACAGAGCTCCATGGCTCTGTCTCCTGAGCTTTGTGCTTTGAAATACATCACCCCTTTCCCTTCCTCTTCCCTCCCCCCCCCCCCCAGCCCCGGACAGTGGCAGTCATAGGCCAGGCAGCTTGTGCCTTCAGCATGGCACTACAAAAACCTGTCCTGGAAATGATTGCACCCTGGTTTCAACTTCTTTGATGGCTTTGTTGTTGCTGCTGCTGTTTTAAAACAGGCATTGAACTTGTTGGGTGTTGGCTTTTCTTCTGCTGGGACCAAAGAATTTTCCTGCCCCTTTGTGGAAAACCAAATCTATTCCTGGTTTGTAGCTGTCCCTCTTCAGCTGGTAGTGAAGGGAAAGATCCTTCTGTGAGTGCATTTTAATGTTAGCATGATGAAGGCTCCATGAAGCTGTCCCGTTTTCTTGAGTGCTTTTTTTCCCTCCTGCCACACTGGAAATGGCTGCTCTGCTCTTCCAATTAAGTTCACCTGCCAGAGGTTATGAGGATTGGGTGTGGTTGCCATTAACTGCGTGTGCAAGTGCAGGGCTCTGCACCTGGGCTGGAGCAGTTCTCCTTATCAATACAGGCTGGGGGAGGAGATGTTAGAAAGCAGCCCTGAGGTAAAGGACTTGGGGGTGCTGATGGATGAGAAGCTGGACAGGAACAGGCAGTGTGAGCTTGCAGCACAGAAGGCCAACCACAGCCTGGGCTGCATCAAAGGTTGTGTTGCCAGAGAGGTGATTCTGACACTTTGCTCTGGTGAGACCTCACCTGGAGTACTGTGTGCAGGTCTGGAGCCCTCAGAAGGAAGGACATGGACCTGGTGGAGAGGGTCCAGAGGAGGGCCACAAAAAATTATCAGGGGGTTGGAGCAGCTCTGCTATGAGGACAGGCTGAGGGAGCTGGGGGTGTTCAGCCTGGAGAAGAGAAGTCTTTGGAGGGAGAGACCTAGTAACAGCTTTCCAGTCCCTGAAGGGGAACACAGGAAGGATGGAGAGAGACTGTTTACAAAGGCTTGCAGTGACAGGACAAGGGGCAATGGCTTTAAGCTACAGAAGAACAGATTAAGATTGGATGTTAGGAACAAGCTCTTTACTATGAGGGTGGTGGAACACTGGAACAGGTTGCCCAGGGAGGTGGTTCAGGCTCCATCCCTGGAGTTTTTCAAGCTGAGGCTGGACAGGGCTCTGGGCAGCCTGATGTAGTTGGGGATGTCCCTGCTGACTACAGGGGGGGGTTGGACTGGATGACTTTTGGAGGTCCCTTCCAGCCTGGACCATTCCATGATTAATACAGTGCTTCAGGCCCCTTCAGATCATAGTCACACTTGTGGGCTCAGAGAAGACTGCAAGCATCAGATCCCTGAATCTAGTCCCTAGAGAGCATGAGGACTAGGGGGAATAGAATGAAGCTGGAGGTGGAGAGATTCGGGCTAGATGTGAAGAGGAAGTTCTTCCCCATGAGAGTGGTGAAGCCCTGGAATGGGTTGTCCAGGGAGGTGGTTGAGGCCCCGTCTCTGGAGGTGTTGAAGCCCAGGCTGGATGAGGCTGTGGCCAGCCTGATCTAGTGTGGGGTGTCCCTGCCCATGGCAGGGGGTTGGGACTAGATGACCCTTGTGGTCCCTTCTGACCCTGGCTGATACTATGATACTATGAGCAGTGTAGGATCACAGAATCAGGGAGATCTGATTTCCAGGCATTGGAAGAGGCTGCCCGGGGAGGTGGTTGACTCCTGGTCACCGGATGTGTTTAAAAGATGTGTAGATGTGGTGCTTGGGGATGTGGCTTAGGGGTGGACTACACAGAATAGGGTTAGTGGGTGGACTCCATGATCTTGAAGGTCTTTTCCAACCTAAATGATTGATTCTGTAATTCTATAGGAAAAGACCTTTAAGATGATGGAGCCCAACCATTGAACTCTGCCCAGGCTGGTACTAAGACGTGTTCCTCAGTGCCATATCTCTGCATCTTTAAAACACATCCAGGGATGGAGACTCAAAGACTGGAACTGATTCCCCAGGAGGTGGCTGAGAACCTTTTCAAACAAGAAGTTTCTTCTTGTTTCCAACCTAAACCTGCTCTGGTGCAACTTGAGGCCATTTCCTCTCATCCTATCACTTGATACTGGAGAGAAGAGACCAACCCCCACCTTGCTCCAACCTCCTTTCAGGGAGTTGTAGAGAGCAATGAGGTCTCCCCTCAGCCTCCTCTTCTCCAGGCTAAACAAGCCCAGTTCCTTCAGCTGCTCACCGTCCCTGGAGGGGTTCAAGAGGGGATTGGATGTGGTCATGAGGTCTGTGGTGACAGGGTGGACTTGATGATCTTTGAGGTCTCTTCCAACCTTGGTGATACTGTGATACCCTTCCCCAGATACTCCAAACACCTCAATGCCTTTCTTGTAGTGAGGACCGCAAAACTGAGCCCTGTAGTCCAGGTGCGGCCTCAGCAGGGTGAGCTCATCGCTGCAACGGTGCGCTGCTGGTGCCTCTGCTGAGCAATTGGACTGCTGTTGGGAACTGCTGGTGACATTTGATTTTATCTCCACGTGATTTATTTCTTTAAAGGGCAGTAGCTTCATACTTCACCTGCAGAGAGCTGTAGATCTAAAGCCCTGGTCAGAAGTGTATGCGGCGTGTCAGTGATATTTATGTCCCACAAAAGGGAGTAGCCGAGTGTTGGTGGGTTTGTTTTTGCCCTGACCATGGCTAACCAGCTATTCAGAAGCCTGAGGCTGGGAGCTGTGGACACAAAGGCTGCAGCCTGCCTTAATAATGGGAGAATGGAGACCCTCACTATAGTGCAGTGAAATTCCTGGAGTGCTGCTCCCTCCTCAGCAGCATCGCTTCAGCCTTTGCAAGAGGAGCCTGCCTCAGCCGGCTACTCCTCATCCATATTCAGGCACGGAGAGCACTGTATTGTCCTGGGCTGAAAAAATCAATACTGTGAATGCTGTGTGCACTGAGCCTGTTTGATCTCTTCGGTTGTCATGGCTACACTTCAAGGTATTGATTCATCCACAGGGATCTCAGGGTTGGATGGTCCCTGTATTGAGGCAGAAACCTTTTGTGCTGGGAAATCTAAGCACATTCTACTGTGCACCCAGCTTCACATATCCTTAGACCACCAAAGTGTTGGGTTAGGGTTTTGGGTGGGGGGTTGGGGTTTTTTCCTTGAACCTTTTGGGGGGTGAGGATGGAAGGAGCAGCTTCCCAAATGCCTCTTGCAGATCCCAGCAGATTCTGTTACCCAAGGTACTGCAGGCATAATAAAATGCAGTGGGGGGAAAAAAATTATATGGGCTGGAATGAAAGACACTTCAAAACACTGGTGGCTTGCTTCAGTGAACACGGTGAATCACCCTGACTGGGTGGACCCTCAGTAGCTGCTCCTTGGATCCTTTTGTTCGCGGATGGGATCTATTATGGTCAGCTGAACAAAGGAAATCGGTTGGAAAAGATTGCGATTGGAAAGGGTTCTCATTTGCATCAGAAGTGGCAGTTAGGAACCGCTGTTCCCTGCTGTTTATTCACAGTTGTTTGTGTGCGTGGGGGTTTTCCTTTGGTAGGTGCACGGGTGTTTACAGAAATGCATTTGCAAGACAACAGGTCACAAATTGCCTGTGCTATATATTAGCTCTTCCCATCCCCCCCCCCCCCCCCCCCAATTTTACCCAGCAGTCATCTCTTTAGCCACCTCTTTGCTTGCAATCACCGAAGTAACTGATCCATCTATGATTGCTCCTGGCTTTGATCCCCTTCAACATGTGTAACCATTTAGGTAGCAGTGTCTTGGCCAATTTTCCTGACAGGGAACTGATTAAAGTAATTGGGGGAGGTAATGCAATAAGAGGGTGGTTTGACTGAGACCAAAAGGCAAGTCTTTGAGGTCTAAAGCTTCAGCCAGCAATCTAATCTCCTGTTGTCTTAGGTAAATTATATTTTGTGCGTTGGCATTTCTAAAAACAAATCGCTGGGGGGAGGCAAAAAAAGGAAGGCTGCAGTGGAAATTACTAGAAAATGTGGAAGGAAGAGTGTCAGACTGCAGCTTATGTATAGAACCCAGGGCTGGATTCAAGTCTTGCCTGGTGGGACTGTAAATCTGTGGAAAAAAGAGAAATCATAGAATGGTTTGGGTCAGAAGGGACCTCCAGAGGTCATCCTGTCCAACACCGCCCCCCTGCAGTCAGCAGGGACATCCTCAACTAGATCAGGTTGCCCTGAGCCCTGTCAAGCCTCACCTTGAATATCTTCAGGGATGGGGCCCCAAATACCTCCCTGGGCAACCAGTTCCAGTGTTCCACTACCCTTATGGTAAAGAGCATGGGTAAAGGGCTGGAGCACCTCTACTGTGAGGACAGACTGAGGGAGTTGGGGTGGTTCAGTCTGGAGAGGAGAAGGCTCTAAGGAGACCTTCTTGTGGCCTTCCAGGATCTGAAGGGGGCTCCAAGAAAGCTGGGGAGGGACTTCTGAGGGTGGCAGGGAGTGATAGGACTGGGGGGTGGAGCAAAACTAGAAGTGGGGAGATTGAGATTGGATGTGAGGAAGAAGTTGTTCCCCATGAGGATGGTGAGAGCCTGGCACAGGTTGCCCAGGGAGGTGGTGGAAGCCTCCTGCCTGGAGGTGTTTGCAGCCAGGTTGGCTGTGGCTGTGAGCACCCTGCTGGAGTGTGAGGTGTCCCTGGCCATGGCAGGGGGGTTGGGACTGGCTGAGCCCTGAGGTCCTTTCCAACCCTGACAATTCTGTGATTCTCTCCTTTATTTGTTTATTTAAATTGGAAGAAATTACTCTCAGGAGGAAGGAAAAAATGATAGCTATGCCTCAGAGACTGGATGCACCAACTCTGCCTTCTGCAGATAGTGTTCCAGAAAGCTTGAGTTCATCTCTTTCTAGGAGCCTGGGACTAATCATTCATTTATGAACTACTCAAGGTCAGACTCTCAGCAGGAATCTGCTTACTAGATTTTTCTATTCCCCCTCCCGTCACTGCTGCATTTATAAACCCTGGGAAAAGAAGCTGCTGCAACCAGCTGGTGGCCATTTCTGCACAACTGCTGTGGAGTGCACTCTAGCTGGCAAATGCTTGATGTTCTTTCTTGATTTATATCTGTGTGTGAGGGATTAGTTCCTCTAAACAACGTGTGTGTGTGTGCACAGGAGTACACTCCTCACTGCCCACCAACACACTGAGCTTGACACTGGGAAGGAGAGATTTGCCGCTGATAGGAGGCAATTCCATCTTTGTGAGGTTAGGAGAATAATCAGCTCCACTGAGAGGAAAATGTAACCTAAATCCTGTCATTTAAAGATTAGAAAACCCTTTTTTTTCCCCCCCTTCTTTTTATTTATTTATTTTAAATAGCCCTTGAGTTGCTGGAAGATGCCCAGAGAAGGGCAACAAAGCTGGGGAGGGGGTCTGGAGCACAGCCCTGTGAGGAGAGGCTGAGGGAGCTGGGGTTGCTTAGCCTGCAGAAGAGGAGGCTCAGGGGAGACCTTCTTGCTCTCTACAACAGAACAAGAGGACACAGTCTCAAGCTGTGCCAGGGGAGTTTCAGGCTGGATGTTAGGAAGAAATTCTTCCCAGAAAGAGAGATCATAGAATCACCAAGGTTGGAAAAGACCTCAAGGATCATCAAGTCCAACCTGTCACCCAAGACCTCATGCCTACTAGACCATGGCACCAAGTGCCACGTCCAATCCCCTCCGGGGATGGAGACTCCACCACCTCCCTGGGCAGCACATTCCAATGGCTAACAACTCTCTCTGGGAAGAACTTTCTCCTCACCTCCAGCCTTAACTTCCCCTGGTGCAGCTTGAGACTGTGTCCTCTTGTTCTGGTGCTGCTTGCCTGGGAGAAGAGACCAATCTCCTCCTGGCTACAACCTCCCTTCAAGTAGTGACCATTAGAATGTGCTGCCCAGAGAGGTGGTGGAGTCACCATCCCTGGAGGTGTTTAGGAAGAGCCTGGATGAGGCACTTGGTGTCATGGTTTAGTTGATGAGATGGTGTTGGGTGATAGGTTGGACTTGATCATCTCAAAGGTCTGTTCCATTCTTTTCTAAAGGATAATTCATGATACACTGAAAACTCAGAGTGCATGTGAGTGTTTTGGGGGCAGTTGAACCGAATATCCACTGAATGTCTTTGGCAAAGGTCATACCCAGGTCTAAAGACTGTAAAGAGCAAAGGCTTCCCATCTCCTCTTCCCTAGGTTGTAAAGGGTGCCATTAGAGTAACTGGCCATTGGAATGTTCTGCCCAGGGAGGTGGTTGGGTCACTGTCCCTGGAGGTGTTCAAAAAAGGCTTGGATGTGGCACTTGGAGCCATGGTTTGGTTGTCAGGAGGTGTTAGGTAATAGGTTGGTCTTAATGAACTCTGAGGTCTTTTCCTGCCTGGTTGATTCTGTGTTTCTATGATTATTTGTTGACTCCCTCCATGCTGTATTAGCAAGTGGATTCTAAAGGCAGCTGGGTTTGAAACCAATTTAAACCAGACCAGCGTCATCTTCTCCGATACATGATGACAAAATGCATTCTGTCTCCTCATGAGACTCACCAAAACTTGTATTTGGGGATAATCATGGAATCACAGAATGCTAGGGGCTGGAAGAGACCTCCAGAGGTCATAGAGTCCAAGCCCCCTGCAAAGGAGGGCTGCTTAGGGCATGTCACACAGGAATGTGTTGAGGTGAGGTTTGAAGATCTCTAGAGAAGGAGACTCCACAACCCCTCTGGGCAGCCTGCTCCAGGGCTCAGCACCCTTACAGTAAAGTTTCTTTTCATGCTGAGATGGAATTTCCTGTGATTGAGTTTAGGTTCATTGCTCCTTATCCTATCACTGAGTATCTAGTGCAGGGTGTCCCTGCCCATGGCAGGGGGGTTGGAACTAGCTGATCCTTGTGGTCCCTTCCAACCCTGACTGATAGTATGATACTATCACTGAACGGAGCCTGGCTCCATCCTAGTGACAGCCACCCTGCAGTCATTTGTAGACATTGATAAAGTTCCCTCTTAGCCTTCTCCACACTAACCAGCCCCAGGTCTCTCAGCCTTTCCTCGTAAGAGAGGTGCTCCAGTTTTTCAATCATTCTTGTAGCCCTTCATTGAACTCTCTTCCATAGTTCCCTGTCCCTCTTGAACTGGGGAGCCCACAACTGGACACAGTACTCCAGATGTGGGCTAACCAGGGCTGAGTAGAGAGAGGAGAGAATTTCCCTCCACCTGCTGGCCACACTCCTCTGAATGCACCCCAGGATCCCATTGGCCTTCTTGGCCACCGGGGCACATCGCTGGCCCATGGCTAACTTCTTATCAACCAAGGTCCTTCTCTGTGGAGCTGCTCTCCAGCAGGTCAGCTCCTAAGCTGTGCTGGTGCAGGGTGCTGTTCCTCCCCAGGTGCAGGGCTCTGCACTCCTCCTTGCTGAACTTCATTAGGTTCATCTTTGTCCATCTCTCCTGTCTGCCTTAGTCTCACATTCCCCAGTTACAATCCTGGCTGGCAGCAGCACGCTCTGAGGAAGAGCAAATTGGCTGTGAGGAGCTGCTGCTCCTCAGCTCTGCAGTTTCCTGAACTGCAAAGAAGAGAGGTCTTGGAGCACAGTTCCAAGAATTTACTGCTCAAATATTTCTTTTGCAAGAAGCATTTGATTAGGGGAAGCGAAGTAAGAGTTGAACCACTGAATTGTTTTAAATAGCTGTAGATTTGCTTAGACAAAAGAGCTTCTCAGGCTGAGCTCTTAAAAGTTTCATTTTTTTGGAGGGCTTCAGCATTTGCATCTGCTGAAAGATTTATTTCCCTGACATTAGCTGAGTATTATGGGGGGGGGGAGGGAAGGGAGGGAAACCACAGTTCAACCTCAGGCAAGCTGGCATGAGATGCAAGACTGCTCCAGGTTGAATTTGCCTCCTTAAATTTTTCATGGGATTCTCTCTGCAGGGCCACTCTTCATCTGTGGAAATAAAGAAATGAAGGATTTCAAACCTAACAGCTGTAAATGCTTCAGCCCAACCCTCAGGAAAGCCAAGCTAACAACACAGGGAAACCTCCCACCCCCTTCCCCTCTTCGCTGCAAAACATTTCATTTCATCCGAGCTCTCTTCCTGCTTTTACTGCACCATGAGAAGCCTGAATAGGTTTTGGGGCCATCCATTATAAAATTATCATTTTTCACCAAAGCAACTTTATATTAAATGCTTAATTATTCATCACTAATGCTTGTCATGGTGAAAGATTGGGGCCCAGCCTTTTTTTAAAGCAGTAGGCTTGGTTTTCCCTTCCTTGAAGGTTAATGGCTGAGCCCTGGATTTCATTAGCTTCCCTAAATGTAGCACACCTCATATGTCACAGCTTAACTTTTTGCTTGCTCTCTTCTTTCTCCCTTTGTGACTAAACAGTCACAATGCTAAATATTGCCTGGTGAAGAGGCATATATAAATATAGCCTGGAGAAGAGGAGGCTCAGGGGAGACCTTCTTGCTCTCTACAGCTATCTGAAGGGAGGTTGTAGCCAGGTGGGGGTGGGTCTCTTCTCCCAGGAAAGCAGCACCAGAACAAGAGGACACAGTCTCAAGCTGCACCAGGGGAGGTTTAGGCTGGAGGTGAGGAGAAAGTTTTTCCCAGCAAGAGAGGTTGGCCATTGGGATGTGCTGCCCAGGGAGGTGGTGGAGTCACCATCACTGGAGGTGTTCAAGAAAGGCTTGGATGTGGCACTTAGAGCCATGGTTTAGTTGTCCTGAGGTGTTAGGTATTAGGTAATAGGTTGGACTTGATGATCTCTGACGTCTTTTCCAACCTGGTTGATTCTATGTTTCTATATTTGGTAGGGTCTGTTGCCTGGCTTTGGTTTGCTGTTTGCCTTGGGAGAAATGGTTCACAGAATGGTGGGGGTTGGAAGGGGTCATTGAGTTCAACATCCCCCACCCCACCCCTCAAGCAGGATCACCTAGGGCAGGCCGTACAGTAACACATCCAGGTGGGTTTTGAATGCCTTCAGAGAAGGAGACTCCACAACCTCTCTGGGCAGCCTGCTCCAGGGCTCTGTCACCCTCACAGTGAAGAAGTTTTTCCTTATGTTCCTGCCGACCCTCCTCTGCTCCAGCTTGTCCCCATTGCCCCTTGTCCTGCCATTGGACATCACTGAGCTGAGCCTGGCTCTGCCCTCCTGACACTGCCCTGTGCATCTTTGTCAACAGGAATGAGGTCACCTCGCAGGTCTCTCTGCTCCCCAGCTGCCTCAGCCCTTCCTCAGCAAGGAGGTGTTCCACTCCATCATCTTTGTGGCTCTGCGCTGGACTCTCTTGAGTAGTTCCCTGAGGTCCGTCTTGAACTGAGGGGCCCAGAGCTGGACACAATATTCCAGATGCAGCCTCATTGGGGCAGATGGAGTGGGGGGAGGAGAACCTCTCTTGACCTACTAACCACAGCCCTGCTAATCCACCCCGGGATGCCCCTGGCTTTCTTGGCCACCAGGGCACGTTGAATAGAATAGAATAAACCAGGTTGGAAGAGACCATCAAGATCATCAAGTCCAACCTATCATCCAACACCATCTAACCAACTAAACCATGGCACCAAGCACCCCATCAAGTGTCCTCCTGAACACCTCCAGTGATGGTGACTCCACCACCTCCCCAGGCAGCACATTCCAATGGCCAATCACTCTCTCTGTAGGATTTCTTCCTAACCTCCAGCCTAAACCTCCCCTGGGACAGCTTGAGACTGTGTCCTCTTGTTCTGGTGCTGGCTGCCTGGAAGAAGAGACCAACCCCCACCTGACTGCAACCTCCCTTCAGGGAGTTGTACACAGCAATAAGGTCTCCCTGAGCCTCCTCTCCAGGCTAAGCAACCCCAGCTCCCTCAACCTCTCTCCTCATAGGGCTTGTGTTCCAAACCCCTCATCAACTTCGTTGCCCTTCTCTGTACACATTCCAGCTGCTGCCTCATGGGCATCCTGTTGTCCATCAGGACTCCCAGGTCCTCCTCCCGGAGCTGCTCTCTGTCAGGACAGATGGGTGGCAGGAAGAGCGAGGACAGGAGGCTCTGTGAGATGCAATCTTTCTTGGCTGGACCTGAACCATTCCTGCTGGGGCAGTTTTGAAATGGTGGCACTTAGCTTTCACTGGAGCAGGAGGTCCTGAGATGATGAGCAAATTATGCAACTTGCAGAGAGCTGTTTACTCACTTGGAAGCACCTGCATGAAATATTGATGGTGCATTAGCTACAGGACGGCAGCAGGAGTGGAGCTGCGTTCAGCCTTGCTGAGGTGCAAGGCCGCAGGGGTGTAGCCTGAAGCTTGTTCTCTGTAAAGCTCTCAACATTTCAGGGTTGTGTTTTGCAGGGCAGGTTTCAGCATAACCTGCAAGTGTGAGGTGAGGCCTGTTTGGAGCTGTTTGGGACCTTAATGACAGCAAAAGCCTCATGTAGCAGGGAGGTTATCCATCTCACTGATGTGGAGAGAGGGAGGAGTTGTGCTGTGGCCAGGATGAATTGCTCCACGTGTTGGACTCTTGCTGCTGTTCAAGGGGGAACGGAATGAAGCTGGAAATGGGGAGATTCAGGCTAGATGTGAGGAAGAAGTTCTTCACCATGAGAGTGGTGAAGCCTTGGAATGGGTTATCCAGGGAGGTGGTTGAGGCCCCGTCCCTGGAGGTGTTTAAGACCAGGCTGGACGAGGCTCTGGCCAGCCTGATCTAGTGTAGGGTGTCCCTGCCCATGGCAGGGGGTTGGAACTAGCTGATCCTTGTGGTCCCTTCCAACCCTGACTGATTCTATGATTCTATATGGAACCATGGAATCAAAAAGGGTTGGAAAAGACCTTTAAGATGATTCAGTCCAACCATAACCCAGCTGCCATGACCTCTAATGACCAACCCTGACTGATACTATGATACTCAAGGTCTCTTCCAACCTTAGTGATACTGTGATAAAAGCAAAAAGCACAAAGCCAGCACCCCTGCTCTGGCATGGGGGCTCTTCTCTTGCAGGTGATCAACATGCCCATATCAGGTGCCACAAGCAGGACCAGGAGAAGTGGGCACTGCACTGGGCACTGGTGAGGCTGCATCTTGACTACTGGGCTTGGTTTGGGTCCTTCACTCCAAGAAGGACATTAAGCGGCTGGAGCATGTCCAAAGAGGGGCAACAAAGATGGTGAGAAGGGTCTAGAGAAAAAAACCTTCTGAGGAACAGCTAAGGGAATGAGGATTGTTTAGCCTGGAGAAAAAGAGGCTGAAGGGAGACCTCACTCCTTACAACTCCTTGAAAGCAGGTTGGAGCGAGAAGGGGGTTGGTCTCTTCTCCCAGTTAACAAGTGATCTAGTGTGGGGTGTCCCTGCCCACGGCAGGGGTTGGAACTAGATGATCCTTGTGGTCCCTTCCAACCCTGACTGATACTATGATACTATAATCCATATCCCCAGGTGGCACACTTACATACTGCTTGAAGACCTCCAGGGATGGGGACTCTACCACCTCCCTGGGCAGCCTGTGCCAATGCCTCACCACTCTTGCAGCAATGAAATTTTTCCTCATATCCAAGCTAAACCTCTCCTGGCACAACTTAAGCCCTTAGAAGGACTTCTGGCCAGAGAACTGGGCATGCTGCATTTTTATGCACTGTTTCTTTCTGACCTCTTTTCCACCCCTTTGAAAAGGACAAGATAACATTGAGTGCCTGCACTGAGTGGAGCACCTCAAGAATAAAAAGGGAACACAGCCTCTAAAAACCCAGGACTGACAAATCAAATCTAATGGAATTATTTCCACCAACCTCGCCCTTGCCATCACTGTTAGAGGCATTTCCTTGATGACCCACAAGCTCAAGAGTGTCTCCAGTTCTGGGCCCCTCAGTTTAAGAAGGACATTGAGACACTTGAACACATCCAGGGGAGGGCAACAAAGCTGGGGAGAGGTCTGGAGCACAGCCTGTGAGGAGAGGCTGAGGCAGCTGGGGTTGCTTAGCCTGGAGGCTCAGGGAAGACCTTCTTGTTCTCTACAGATACCTGAAGGGAGGTTGTAGCCAGGTGGGGGTTGGCCTCTTCTGCCAGGCAAGCAGCACCAGGGGACTGGATGTGGCACTTGGTGCCATGGTCTAGTTGTGAGGTTGTGGTTACAGGTTGGACTCGATGATCTTCGAGGTCTCTTCCAACCTTGGTAATTCTATTCTAATTCTATTCTAATTCTATTCTAATTCTATTCTAATTCTATTCTAATTCTATTCTAATTCTATTCTAATTCTATTCTAATTCTATTCTAACAAGAGGACACAGTCTCAAGCTGTGCCAGGGGAAGTTTATGCTGGAGGTGAGGAGAAAGTTCTTCCCAGCAAGAGAGATTGGCCACTGGGATGTGCTGCCCAGGTTGGTGGTGGAGTCGCCATCCCTGGAGGTGTTCAAGAGGGGATTGGATGTGGCACTTGAAGGCATGGCTTAGTAGCCCTGAAGTGTTGGGTGATAGGTTGGACTTGATGATCTCTGAGGTCATTTCCAACCTTATTGATTCTATGAGTCTTTGATTTCAGAACCTACTCTAGCTTTGTGTGGCTTTTCCCCCCTCACCCTTGTCCCCTGCCCCCTCTGCTAAAGTGAAATCATAGAACTGTCAGGGTTAGAAGGGACCACCAGGATCATCCAGTTCCAACCCCCTGCCACGGGCAGGGACACCTCACACTACAGCAGGTTGCTCACAGCCACATCCAGCCTGGCCTTCAAAACCTCCAGGGATGAGGCTTCCACAGCCTCCCTGGGCACCCTGAATGGGTTGCATCTTCCACATGCTGCTAATTACTCAACTTGATTCCTATAGATACCAAGTCAGCCCTGGATAAATAATGAATTTTGAACCCAGCTTTACATGTGCTAGTGTCCTATAAATATAAATGTGGTCATTTTCAGCCAAGCTATTCAGTGCACTTTAAAGGGGATAAATAATTAATAGCAGTTCCATTTAGTTATTAAAGAGGTACTGACAAGATAAAAATCACTGGAGTTTTTTAACCAAATTCCCTGATTGCTAGTAGTCAGATTGATAAATGAAAACAGAATGATGTGAAATATCTACTTCAGGCCTTGCCTTTCCTATCTCTAATGGCTCTCTGCAGCCACCCTTTCACAGATTGCATCTGGTTGGGAAGGGTCCTCAAAGCTCTCCTCATCCACCCCCTGCACTCAGCAGGGACACCTCCAGCTCAGCCAGGCTGCCCAGGGCCATCTCCTATCTGATCTTGAATGTCGCTAGAGATGGGGCCTCAAGCACCTCCCTGGGCAGCCTGTTCCAGTATTTCACCACTCTCATAGCAGAGAGCTTCTCCCTGATGTCCAACCTACATCTGCCCTGCTCCAGTTGAACTCTGTAGGCAATGATGTAGGAAACGGTTTTGTCTGGGTGCTTTTCACTCAAGCTGGAAGCGGAAGGGACTTTTTGCTTTCCTAGTTTCTAAGTTTCACTTGTGGTTAGTGAGCAGGAATATCTTTCCTTCCATTCTCTTTATTGTATTTGTATTGTATTGTATTTGTATTTCTTATCCTGAGGATAATCACAAGGATGATCAGAGGGCTGGAGCTCCACTCCTGTGGAGACAGACAGACAGTTGGGGCTATTCAGTCTGGAGAAGAGAAGGCTCTGGGGAGACCTAATTGTGGCCTTCCGGTATCTGAAGAGGGCTACAAGAAAGCTGGGGAGGGACTTTTGAGGGTGTCAGGGAATGATAGGACTGGGGGGAGTGGAACAAAACTAGAAGTGGGGCGATTGAGATTGGATGTGAGGAAGAAGTTCTTCCCCTTGAGGGTGGTGAGAGCCTGGCACAGGCTGCCCAGGGAGGTGGTGGAAGCCTCCTGCCTGGAGGTGTTTGCAGCCAGGCTGGAGGTGGCAGTGAGCACCCTGCTGTGGTGTGAGGTGTCCCTGGCCATGGCAGGGGGCTTGGAACTGGCTGAGCCTTGAGGTCCCTTCCAACCCTGACAATTCTGTGACTCTATATACTTGACTGGGCTTTGAGCAATGGGGTCTAGGTGGGGATGTCCCTATTGTCTTCAGGGATGTAAGGCAGAGGTCACTTCCAGCCCAATGCATCCTGTGATTATTATGCCTCCATACAAGGACCAATATTCAGCTTCTATCCAGAGATGCTTCTGATGCTACCAATAATAGATTTTGTCTGATGTGCAGGCTACTGGGTTGTAGTCTCTGGGGAAATTTGAGTGCAGGCTGCAAGAGCAGGCTGCAGTCCCCAAGGAGTGCTGCTATATTAGCTCTGCTCAGCTGGAGTAATGTCACACTGCTCTCAGTCCATTCTGCAGCTGGCTGGCATCTCTCTGTGCTGCATGCTCCGAAGGAGATAAGGGAGGCTCTATTCCTCCTGGCATAATTTCATTTCACTCAGGAGAGGTGGGC
Source organism: Picus viridis (assembly GCA_033816785.1). Classification (NCBI taxonomy): domain Eukaryota; kingdom Metazoa; phylum Chordata; class Aves; order Piciformes; family Picidae; genus Picus; species Picus viridis. The sequence continues at coordinate 3,095,947 of CM066576.1, read as the reverse complement.
TAGAGTCAAGCAGCACATCATGGCTGGGAAGAAGTGGAGCTCAGAATATTAAGTGAATGCTTGTTTGCCACATTACATTTGTCTGGTTGATAAATATCTGGTAGCATAGAGGAGGAAATACAAGTGTGAGCACCATGAATCTCTGGAGCTCTGCCAGAGACAATATTTTGGCTAGTTAATTCCTTCCCCAGCAGCTTTTTACCTCATGGGTGATCTAGTTTCTTTATTATTACTATTATGATTATTTTGCCTGTTGGTTTCCCCCCCCTCCATCCCCTCTGAATTGGCCTAATCTGTCCTTTTAGATAAAGCTGAATGTGATATTGAATACTAATATCCAGCCTTGCTGGAGATCATGTTCTGAAGGTTCAATTATTTTTGCATGCAGGACATAATTAGCCATTTATTTCCTAAACAGTTTCCATGGGATGTTGGAAAAGAAGAAGAAAATAGCATTTGCACCATCCTGACATGATTGTTCTCTCACAGGACTCCTGTAAAGCACCTCCACACTGGCACTGAAGGAACAAATCCCTTCCCTGGGGCTGAATTCACATTCCTTTGTAAGGCTGCACCTGCAGCCAGTCACAGCATCATGGAATTGTCAGGGGGGAAGGGACCTGAAGGAGCATCCAGTTCCACCTGTGTCCAGCTCTGGGCCCCTCAGTTTAGGAAGGATGTTAACTTGCTGGAAGGTGTCCAGAGAAGGGCAACAAAGTTGGTGAGGGGTTTGGAACACAAGCCCTACGAGGAGAGGCTGAGGGAGCTGGGGTTGCTTAGCCTGGAGAGGAGGAGGAGACTGAGGGGTGACCTTATTGCTCTCTACAACTGCCTGCAGGGAGGTTGTAGCCAGGCAGAGGTTGGTCTCTTCTCCCAGGCAGCCAGCACCAGAACAAGAGGACACAGTCTCAGGTTGTGCCAGGGAAGGTTTAGGCTGGAGGTTAGGAGGAAGTTCTCCACAGAGAGAGAGATTGGCCATTGGAATGTGCTGCCCGTGGAGGTGGTGGAGTCACCATCACTGGAGGTGTTCAGGAGGAGACTTGGTGGGGTGCTTGGTGCCATGGCTTAGTTGTTTAGGTGGTGTTGGATGATAGGTTGGATGCGATGACCTTGAAGGTCTCTTCCAGACTGTTCTGTTCTATTCCAACCCCCCTGCCATGGCCAGGGACACCTCACACTACAGCAGGTTGCTCACAGCCACAGCCAGCCTGGCTGCAAACACCTCCAGGCAGGAGGCTTCCACCACCTCCCTGGGCAACCTGTGCCAGGCTCTCACCACCCTCATGGGGAACAACTTCTTCCTAACATCCAATCTCAATCTACCCATTTCCAGTTTTGCTCCATTTCCCCCAGTCCTATCACTCCCTGACACCCTCAAGAGTCCCTCCCCAGCTTTCCTGTAGTCCCCTTCATATCCTGGCTGGATACTCTCAACCTTAAGCCTCCTGCTTGTTTGAATTCATTTCTCTGTTATTTTTTCATGCCCTACCAGAGTCCCCCCACACTGGTGACCTGCTGTCAATCATGCTTGTTGTTTTCCTTGTCCTGTATTCATTAGTCCTTCACCTCTGCTTCCTCTCCTTTCTCTTCCTGTTTACCCTCTACTTAGCAAACACATATCCAATACTGTCTTCCAAAGGCCAGGTCCCTCTGGTAACCTCTTTTGTCTCTTTCTGCAAGGAGGAAAATCTCAGGGTGTTCTGCAAGGTGCTGATGCAAGCCATGCTTTTCATCCTGCTGTTTTCCAGCCCCTCATGCTTTGTCTTGCCTGTTTAAACTCTAAGGTTTGAATCCATCTTACTTACAAAATACAGAATTAACCAGGTTGGAAAAGACCTTCAAGATCATCAAGTCTAACTTGTCACCCAACACCATCTCATCAACTGAACCATGGCACCAAGTGCCTCATCCAGGCTCTTCTTAAACACCTCCAGGGATGGTGACTCCACCACCTCCCTGGGCAGCACATCCCAATGGGCAATCTCTCTTACTGGGAAGAATTTCTTCCTAACATCCACACTAAACCTCCCCTGGCACAGCTTGAGACTGTGTCCTCTTGTTCTGGTGCTGGTGCCTGGGAGAAGAGACCAACCCCCACCTGGCCACAACCTCCCTTCAGGTAACTGCAGGCAGCAAGAAGGTCTCCCCTGAGCCTCCTCTTCTCCAGGCTAAGCAAGCCCAGCTCACTCAGCCTCTCCTCACAGGGCTGTGCTCCAGACCCTTCCCCAGGCTCATTGCCCTTCTCTGGACACCTTCCAGCAGCTCAACATCTTTCCTAACCTGAGGGGCCCAGAACTGGACACAGGACTCAAGGTGTGGCCTAAGCAGTGCTGAGCACAGGGCAGAATGACCTCCCTGCTCCTGCTGGCCACACTGTTCCTGATGCAGGCCAGCAATGTCTGCAGTGTAAATAGCCAGCTCTGGGCTACTCATCCCACTTGGAACTGATGGAGAATGCAGAGCCAGAATGTTGTAGACTGTGATTGAAGTCATCCTACAAGAGACACCTAACAGGGGCCAGATAAATCATACTTTGATTTCCAAATGGCCATAAAGGGAGACCAGGGTCAGAAGGACAGAACCATAGAACTAACTGCTGAGGTTGGAAGAGACTTTGGAGATCACTCCACTAAAGCTCACAGTTCCACCAGTGCTGCTAAGCTACTGCCACTGAACCATGTCCCTAAGCACCACATCCATGCATCTTTTAAATCCCCTCAGGGATGGTGCCGCCACCACCTCCCTGGGCAGCCTGTTCCAAGGCCTGAGAGCCCTTTCTGGGAAGAAATTTTCCTTATATCCAACCTGAACCTCCCTGGCACAACTTAGGGCCACTTCCTCTCGTCCTGTCACTTGTTGATTGTGAGAGGAGACCAACTCCCACCTTGTTCCAGACTCCTTTGAGGTAGTTGTGGAGGCTGAGGCAAGACCTCATTGCCCTCTTCCTGTGAAGCCTGAACAACCCCAGTTCCCTTAGCATTTCCCCTTATACCTTGTGATTAAAGCCCTTCACCAGCTTTGTTGCACTTCTCAGGATACACTCCAGCACCTCAATGTCCTTCTCATAGTGAGGGCTCCATAACTGAGCCCAAGATCTGAGATGCAGTCTTATGTGTGCCAATTATAGGGGCACAATCACTTCCCTCCTCCTGCTGGCCACAGTACTCCTGATCCAGGCTGGGATGCTTTTGACCCTCTTGAATAAGTGAGCACACTGCTGGCTCATATTCAGCTGGCCATCAATCAACAACTCCATGTCAGTCTTCATCAAGGAGCTGTCCACCCACCCTTCCCCAAATCTGTTACATTACATGGGGCAGTTGTGGCCCAAGTGCTGCACTCAGCACTTGACCTTATTGAATCTGGAGAGGTTCCACCTAAACATAACCAGGAGAGGCTGAGAGCCCTGAGGCTTTTTAGGCTGGAGAACAGGAGATTGGGAGGGATTTAATAAATGTTTATCAATACCTGAGGGCTGGGGGTCAGGAGGGAGGGGACAGGCTCTGCTCACTTGCACCCTGGGATAGGACAAGGGGCAATGGATAGAAACTCCAGCCCAGGAGGTTCCACCTCAATGTGAGGAGGAACTTCTTTAATATGAGGGTCACAGAGCCCTGGAGCAGGCTGCCCAGAGAGGTTGTGGAGTCTCCTTCTCTGGAACCTTTCCAGCCCCATCTGGATGTGTTCCTGTGTGACCTGTGCTGGATTCTCTGCTCCTGCTTCAACAAGACCAAGTGCAGGGTCCTGCATCTGGGTCGAGGCAATCCCAGGCACAAATCCAGGCTGGGCAGGGACTGGCTGGAGAGCAGCCCTGAGGAGAGAGACTTGGGGGTGCTGGGGGAGGAGAAGCTCAACAGGAGCTCTCAGTGTGCACTTGCAGCCCGGAAAGCCAATCAGCGCCTGGGCTGCAGCAGGAGAAGTGTGACCAGCAGGGCAAGGGAGGGGATTCTCCCCCTCTGCTCAGCTCAGGTGAGACCCCACCTGGAGTACTGCCTCCAGTTCTGGAGCCCCTGTTGCAAGAGGGATCTGGAGGTGCTGGAAGGTGTCCAGAGAAGGGCCAGGAGGATGATCAGAGGGCTGGAGCACCTCTCCTGTGAGGAGAGACTGAAGGAGTTGGGGCTGTTCAGTCTGGAGAAGAGAAGGCTCCGAGGTGACCTCATTGTGGCCTTCCAGTATCTGAAGGGGGCTACAGGAAGGCTGGGGAGGGACTTCTCAGGTATCAGGTAGTGATAGGACTAGGGGGAATGGAATGAAGCTGGAGGTGGGGAGATTCAGGCTGGAGGGGAGGAGGAAGTTCTTCCCCATGAGAGTGGTAAAGCCTTGGAATGGGTTGTCCAGGGAGGTGGTTGAGGCCCTGTCCCTGGAGGTGTTTAAGCCCAGGCTGGATGAGGCTGTGGCCAGCCTGATCTAGTGTGGGGTGTCCCTGGCCATGGCAGGGGGTTGGAACTAGATGCTCCCTTGTGGTCCCTTCCAACCCTGACTGATACTATGATAATGATCTCCAGAGGTCCCTTCTGACCCCTAACATCCTGTGAGCCTGTGAACTTCTGCAGTTTAAGGGTGATGGAGCCCTGGAACAGGCTGCCCAGAGCAGTGGCAGACATTCAGTCTCTGGAGACATTCAAAGCCTGCCTAGATGTGTTCCTGTGGGACTGACTCTGCGTGATCCTGCTCTGGCAGGGGGTGGGCTCAACGATCTCTGGAGGTCCCTTCAGGAGAAGACTTGATGGGGTGCTTGGCTGTATGGTCTAGTTGTTGGGTGGGTTGGATTGTTTGATGGGTTGGACGCGATGATCTTGAAGGTCTCTTCCAACCTGGTGTATTGTATTGTATTGTATTGTACATGCTCAGTCCTCCCTGAAACAGTGCTTGTCATAAAAGACAGCTTCATCTGCAACACAACAGTCCCTAACAGCTCTGTTACACTGCTAGGCTAACCCCACTCACCACTCTCCAACGTTAACAGCCTGTATGAGCCACCACATCTCCATCTGCCCAGAGCTCTAGTTGCCTGCTGCTGCTCATTAATTTGCTCCTTCCAAACAGCAAAGCATCGCTCCTGAGTTCATGCCTCCAGCACCTTCTCCTGCCTATTTATTTTTTAAAGCAATCTTTCCACTTTTGGTTCCTGACACACAGTTCACAATATTAATACAATGCTCTACCAGAGCAGAGGCTGAGGACTGGGTGTGAAACATGTTGAGCTGCTGGAACGTGTCCAGAGAAGGGCAACAAAGTTGGTGAGAGGTTTGGAACACAAGCCCTGTGAAGAGAGGCTAAGGGAGCTGGGGTTGCTTAGCCTGGAGAAGAGGAGGCTCAGGGGAGACCTCATTGCTCTCTACAACTACCTGAAGGGAGGTTGTAGACAGGCGGGGGCTGGTCTCTTCTCCCAGGCAACCAGCACCAGAACAAGAGAGACAGTCTCAGGCTGCACCAGGGGAGGTTCAGACTGGATGTTAGGAGGAAGTTCTACACAGAGAGAGTGATTGCCCATTGGAATGTGTTGTCCGGGGAGGTGGTGGAGTCACCATCACTGGATGTGTTTAGGAAAAGACTTGATAGGGTGCTTGGTTGCATGCTTTAGTTGCTTAGGTGGTGTTGGATGATAGGTTGGACACAATGATCTTGAAGGTCTCTTCCAACCTGTTTTATTCTATTCTATTCTATTCTATTCTATTCTATTCTATTCTATTCTATTCTATTCTATTCTATTCTTCCAACCCTTAATGTTCTGTGATCATAAAAGATAAGAGACTTTGCCTGTTAGACAGCTGCCCTAGATGGGAACATGTAAACAACCCTTGATGCTAATAGACTTCAGCTCCTGGTTTTACAGCTTTTTAAAGCCTTATTATCCACCAACCCCACAATCAGTGGTGATTGCTTTTTGCCCATGTCGTTCATCTGACTTTTTCTACCAACAAATTCTGCCTTGAGATAGCCTTGGAAATGAGCTGAGGCATCTTGGTGGGCTGCTTTTTTCCCCCTCCCTGATGAAATACTTGGAAATAAATAATCTCTCCAACAGGTTTATAGCTTGCCATCTGTGCTAACTACAGCTCAGTGAAAAACCACTTAAGGCCACGGGGAAAGGAGGCTTGGGAGGTTAGAATGCCTCAGTAACATCATGCCTGAGAGTTGGGTGGGATTCATGGCACTGTTAGGCTTTTAAATGCCTTGTGCTGTCAGAGGGGAGGATTCACAGCATCCAGCTCCCTGGGCAGCAGGATGCTTAAGGCAGCTGGGAGAGAATCATAGAATCACTAAGGTTGGAAAATACCTCAGAGATCATCAAGTCCAACCTAGCACCCAGCACCTCAGGACAACTAACCCATGGCTCCAAGGGCCACAGCCAAGCCTTTGTTGAACACCTCCAGGGATGGTGACTCCACCACCTCCCTGGGCAGCACATTCCAATGGCCAATTACCCTCTCAGTGAAGAACTTTCTCCTCATCTTCCGCCTAAACCTCCCCTGGCACAACTTGAGACTCTGTCCTCTTGTTCTGGTGCTGCTTGCCTGGCAGAAGAGACCAACCCCCACCTGGCTGCAACCTCCCTTCAGGGAGTTGGAAAGAGCAAGAAGGTCTCCCTTGAGCCTCCTCTTCTCCAGGCTAAGCAAGCCCAGCTCCCTCAGCCTCTCCTCCCAGGGCTGTGCTCCAGACCCTTCCCCAGCCTCATTGCCCTTCTCTGGACATCTTCAAGTGTCTCAATGTCCTTCTTCAACTGAGGGGCCCAGAACTGGAGAGAAGGCAGGACAGAGGGCTTTGCCTGAAGCTGAGGTTACCACTCAGGAAAAACTTCTTTGAGGGAAAACAGTGCAGCAGGCTGCCCAGAGAGGTTGTGGAGTCTCCTTGGGAGACTTTCAAAACTCATTTGGACACAGAATCACAGATTGCATTGGGTTGGAAGGGACCCTCAAAGCCTAATACAGTGAGCAGGGACATCTCCAACTATATCACATTGCTAAAGGCCCCATCAAGTTTGACCTGGAATGCCTCTAGGGATGGGGACTCCACCACATCTCTGGGCAACCTATTCAGTGTTTCACCACCCTTATTGTCCAGAACTTTCTCCTGATGTTCAACCTCTCAGTCAGTATTGGCTGCTCAAGGCCTCATCCAATGTGACCTTGGACACCCCGAGAGAGGAGGCATCCACAGCCTCCCTGGGCAACCTGTTCCAAAGTCTCTCCACCCTGGTACTGGAGAACTTCTTTCTCAGCTCCAGTCTAACTCTCCTTGCCCTCAGCTGCAAACCTTTCCCCCTTGTCTTGTCTCAAGACACTCTCATGAAAAGTCCCTCTCTGGTCTTCCTGTAAGGTCCCTTCAGGTATTGGAAGGCAGCTCTAAGGTCCCTCCAGAGTCTTCTCTCCTCCAAGCTGAACACCCCCAGCTCCCTCAGCCTATCCTCACAGCAGAGGTGCTCCAGCCCTTGGATCACCTTTGTGGCCTCCTCTCTGAGGAGAAGGAAAGGGAGATGTGAAGGTGGAAGATGGGACAAAAGCAGCCTGGAAATGGGCAGGGCAACAGTAATTGTCACTGCCTACCACTGAGGTGGACCATAGGGGGTGTTTCCTCTTTAATTAGCTTTCTGAATGGGGGTCTAGGACTCAGCACCTGCAGTGGGAGGATAGTGACCCCCTTGCACCAAGAAGCTTTTCCCATTTTAAGCTTCCATGTTGTGTTGAGAGAGGGGTGACTGTAAAAGAGGGAGAACGTAGCTAGGCACTTAATGAGGGGATTCCCATCTCTTATCAGTAGCAAACCCAACTGAACACAAATCACAGAGCAACGCTGAGAGGTGTTCTGAACAACTCAGAGGCTACACCATGGCTTGCTATTGCACACACAGTGAGAAGCAGCACTTGCCCAAAGCAAGGGGACATCCAATTCTGCAGCTCCATGGAGGGGAATGATATCTGTAAAGCTTAATGGTGTGATTAATAGCACAGCCAGCAGGTTGAGTTGCTGGAACGTGTTCAGAGAAGGGCAATGAGGCTGGGGAGGGGTCTGGAGCACAGCCCTGTGAGGAGAGGCTGAGGGAGCTGGGGTTGCTTAGCCTGGAGAAGAGGAGGCTCTGGGGAGACCTTCTTGCTCTCTACAGCTCACAGAAGGGAGGCTGTGGCCAGGTGGGGGTTGGTCTCTTCTCCCAGGCAACCAGCATCAGAACAAGAGGACACAGTCTCAAGCTGTGCCAGGGGAGGTTTAGGCTGGAGGTTAGGAAGAAATTCTTCCCAGCAAGAGAGATTGGCCATTGGAATGTGCTGCCCAGGGAGGTGGTGGAGTCACCGTCCCTGGAGGTGTTTAGGAAGAGCCTGGGTGAGGTGCTTGGTGCCATGGTTGAGTTGATTAGATGGTGCTGGGTGATAGGTTGGACTTGATTCTATTTGAGGGAGGGGATTTTTCCCTTCTGCTCCACTCTGGTGAGACCCCACCTGGAGTACTGCATCCAGTCCTGGAGCCTCTATTACAGGAAGGGTCAGGAGATGCTGGAAGGTGTCCAGAGAAGGGCCACGAGGATGAGCAGAGGGCTGGAGCTGCTCTGCTCTGAGGACAGACTGAGGGAGTTGGGGTTGTGCAGTCCAGAGAGGAGAAGGCTCCGAGGAGACCTAACAGTGGCCTTCCAGTATCTGAAGGGGGCTACAAGAAAGCTGGGGAGGGACTTCTGAGGGTATCAGGGAGGGATAGGACTGGAGGGGATGGAGCAAAACTAGAAGTGGATAGATTGAGATTGGCTGTGAGGAAGAAGTTGTTGCCCATGAGGGTGGTGAGAGCCTGGCACAGGTTGCCCAGGGAGGTGGTGGAAGCCTCCTGCCTGGAGATGTTTGCAGCCAGGCTGGCTGTGGCTGTGAGCAACCTGCTGCAGTGTGAGGTGTCCCTGGCCATGGCAGGGGGTTGGCTCTGGGTGATCCTTTCCCCCCGACAATGCCGGGATCCCATGCCTCCCACGGGAGCCGTCCCCGAGCTGCCTGCGCGGCGTCGACGCTCAGCCTGCGAGCGCCCACCAAAAGAAAATCATTTGAAATCACAGCTCCATCTTCACAGGAGGCAAGAGAAATACAGGGAAATGGTAAAGCAATAGAAGCAGGAAAGATTAAACTCTATATCTCTGCAAGCAGATTTATACACAGCCCGTTAAATAACTGACAGAGGAACAAAACGGCCGGCATGCATTTTTCATGGGGCCTGGAGCTGGCTGCTCGAGAACAGCCTCTCGGAACAGCCAGGATCCTAGCCAGGCAAGCAATGAAATGCTTTATTCATTGGCTTATTGGTACCCAGGAGAGGAGTGAGGAATCCCAAACTCTTTCCTGGCTTTATTTGTTTATTTCTTGATGTCCCCCCTCGCCGATGTGTGGCAAACTGCTTCCTGCCGAGGGGCTGCAGCTCCATCAGGGGCACTTCTCCTTTGAGTCGGCTCTCCCACACCCTCAGGTTATCGAACAACGGATTGGAGAACTCCAAAGAAAAACTGAGAGTCTATAAGTTTTGGTTTAAATCAATTTTCTGATCACTGTGGATGGCTAAAAAACCATGACTTGCCTCCCCCCTTGCCTCCCCCCTTGCCTCCCCCCTTGCCTCCCCCTTGCCTCCCCCTTGCCTCCCCCTTGCCTCCCCCTTGCCTCCCCCTTGCCTCCCCCTTGCCTCCCCCCTTGCCTCCCCCCTTGCCTCCCCCCTTGCCTCCCCCTTGCCTCCCCCCCTTGCCTGCCCCCCCTTGCCTCCCCCTTGCCTCCCCCCTTGCCTCCCCCTTGCCTCCCCCCTTGCCTCCCCCTTGCCTCCCCCCTTGCCTCCTTTTCAGGCCAACACCTGGTGGCCCAAATGCCTGCTTGTGAAGGCTGCTAGCTCTCCTGTTTCTGGGGCTCTGTTGCTGGCACACAACATTAATCAGTGTAAGAGTTTATAAAAATGAAGGAGAAGGAACTCACAGCTGTCTCATATCTCTCAGGTTTGCTTCCTCTTCCTTGCAGCCTTTATAGTGCCTGGTAAATCTGTCTTAGAACAGTTTGTGGAGGAAGAATCATGAACTCTTCTCCATATTAGAGTTTTATGGAATGCTTTCTGCCCTCCTCTCTGATTTCAGCTTCTCCACTTTCCCATGAGAGCTGCCAGCCAGGCTAATAACTGCTTGTTTCTAGCCCCAGTGAAGATGCCTCTGTCAGGAGTGTTTCACTGTCACATGTAAGAAATGCACAGCAGAAACCATAGAATGCTGGAAGGGCTCAGGTTGGAAAGGACCTCACAGCTCATCTCCTCCAACCTCCCTGCCTTGTGCCTCTCAAGTAGGACTGGTTGCCCAAGGCCTCATCAAACCTGGCCTTGAACACTCTCAGAGAGGAGACATCCACAACCTCCCTGGACAGCCTGTCCCAGAGTCTTGCCATGCTCATACTGAAGAACTGCACTTGAATTCCAGTCTAACCCTGCTCTTCCTCGGCTCCAAACCATTCCCCCTTGTTCTGCCTCTAGACACCCTCGGGAAAATTCCCTCTGCAGCCTTCCTGCAGCATCCCTTTAGGTATTGAAAGCAGCTCTAAGGTCCCTCTGGAGTATTCTCCAAGCTGAACAAGCCCGAGTCCCTCAGCCTGTCCTCATAGCAGAGATGCTCCAATGCTTGGATCACCCCTGTGGCCCTCCTCTGGACTCACCCCCCGTAGTTTTGAGTCCTCTTTGTGCTGGGGACCCCAGAACTGAGCCCAGTACTCAAGGTGTGTGTGTCCCAGCTATGAGGCAGGTGTAGCTGATTCAGCTCTGGGACACTTTAAGGTCAGTTTTGGATGTCACTTCTGACATTTTAATCCCTGGATGTTTTGCTTTGTTTCCCTGCCTGCTGCTCCTGCTCACAATATTCAGGTGCGGCCAAACCTGTGTTGCCTCCACCAGCCAGAGCTAACTGGGGCACCTTCAAAATCCATTGTGTAAACTGGAATCTGTGAGTGCAGAAAAACCTCCTGTCCCCACCAAGGCCAGGGAGCTGTCTGCCTAAGTTAGCACAACTCTGCCATCCATTCCAGCCAGGAAAAGGCAGCAGGGATTCCATGGCCAGAAGGGGTGGCTCAGATTTCCTCTATTTGGCTTTGGAAATCCAGTTTCCATTGGTGGATGATGTAGGGGGTGGGAATTATTACTAGTTTAATGTCACATCCCATCTGACATATCTGAGTCACTGGAAACTAAATAGATGCTGGGCTTCTGAAAACACTTCCCTCCCCTCTCCCCCTCCATGTACTAAGTTTCAGAACTTTGACCTTAAGGACATTGAGGCACTGGAATGTGTTCAGAGAAGGGCAACAAGGCTGGGGAAGGGGCTGGAGCACAGCCCTGTGAGGAGAGGCTGAGGGAGCTGGGCTTGCTTAGCCTGGAGAAGAGGAGGCTCAGGGGAGAGCTTCTTGCTCTCTGCAACTCCCTGAAGGGAGGTTGTAGCCAGGTGGGGGTTGGTCTCTTCTCCCAGGCCCCCAGCACCAGCACAAGAGGACACAGTCTCAAGCTGTGCCAGGGGAGGTTTAGGCTGGAGGTGAGGAAGAAATTCTTCCCAGCAAGAGAAATTGGCCCTTAGAATGTGCTGCCCAGGGAGGTGGTGGAGTCACCATTCCTGGAGGTGTTCAACAAAGGCTTGGATGTGGCACTTGGAGCCATGGTTTAGTTGTCCTGAGGTGCTAGATATTAGGTGATAGGTTGGACTTGGTAATTATATACAAAATACAGAATTCACCAAGTTGGAAAAGACCTCAGAGATCATCAAGTCCAACCTATCACCCAGCACCATCTCATCAACTAAACCATGGCACCAAGTGCCTCATCCAGGCTCTTCCTAAACACCTCCAGGGATGGTGACTCCACCACCTCCCTGGGCAGCACATCCCAAGGGCCAATCTCTCTCTGGGAAGAATTTCTTCCTTACATTTCTCCCTTCTGACCCAAACCATTCTATGACCTTTGCATAGTATATGGAAATAAGGTGGTGAAGTTCATGCCCATGTCCTTCTGGTATTGAGGACTCCAGAGCTGGAGTCAGTACTGCAGATGAGGTCTCTCCAGAGCAGAAAAATAATAATGATGAGCAGAGGGCTGGATCACCTCTTCCATGAGGACAGACTGAGGGAGTTGGGGTTGTGCAGTCCAGAGAGGAGAAGGCTCTGAGGAGACCTAACTGTGGCCTTCCAGTACTGAAGAGGGCTATAAGAAAGCTGGGGAGGGACTTCTGAGGGTGTCAGGGAGGGATAGGACTGGGGGGAATGGAATAAAACTAGAAATGAGGAGATTGAGATTGGCTGTGAGGAAGAAGTTGTTCGCCAGGAGGGTGGTGAGAGCCTGGCACAGGCTGCCCAGGGAGGTGGTGGAAGCCTCCTGCCTGGAGGTGTTTGCAGCCCGGCTGGCTGTGGCTGTGAGCAACCTGCTGCAGTGTGAGGTGTCCCTGGCCATGGCAGGGGGCTTGGAACTGGCTGATCCTTGAGGTCCCTTCCAGCCCTGACAATTCTATGCTTCTCTGAATAAAAATATATATGTTTGTGTAGTTGCATCAGTAAGAATATCTTGAGAGATCTCTTAGTGATTTATAGAGTTGAATTGTCTCTAGTCAGAAGAAACATTAATATCCTCTATCTGATATTGCAGGAAAGATTATGTGGAGGGGGGGGAAACCTCTGCTATGAAAATGAGCATCAATCCTAATGAAAGCATGAGAGCAAACATCATTAATGAGAGAGAGTAGTGACATTTTAATTGGTCACAATAGCATTTGTCACCTATCTACACCCAAACCCAATCAATCTAGTGCCAGGAGGTTTTATTAGGATGTATATATTTTGCCCTTTGCTTCAATTTCTGTTTCACAATGACCTTGAGGACTCTGTTAATCAGCACTTTGTGCCTCTCCACTCATGCTTTTGATCTCCAACTTTTGTGGCCGAGTTATTTTTCCCCTTTTCTTTTCCTTTCTTCCAATCATCAGCTGCTCTGCTGCCTTTAATGCTGTGCTCTGCATTGATGTCTGAATGAACACATCCAGAGAAGGGCAACAAGGCTGGGGAGGGGTCTGGAGCACAGCCCTGTGAGGAGAGGCTGAGGGAGCTGGGGTTGCTTAGCCTGGAGAAGAGGAGGCTCAGGGGACACCTTCTTGCTCTCTCCAATTCCCTGAAGGGAGGTTGTAGCCAGGTGGGGGTTGGTCTCTTCTCCCAGGCACCCAGCACCAGAATGAGAGGACACAGTCTCAAGCTGTGCCAGGGGAGGTTTAGGCTGGAGGTGACGAAGCAGTTCTTCCCAGCAAAAGAAATAGGCCTTTGGGATGTGCTGCCCAGGGAGGTGGTGGAGTCACCATCCCTGGAGGTGTTTAAGAGGAGCTTGGATGAGGCACTTGGTGCCATGATTTAATTGATCAGATGGTGCTGGGTGACAGGTTGGACTTGATGATCTCAAAGGTCTTTTCCAACCTGGTCAATCCAACCCAATCCAATACAATCCAAGCCCAGCCCACCCTGGCTGGGCCAGGCTAGCCTAGCCTGGGCTGGGCTGGACTGGACTGGGCTAGGCTAGGCTATGCTTTGAGTGCTCTGTCTCATTTGTTCACTCCCCCAGTGAGCAGTGTTTGCTGCATCACCTGCGAAAGGCAATGCTTAGGTCCTACTCATCCCCTTTCTGGTTTCATGGTAGCATTTTTCATCCTGCCTTTGAGCTGCTTTTCCCAACACAGCCTTCCTGCAACTCTGTCTTCCGCATGAACTAAATCTCCTTGCACCTGGTTAATCTCTTCCTCATCTAAGACAAGCTGTAATGATTGGCTTCACTCTCCAAATGAAGCACTTGGAAGTAAAAGTAGCTACCAGCCAAATAAAGAGCACTCTGGTGCTCAAATCATTCCTTCTTTCTCCCTGCAGATGTGGCTGTTAGTGGCAGCACATCGGGTCTGCCAGACCCTGTCCCTTCTGACACCACCTATTAAAAGCGGGAAAGAAATAAGTCTCCTCTCTGGGCTTTTCCACTCGTGAAGCAGAGCTCTCTCAGCAAGGCTCTCCTCTCCTGAAGGGATTCAGCAAGAAGGGAATTCATCACAGAACTGTCAGGGTAGGAAGGGACCTCAAGGATCAGCCAGTTCTAACCCCCTTGCTGTGGCCAGGGACACCTCACACTGCAGCAGGCTGCTCACAGCCACATCCAGCCTGGGCTGAAAAACCTCCAGGGATGAGGCTTTGCTTCCACCACCTCCCTGGGCAGCCTGTGCCAGTCTCTCACCACCCTCATGGGGAAGAGCTTCTTCCTAACACCCAATCTGAATGCCCCCACTTCTAGTTTTCACTCACAGAATCACCAAGGTTGGAAGAGACCTCAAAGATCATCGAGTCCAACCTGTCACCACAGACCTCATGACTAAACCATGGCACCAAGTGCCACATCCAATCCCCTCTTGAACACCTCCAGGGACAGGGACTTGACCAGCATTCCCCCCAGTCCTATCAATAGACTTGAGGAGTGGAGAAAGTTCTTCCCAGAAAGAGTAATTGGCCCTTGGGATGTGCTGCCCAGGGAGGTGCTGGAGTCACCATCCCTGGAGGGGTTCAAAAGGCTTGGCTGTGGCACTTGGAGCCATGGTTTAGTTGTCAGGAGATGTTTGGTATTAGGTAATAAGATGGACTTGATGATCTCTGAGGTCTTTTCCAACCTGATAGATTCTGTGAATACCTGACACCCTCAAAAGTCCCTCCACAGCTTTCTTGGAGCCCCCTCCAGATCCTGGAAGGCCACAATTAGGTCTCCTGGGAGCCTTCTCCTCTCCAGACTGAACAGCCCCAACTCCCTCAGTCTGTCCTCATAGCAGAGCAGCTCCAGCCCTCTGCTCCTCCTCGTGGCCCTTCTCTGGACACCTTCCAGCACCTCCAGATCCTTCCTGGAACAGAGGCTCCAGAACTGGACACAGTACTCCAGCTGTGGTCTCAGCAGAGTGGAGTAGAGGGGGAGAATCATTTCGCTCTCTCTCCACCCCGGGGCTCTCTCTCCACCCCGGGGCTCTCTCTCCACCCCAGGGCTCTCTCTGCCAGTCACAGCTCTTATATTAACTCACCTTAGTTTCTTATGTTGTTTCTGTACCTTTTAAAACCAAGAGCCCTGGCTTCCTTTGCAGCCTCTCCTGCATCTCCTGAACTTGTGTAAGTGGAATTTCAAGGTTCACCAGTCTCCTAGCAAACATCTGATAATGTTTATTGATGCATATTATGTGGTCCTGCAGCTTTGTCTCCTTTAAGTACATCTAATACTCCTACAGCCAATTCTTTTCTCTGTGTACTTCTGCTCTAATGACCCGAGGGGTATTGATTCCCAATTTGGTTCATCACCAACCTCTTCTTTTGTAGAGACATGGACAAAGTGGTTCTATACCAATACTGTGTGAGCCACCCCTGATGGAAACTCCACAGTGCCAATTAGTGGCACAAAGCTTTTGTGGCTGTCCTTTGCACAGAGATGTCTCTGGGAAGGAGTTAAAAGCAGGACCGGGAGCCTGGAATCAGCTGCCCCTTCGGAGTCCAATTTTCATCTCACACCATTTGTGTGCCCTGAAAGCTGCCAGGCCTGGCCTGAAAGGCTGCAGGGAAGGCAAGGGAAATCTGCAAAGGCAGCTGATTGTATCTGCACAGCTCCTGATGTCTGAACTGATCACGAGCAGCTGCCTTGGTCTGACCTTTTGCTTTTGTTTAATGTCTCCTTCTGTCTCAGGAAAAATCTTTGCTTGTTATTTCTTCCAGCTTTCCATCTAGTCCATCTAGAGCATCCTGGTCTGCATCAGGAACAGTGTGGCCAGCAGGAGCAGGGAGGTCATTGTGCCCCTGTACACTGCACTGGTTAGGCCGCACCTTGAGTACTGTGTCCAGTTCTGGGCCCCTCAGTTTAGGAAAGATGTTGACTTGCTGGAAGGTGTCCAGAGAAGGGCAATGAAGTTGGTGAGGGGTTTGGAACACAAGCCCTATGAGGAGAGGCTGAGGGAGCTGGGGTTGCTTAGCCTGGAGAAGAGGAGACTGAGGGGTGACCTTATTGCTCTCTACAACTACCTGAAGGGAGGTTGTGGACAGGCAGAGGTTGGTCTCTTCTCCCTAGCAGCCAGCACCAGAGCAAGAGGACACAGTCTCAAGCTGCACCAGAGGAAATTTAGGCTGGATGTTAGGAGGAAGTTCTACACAGAGAGAGTGATTGCCCATGGGAATGCCCAGGGAGGTGGTGGAGTCACCAACAATGGAGGTGTTCAGGAGGAGACTGGATGAGGTGCTTGGTGCCATGGTTTAGTTGATTAGGTGGTGTTGGATGGTAGGTTGGACATGATGATCTCTTCTAACCTGGTCTGGTCCTATTCTATTGCTTTGCTTTGCTTTGCTATTCTATTCTATTCTATTCTATTCTATTCTATTCTATTCTATTCTATTCTATTCTATTCTATTCTATTCTATTCTATTCTATTCATCTCCAGGCTGAACACCCCCAGCTCCCTCAGCCTGCCCTCATAGCAGAGGTTAAGCAATATTGCTCTTTGAAAACTGTATGAGGTTTCATAGCATCATAGAATCAATAAGGTTGGAAAAGACCTCAGAGATCATCAAGTCCAACCTATCACCCAACACCTCCTGACTAACTAAACCATGGCACCAAGTGCCACGTCCAGTCCCCTCTTGAGCACCTCCAGGGATGGTGACTCCACCACCTCCCTGGGCAGCACATTCCAATGGCCAAATACTCTTTATGGGAAGACCTTTCTCCTCACCTCTATCTCTGCCATGGCTTAGTTGATTAGATGGTGTTGGATGATGGGTGGACGTGATGATCTTAAATATCTCTTCCAACCCGGTCTGGTCTGGTCTGGTCTGGTCTGGTCTGGTCTGGTCTATTCTATTCTATTCTATTCTATTCTATTCTATTCTATTCTATTCTATTCTATTCTATTCTATTCTATTCTATTCCTCCCCTGGTGCAGCTTGAGACTGTGTCCTCTTGTTCTGGTGCTGCTTGCCTGGCAGAAGAGACCAACTCCCAGCTGGCTACAACCTCCCTTCAGGGAGCTGGAGAGAGCAAGAAGGTCTCCCCTGAGCCTCCTCTTCTGCAGGCTGAGCAACCCCAGCTCCCTCAGCCTCTCCTCACAGGGCTGTGCCCCAGACCCCTCATTTCATTATGGAAGTTGATTAAAGAAACAAAACCCAAGCAGATAAAAAGTATTTGTTGTTGCCAGGAACTTATTCCTTCAGCTGGGAAGATCCTGAGGTGCTATATCCGAGGCAGGAGAAAGGCTTTCATTGCTGAGTGCCTTCTGGAGGCTGTGCTAATGTACTTGGGGCGATGTATTGCTGCCAGAGACTGCACTTCCACTCACAGACCTCTATTTCATCCTCATGCCTCTGTTTTGAAGCCACAAGGAGAATATGGATTTCAGTTTCCTGGCATTAGCTGGGTCAGCTGTGGTCTTTAATTCTGTAATGAAACACTGTGGTGATCTCTTGCACCTCTTTCATTTTCACTGTTTAATTATGGGCAAAATCTTCAGCTGGCATAAATCAAAGATGCTCTCTGGGCTACAGCAGCAGGGCTCTGTAAAACTTCAGGGTCTGGCCCTGCTCCTTTGGTCAGTGAGAGAAACTTGGGGGATTTCAACACTATCTTAAGGAAGTGTTAGAAATATCTGAACATCATCCAGGCCTGTTTGATCTTGTGTCCCTTGCTCTATGAATTTAAGTGCCTCCTGGAGGTGCTACTGACTCAGAAGAACAGTGAAGATGTGATTTGGAGCAGTCAGCATGGCTTTGCCAAGGGCAAATCCTACCTGACAAGCCTGGTGACCTTCTATGAACCGGTCACAACATTAATAGCAACTGATGTTGTTTACCTGGACCTGAGCAAAGCCTTCGACACTGTCCCGCACCACCTCCTGGTCTCCAAGCTGGCGACACATGGGTTTGATGGGTGACCACTAGATGGATACAGAACTGGCTTGATGGCCGCACCCAAAGAGTGGCTGTCAACGGGTCCATGTCCCAGTGGAGGCCAGTGACAAGCGGAGTCCCTCAGGGATCAGTCCTGGGACCTGTCTTGTTCAACATCTCTGTGGGTGCCATGGACAGTGGCATCGAGTGCACCCTCAGCAAGGTTGCTGATGACACCAAGCTGTGTGGTGCAGTGGACACCCTGGAGGGAAGGGATGCCATCCAGAGGGACCTGGACAGGCTGGAGAGGTGGGCACAAGCCAACCTCAGGAGCTTCAACAAGACCAAGGGCAGGGTCCTGCATCTGGGTCGAGGCAATCCCAGGCACAAATCCAGGCTGGGCAGGGACTGGCTGGAGAGCAGCCCTGAGGAGAGAGACTTGGGGGTGCTGTCGGACGAGAAGCTCGACAGGAGCTCTCAGTGTGCACTTGCAGCCTGGAAAGCCAATCAGAGCCTGGGCTGCAGCAGGAGAAGTGTGACCAGCAGGGCAAGGGAGGGGATTCTCCCCCTCTGCTCAGCTCAGGTGAGACCCCACCTGGAGTACTGCCTCCAGTTCTGGAGCCCCTGTTGCAAGAGGGATCTGGAGGTGCTGGAAGGTGTCCAGAGAAGGGCCAGGAGGATGATCAGAGGGCTGGAGCCCCTCTCCTGTGAGGAGAGACTGAAGGAGTTGGGGCTGTTCAGTCTGGAGAAGAGAAGGCTCCGAGGTGACCTCATTGTGGCCTTCCAGTATCTGAAGGGGGCTACAGGAAGGCTGGGGAGGGACTTCTCAGGTATCAGGTAGTGATAGGACTAGGGGGAATGGAATGAAGCTGGAGGTGGGGAGGAAGTTCTTCCCCATGAGAGTGGTGAAGCCCTGGAATGGGTTGTCCAGGGAGGTGGTTGAGGCCCTGTCCCTGGAGGTGTTTAAGCCCAGGCTGGATGAGGCTGAGGCCAGCCTGATCTAGTGTGGGGTGTCCCTGGCCTTGGCAGCGGTGTTGGAACTAGATGCTCCTTGTGGTCCCTTCCAACCCTGACTGATTCTATGATACTGTGATACTACTGTGAAGAGGCTGATTTTCTTTACATAGATTGTAGTGGGTTTGAAGGGAGCCTCAAAGCTCATCTTGTCCAACCTTCCCTGAAGTCAACAGGGACATTTCCAACTAGATCTGGCTGCCCAGGGCCACATCAGGTCTGATTTTGGATGTTTCCAGGCATGGGGCCTCAACCACATCCCAGGGCAACCTCTCCACTCTCATAGTAAATAACTTCTTTACTATGCCCAGCCTAAATCTCCCCTGCTCCAGTTTCAAACCATTGCCCCTCCTTGTCCCAGAGAGGTTTCCAGGAAGCATGGGACAGATAAGTGCTGATGAAATTCTCCAGGGCAGGAGCAATGGTTGATCATGAAATCCAGAGGGTCTTACTGAGCTGGCCTGCTGACCCCTAGGGAAACAAGGCTTTGTCCAGCTGGTTTTGTGTGGGTGTGTTCGTGTTGGAGTCTAGAGAAGCAAACATCCTTGAGAAAACACTAACAAACCCAAGTGTTTGTGTTGCTCCTTTGGAATTGTAAGAGGGTCAGAAAGTGAGGAAGAATTCTTAGCTACCCAGGGCTTTAGAGAGAGATAAGGATAACCTTTCAGATCAGGAAGGTTAGATGTTTCAGGACTATCCAGGAATATGATCCTGGCTGTTGAGAAAAAGAATGATTCTGCTCCTCTGCTCTTGTGAGACCCCACCTGGAGTCCAGTTCTGGTGCTTCCAGCATAAGAGGGACATGGAACTGCTGGAGCAGGTCCAGAGGAGGCCATAAAGGTGATCAGAAGGCCTCCCCTGAAATTGAAGAGTAGTTGTAGCTTGGACGTCAGGAATATGTTCTGCACAGTGACAATACAGAATTATCCAGGTTGAAAAAGACCTTCAAGATCATTGAGTCCAACCTATCACTCAACACCCTCTGATCAACTAAACCATGGCACCAAGTGCCTCATCCAGGCTCTTCCTAAACACTTCCAGTGCTGGTGACTCCACCACCTCCCTGGGCAGCACATTCCAATGGCCAAGCTCTCTTGCTGGGGAGAATTTCTTCCTCATCTCCAGCCTAAACCTCCCCTGGCACAGCTTGAGACTGTGTCCTCTTGTTCTGACACATGAGGATGGTGGAACACTGGAGCAGGTTGCTCAGGGAGGTAGCTGAGGCCCCATCCCTGGAGATCTTCGAGGTGAGGCTTGACAAGGCTCTGAGCAACCTGATCTAGTGGAGGATGTCCCTGCTGACTGCAGAGGGGGTGGACTGGATGACCTTAGAAGGTCACTTCCACCCCAAACCATTGTATGATTCCAAGGAAAGGCATTGCTTAGAGAACACTTAGAGCAAGTACTCCCTGCAGAAGGCAGTTTCAGTGGGTATTTGATGTCAGGAATTCTTTGACCCTTGGTTGTGATTCAACTCTCAGAGAAAATGTGGTGACGTGTGAGGCTGGTGGCACTGCACAACCCCTGAGGGCTTCCTGAGGGAGCACTGAACGAAAGTTTCAGCCATCATACCCTTTCTGAGTGAAAATCACATGCAATCAAGGTCACATTGGTTCCTGGGTGAGTTGTTAAGGCAGAAAGTGCCAAATCCAGTCAGTAAGTTATTTGCAACAAATAGGTTCATTAGCTCTAATGACAATTTTCATCATGTGTTGAAAAGGTAGTAGGTAAGCAGGGACAGCTGGGCCTCTACCAGGAGGGTGGTGGAGTGCTGGAACAGGTAGCCCAGGGAGGTGGTTGGAGCCCCCTCCCTGGAGATATTCAAGGTGAGGCTTGACAGGGCTCTGGGCAGCCTGATCTAGGTGGGGATGTCCCTGCTGACTGCAGAGGGGTTGGCCTGGATGACCTTCAGAGGTCCCGTCCAACCCAGACCACTCAATGATTCTCTGACTGTGTCATCTGGATGTGCTTAAAATGGCTCATTTCAGCCTGAGAGGATGCTGTGGGGATGGGGGCAGCTGGGAAGGAAAGGAGAGATTTCTGCAGTGCAGCAGTTCCCAATTTGTTAATGCTTTCCCTGGGCTTGTTTCTCATTTATTGCAACATGAAGACAGCAGAATGGAGTCAGTGATACAGAGCTAGAAACAGCTTCTTGTGTTAACCCCTGTGTGATAGAGGTGAAGCTCTTGAATAGGAGGCTGCACAGGAGTGCAAGGCTATCCCAAGAGATCCATGGTAGGGAGCTGTTGATAGCATCTATGTCTTTAATAGAAGAAACCAGTAGGTGTGCTTGGTGTGGAGGCAGGTTGGTAAATTAAATCCCCAGCAAGGTGGAACATGTGGCATGCTGCAGGCAGACATTTCCACCTTGGTATGCAAGGTGCTAAGGAGGAATGAAAGAAGCAGAAAGCTGCAGAGAAAACGAATCACTGAACTGCTTTCAGATCCCTCCTCATTTGTCCCTTTGCACTGTCCCTGGGACTTGTTTGTTTCCTTTCCTTTCTGTTTTTCTTCTCTGTTTATGGAAATTGCTTCTAGAAGTACCCAAAATTATTGGCAGCTTTTCCTACAGGTGAGTTGGTATCAAAGAATCGTTTTGGTTTCCTCCAGATGCTCTCCAAGAGGCTACCCTCTTACAAAACAGGATGCCGATGGCAGCCTGGCCTGCATCA
This sequence comes from Picus viridis, assembly GCA_033816785.1. Classification (NCBI taxonomy): domain Eukaryota; kingdom Metazoa; phylum Chordata; class Aves; order Piciformes; family Picidae; genus Picus; species Picus viridis. Next base: position 3,074,373 of record CM066576.1, on the reverse strand, counting down.
GGCACAGTGCGGCCAGCAGGAGCAGGGAAGTCATTCTGCCCTGTGCTCAGCACTGCTTAGGTCACACCTTGAGTCCTGTGTCCAGTTCTGGGCTCCTCAGTTTAAGAAGGACATGGAGACACTTGAATGTGTTCAGAGAAGGGCAACAAGGCTGGGGAAAGGTCTGGAGCACAGCCCTGTGAGGAGAGGCTGAGGGAGTTGGGGGTGATCAGCCTGGAGAAGAGGAGGCTCAGGGGACACCTTCTTGCTCTCTGCAACTCCCTGAAGGGAGGTCACAGCCAGGTGGGGCTTGGTCTCTTCTGCCAGGCAGCCAGCGCCAGAACAAGAGGACAAGTCTCAAGGTGTGCCAGGGGATATTGAGGCTTAAGCTGAGGAGAAAGTTCTTCCTAGAAAGAGATTGGCCATTGGAATGTGCTGCCCAGGGAGGTGGTGGAGTCACCATCCCTAGAGGTGTTCAAAAAAAAGGCTTGGCTGTGGCCCTTGGAGCCATGGGTTAGTTGTCCTGAGGTGTTAGGTATCACAGTATCACCAAGGGTGGAAGAGACCTCAAAGATCATCGAGTCCAACCTGTTGCCACAGACCTCATGACTAGACCATGGCACCAAGTGCCACGTCCAGTCCCTCTTGAACTTGATGTTCTCTGAGGTCTTTTCCAACCTGGCTGATTCTATGAAAACAAAAGCAGAGCTTTTTGCTTTGGCTTTGTTGTGTTCTCAGAGCTGCCACATTTCTGGGGTCTCTGGTGATGGTTGGGTTGTTAATGTAATCAAGCTCTTCTGAAGTGAACCTTAGGCTAATGGTTAGAGATGTGTTCAGTAACCCACAAATAATTCCTGTAGCTGCTCATTACTTTAAGAGCAGAGGGCAGCCTGCTCTATGGGTGACCCAGGGCTAAGTGCAAGAGCAGACATTCACGTAAATACCAGTGCAGAAGTTAATGCTGCCCTTGAACAGGTCTAAGCTCAGTACCAGGTGTGTCGACAGGAGAGAGTATTCTTTTGTCTCTGAGCTCAGGTCGTTTGCACACAAGGAAGGGAAGTGGCTGTGGAAGGAGGCTAAGGGGAGTCCTTTCCATTCACTACAGGTCCCTGAAAGAAAGTTGAAGCCAGGGGGTGTTGGTCTCTTCTTTTGTCTCTGAGCTCAGGTCGTTTGCACACAAGGAAGGGAAGTGGCTGTGGAAGGAGGCTGAGGGGAGTCCTTTCCATTCACTACAGATCCCTGAAAGTTGGAGCCAGGGGGGTGTTGGTCTCTTCTTTTGTCTCTGAGCTCAGGTCGTTTGCACACAAGGAAGGGAAGTGGCTGTGGAAGGAGGCTGAGGGGAGTCCTTTCCATTCACTACAGATCCCTGAAAGTTGGAGCCAGGGGGTGTTGGTCTCTTCTTCCTAGTAAGAGGTGGAAGTGGCTTCCAGTCACCCCAGGGAAAGTCTACAGTACCGCAGTACATTAGAGGTTGGAAGGGACCTCCAGGGATCATGAAGTCCAAGCCCTCTGCCAAAGCAGCATCACCCAGGCTAGTGCATGCACAGGAATGCTTCCATTTAGAATACTCAGAATTCCAAATTGCTTTAGGCTGGATGTGAGAAGAAACCTCCTGACTGCAAGGGCTCTCACTGAAAGCAAGAGCAGCGGAAGGGTGAGAGAGGAAGAAGAGGCAGGAATTCGTGACTTGCTTCCCACCACACTGATTTAAGCTTCATGTGCCACTGGGATGTGCTGGGTGGCGTGGCAATCCTGACACCCTGAAGGAGCTGTACAGTCTGAGGAGCTTAAAGATCCTCTTTGGTGCTAGGGATAAATAAAACTTTGTTCAGTGGAGCTGAACGCGGAGAGAGATTTTTTTGTTGTTGTGGTTGTTAGTGGTCAGGAAGGGGAAGTATCAGGATGGGGCTGGTCTGCACTGAAGACCAAAATGCATGGTGCCCTGTCATGGGCTCACTGAACAGCCATGCACACAGTATTTGGTCATTTTCTCTGTTAATCTAATTTCCTGATGAAAGAAGAATCCCTGAAACGGGTCGGCTTAGCCTCCTCACAAATCTCTGTCTGAAGCCAGCCCCTGGGCCCAATTTCCTGTGGCAGCAGGGGCTGCTTGCAATTGGCCAGTCCACAAAGGAGCAGCAGGAAGGAGCTTGCAGCTGGGTTTGATTTCGCTAGTTAAAAGGTGGTGTAGAGGCAGCTGGGCAGGTCTTAAGCTCCATCCCTCCTCTGCAGAGTGAATCACTGAATGCCTGGTTGGAAGGGGGACCCCAGGGATCATCAGCCAGGCTGGATGTGGCTGTGAGCAACCTGATCTAGTGTGAGGTGTCCCTGGCCATGGCAAGGGGTTGGAACTGGATGATCCTCGAGGTCTCTTCCAACCCTAACAGTTCTATGATCTGCTCCAGCCTTTCTAGGTGATAATGTGGTTGAAATGAGCTGGCCCAGCACCCTGCCAAGCTGAGTCTTAAAACTGGCCAACGTAGGGGAACCCACTGCTTCCCTTGGGAGATGATTGCAACCTCCAACAGTTCTCATGATGAAACATTTTAATCTGGATTCCAGTAGGAATCTCCCCAGCAGTAAAAGCAAAGCTACTGGGGAACACTTGTCCCCATCACTCCTTGTCTTTTCCATGGGGCTCTGTGCTGGGTTCCACCCACCCTGGAAGCAGGGCTCTCACAGCCCTCCCCAGGACACAGACTCCTAGTAAAAGGAAGTCTCCATCCTCTTGGTAGCCACCCTTTACATGCTGGTCCATGGCAATAAAGTCTCCCCTAAGCCCTCTCAGATTTCTCAAGGCTGAACAAACCCAGTCTGTCCTGAGGACACCGCTGCATCTTGTCACACCTGGAGTGCTGGCAAGATGCTGCAGTGTCCTGGCACTGAAAATTGCACTGCTCAGTTGCAGCCTGTCCCACCAAGGGCCAGGGAAAAATGCAACTACACCAGAGTTTTGCATCTGAACTGTGTCAGCATTGCCTGCCACTTTGAACATGCCTGTGTGGGGAAATTCAAGTCACCTAACCCACCAGACAAGAGTTAGCTCTGGCCATTAGCATTTGAGATGTTAACTTCAAGAGGAAAGAAGCTTATTTTCTTGAATTAAAAATCAAATCAAATCAATTTGGCAGGGAAGGAAAAAAAAAAAAAAGCTACAGGCTGAATTGAATTTGCAGCATGTGCACATCTGGCAGCACTTAACATGGACCTAATGCTGAGGGCTCCTTTTCTGCCCTGGTTTCTTGTGCTGGCAGGTGGCCAGCTCCATCCTGGTGGGAGTGGGAGTGTATGAGCAGAAGTCAAGGGCTGGCTGCAGAAGATGCAGGAGCAGAGGTCAAGCTGCAGAAAATACTTGAGCAGAGGTCAGGGGCTGGCTGCAGAAGATGCAGGAGCAGAGGTCAAGGGGTGGCTGTAGAGAATGCATCAGCAGAGGTCAAGGGGTGGCTGCAGAGGATGCATCAGCAGAGGTCAAGGGGTGGCTGCAGAGGATGCATCAGCAGAGGTCAAGGGGTGGCTGCAGAGGATGCATCAGCAGAGGTCAAGGGGTGGCTGCAGAGGATGCATCAGCAGAGCTCAGGGGTGGCTGCAGAGGATGCATCAGCAGAGCTCAGGGGGTGGCTGCAGAGGATGCATCAGCAGAGCTCAGGGGGTGGCTGCAGAAGCAGCAGGGGCTCAGCTATGTCTCTGCAGATGTTTGGGATTTTTTTAAGCTTTGATTAATTTTGAGTTGGCTTTTTCAGACCATTTAATTGGACCCTCAAAGATGGCGAAATCAGACAGAGATCCATATTGTTGCCCTCATCAATCCAGCTGGTCCAGACCTCGCATTCCTGTTTGGTGAGAAGTGGTGGCCGTCTAAAAATGAATCCGAGGGCAGCAGGAATTTTCCCTGCCCTCCCAGCTTGGTGATCTCACATTGTGGTCTTTGTGTTACTCTGATTTCAGGCAGTGTGCCCAGGTGGCCAAAAAGGCCAATGGCATCCTGGCCTGCATCAGATATAGCGTGGCCAGCAGGAGCAGGGGAGTTGTTCTGCCCCTGTACTCAGTACCTTGATTACTGTGTCCAGTTCTGGGCCCCTCGGTTTAAGAAGGAGACTGAGACACTTGAACGTGTCCAGAGAAGGGCAAGAAAGCTGGGGAGGGGTCTGGAGCACAGCCCTGGGAGGAGAGGCTGAGGGAGCTGGGGGTGATCAGCCTGGAGAAGAGGAGGCTCAGGGGAGACCTTCTTGCTCTCTACAACTCCCTGAAGGGAGGTTGTAGCCAGGTGGGGATTGGTCTCTTCTCCCAGGCAGCAGCACCAGAACAAGAGGACACAGTCTCAAGCTGCGCCAGGGGAGGTTTAGGCTGGGTGTTAGGAAGAAATTCTTCCCAGCAAGAGAGATTGGCCATTGGAATGTGCTGCCCAGGGAGGTGGTGGAGTCCCCATCCCTGGAGGTGTTCAGAAAAGGCTTGGATGTGGCACTTGGAGCCATGGTTTAGTTGCCCTGGTGTGTTAGGTATTAGGCTGGACTTGATGATCTCTGAGGTCTTTTCCAGCCTGGTTGATTCTATGATTCTATGTAAAGACATTGCAAGTGTAGGATTTTGATCCTCTCCACCTTTGCAGTACTGCCAATGCAGTGTAGCTGCTCCACACACCCCAGTGTAGACTGTACATGAACCTGGATGAAGAGACAGAGTGGACCCTCAGCAGGTTTGCTGATGGTACCAGACTGGGAGGAGTGGCTGATAGCCCATCAGGCTGTGCTGGCTTGGGCAGAGCGGAGAGCTGGGCAAACATGAGCCTGGTGAAGTTCATCAAGGAGGAGTGCAGAGCCCTGCACCTGGGGATGAACAGCACTCTGTACCAGCACAGCTTAGGGGCTGACCTGCTGGAGAGCAGCTCCACAGAGAAGGACCTTGGAGTCCTGGTTGGTAACAAGATCTGCATGGGCCAGCAATGTGCCCTGGTGGCCAAGAAAGCCAATGGGATCCTGGGGTGCATTCAGAGGAGTGTGGCCAGCAGGCTGAGGGAGGTTCTCCTCCCCCTCTACTCAGCCCTGGTTAGACCACATCTGGAATACTGTGTCCACTTCTGGGATCCCCAGCTCAAGAGAGACAGAGAGTTCAGTGGTGGCTGTGAGGGTGATTGAAGGCTTGGAGCATCTCTTTCATGAGGAAAGGCTGAGAGACCTGGGGCTGTTTAGTGTGGGGATGGCTACGAGATAACCTTATCAGTGTCTACAGATATCTGCAGGGTGGCTGTCAGGGGGCTGGAGCCAGGCTCTGTTCAGTGATACTCAGTGATAGGATGAGGAGCAATGAACCTAAACTCAATCCCAGGAAATTCCATCTCAGCATGAAGAAAAATTTCATTACTATGAAGGTGCTGGAGCCCTGGAGCAGGCTGCCCAGAGTGGTTGTGGAGTCTCCTTCTCTAGAGATCTTTGAAACCCACCTGGTTGTGCTGCTGTGTGAATGCCCTGGGTGGTCCTACTTTGCAGGGAGGTTGGAGTTGATAATCTATGGAGGTTCTTCAGCTCCAAACATTAGAATCATGGAATTGTCAGGGTTGGAAGGGACATCAAGGATCAGCCAGTCCCAACCCCCCCTGCCACGAGCAGGGACACCTCACACTACAGCAGGTTGCTCACAGCCACCTCCAACCTGGCTGCAAACACCTCCAGGGGTGAAGCTTCCACCACCTCCCTGGGCAACCTGTGCCAGTCTTTCACCACCCTTATGGGGAACAACTTCTTCCTAACAGCCAATCTCAATCTCCCCATTTATATCCTCGTTCCATCCCCCAAGTCCTATCACTCCCTACACCCTCAAAAGTCCCTCCCCAGCTTTCTTGGAGCCCCCTTCAGATCCTGGAAGGCCACAATTAGGTCTTCTGGGAGCCTTCTCTTCTCCAGCCTGCACAACCCCAACTCCCTCAGCCTGTCCTCATAGCAGAGGACATTCTCCCTTGTCCTGTCTCTAGACACCCTCAGGAAAAGTCCCTCTGCAGCCTTCCCGTAGGATCCCTTCAGGTACTGGAGGGCAGCTCTAAGGTTTCCCCCGCCTTGGATTCTTCTCTTGAAGGTTTCTCTGCTCATTTGAAAATATGAAAGTCAACCCAGGCATCCTTTCTTATTGCCTTTTACTGCTGATTGTTGGAGATCCTTCCAGTTTAGGGCTGAATTGCACGACTTGAAATGGCTCTTTGCTGTTTCAATCAGCAGCATCATGCATATTCTCTGGGACATTATCACAACAATAAGCTGCAGTTGCTTGTCCAGCTGGGATTTGGGTCTTTCCCCCCCCCCTTTTTGCTTTCCTTTAGCTCAGTCTCCATTTATTTAGCACAACATTGTTTGCTTTTCTATAGATCCTCTTGCAGATGCAATTAAAATTCTCTGTTAGCTTCATTATTCCTACTACCCACTAGACAAAGTAATGGACAATAAATTTGATGTATGAGTAGGTTGCCCTGAAGAAGAAATACACACACAGAGGATTTCTCCATTCATTTCCATTTAGTGGGATCTTAAATACTTTGTATCTTCATTTGGAGTCTTGGGGGGGAAGGGATTGAGCAGCCCCATGCTAAAAGTTTACCTTTTTGCAGCATTGATTTTCTTTCCTTCTTATTTAAATCCATTTTGGTAATGAACTTAATCCTGTGTGGCATCAGAATGCTGAGGGTCTAATTACATAATGAGACATCTGCATTATTAACTGATCTGTGGTGACACAACAAATGCATCCTTTGAATTCTGGTGTCTTTGTAGAATAGAAGAGAATGAACCAGGTTGGAAGAGACCTCAGAGATCATGGAGTCCAACCTAGCACCCAACACCATCTGATCAACTCAGCCATGGCACCAAGTGCCTCATCCAGGCTCTTCCTAAACACCTCCAGTGATGGTGACTTTGCCACCTCCCTGGGCAGCCATTGGGTCTACAAGTTCAGAGATTCACAGAATACAATCATAGAATCAGTCAGGGTTGGAAGGGACCACAAGGATCATCTAGTTCCAACCCCCTGCCTTGGGCAGGGACACCTCACACTAGATCAGGCTGGCCTAGGTTGGAAGGGACCTTAAAGATCATGCAGTTCCAACCCCCCTGGCACAGGCAGGGACACCTCCCCCTAGCCCAAGATCATCCAACCTGGGCTTGAACACCTCCAGGGAGGGGCATCCACAACCTCCCTGAGCAACCTGTTCTCACCACCCTCACTGGCAAGAATTTCTTTCTAACATCCAGTTTAAATCTCCCCTCTTCCAGCTTCAAGCCAGCTTCATGTTTTAACTGCCAGTGAAGCAGCACTCATCTGGCCTTCAGTGTCTCAGGCTCACAGGATGTTAGGGGTTGGAAGGGACCTAAGGAGATCATCAAGTCCAATCCCCCTGCCAGAGCAGGACCATAGAATTCAGCACGGTTCACACTGGAATGCATCCAGATGGGGCTTGAGAGTCTCCAGAGAAGGAGGCTCCACAGCCTCCCTGGGCAACCTCACCACCCTCACCACAAAGAATTTCTTCCTAGCTTCCAGTTTAAATCTCCCCTCTTCCAGCTCCAAGCCAGCTTCAACTTTTAACTCTTTCCTTGGGTCATTTGAGAAGCTGCAGCCTGCCCCAGTGAAGCAGCACTCATCTGGCCTTCAGGTCATTAATTCGGTGTCTCAGGCTCACAGGATGTTAGGGGTTGGAAAGGACCTCTGAAGGTCATTGAGTCCAACCCCTCAGCCAGAGCAGGACCAGAGAATCCAGCACAGGTCACACAGGAACACGTGCAGACGGGTCTGGAAAGTCTCCAGAGAAGGAGGCTCCACAGCCTCCCTGGGCAACCTGTACCGGTGTCTCAACACCCTCACTGTCAAGAATTTCTTCCTAGCATCCCGTTTAAATCTCCCCTCTTCCAGCTTCAATCCAGCTTCAAGTTTTAACTCTTTCCTTGGAGCCTTTGAGAAGCTGCAGCCTTTGGGAGGGCAGGAGTCCACCTTTTCAGGGTACCTTGGGCAAATTGCATCCATTCCTGCACCCTGAGCAAAGTGGTGGTGGTTTTTCTTTCCCCTTCCATCTCCCCATTTTCAATACTTCATCACTTAATGTTATGATCAATTTAGAACAGAGATTGTCTGTTTCTGCCTTCCTGTCCTTTGCCTGGAAGAATCTTATTTGAACCCCCAGGCACTAAAAATGAAATGAAAATTACATCCACTTTGCAGCAGCAAGGAGTGGAGGGAAGACTATTTCATACAGATTTAGTTCCTCAGCCAATCTGTGGCAGCAGCAGAACAGAAATGGAGCTCGCTCTCTCTCTCTCTCTCTCTCTCTCTTTTTTTATCTTCTTCTTCTTTTGCACATCTTTTTTTAATGGTTGTGCTACCTGTCCTCTGAGGAAAAGCTGATCCTAGAAGAGAGGCTGTGTGCTGAGGATGCCTGGTTAAGGGCTCGTCATTGTAAAGGTGTCAGGGAAAGGGAACGAAAGGAGAGCTTTACTGAGAAGCAAGTAGTTTTATCCCCCCCAAATGTCTCATGTTTGACATATGCAAGCTCAGTGAATGTCAAACAGCACAGCTATTTTGCATGTTTATTTTTTGCTCCCACTAACTCCTACACCCTTCCTCACAATTCCATAGCCCTCGTTCCAGCCAGCCTCCCGCTCTGCCCGAGCGAAGCACCACGGGGAGAGAGGATTTGGAGGCAGCAACTTCAATAGTAGCCATTTCCTACTACGTTACCCTCCTAAAGCGTGCAGTCACAGCAGATGTGTCATTGCATCCCAGCCACATGCTGGGACCCTGGCAAAACACAGCAGAGGTCTTCAGGCAGCCTGCACAGAGACAGAAATCTTTCCCTGTGCCTGTGAATACTTCTGGGTCTTTTGCTTCTTGGGCCCGGCGGTGGCTTCTGAATGCAGCTCAGCTGTGCAAAAAAGCTTCAGGCTATAAAATAAGCCTCAAAATTGGCTTCCCTCCAACACCATCTGTGCTTTCAGATCCTGAACATGTATCTATTTGGATGCATTAACGTTTGCAAATGCATTGTTTTATTTAAAGGAGCGAAGGATAATGGGGGAAGAAAAAACACTGAAAAGGAGAGGAAAAACCACCCGCAGAGTGGAAACCCCTGGTGGGGGTTGGCAGTGAGAGGCTTGTGGGGACAAAAACACCCCCCACTTCTGCTCTTGGCTTTAAGAGCGGTGTTTCATAGATTCAGAGAATGGTTTTGGTTGGCAGAGATCTTAAAGATCATCCAGTTCCAACCCTCCTGTCGTGGGCAGGGACACCTCCCGCTAGCCCAGGTTGTTTGAGACCTCGCTCGGCTTGGCTTTGAGCACCTCTGGAGAGGCAGCATTCATGACCTCCCTGGGCAGTCTGCTCCAGTGTCTCACTACCCTCACTGGAAAGAATTTCTTCTTAATCTCCAGTCTAAATCTGCCCTCCTCAAGCTTCAATCCATTCCCTCTCATCCTATAACAATCCCTTGTAAAAAGTCCCTCCCCAGCTCTCCTGCAGCCCCCTTCAGGGACTGAAAGGCCACTGTTAAAGTCTCCTTGGAGCCTTCTCTCCTCCAGACTGAATAGCCTCACCTCTCTCAGCCTGTCCTCATAGGGAAAGTTCTCCAGTCCTCTGATCATCTTCATGGCTTCCTCTGAACCTGCTCCAGCAGTTTATGAAATGATATTTGGGATGCTCTAGCTTGTGTTCCACCTCAACACAAGGGGGAACTTCTTTACTGTAAGGGTCACAGAGCACTGGAACAGGCTGCCCAGAGAGGTTGTGGAGTCTCCCTCTCTGGAGGCTTTCAAGGCCTGTCTGGATGTGTTCCTGTGTGACCTGAGCTAGATTGCACGGTCCTGCTGTAGCAGGGGGTTTGGACTCGAGGATCTCTTTGGGTCCCTTCCAGCCCCTGACATCCTGTGAGCCTGTGTTGTGCAGGCAAGCAGGGAAGATGATCTGAATAGTCCATTTAAACCTCAGAGCTGCCAAGTGTAGGGTCTGTAAATATTGCCCATTTTGGAAGCTGATAATGCTGTTGACTTTGCCTCATTTTCCATTCCCTGCACTGCTGGGGAAAGGTTACTGGATGCAGTTTTTCTGCACTGGAGCCTCCCTAGCTTTGAAAGGAGTAGCCTGTAATAAATCTCCTTTAATGCCTAGCATGTTCCTCTGCCACAAGGATTGCAGAGACACTTGTGCCAGTCACTTGTCAATCCCCTCGTGTCCACATCTCTGAGAGCAGCAGATTGCTGAACTGTGCAGATGCCACAGGGAGCAGAGCTGCCAGAGATTTCTCTCTCCTGATTTCCAGTTGCTCTTCCCAGCTTGGGCACTCCTCAAGGAGGATAACACAAATACTCCTCAATATTTCCCCACTTCAGCCATCGTTTTTGATCTCTGCTTGGTGATAAGATGACTACTGCCCACTCCTCCAAGCTGCTGGATTTGTCCAGGTTGTGCCTGCCAGTGGTTCATTGAGTGCACCCTCAGCAGGTGTGCTGATGACACCAAGCTGCAGCAGACATGCTGGAGGGAAGGGATCCATCCAGAGGGACCTTGACAGGCTGCAGAGCTGGGCCCAAGACAACCTCATGAGGTTCAACAAGACCAAGTGCAAGGTCCTGCATCTAGGTCAGGGCAATCCCAAGCACAAATATAGGCTGGGTAAGGACTGCATTGAGAGCAGCCCTGAAGAAAAAGGATTTAGGGTTGCTGGGGGATGAGAAATTCAACATGAGGCAGCAGTAAGCACTTGTAGCCCAGAAAGCCAACCAGAGCCTGGGCTGCAGCAAGAGAAGCAGAGCCAGCAGGGCCAGGGAGGTGATTCTCCCCCTCTGCTCCACTCTGCTGAGACCACACCTGGAGCACTGCATCTAGTTCTGGAGCCTCTGTTCTGGGAAGGATCTGGAGGTGCTGGAAGGTGTCCAGAGATGGGCCATGAGGATGAGCAGAGGGAAGAGAGAAGGCCACACAGGAACACATCCAGGTGGGTTTGGAATGTCTCCAGAGATGGAGACTCCACCACCTCTCTGGGCAGGCTGGTCCAGTGTTCCATCACCTTTGAGTCCTGTGTCCAGTTCTGGGCTCCTCAGTTGAGGAAAGATGTTGAGCTGCTGGAAGGTGTCCAGAGAAGGGCAACAAAGCTGGGGAGTGGTCTGGAGCACAGCCCTGTGAGGAGAGGCTGAGGGAGCTGGGGTTGCTTAGCCTGGAGAAGAGGAGGCTCAGGGGAGACCTTCTTGCTCTCTCCGACTACCTAAAGGGAGGTTGTAGCCAGGTGGGGGTTGTCTCTTCTGCCAGGCAGCCAGCACCAGAACAAGAGGACACAGTCTCAAGCTGTACCAGGGGAAGTTCAGGCTGGAGGTGAGGAAGAAATTCTTCCCAGCAAGAGAGATTTGCCTTTGGGATGTGCTGCCCAGGGGGGTGGTGGAGTCACCATCACTAGAGGTGTTTAGGAAGAGCCTGGATGAGGCACTTGGTGCCATGGTTGAGTTGATGAGATGGTGCTGGGTGATAGGCTGGACTCAATGATCTCTGAGATGTTTTCCAACCTGGTTAATTCTATTCTGATTTTTTCTTTGCAAAAGCTTCTCTGAGAGAGACAGAGAGGGAACAAACAATTAGGATTATTTCAGCTTCAGGAGTTCTACTTAACCTGTGAGGTAAAATTCTATTTGTTTGCTCCTTATTGAGAGCTGATGTGCCTGAAATAGTAAACTTCGATGGTGATTGAATAAGCCAGGCTTTAACCTAGAAGCATTGCACTGTGACCACAAAAAGCTTTCCAGGCTTTACCATTTGGCTCTCTGGTTGCTGCCTGTTGCATGTTCTACTTGTTTATGAAAAAAGATTAATGAATTGGTTTGCACTTAGTGTCCATTAGACAGGGATGACATCCTTCAGGCAGTGGCAAATGGGCAGCTAAGCAGGCCAAAGACTTTTCCTGAACAAGAAGTCTGTTTTAGCAGCTAGCTGGATCCTTCACTGCTGCTCTGCTCCTGTGAGAGCCCACCTGGAGTACTGCATCTAGTTCTGGTGCCCCCAGAATAAGAGAAACATGGAACTAGAATAGAATAGAATTAACCAGGTTGGAAAAGACCTCAGAGATCATCAAGTCCAACCTAGCACCCAGCACCATCTCATCAACTCAACCATGGCACCAAGTGCCTCATCCAGGCTCCTCTTAAACACCTCCAGGGATGGTGACTCCACCACCTCCCTGGGCAGCACATTCCAATGGCCAATCTCTTTCTGGGAAGAATTTCTTCCTGACATCCAGCCTAAACCTCCCCTGGCACAGCTTGAGACTGTGTCCTCTTGTTCTGGTGCTGGTTGCCTGGGAGAAGAGACCAACCTCCACCTGGCTACAACCTCCCTTCAGGGAGTTGTGGCCAGCAAGAAGGTCTCCCCTGAGCCTCCTCTTCTGCAGGCTAAGCAACCCCAGCTCCCTCAGCCTCTCCTCACAGGGCTGTGCTCCAGACCCCTCCCCAGCTCTGTTGCCCTTCTCTGGACACCTTCCAGCAGCTCAACATCTTTTCTAAACTGAGGAGCCCAGAACTGGACAGAGGACTCAAGGTGTGGCCTAAGCAGTGCTGAGCTCAGGGCAGAATGACTTCCCTGCTGCTGCTGGCCACACTGTTCCTGATGCAGGCCAGGATGCCCTTGGCCTTCTTGGCCCCCTGGGCACACTGCTGGCTCATGTTCAACCTACTCTCCACCGCTACTCCCAGGTCCTTTTCTGCCTGGCTGCTCTTCAGCCACTCTGACCACAAACTGCTGGAGTGGGTCCAGAGGAGGCCATGAAGATGATCAGAGGCTGGAGAACTTCCCCTCTGGGGGTAGACTGGGAGAGTTGGGGCTGTTCAGTCTGGAAAAAGAAGGTTCCAGGGAGATCTTAGTGAAGCCTTCCAGCACCTGAAGGGACCACAGGAGAGCTGGGGAGGGATGTTTTTAAAAGAGCTTGTGGTGATAGAACAAGAACAAATGGATTGAAGCTGGAAGAAGGCAGATTTAGACAGGAGATCAGGAAGAAATACTTTCCAGTGAGGGTGGGGAGACACTGGAACGGGCTGCCCAGGGAAGTGGTGGATGCTGCTTCCCTGAAGGTGTTCAAGTCGAGGTTGGATGAGCAGCCTGGGCTAGTGGCTTCTATGGCTTGTCAGGGAAGTGCTCCCAGTTGAAGAAGTGGAGGTTGGTGGAGGTGTGTTAAACTGGGGAGGTCTGCAGCTGACCTAGACTTACATATTCAGTTCCTTTTACTCTCTCTGATGTTGGGTTTTTTTCCTGAGGTACATTAGGATCCTAAATAATTTACCCATTAATAAATTAGGTTTGAAGCTTCAAGGTGAGAGATAATCAGATCCTGACTTGCAGCACAGCCATAGCTGGGCAATGCTGTTGCATCACTGTAGCTGCTTATATGGATTAATACAGATCATCTCTAGAACACTGGGTTTCAGATGGGAAAGGATCTGATGCACAAGTCCATGTAAAAGGCACCACAGTCACAGGCTGTGAAATGATTCCTTGGCTACTCAAGAGGTATAAAAATTGGTTGATGAAAAGCTCACCAGGAGCCAGCACTCAGCTCATGCAGCTCAGCAGGCAGATGTGTGCTGCGCTGCAGCCAGAGGAGTGTGGGCAGCAGGGCAGGAGAAAGGATTCTGCCCCTTGACTGCTCTGCTGAGACCTCACCTCCAGTCCTACCTCCAGCTCTGGTGTCCACATCATAAGAAGAACACAGAGCTGTTGGATCAAGTTCAGAGAAACACATACAATACAATAAACCAGGTTGGAAGAGACCTTCAGGATCATCGCATCCAACCAATCCAACCCACCCAAACAACTAGATCATGCCACCAAGCACCCCATCAAGTCTCCTCCTGAACACCTCCAATGAGGGTGACTCCACCACCTCCCCAGGCAGCCCATTCCAATGGGGAATCACTCTCTCTATATAGAACTTCCTCCTAACATCCAGTCTAAACCTCCCCTGACACAGCTTGAGACTGTGTCCTCTTGTTCTGGTGCTGGCTGCCTGGGAGAAGAGACCAACCTCTGCCTGGCTACAACGTCCCTTCAGGGAGTTGGAGAGAGCAAGAAGGTCTCCCCTGAGCCTCCTCTTCTCCAGGCTAAGCAACTCCAGCTCCCTCAGCCTTTCCTCATAGGGCTTGTGTTCCAAACCCCTCACCAACTTTGTTGCCTTTCTCTGGACACGCTCCAGCAAGTCAACATCCTTCCTAAACTGAGGGGCCCAGAACTGGACACAGGACTCAAGGTGTGGCCTAACCAGTGCAGTATACAGGGGCACAATGACCTCCCTGCTCCTGCTGGCCACACTGTTCCTGATGCAGGCCAGGATGCCATTGGCCCTCTTGGCTGCCTGGGCACACTGCAGGCTCATGTTCAGCCTCCCATCAACCAGCACCCCCAGGTCCCTCTCTGCCTGGCTGCTCTCAGCCACTCTGCCCCCAGCCTGTAGCACTGCCTGGGGTTGCTGTGGCCAATGTGCAGAACCCGGTACTTGGATGTGTTCAATCTCTTGCCATTGCACTCTGCCCATCTGTCCAGCCTGTCGAGGTCCCTCTGCAAAGCCTCTCTGCCCTCCAGCAGATCAACTGCTGCCCCCAGCTTGGTGTCATCTGCAAATTTACTGATGATGGACTCAATGCCCTCATCCAGATCATCAATAAAGATGTTGAAGAGCATGGGGCCCAGTACTGATCCCTGGGGCACACCACTAGTGCCTGGCCACCAGCTGGATGTGGTGCCATTCACCACCACTCTCTGGGCTCGGCCCTCCAGCCAGTTCCTAACCCAACGCAGTGTGCTCCTGTCCAAGCCACGGGCTGCCAGCTTGGCCAGGAGTTTGCTGTGGGGACGGTGTCAAAGGCCTTGCTGAGGTCCAGGTAGACCACATCCACAGGCCTCCCCACATCCACCAGGCAGTCACCTGATCATAGAAGGAGATCAGGTTGGTCAGGCAGGACCTGCCCCTCCTAAATCCATGCTGGCTGGGCCTGAGCCCCTGGCCATCCTGTAAGTGCTGTGTGATCGCACTCGAGATGACCCGCTCCATAATCTTGCCTGGCCACTAAGATGATCTAAGCACCTCTGCTGTGTGGATAGCTGAGGGAGCTGGGGGTGTTCAGTCTGCAGAAGAGAAGACTCAGGAGGGACCTTAAGCTGCTTTCCAGTTCCTGAAGGGATCCTACAGGAAGGTTGCAGAGGAACTTTTCCTGAGGGTGTCTAGAGACAGGACAAGGGAGAATGGATTTAAGCAGGGGGTGAGTAGGTTTAGACTGGGTGTCAGGAAGAAATTCTGCAGTATGAGGGTGGTGAGATTCTGGAATAGGTTGCCCAGGGTGACTGTAGCTGCCTCCTCCCTGGGGGTGTTCGAGGCCAGGTTGGATGAGGCCTTGAGCAGCTGAGTCTAGTTGAGAGGTGTCCCTGCCCATGGCAGGGAGGTTGGATTAGATGATCCCTGAGATCCCTTCCAACCAAAGCCATTCTGTGATTGTATGAAATCCACTTTGTAAGGATTGGAGGCAAATATGAGTCCTGTAATGGAAGGGACCTCAGAGGCCATCTACTCCAACCTCCCTGCCGCAGGCATTAATATCTTTCTAGCAATCACTTCCAAACTGTCCATTTCCAGCATTAAAAGCATGACATTCAAAATATATGTTAGCTGGAGATTTTTCACATGTGTGTTGAGCTTGCTGCTTTCACTTGAAAACAGACCTTCCCCACCCCCTTCCCCCAAAACAGGAGGCACAGCTCTGAAGGTTGCCATTCAAACATGGAAACCAGGAGAACAGGGTTTTTTTGGCAAGTTCTTGGAATTTTCAGCTTTTAGAGGAAAAGACTGGATGGAAAGCAAGCAGTTAGAATCATGGAATCACAGAATGGTCAGGGTTGGAAGGGACCTCAAGGATCAGCCAGTTCCAACCCCCTGCCATGGCCAGGGACACCTCACACTGCAGCAGGTTGCTCACAGCCACAGCCAGCCTGGCTGCAAACACCTCCAGGCAGGAGGCTTCCACCACCTCCCTGGGCAACCTGTGCCAGGCTCTCACCACCCTCATGGGGAAAAACTCCTTCCTATGAGCCAATCTCAATCTACCCATTTATATCCTTGTTCCATTCCCCCCAGTCCTATCACTCCCTACACCCTCAAAAGTCCCTCCCCAGCTTTCTTGGAGCCCCCTGCAGATATTGGAAGGCCACAATCAGGTCTTTTCAGAGCTTTCTTTTCTCCAGACTGAACAGCCCCAACTCCCTCAGTCTGTCCTCATAGGAGAGCAGCTCCAGCCCTCTGCTCATCCTCATGGCCCTTCTCTGGACACCTTCCAGCACCTCCAGATCCTTCCTGGAACAGAGGCTCCAGAACCAGGCACAGAGCTCCAGGTGGGGTCTCACCAGAGCAGAGTAGAGGGGGAGAATCCCCTCCCTGGCCCTGCTGGCTGTGCTAGTTCTCCCCAGGTCTGGCAAGAAAAGCATCCCTGTCTCACAGCAGCATGACATGACATGACAAGACAAGAAGGGGTTGTCCAGGGAGGTGGTTGAGGCCCCGTCCCTGGAGGTGTTTAAGCCCAGGCTGGATGAGGCTGTGGCCAGCCTGATCTAGTGTGGGGTGTCCCTGCCCATGGCAGGGGGTTGGAACTAGCTGATCCTTGTGGTCCCTTCCAACCCTGACTGATACTATGATACTACACTATACTATGACATGACATGACATGAAGTGACATGACATTCTCCTGGGGGAATACACCAGCTTGCAGAGGCCTTTGCCCATGTATAGGTCAGTTCACTTTGGAGCAGCTGTGAGATAATTACAAGGGGTGTGAGAGCCTTCAGAGCTGGGTCAGAGGGGGAATTCTACTGCCATGCCAACTCAAACTCTCAGCCAGGCTTCTGTTTACATAGGTGAGAAAACAGGATGTGGGCTGGTGGCTTTCACAGGTGAACACAAGGGCCAGATTGAGGCTGGTGTCTGTGCTCCTCGCTTGTTATCAGCCTAATTGAATATTAGCAGAATTAAACTCGTCACATACTGACAGATTGCATTTCAACACTGACTTCCAGACCCTGGGACAGGGAATTTTGCTCCAGGTGTTAGTGCCTTTTCCCAGTGGCCTGAATAGATGGAAACAGGAGGGGGAGCTGTGGCAACAGGAGAGGGGAAAAAAAAAAAAAGGGAAAAAAAATAAAGGGAAAAAAATACATAAAGGGAATTATTATTCTGCTCTCAATGAAAAAGGAACAACTCCAGTTTGGTTTATCCCTGTTTAGAATCACAGAATTGTTAGGGTTGAAAGGGACCTCAAGGGCCACCTAGTTCCAACCCCCCTGCCGTGAGCAGGGGCGCCTCACACTAGAACAGCTTTGTTCTCACCTGAAGAAAATACTTAATTTAAGCTAACAGAATGAGGGCTAAGAAGGATTAAGGTTTCCAAGGATATATATTTTAATTTGTTTTAATGGCTTGAATTGAAAGGGGACCCTGAAGTTCATAGTATCATAGTATCAGTCAGGGTTGGAAGGGACCACAAGGTCCTGCTCATCCAACCCCCCTGCCATGGCCAGGGACACCCCACACTAGATCAGGCTGGCCACAGCCTCGTCCAGCCTGGGCTTAAACACCTCCAGGGACAGGGCCTCAACGACCTCCCTGGATAACCCATTCCAGGGCTCTCATGGGGAAGAACTTCCTCCTCACCTCCAGCCTGAATCTCCCCACCTCCAGCTTCATTCCATTCCCCTTAGTCCTATCACTACCTGATAGCCTGAGAAGTCCCTCCCCAGCCTTCTTGTAGGCCCCCTTCAGATACTGGAAGTTGATCTAGTTCTAACCCCCAGACATGGGCAGGGATACCTCCCACTGGACCAGCTTGTTCCAAGCCTCATCCAGCCTGGTCTTAAACGCTTCCTGGGATGAGCATCCACAACATTCTGCTGGGCAGTGAATGCTGGGGTGGGAAAAGAGGGACACAGTCTCAAGCAGCACCAGGGGAGATTTAGGCTGGATGTTAGGAAGAAGTTCTTTCCAGCAAGAGAGATTGGCCATTGGAATGTGCTGCCCAGGGAGGTGGTGGAGTCACCATCCCTGGAGGTGTTTAGGAAGAGCCTGGGTGAGGCACTTGGTGCCATGGTTGAGTTGATTAGATGGTACTGGGTGATAGATTGGACTTGATGATCTCTGAGGTCTTTTCCAACCTGGTTAATTCTCTTCTATTCTCCTTAAAATGAGAGACATTACTGGGACCTGGACAACTGAGTGTGAGTAACAGACAGGAATAAACACAAGCTGAAAATCTGACGGTTTTAGCCTGAGTGACAAAGTTCTGCCCCCTAGTATGAGGATTTTAAGCTTTTTAAGTGCAGTTAAGATGGAAAGTGGCAGGTTACTTAGAGATCTGGTGACTGAACTAGCAGGGAACTGATTTCAGAGCTCCAAAAATTTCCTCCTAGCCTCCTTGTGGGTTGGGGAAAGGAAATGTCAATCTGGCCTGGTGATTGTCCTCTGGGAGGTCTCCACTTTCTCTATGCACAATCAGGTTCACAAGAGCAACTTAGAAATGCCCCAAAGTATTAATGCAGTATTTACTGGGGGGGGGGGGGAGAGAGATGGCTTCAGCTTTAAATTTGTGTTGTGCATGTGGCAGAAGGTGGGGGGAAGGCAGGGAGCTGTGCCTTGCAGATGTGTTGTAATTGCTGTGTCTGCTGGCTTCTGGGAAAGGCAAAGAGCAGCACTGCTTGTAGGAAATGCCTGAAACAGCCTTGTTAAGTTGTCTGTCTGCAAAGGAGGCTGTGTGGCTGTGACTCCTCAGGGGGCTTAGGTGCTTCTTTCTGCCTCAGAGCTCACTACTTAAGTGTGCCTAGGAGAGCAGGGCCACTTGCCCGAGCAGCCTTAGCTGGTCCTCGCTGCCCAGCTTCAATAGCTCCCTTGGCTTTTGCTCTGAATGTAGCAGAGCCACCTTGAGAGCTTTCTCTGTGATTTTTCAAAGATCTCCATGGAAACAGCTTCAGCTACCTAAGCCAGCACACCTGTCTTGGCTGTGATCACCATCAACACCTCTCATCCTCTGGAGAAGGGGAATTACTAGCCCCAGTAGGTGCTAACACTGAAGATGGATAGAGAGGTGGATTTCAGCGTTGAACTCATTTCCACACCATCGGACCAGCAACAAGCTGCAATATTCCCAAGAAGATCTCCCTCAGCAATGCAACAGATGCAAAAATACCCCAAGCAATTCCCCACTTGCTGAGAGAGAGAAAGAAAATAGGAATTTCTTCCCAAATTACCTAAGCATTGGTATCCTGCAGTACTGACAGTGGTATTAAACCTTCCCTCCAACGGGATGGATGGCAAGCGAGTGCAGCGCTCTTTAGATTCACTTAATGGTATGAATAAGTAGGATTCAATAAACAGAACAGACCTATGAGTTGTGCTGGTGGTGTGAGATGCCTCTTCCCTTGGCTACACTCTTTAGTCACAATCATTTTGCTGCTGCTTAGTGAGCACTTCCCCTTTTCCTTCCCTGGCCATATTTCTTGTTAAGCAATTTTTAGTCAAGGCTGTGGTGAAATGATGTAGTCAGGGAATCAAGCACTCTGAAGTTACCACATGCCATTAAAATTACAGTTCTAATACTGAGAGGGGTATAAAAACCCACCCCCAACCTCACTGGGTGTTCAGTGTGCCAAACATTTTCTTCCTGATGACAAAAGAAGAGAATATTTTAATGCCCAGCTGGAAGTCTTTCTGGTTCTTTCTCTTTTTACTCAGACCTGCCTTAATATGTTGTCGCTCTTGTGGTGTGTGAGTGTTTTATTCCACACCCTTTAGACAAAACCAGTGGAAGATGGGATTGCACAGCCATTGCAAATGTTATTTCTGCTGCTTGATGCAATGGGATCTGCTTTTGTTGAGTTCTCATCCTAGCTAAATCATTTCCACCTCCTCCTACCCCATTGCAAGGTATTCTTACTCCAGCAGCACTCTTGGCATGTGTCAGGAACCGTGGGGCTTGCTTAGGAGAGGTTTCAGATAGTAAATGGCATCATTTTAATCACTGTTTGTGGGTAAGATGAATAAACTTCATGCTTAAATAGTAGCTGCAAGGCTAAGCTGGGCTTTGTCTAAATTAGAGCCACCCTCCCCCTTCCCCCAGAGTAATAACTGAAAGCTAAACCAAACCCTGCCCCCCACCACTTTCTGAACCCAGGCTGTAAGGCTGCATTATTAACTTGACAAGGGGAAACAAGCTCCCTCTTTCACACAGGCTCAAGCCTGTCTGTTCTTCAGTGATCACTGATGTTGACAAAGCCCCACATACGCTGTCCTGCCCTTGCCTGTCTCCTCCTGGACTGTGATTGAATCCCAGAGCATGAAAGGCTACCCCTGCAGATGCATGGGGTAGGTGCAGTGAGATGGGAGGTGTGGGTCCACGTGGAGTGCTTCACAGCAGTGGCAATCCCTGTGCAGAATTCAGGCTGGAGACCTGCTCATGAATTCATAGAACCACAGAATGGTTTGGGTTGGAAGGGACCTTAAAGATCATCCGATTCCAAGCCCCTGCCATGGGCAGAGATGCCTCCCACCAGCCCAGGCTGCTCAAGGCCTCATCCAGCCTGGCCTTGAATGCCTCCAGGGAGGGGGAAATCTGTAACCTCCCTGGGCAACCTCTTCCAGTGTCTCACCACCCTGGATGTGGCTGTGAGCAGCCTGCTGTAGTGTGGGGTGTCCCTGCCTGTGGCAGGGGGTTGGAACTGGCTGATCCTTGAGGTCCCCTTCCAACCCTGACAATTCTATGCTTCTGTGATCCAATGTAGGGATCCTGTTTGTACAAAACTACAGAGGATTAGAACGTGCTGAGCTGTTGAGATGCTTGCAGCTATTCCTAAGGAAAAGTATAGACATCTAAACAAGAAACAGGTAAAAAAATTCTGCCAGGACAGAGGAAATTCATCCCAGAACCCTGTGTTGCAGCCCACTCTGCTAATTAGCTTGGCCTGATGCATTTGTTGTGTTTTGGGCTAGACTTAACCCTGAGGCTAAGTTCTGGCTACCATAGATAACTGGAAAATAAAATCAGAGAGCTTGTATTCATGATCATTTTTAAATCAGCAAGGACAAGTCCCCATCTCTAGCAGACCATCAGAAGGTGAGGTGAAAGCCACATGCAGAAAAATGGTCTAATAAAAGTCATAGGATGGTCTGGGTTGGAAGGGACCTCCAAAGGTCATCCAGTCCAAACCCCTCTGCAGTCATCAGGGACATCCTCAACTAGATCAGGCTGCCCTGTTGAGACTCATGTCTTCAAAAGTGCTTTTAGGATTAGGCTAGAAAGTGTTTCCTGGACACTCTCCCCCCGACAATGAAGCAGGTGCCAAGGACATGATTTCTGACTGGAATTCATTCAGAATTGTTCATAGAAGAGAATTAAGCAGGTTGGAAAAGACCTTCGAGATGATCGAGTCCAACCTATCACCCAGCACCATCTCATCAACTCAACCAAGTTGATTGAGGCACCAAGTGCCTCAGCCAGGCTGTTCCTAAACACCTCCAGGGATGGTGACTCCACCACCTCCCTGGGCAGCACATCCCAATGGCCAGTCTCTCTAGGAAGAACTTCCTCCTCACCTCCAGCCTAAACCTCCCCTGGCACAGCTTGAGACTGTGTCCTCTTGTTCTGGTGCTGGGTGCCTGGGAGAAGAGACCAACCCCCTCCTGGCTACAGCCTCCCTTCAGAGAGTTGGAGAGAGCAAGAAGGTCTCCCCTGAGCCTCCTCTTCTGCAGGCTAAGCAACCCCAGCTCCCTCAGCCTCTCCTCACAGGGCTGTGCTCCAGACCCCTCCCCAGCTTTGTTGCCCTTCTCTGGACACGTTGCAGCAACTCAAAGTTTCTTATCACCTGATTTTCCTCATGACCAACGTTTTGCAGGAGATAAACTCCTAAATGAGTCCATCCAGCAAGAGTAAAAGATTACTTAAGACTCTAATGGGCCACAAATTGGATTGCTGCACAACCCTCTAATCTGTTGTCTCTGTTCTTCTTTCTGTGTAACTAAGACTAAGGAAAAGGAGGGGGTGTGGGGGGGTGTGGAAATTAAAGCTCTGAGCTGCTGTCAGCTGTAATTATGCCCAGCACAGATAAAATGTCCTGACCTGGGAGAGGTAGGTCAAATGTCAGAGAAAGCTTATGGGAAACAGTAGAAGGTTGAAGGCTTCTAAATAAGCTTTGCCAGTATTTACCTCCTTTTTTTTTTTTTTTTTTTTGGTAGGAAATAGCTGTGAATTTCCAGACCAGGAGAAAAAAAAAGAGATGATGGAAAATGCCACAGCAGCTCTACAGTGACCCCTTTCTAGGCTAATCTCTTGTCAGGCATACTGATGAGTTAAGTGGCTTAATAATTATTTCCCCATCAGAGATGACATTTATTGATGCCTCTTCAGCAGACAGCTCTTTCTTTCTCTTATCATTATTCTGGGTTAGGGCAGCTTAAGTCATGATGCTTCCTGTTGCCTGTGTGCACACGTTCGTGGTGAAGCTGGAACCACCCTGTCTCAGTTCTCCTGAGCTTGCTGATCCATTCTGTTCTGGTCAGGAATTCCTTGCACAGGCAGCAAATTAATAGAACCTTGGGGTTTGCAGGAAGTGAAAATCCATTCCAAATAGCCAAACTCAGTGCCTCTCAGGACTACGGTGATGCCATGTTTAGTTATAATCATCTGTGAAGGCTTTCTTCTTAGCTGGAGGAGTGACTTAAACCTTGCTCGTGAAGGCCAAAGGTATTCGGGGCTGCATCAAAAGCCGTGTGAACAGCAGGGTGAGGGAGGGGATTCTCTGCTCTGCTCAGACCCCACCTGGAGTACTGCATCCAGCTGTGCTGTCCCCAGCATAAGAGGATCAACAAGGAAAATGTAATGCTTTTTTGGATATTCCTGAAGTATTACATGAGTAGCAAGAAGGGCAAGGTCCATCTGCTGCTGCGTGGAGTCTCAGGCTCACAGGATGTTAGGGGTCGGAAGGGACCGCTGGAGATCATCAACTCCAACCCCCTGCCAGAGCAGGACCAGAGAATCCGGCACAGGTCACACAGGAACACATCCAGATGGGGCTGGAAAGGCTCCAGAGAAGGAGACTCCACAACCTCTCTGGGCAGCCTGCTCCAGGGCTCTGTGAGCCTCACAGTGAAGAAGTTCCTCCTCATGTTGAGGTGGAACCTCCTGGGCTGGAGTTTCTATCCATAGCCCTTTGTCCTAACCCAGGGTGCAAGAGAGCAGAGCCTGTCCCCTCCCTCCTGACCCCCAGCCCTCAGATATTTATCAACATTGATGAAATCCCCTCTCAGTCTTCTCTTCTCCAGACTAACCAGCCCCAGGGCTCAGCCTCTCCTCCCCAGGCAGTGCTTCAGTCCCTCAATCATCCTTGTAGCCCTCCCTTGGACTCTCTCCAGCAGTTCCCTGTCCCTCTTGAGCTGGGGAGCCCAAAACTGGATGCAATATTCCAGGTGAAGTCTCAGCAGGGCAGAGCAGAGGGGTTTGAGGACCTCCCTGGATCTGTCAGTAGTGCCCTAATCTGTGCCCTTGATCAAAATTCCTGTGTACAAGCTGTGGCTATCTCTGAGCAATAACTCACTGGGTAGGGGATGGCTTTGCCATGCTTGGAGTGGAGAACAGATAATGTCATTTTTGCATGCTGCCAGCTGACACACATTGATGCAGGAGTCACCAGCTCCAATCTGATAAAAGGCACTGCTGCCCTTGGATGCCTCTCAATTCTCCACAGCTGACACTTCACACCTGGAGTGACCACTTGGGGGAAGAAATTTACACAGCTTTAAATCTGCTGCTTTTGATATATACCAGGGGGGAAAAAATGGCACTTGGATAATTGAAATCTGATGACATAAATTATGGCTCTCCAAGAGCTGAAATTTGTTATTCCCTTTGTTTGGCTTCTGCTGTGTCTTCTGCATCTGCACCGGCAGGGAAGTGGTTGGCTCTGAATATCTGCTTTAGATTGATTTCTAATTATCAGATTCAGGTGTTTCATCATCTCTTTGCACCTGCCCTTGCAACTGGAGACCTGGCACGGCTCTGGAAGTGCAGAGTGTCACAGGTTCACTCAGATCAAGCGTGCTGGTGAAGGAGCTTCAACACAGACCTTAACCTTTTGTACCTGAAGGAGGAATTGTGCTGTGTGTGTCTGAGGCGCAGCTCAGCTTCCCCTGCTTGAGCCTGTTTGCCTGAGACCAGGATTTAGGGACTCACAGACTGCACTGGGTTGGAAATGATCTTCAAAAGTCATCTTGTCCACCCCCCCTGCAGTCAGCAGGGACACCTCCAACTCCAGCAGGCTGCCCAGGGACACATCAAGGCTGATCTTCAATCTCTCCAGGGACAGGGCCTCAACCACATCCCTGGGCAGCCTGTTCCAGTATTTCACCACCCCCATTGTAAAGAGCTTCCTCCTGATGTCCAACCTAAATCTCCTCTGCTCCAGTTTCAAACCATTGTCCCTCGTCCTATCATTCCAAGCCCTTCTACACAGTCTTTCCCCAGCCTTCCTGTAGGTCCCCTTCAGATATTGGAATGTAGCTCTAAGGTCTCTCTGGAGCCTTCTCTTCTCCAGGCTGAACAGCCAAAATTCTTTCAGCCTGGCTTCACAGGAGAAGTTCTCAAGTTCTCTGATCACCTTTGCGGCCTTCCTCTTCCCCTGCTCCAGCAGGTCCATGTCCTTCTAGTGTTGGGGGTCCCATAGGTGGACACAGCACTCCAGGTGAGGTCTCACTAGAGCAGAGAGGCAGAATCACCTCTTTCAACCTGCTGGCCACAATTCTCTTGATGCAGCCCAGGCTGACGTTGGCCTTCTGGGATGTGAGTGCCCATTGCTGCCTCATGTCCAGCTCCTCATCCACCAGCACCCCAAGTCCTTTTCTGCAGGGCTGCTCCCAATTTCATCCCTCCCCAGCGTTTATTGATACTGAGGATTACCCTGCCCTGGGTGCAGGACCAGGCACTTTGCCTTTTTGAGCCTCATGAGATTCCCCTTGCCAGGGACTTAGTCTCTTTTACAACTTTTCTCTTCATACAGAATACAGAATTAAGCAGGTTGGAAAAGACCTTCAAGATCCTCAAGTCCAACCTGTCACCCAACACCATCTGATCAACTAAACCATGGCACCAAGTGCCTCATCCAGCCTCTTCCTAAACACTTCCAGTGCTGGTGACTCCACCACCTCCCTGGGCAGCACATTCTAATGGCCAATCTCTCTTGTTGGGACAAATTTCTTCCTAATATCCAGCCTAAACCTCCCCTGGCACAGCTTGAGACTGTGTCCTCTTGTTCTGGTGCTGGGGGCCTGGGAGAAGAGACCAACCCCCACCTGGCTACAACCTCCCTTCAGGGAGTTGGAGAGAGCAAGAAGGTCTCCCCTGAGCCTCCTCTTCTGCAGGCTAAGCAACCCCAGCTCCCTCAGCCTCTCCTCACAGGGCTGTGCTCCAGACCCCTCCCCAGCTTCGTTGCCCTTCTCTGGACACGTTCAAGTGTCTCAATGTCCTTCTTGAACTGAGGAGCCCAGAACTGGATGCAGGATTCAAGGTGTGGCCTAACCAGTGCTGAGCTCAGGGCAGAATGACTTCCCTGCTGCTGCTGGCCACACTGTTCCTGATGCAGGCCAGGATGCCCTTGGCCTTTTTGGCCCCCTGGGCACACTGCTGGCTCTTGTTCAACCTACTTTCAACCACTACTCCCAGGTCCCTCTCTGCCTGGCTGCTCTCCAGCCACTCTGTCCCCAGCCCGTAGCACTGCCTGGGGGCATCCAGCCTAAACCTCCCCTGGTGCAGCTTAAGACTGTGTTCTCTTGTCCTGTCACTGCTTGCCTGGGACGCTCATTTCTCCCTCTCAGAAAAGCAATTTGCATGTCCTTGAGAGCCAAGTTTACCACAGAGTCATTAGCAAAGCACAGAAGTTCATTAACAGAGCACAATGAAATGAATAAATACATTAGATATCAATGAAATGCTTGAAAATAAACCCACAGATTTCCTTGCTCTTGAAGTACTTAATAGAGCAGACGCAGGGGACAAGCAACACAACTTGGTCATCCTCTGAGCTCTGCCCCGGGAAAACAACGCCGACAAAATCCATTCAGAAGGGGGAGGGAGGAGAAAAAAACACCCCCAACCCCAACTGATCGAAGTGCTATTTTTGACAGAGGTCTTGCAAAGAGATTGATGCTGGCAAATTGGGGAAGCATTGAAATGATCAGTGGAGCAACTTTTGTTTGTGCAGCGCGAAGATAGGGCTTCTGAAACACAATTTGCTGCCGGTTGGAATCCCAAATGAGGAACATGAGAGAAGCTGGAGATTAAAGCCTGGGAGCAGAAACATTTGCTGCCTGCAATAATGTTGTAATAAAGAAGAGAAACTAAAAGCCTTGGCCAGGCTTTGAAATGTTAAGTAATCTTGGGAGGCACAGTTAGAAGTGTGGCTCTTTATTAATATCACTCACCGGGGCTTTATTTTTCACTCCCAACCTTTCTATTAAATGGAACACTCCAATGGCTCTTCACCTAGGCAAATAAAATATTGGGGGGGGAAGGGAGAGAGGAAAAAAAAAGGCAAAAGCAAAGCCCAGAGGACACTGCAGTGGTTTAAGTATCTACAGTGGGATTGTAGGAGCCATTTAAAAGAAATAATAATCATTATCATGAAACCTCTGAGTATTATTTCCTGGCAATTTCTGTGTCACTTTTAATCTTGACTGCTGGACTTGGTGATTTCTGATCTGGCGTTTTTTCCCCCTTTTTGAGTTTTTTCCCCTTTTCTGTTTTTCCCTTTTTTATTTTCCCTTTTTTTTTAATTTTCCCCCTTTTTTTCCCTTTTTTAATTTTTTCCCCTTTTCCCCCTTTTTTTTTTTTTTTATTTTTTCCCCTCTTTTACTTTTTTCCCTTTTTTTTTCCCCTTTTTTATTTTTCCCCTTTTTTCCCCTTTTTTACTTTTTCCCCTTTTTAAAATTTTCCCCCTTTTTTATTTTCCCTTTTTATATTTTTCCCTTTTTATTTTCCCTTTTTTTATTTTTCCCTTCTTTAATTTCCCTTTTTTTATTTTCCCCTTTTTTCCCTTTTTTTTATTTTTCCCCTTTTTCTCCTTTTTTAAAATTTTCCCCTTTTTCATTTTCCCTTTTTTTATTTTTACCCTTTTTCCCTTTTTTTATTTTCCCCCTTTTTTCACCTATTTTATTTGTTCCCTTTTTTATTTTTCCTATTTTTTATTTTCCCCCTTTTTTATTTTCCACCTTTTTTATCTTTTTCCTTTTTTTCTTTCTTCCTTTTTTTTTTTTTTGCCTTTTTTCTTTTTCCCTTTTTAATCTTTTTTCCCTTTTTTATGTTTTTTCTCCTTTTTTATCTTTTCCCCTTTTTATCTTTCCCCCTCTTTTATCTTTCCCCTTTTTTCATCTTTTCCCCTTATTTTAACCTTTTCTCATTTTTATCTGTTTCCTTTTATTATCTTTCCCTTTTTCCCTTTTTTTTTTTTTTCCCTTTTTTTCTTTCCCCCTTTTTATGTTTCTCCCTTTTTTATCTTTTTGCCTTTTTTATCTTTCCCCCTTTTTTATCTTTTCCCTTTTTTATGTTTTCCTTTTTTATTTTTCCCTTTTTTATCTTTTTCCCATTTTTATCTTTTTCCCTTTTTTATCTTTTCCCTTTCTTATCTTTTCCCCCTTTTCATCTTTTCCCCTTTTAATATTTTTTTCCTTTTTTTATTTTTCCCTTTTTAATTTTTTCGTCTTTTTATTTTTTTCCTTTTTTATTTTTATTCCTTTTTTTTTTTTTTTTTTTTTTTCCTTTTACAATTTTTTTTCTCTCTTGGTAATAAGCAAAAATTTTAATGACCTGAAAGCTCTCCAGGAAGACAACACAAAAGGGCTGTTATTGATGCTAATGGCTCTCATCTAGCACTGAATTAGCCCCCGGGTCACTTCTTGCTGCAGTTCAACATTTCCTGTCTTAGTTCATCAATAGCATCCTTTCTGAATTAAAAGAAATATTCCAAGCTCTAAATGGAAGTAGGAGGATGATGAAATTGAGAGCAGCCCTGCAGGAAAGGACTTGGGGGTCCTGGTGGATAAGGAGCTGGCTGTGAGCCAGCAATGGGCACTGGCAGCCCAGAAAACCAATGGCAGCCTGGCCTGCATCAGGAACAGTGTGGCCAGCAGCAGCAGGGAAGTCATTCTGCCCTGTGCTCGGCACTGCTTAGGCCACACCTTGAGTCCTGTGTCCAGTTCTGGGCCCCTCAGGTTAGGAAAGATGTTGACTTGCTGGAAGGTGTCCAGAGAAGGGCAACAAAGCTGGGGAGGGGTCTGGAGCACAGTCCTGTGAGGAGAGGCTGAGGGAGCTGGGGTTGCTTAGCCTGGAGAAGAGGAGGCTCAGGGGACACCTTCTTGCTCTCTCCAGCTCCCTGAAGGGAAGTTGTAGCCAGGTGGGGGTTGGTCTCTTCTCCCAGGCAACCAGCACCAGAACAAGAGGACACAGTCTCAGGCTGTGCCAGGGGAGGTTCAGTGTGGATGTGAGGAAGAAGTTCTTCCCAGCAAGAGAGATTGGCCCTTGGAATGTGCTGCCCAGGGAGGTGGTGGAGTCACCATCCCTGGAGGTGTTTAAGCCCAGGCTGGACGAGGCTGTGGCCAGCCTGATCTAGTGTGGGGTGTCCCTGGCCATGGCAGGGGGTTGGAACTGGATGATCCTTGTGGTCCCTTCCAACCCTGACTGATTCTATGATTCTATGATTCTATGATTCTAAGAGCCTGGATGAGGCACTTGGTGCCATGGTTGAGTTGATGAGATGGTGCTGGGTGCTAGGTTGGACTTGATGATCTCTGAGGTCTTTTCCAACCTGGTTAATCCTATCCTATCCTATCCTATCCTATCCTATCCTATCCTATCCTATCCTATCCTATCCTATCCTATCCTATCCTATCCTATCCTATCCTATCCTATCCTATCCTATCCAGTACAGATGACCCTTCTCTGTCAGGGGGTGGGATTGGATGAGCTTTGAGGTCCCTTCTAGCCCTTACCATTCTGTGCTATTTGATGGCTAGGCTAAGTAAAAGCACAGAGGAGGCCAAAAACCCCTCAACCCCACACCTCCCCCCTCTAAGAAACCCGAAGGAAATTGCTTTGCTGGGCTCCCACCCATCCCTTCAAATGCAGCCGTTTGGTGCTTTGTTCACAGGGTCATTACTGGTATGACAATATCACCTCTTTGTTTTCAGGATCTGTCATCCCCTGGCTGAAGGGCTTGACTCCGAGGGTGAGTCCTGATAAGGATGTGGAAGCTGGTGGGAAATTCCAGGCAGAATGAAGGGATCTGTTTTAGGCTCCAAGCAGCTGCACAGTCTCACTTACACCTGCCTCAGCCAAGGGGATTTGGTGAAGCAGCTCCCCACAAAGGCTCCCTTGCTCTGTCTCTCTCCTGCTTTCCTGCAGCTTGGCAGTTCTGATGGAAGATGCAAGTTCTCCTGTGCTCCAGACCCCAAACTAAGCAGAGGGCAGGCTGACCTCTCTTGATTATGCAGGGGCTATTTAGAGCCAGAGAAATAATCCTTCTAGCTGAAAAAATACCACAAACCCAAGCACCAAAACCTCCAAACCAGCCCTGCTCTGTTTTCTCTTTCTGTTTTGTCCCTGGAGGTGTTCAGAAAGGGACTGGATGTGGCACTGGAAGCCATGGTTTAGTTGGTCAGGAGGTGTTGGGTTGGAGGTGATGGTCTCTGAGGTCTTTTCCAACCTTATTGATTCTATGCTTCTATGATTTTTGTGTCTGATTTCCTGGCTACCTTTCAGTAATTCTTCTCTCATTAAGGAAAACAAAACCACCTCACAAAACCAAACCCAACCACCAACAAAAACCCCAAAACAACAGAAAAAACCCTGAAGACACAGAGACAAACCAGATCAGAACTGTGCTGACAGCCCCAGGTGAAGTTATTTCTGCACTGCAATGTGGTGTGCCTGTGATCCTTGTGCTTCAAATTGCCACACTGGGCTGCTTGAATCCCCTTTGCTTTTACATCCTCAGCCTTTTCAACTACCCTTCTTGATTTGTTTAATGGTTTTATTTGGGGTGTGTGTGTTGGTTTTCACCCAGAAAGATGAAATCCAAAGAGAGGGCAGGGAGGGGATGGATTCCAAACTCCCAGCTTGGACAGCAGCACTCTGAGCTGGGTTAGGAACTGGCTGGAGGCTGAGCCCAGAGAGTGGTGGTGAATGGTGCCACAGCCAGCTGGCAGCCAGGCACTAGTGGTGTGCCACAAGGATCAGTGCTGGGCCCCATCCAGTTCAATATCTTTATTGATGGTCTGGATGAGGGCATTGAGTCCATCATCAGTAAATTTGCAGATGACACCAAGCTGGGGGCAGGAGTTGATCTGTTAGAGGGTAGGAGAGCTCTGCAGAGGGATCTTGCCAGGCTGGACAGATGGGCAGAGGCCAAGGGCATGAGAGTGAATACCTCTAAGTGCCGGGTTCTGCACATTGGCCACAGCAACCCCAGGCAGTGCTGCAGGCTGGGGGCAGAGCGTCTGAGAGCAGCCAGGCAGAGAGGGACCTAGGGGTGCTGATTGAGAGTAGGCTGAACATGAGCCAGCAGTGTGCCCAGGGGGCCAAGAAGGCCAATGGCATCCTGGCCTGCATCAGGAACAGTGTGGCCAGCAGCAGCAGGGAAGTCATTCTGCCCTGTGCTCAGCACTGGGTAGGCCACACCTTGAGTCCTGTGTCCAGTTCTGGGCTCCTCAGTTTAGGAAAGATGTTGACCTGCTGGAAGGTGTCCAGAGAAGGGCAAAAAAGCTGGGGAGGGGTCTGGAGCACAGCCCTGTGAGGAGAGGCTGAGTGAGCTGGGCTTGCTTAGCCTGGAGAAGAGGAGGCTCAGGGGAGACCTTCTTGCTCTCTACAGCTCCCTGAAGGGAGGTTGTAGACAGGCAGAGGTTGGCCTCTTCTCCCAGGCCCCCAGCACCAGAACAAGAGGACACAGTCTCAGGCTGTGCCAGGGGAGGTTCAGAGTGGATGTTAGGAAGAAATTCTTCCCAGAGAGAGATTGGCCCTTGGGATGTGCTGCCCAGGGAGATGGTGGAGTCACCATCCCTGGAGGTGTTCGTAAAGGATTGGATGTGGCTCTTGGAGCCATGGTGCAGGTGTTCTGTGGTGTTGAGTATTAGATGACAGCTTGCACTTGATGATCTCTGAGGTCTTTTCCAACCTTATTGATTCTATGATTCTGTATGGTTCTAAGTTGCCACTTGAATGGAAGTCAAGTCCCCAGCATGATGCCCTTCTGGCTTCTGAGGTTTATTTGGCTTGAGACAAGCATGGCTGTGACTCACAAACTGTGCAGCACGCTTTGCTTGTATTTGAGTAGCAGTGCTGTGCAATTTGTGTGTGTTGATGCAATCATCCACGTGCTCAGCTCCTTCCTCTCCCAAACCATTCATGTGTGGCACAAAGGAGTTCAAATCTCTGGTGTTTCCTTGCAAAGAAGGGCAAAGAGACCTTCTCCAGTTGATAACTCTTCAAGAGAATCAGGCAGCACTCAGAGCACCAGGAGCCAGGCACTCTCTTTTTTGCTTTCCTTAATACTTCTTTACCATTTCGAATCTTAATGAGCAAAAACTTCACAGCTTGAGCCGAAAAAAGGAAGCTAAATGACATCCTTTACAGTGAGATGAGAAAGCTCAGCATTGAGTCAGAGGGGAGGCCAATTCTTTGGGGTTTCAGGGAAGCATTGTGGTTAATGATGTTAATGAAGGTGGTGGCTAGAAATTCCTGAGAATGGGATTCTCCTGCATCAGCATGGGCAGGCAGAGGGGCCACAGTGGGGCTCACCGAGGGGCAGGACTGACAGCAGGTGGAAGAAGTTATTAGAACCCACCTGTAGGGCTGACCTTTCGGTGAGGAATCAAAATGCCCACTGCTTCTTTCTGCTCTTGTTCTCTTTCCAGCTTTTTAATCTTTTCTCTCTTTTTTTATTTCTTCCTGGTTTTCCTTTTACCCTCTCCCTCCTCTCCCTCCTCTCCCTCCTCTCCCTCCTCTCCCTCCTCTCCCTCCTCTCCCTCACTTTCCTCCCCTTTCCCTCCCTTTCCTCCCCTTTTCCCTTCCCTTCCCTTTCCCCCTCTTCTTTGTTAGCCAAGAGAGCCAATGGGATCCTGGGGTGCATCAAGAAAAGTCTGGCCAGCAGGGCTGGGGAGGTTCTCTTTCCCCTCTGCTCTGCTGAGACCAAACCTGCAATCCTGTGTTCATATCTGGACTCCCCAGTTCAAGAGGGACAGAGACCTGCTGGAGAGAGTCCAAGGGAGAGCCAGGAGGATGCTTAGGGGACTTGAGCATCTCCCCTGTGAAGAGAGACTGAGAGGCCTGGGGCTGTTTAGTCTGGAGAAGAGAAGGCTGAGAGGGGATCTGATCAATGCCTGTCAATAGCTGAGGGGTGGATGGCAAGGGGAGAGGGCCAAGCTCTTTTGGGTGGTGCTCACTAATAAGCCAAGGACCAATGGATACAAACTTGAACATAGAAGGTTTCAGCTCAACATGAGGAGAAACCACAGTGAGGGTGACAGAGCCCTGGGGCAGGCTGCCCAGAGAGGTTGTGGAGTCTCCTTCTCTGGAGACTTTCCAGCCCCACCTGGATGCATTCCTGTGCAGACTCCCCTGGGTGCTCCTGCTCTGGCAGGGGGTCAGATCTGCTGGTCTCTGGGGGTCCCTTCCAACCTCTCTTGTACTCTGATCCCGTGATGCTTCCCCAGTTTATGCATGCTTGAGAGCTCCACACAGTGGAATTTTACTTCCAGGGCTACTTCCCCACATTCCAAGCAGGCAGCCTTGATGAAACAAAGTGCTGCACAAAACTGCCTCTCTTCATTGCTCATTCCTTACCACTCCCTCTCCAAGCTCTTATTTCCTAATCAGGAATTAGCTAATTATGTCAGTCTCTGCTATTTACTCTGACAAATATCTCGAGGCATGTGTTTAAACCTGTCTTGGAGTTTGTTTTCAGTGATAGACTGCTCTTCAGAACAAAACTGGCTATTAGCTTCTCTTAATTCTTTGATGTTATCAAACCACAATGAGCATCCCAGGATTAATTTTTCATTAATGCAGGGAGGCAGCCACAGGTGAACCCTGCCTGCTGCAGAGGCCTTCAGCTGCTTGTAGAAACAGATCAACATCCCTAAAGCAAACCTCTCTGGATTGTGGAGTTTTCCCCCTGCAAGTTTGTTTCAGAGCCCTTTCAGTGTGATTGATTAGCTTGGGGAGGGATTGGCATTAATGAATCTCAAGCTGCTACGGCACTGCAAGGTTTAATCAATGATAAATATTAGGTGTAACTTGATGGGGGGAAGGGGAGGGGTTGCGTCATCTGGTTTGGGAGCTTTGATTCTTTGCTTTTTAATATCATCATAAGGGGACATCTGAAGGGGTATCTGAAGGGGGCTACAGGAAGGCTGGGGAGGGACTGCTCAGGATCTCAGGTAGTGATAGGACCAGGGGGAATGGAATGAAGCTGGAGGTGGGGAGATTCAGGCTGGAGGTGAGGAGGAAGTTCTTCCCCATGAGAGTGGTGAAGCCCTGGAATGGGTTGTCCAGGGAGGTGGTTGAGGCCCCATCCCTGGAGGTGTTTAAGCCCAGGCTGGATGAGGCTGTGGCCAGCCTGATCTAGTGTGGGGTGTCCCTGCCCATGGCAGGGGGTTGGAACTAGATGCTCCTTGTGGTCCCTTCCAACCCTGACTGATTCTATGATACTATAATAAGCTTACTTTAAAAACCATCAGAAGCAGAACCAGCAGAGTGAGGGAGGTGACTCTCCCCTTCTACTCTGTTCTGGTGAGACTACACCTAGAACTCTGTGTCCAGTGCTGGAGCTTCTGTTCCAGGAAGAATCTGGAGGTGCTGGAAGGTGTCCAGAGAAGGGCCACGAGGATGAGCAGAGGGCTGGAGCTGTTCCGCTCTGAGGACAGACTGAGGGAGTTGGGGCTGTTCAGTCTGTAGAAGAGAAGGCTCTGAGGAGACCTAATTGTGGCCTCCCAGTATCTGCAAGGGGCTCCAAGAAAGCTGGGGAGGGGCTTCTGAGGGTGTCAGGACTGGGGGAATGGAACAAAACTAGAAATGGGGAGATTGAGATTGGATGTGAGGAAGAAGTTGTTGCCCATGAGGGTGGTGAGAGCCTGGCACAGGCTGCCCAGGGAGGTGGTGGAAGCCTCCTGCCTGGAGGTGTTTGCAGCCAGGCTGGCTGTGGCTGTGAGCAACCTGCTGCAGTGTGAGGTGTTCCTGGCCATGGCAGGGTTGGTGGGACTGGCTGCTCCTTGAAGTCACTTCCAGCCCTTACAGTTCTATGATTCTGTGACTCAGCTTTAGCAGAGTAGGCACAGGACAAGGCTGGGGGCTGTGTGTTTGTTTTTCACACCATCTTTGTGTTTGGGATTGTGTTTGGTTCATTTAATTGTTCAAATCAGGAATTTGTTTGCATGTGGAGGCTTTTGTTTGGGGTTTGCTGTTTCACATCATCTTTTTGTTTGGGTTGTTGGAGTTCTGTTTGGGTTTTTCTTTTTCACATCACCTTTTTGTTTGGGTTTACTAGTATCATAGTATCAGTCAGGGTTGGAAGGGACAACAAGGATCATTCAGTTCCAACCCCTGCCATGGCCAGGGACGCCTCACACTCCAGCAGGATGCTCACAGCCACATCCAGCCTGGCTGCAAACACCTCCAGGGATGGGACCTCAACCACCTCCCTGGACAACCCATTCCAGGGCTTCCAGGGGGTTTGGCATTCTGTTTGGGGTTTTATTTTTACATCATCTTTTTGTTGGGTTTTTTTTTTTTTTTTTGGGGGGGGGGGGGTGTGTGTTTGGGGATGTTCTTTTTGTTTCCCATCATCTTTTTGTTTGATTTTGGAGGCTCTTCTGGTTTTTCTTGTCTTTATTTTTTGGTTAATATCACCTTTTGGATTGTGTTTTGGGGGTTGGTCTGGGGTTTGTTACATTATCTTTTTGTTGGAGTTTTGAAGTTTTTTCTGCCCCTGTGCTCAGCACTGGTTAGGCCACATCTTGAGTCCTGTGTCCAGTTCTGGGCCCCTCAGGTTAGGAAAGATGTTGAGTTGCTGGAAGGTGTCCAGAGAAGGGCAACAGGGCTGGGGAGGGGTCTGGAGCAGAGCCCTGTGAGGAGAGGCTGAGGGAGCTGGGGTTGCTTAGCCTGCAGAAGAGGAGACTACAGCAGGGAGGTCATTCTGCCCCTGTACACTGCACTGGTTAGGCTGCACCTCGAGTCCTGTGTCCAGTTCAGGGCCCCTCAGTTTAGGAAGGCTGTTGACTTGCTGGAAGGTGTCCAGAGAAGGGCAACAAGGTTGGTGAGTGGTTTGGAGCACAAGCCCTATGACGAGACGCTGAGGGAGCTGGGGTTGCTTAGCCTGGAGAAGAGGAGACTCAGGGGTGACCTTATTGCTCTCTGCAACTACCTGAAGGGAGGTTGTAGCCAGGCAGAGGTTGGTCTCTTCTCCCAGGCAGCCAGCACCAGAACAAGAGGACACAGTCTCAAGCTGTGCCAGGGGAGGTTTAGACTGGATGTTAGGAAGAAGTTCTATACAGAGAGAGTGATTGCCCATTGGAATGGGCTGCCTGGGGAGGTGGTGGAGTCACCTTCATTGGAGGTGTTCAGGAGGAGACTTGATGGGGTGCTTGGTGCCATGGTTTAGTTGTTTGGGTGGGTTGCATTTGTTGATAGGTTGGACACGATGATCTTGAAGGTCTCTTCCAACCTGGTTTATTGTATTGTATTGCTGAGCCTGGAGAAGAGGAGGCTCAGGGGAGACCTTCTTGCTCTCTCCCACTCCCTGAAGGGAGGTTGTAGCCAGCGGGATTTGGTCTCTTCTGCCAGGCAAGCAGCACCAGAACAAGAGGACACAGTCTCAAGCTGTGCCAGGGGAGGTTTAGGCTGGAGGTGAGGAGAAAGTTCTTCCCAGAAAGAGTTGTGAGCTGTTGGAATGTGCTGTCCAGGGAGGTGGTGGAGTCCCCGTCACTGGAGGTGTTTAGGAAGAGGCTTGATGGGGTGCTTGGTGCCATGGGTTAGTTGATTAGATGGTGTTGGGTGATGGGTTGGACTCGATGATCTCAAAGGTCTCTTCCAATCTGGTCTATTCTATTCTATTCTATTCTATTCTATTCTATTCTATTCTATTCTATTCTATTCTATTCTATTCTATTCTATTCTATTCTATTCTAATCCTATCCTATCCTATCCTATCCTAATAGTGCCCCAGAGCACAGGCCCAAACCTTGGGATACAGGATGCACTATGGATGCAAGTCCCAGCAGTCCCAGCCAAACTAGCTGTTTCTGCCTGCTCAAAGCAGAGGCTGTAGGAGAAGCTCAAATGAAGTCTTTTGACAACGCCCTGGTAGAAGTGAAGCTGATGACAAATGGAGTAAATTGCATGTGAAGGAAATTTCATTTTGGCCCCATGGACAACTCCTACTTTGCTTTGAAATGAAGGCAGTTCCTTGCTGGGAGAGAAAAGGGTTATTGTGAGCAGGTCACACAGGTCTGCCTCAGGCTCTTAAGAGGCTGTGACTTCAGAAAGAAATGTTCATACCTCATCCCTTCCCTCTTCCAGACAGGATATTGAATGCTGTTTGCCTAAGAAAGTTTTGAAACCTCACATCCCCCCTGCAAGCACAGAGTGGCATTCCTGGGAACAGCCGGTGCTGCTGTCTCCAAGATGGTGTGATAGGAAGATCTCTATCTTCGAAGTACCCAAGCCTGGGGGGACAAGAGTTTCAGGTTCCCTGTGGAAGCCTCTTGCTTTGTTTTCACAAAGAAGCAGGAAGAACCTGGCAGCTCTCTCTCTCTCTCTCTCTCTCTCTCTCTCCTGTCTTAGAGAAAGCCCTAAGTATCCTGTACCTCCTGATCCTGCAAGCATGACCTGCTGCTTCCTTCCTGGCTTCTGTCCTGATCCCTAGTCCCAGAACAGGGGTCCAGAGGATGACCACGAAGAGGACCAGAGGGCTGCAGAACCTCCTCTGTGGGGACAGGCTGAGAGAGTTGGCACTGCTTAGCCTGGAGAAGAGAAAGCTCCAGGGAGGGAGACCTTAGAGCAGCCCTCCAATAACTACAAGAAAGCTAGGAAGGGGCTTTTTACAAGGGCTTGTGGTGATAGGATGAGAGGGAATGGATTGCAGCTTGAAGAGGGCATATTCAAACTGGAGATCAGGAAGATATTCTTCCCAGTGAGGGTGGTGAGACACTGGGACAGGTTGCACAGACATTCGAGATCAGCCTTGACGTGTGCCTGGGCAGCCTGTGGTAGCTGGAGGCGTCCCTGCTTACTTCAGGGGGGCAGAGAAGGTGACCTTTGAGGGTCCCTTCCAAGCCATTGCAATGAGTGAGTTGTTTGTCGTGGCAATGATGCATGTGGTTGCTTTGACTCCACTTTGATTCTGCTGCCCTCAAAGAGCCACGGTGAGCTGCATGCAGATAGATCATCACTGGCTTTAATGAAGCCTCATCAAACACTGCAGCCTTCCTGCTAGGATCTCCTCATGAATGAGGAGCTCATTTTTGTATGACCTGAAGGGAAGGGACTGTCTGTCTGTGAGTACATGAATCAAAGAATACAATGGGCTCCCATCTGCCTGTAGCCTTTAAGGATTATGAGACCATAAATTAAACATTGGCTGTGGTCATAATAACAAGGGGCACAGATTAGCTCAAGCCATCCCCAGCAGACAGCTTCTACTGGGTGTTGACTTCATGCCTAAGGAAACAAGGGTGCCACAGCCTGGAGAGCAAGAGGGAGGATTGGCCTTCCTGAGAAGTGATGTACAGCAGTAGGGTCTCATCCAGCTGCTTGCTTTCTGGGCAGTGTGGGATGGCTGTGGATTGCCTGAAAGGAGCAATGCTACTTAGTTATGCCTAACATTCAGCCTAAATCTCCCCTGGCACAGCTTGAGACTGTGTCCTCTTGTTCTGGTGTCTGGGAGAAGAGACCAACCCCCACCTGGCTACAACTTCCCTTCAGGGAGTTGGAGAGAGCAAGAAGGTCTCCCCTGAGCCTCCTCTTCTCCAGGCTAAGCAACCCCAGCTCCCTCAGCCTCTCCTCCCAGGGCTGTGCTCCAGACCCCTCCCCAGCTTCGTTGCCCTTCTCTGGACACCTTCCAGCACCTCAGCATCTTTCCTAACCTGAGGAGCCCAGAACTGGACACAGGACTCAAGGTGTGGCCTAAGCAGTGCTGAGCACAAGGCAGAATGACCTCCCTGCTCCTGCTGGCCACACTGTTCCTGATGCAGGCCAGGATGCCCTTGGCCTTCTTGGCCCCCTGGGCACACTGCTGGCTCATGTTGAGCAAAAGGAGGCTAGGGGACACCACCTTGCTCTTCACAGGTCCTTAAAAGGAGGTTGCAGTGAGATGGGAGTCAGTCTCTTCTCCCTAGCATTAAGTGAGAGGATGAGAGGAAATGACCTCTGGTTGCAGCAGAGGTGGTTTAAGTTGCACACTGGAAGAACCTTCTTGACTGAAAAGGTTCTCAAAGACTGGAATATTCTGCCCAGGGAGGTGGTTGAATGCCCATCCCTGGAGGTGTTTCAAAGCTGCAGAGATGTGGTGCTGAGGGCCGTGGTTTAGCTCCAGCCTTGGTAGAACTAGAGAATGGTTGCACTGGATGAGCTTAGAGATCTTTTCCAACCAAAGTGATTCTGTGCTTCTTTCACAGGACCGTTGTCAAGCTGTTCAGATGATACCTGCCAAGGGGGATACACACCTCCAGAGATCAAACAGAACCTTCAGGCAGATTTCGTACTCCATGATTGCCTTTTGCCACGTTTCAGGAACAAGAGGTAAGAAGCGTTTGGAGCCTTGGATAGAAAGACAAGATGCTCAGCAGCTTCTCCAGAGTGGAAGTTGCTCAATGTAAGCTGCAAACACCTTTTCAGGAATGCAAAGGACATTTTGGCTTTGGTTTGGTTGCTTCTGAAGCTCTCAACTCTGAGAGCCAAAACTTCATCATCTGTGTATTTGCAGTGGGTTCCACAGTTTTTGGCTGCCGAGTGGTAGAGAGTAGGTTGAATATTTCATCTAGAGCTCCAGCAACATCTTTGCAGTTCTAACTCTACACCCAAGCCCATGCTGGCAACCCTCTTTCTAATGTTCTTTTCCTCATCTGTCATCTCAGATAATTAATCTCTCTGGTTTGGTAGGGCAAAGAAATATGGCTGCTATGTGAACGATCAATCACACCTAAAAGGATTTCATTATAGATAATTAGAGCTGTGGCTTTGACCACTTCAAGTTCACACAGAGAGAGGTTCACACAGGTTGCATTGGGCTGGAAGGGAAAATTGTTGTTCCCTTTGTTTGGCTTCTGCTGTGTCTTCTGCATCTGCACCGGCAGGGAAGTGGTTGGCTCTGAATATCTGCTTTAGATTGATTTCTAATGATCAGATTCAAGTGTTTCATCATCTCTTTGCACCTGCCCTTGCAATTGGAGACCTGGCACGGCTCTGGAAGTGCAGAGTGTCACAGGTTCACTCAGATCAAGCGTGCTGGTGAAGGAGCTTCAACACAGACCTCAACCTTTTGTACCTGAAGGAGGAATTGTGCTGTGTGTGTCTGAGGCGCAGCTCAGCTTCCCCTGCTTGAGCCTGTTTGCCTGAGACCAGGATTTAGGGACTCACAGATTGCATTGGGTTGGGAATGGTGGGGGTTGGTCTCTTCTCTCAGGCAACCAGCACCAGAACAAGAGGACACAGTCTCAAGCTGTGCCAGGGGAAGTTTAGGTTGGATGTGAGGAGAAAGTTCTTCACAGAAAGAGTAATTTGCCATTGGAATGTGCTGCCCAGGGTGGTGGGGGAGTCTAGAATGAATGGATTGCAGTCAAGGCTTGGATGTGGCACTTGGAGCCATGGTTTAGTTGTCAGGGGGTGTTAGGTATTAGGTAATAGGTTAGACTTGATGATCTCTGAGTTCTTTTCCAACCTTATTGCTTCTATGATTCTATGATCTTCAAAAGTCATCATGTGCAGCCCCCTGCAGTCAGCAGGAACACCTCCAGCTGCCCAGGGACACATCAAGGCTGATCTTGAATCTCTCCTGGGATGGGGCCTCAACCACATCCCTGGGCAGCCTGTTCCAGTATTTCACAACTCTCATTGTGCAGAACTCCCTCCTGATGTCCAACCTAAATCTCCCCTGCTCCAGTTTCAGTTCATGGTCCCTCATCCTATCACCCCTTCTACACAGTCCTTCCCCCCTAGGTCCTCTTCAGATATTGGAATGTAGCTCTAAGGTCACCCTGGAGCCTTCTCTTCTCCAGGCTGGGCAGCCCCAATTCTTTCAGCCTGTCTTCATAGGAGAGGTTCTCCAGCACTCTGATCACCCTTGCAGCCCTCCTCTGGTTGCCTGCAGCAGGTCCATGTCTCTCTTGTGTCCCCAGACCAGTTGAATGAAAGGCAGTGTGTGAAGTGTGGCTGAATTAACTTTCCTTTGATAGCTTATTTCTAAGCCACCTGAGACCCTGATTTGGGAGCACTGAATGCAGGGCAGGAGAAAAACCCACACACAACCTCCTTGGCTCCCTTTGCAGTAATAAATCTGTTTCCCTAGCACAGCAACAAGGAGAAAACACCAATTAGTAGTCTCTTGGACAATTCAAGCAGAGGCTTCCCACTGATGGTGTAAACATCCCAGGCATGGAGGTTCTTCTCTTCACCCTTGCACAGCCACGGGATGGCTGTTGAAGCAGCTAAAGAATAATTGCTGTGTGATGCTCTCTGATCCTCTCTTTCATGAATTCTTGTAAATAATCTCTCTTTTAGTTAGTTAGTTAGTTAGTTAGTTAGTTAGTTAGTTAGTTAGTTAGTTAGTTAAAAAGGAGGAAACTTCACAGGGATTAAAAAAAACCCATGATGTCAAACCCCAAAGCTTACTTCTAGAGGTCACCCCCAGCGGAATGAGGTCCAGCTGAGTGATGCTTCCACAAGCTCACAGGATGTCAGGGCTTGGAAGGGACCCAAAGAGATCATCCAGTCCAAACTCCCTGCCAGAGCAGGACCAGAGAATCCAGTTCAGGTCACACAGGAACACACCCAGATGGGCCTTGAAAGTCTCCAGAGAGGGACACTCCACAACCTCCCTGGGCAGCCTGCTCCAGGGCTCTGTGAGCCTTACTCCTCGTGCGGAGGTGGAACCTCCTGTGCTGCAGCTTACAACCATTGCTCCTTGTCCTGTCACAGGGAGCAAGTGAGCAGAGCCTGTCCCCTCCCTCCTGAGCCCCAGCCCTCAGATATTGATAAACATTGATGAAATCCCCTCTTAGTCTTCTCTTCTCCAGACTAAACAGCCCCAGGTCCCTCAGCCTCTCCTCACCAGGCAGTGCTGCAGTCCCCTAAGCATCCTCATAGCCCTCCCATGGACTCTCTCAGACAGATCCCTGTCCCTCTTGAACTGGGGAGCCCAGAACTGGATGCAGTATTCCAGGTGAGGTCTCAGCAGGGCAGAGCAGAGGGGTTTGAGGACCTCCCTGGATCTGCTGGCCACACTCCTCTTAATGCCCCCCAGGACCCCCTTGGCCTTCTTGGCCCCCAGGGCACATTGCTGCCCCATGCAGAACTTGTTCTCCACCAGCACTCCCAGGTCCCTCTCCAGAGGGCTGCTCTCCAGCAGGTCACCTCCCAGCCTGTGCTGCTCCAGTTTATTCTTCCTCCCCGGATGCAGGACTCTGCTTTGTCTTTGTATTGCCAGCTCTTAGCTTCTTTATGCCTTTCCTTTGGCTCACATCACCCTCCTGATTTGACTTTTATTATTTTAATCATATTTTTTTCCACTTTCCATGCAAGCAAGCAGCCTGCAAATCTTCCCTTGCAGACAAGTCAATCCATTTTTATCCTTTCTGCTGTTTTGCTTTTCAGTGAGCTTCACTGTGGAGAGGTTGGGCATGAAGCCAGATGTCCTGGAGGCAATTCCTAGAGCTGTGGCAAGCTGTGCACTTGCTAACAACTGCTCTGTACAAATAGTTCCAAATGGCAGGCTCAGTGATGCTTGTCTGGTGAGCTGGGTTCAGCAGAGAGAGAGATGTTTGATGATCTCTTGTTGTCTTGCACTGTTGCTTTGTACTCTGATCCAGCAATGGAAGGCAGGCTTGGAGGAAGATAATCTGAGTGCATTTGCCACCAGTGTGCACTTACAGCCAGAAAGCCAATCGCATCCTGGGCTGCATCCAGAGAAGCACAGCCAGCAGGTTGAGGGAGGTGATTCTCCCCCTCTGCTCTTTAGAGGCCAAGGTTGGAGGGGACCTTAAAGCTCATCTACTCTAAACTCCCTGCCATGGGCAGCAGTGCCTCTCAACTAGACTTGGTTGCTGAACTGGCTTTGAACACCTCCAGGAAGGAGGCATCCACAGCCTCCCTGGGCAACCTCTGCCAGTGCCTCCCCACCCAACACTGGAAAGGATTTCTTCCTAATCTCCAGTCTCAGTCTGCCCTCCTCACCCTTCACTCCATTCCCTCTCATCCTATCAGTACAAGCCCTTGTCAGAAGTCCTTCCCCAGCTTCCTTGCAGGCTCCCTTCAGGTACTGGAAGGCTGCTCTAAGGCCTCCCTGGAGCCTTCTCTTCTCTAGGCTGATCACAGTATCATAGTATCAATCAGGGTTGGAAGGGACCACAAGGAGCATCTAGTTCCAACCCCCCTGCCATGGGCAGGGACACCCCACACTAGATCAGGCTGGCCAGAGCCTCATCCAGCCTGGGCTTAAACACCTCCAGGGATGGGGCCTCAACCACCTCCCTGGACACTCTCATGGTGAAGAACCTCCTCCTCATGTCCAGCCTGAATCTCCCCACCTTCAGCTTCATTCCATTCCCTCTAGTCCTATCACTACCTGAGATCCTGAGAAGTCCCTCCCCAGCCTTCTTGGAGCCCCCTTCAGATACTGGAAGGCCACAATTAAGTCACCTGGGAGCCTTCTCTTCTCCAGGCTGACCAGCCCCAGCTCTCTCTGCCTGTCCATATAGGAGAGTTTCCCCAGCCCTGTGATCACCTTTCTGGCCTCCTGTGGACCCACTCCAGCAGTTCAATGTCTCTCTCATGCTGAGGGCACCAGACCTGGGCACAGTATTCAAGGTGGGATCTCAGGAGAGCAGAGCAAAGGGGCAGAATCCCCTCCCTCACCCTGCTGGTCACATTTCATTGGATGCAGCCCAGCACACAGCTGCCTTGCAGGCTGCAAGCACAGGTTGTTTAGTGGAGTGAAATTCAGAAGGCTACAGCAGATACTATTTATTTCCTTCCCTGTCCATTCACATCTGTAATAGCTTTCAAATGAACATCCTCCCAGGCTCCAAACACATTTCCAGGGCTGTGACTGGAGGAATTTGTCTTTCCTCACTCAGGTTTCGCCTCACACCTTCCTCCCCATCTCTTCTGCAAAGTTCTATTTCATTCCATCTTGACATTTTAATGTTAATTGCCAGAGCCTTCCAACGGCAGCAATTTCACTTGTTTGGCTTTCTCTCTGTGTGTTTTCCTTTTGCTGATATTATCCTCCATCATTTGCTGAGATAAAGCCTCATCCATCTGTGACAGCTCAATTGAATGCAATTTCCTTGCAAAAATGTCAGTGATGTTCCTGCAGGTTGATGGTGAGCAGTTGATTTGGAGACAGAAGTGAATGCCTGGGAACGTTGTAGCTGCTCTGCCGCAGGTCCATGTATCTGTGAGGCTCCACCTCCCACGCTGTGGCCAGTTCTGCTGTCCCTGGCCTGAGAAGGACACAGAGCTGCAGGAGCGAGGCCAGGGCAGGGCCAGGAAGGGGATCCAAGGGCTGGAGCAGCTCTGCTATGAGGACAGGCTTCGTATCAGGCCTCAGGGCGGCAAAAATGATCAGGGGTTGGAATGCCTCTGCTGCAAAGACAGGCTGAGGGAGCTGGGGGTGTTCAGCCTGGAGAAGAGGAGGCTGCAGGGAGACCTAACAGCAGCCTGCCAGTACCTGAAGGGGGCTACAGGAAGGCTGCAGAGGGACTGTTTGCAAAGGCCTGCAGGGACAGGACCAGGGGCAATGGCTTCAAAATGGAGAAGAGCAGATTCAGATTGGATATTAGGAAAAAGTTCTTTACCATGAGGGTGGTAGAACACTGGAACAAGTTGCTCAGGGAGGTGGTTGGGGTCCCATCCCTGGAGATACTCAAGGTGAGACTTGACAGAGCTCTGGGCAGCCTGATCTAGTTGGGGATGTCCCTGCTGAGTGCAGAGGGGTTGGACTGGATAAGCTTTGGAGGTCCCTTTCAATTCAAGCCATTCTATGAGAAGCTGAGGGAGCTAGAATTGTTCAGCCTGAAGAAGAGAAGGCTCCAGGGGAACCTTATTGCTGTCCTCCAATACCTGCAGGAAGGCTGGAGATGAACTTTTCATCAGGGTGTCTGGCAACAGGACAAGGGGGAATGGTTTGAAGCTGAGGGAGAGTAGGTTTAGACTGGATCTTAGCAAGATGTTCTTCAGTATGAGAATAGAATAGAATAGAATAGAATAGAATAGAGAATAGAGAATAGAATTAGAACAGAATAGAACAGAATAGAATAGAATAGAATAGAATAGAATAGAATAGAATAGAATAGAATAGAATAGAATAGAATAGGAGTAGGTTAGAATAGAGTAGGTTGGAATAGAGTAGGTTGGAAGAGACCTTCATCGTGTCCAACCTATCACCCAACACCACCTAGACAACTAAACCATGGCACCAAGCACCCCATCATGTCTCCTCCTGAGCACCTCCAATGATGGTGACTCCACCACCTCCACAGGCAGCACATTCC
The DNA here is from genome assembly GCA_033816785.1 of Picus viridis. Lineage (NCBI taxonomy): Eukaryota > Metazoa > Chordata > Aves > Piciformes > Picidae > Picus > Picus viridis. Next base: position 3,029,570 of record CM066576.1, on the reverse strand, counting down.
AATGGGCAATCTCTCTGTGTAAAACTTTCTCCTAACCTCCAGCCTAAACCTCCCCTGGTGCAGCCTGAGACTGTCCTCTTGTTCTGGTGCTGGCTGCCTGGGAGAAGAGACCAACCTCTGCCTGGCTACAACTCCCTTAAGGTAGTTGTAGAGAGCAATAAGGTCACCCCTGAGTCTCCTCCTCTCCAGGCTAAGCAACCCCAGCTCCCTCAGTCTCTCCTCATAAGGCTTGTGTTCCAAGGCCCTCATGGAACAGGTTGCCCCGAGGGGTTGTGGATGCCTCCTCCTGTTCAAGGCCAGGTTGGATGAAGCCTTGAGCAATGAAGTCTAGTTGAGAGGCATCCCTGCCCATGACAAGGGGGTTTAGAGTAGATGATCTCTCCCAAGCCATTGTGCGATGGTTTGCAGCAACCCCTTGCATTTCACTCGCAGCACACTAGATGGCCTTCCAAATACTGCCTTGGCTCTTTCCCCCTGCTGTTCCGCACCAGGATATGTAGCCTGGCGTGGTGTGCGCGACGTTCCGACCCCAGGCATGACCTGGCGCCTCGCATTCTGCCCCTCACTACTTCTGCTTGGACACATAACTCACCTAAACTAATTGTTAGCAGCCCATCGAGCTGAGTTGCATCATTACTGGTGCAGTCATTTAGTGGGGGAGACGGCAGGGCTTTGGGTGTTGCTTTTTCCACCCTCCCCCCTCTTCTAACCTGAAAACACTGCACAAATATTAGTGATTCATCTGCTGTGGCTCGAGATGGGTGATTTAATCTGACCCAAAAAACCAAACCCCAACCCAAGCAGACAGTTCTGATTTTGAGAATTAGAGTGACCAAAAATGTACTGAGAAGGGGGGGGGGGGAAAGAGGTTTTGTCAGCCTTTATTACTTTTTTTTCCTCCCTGAGCACAATTATTTCCTGCCAGAGGAACGTTTGGGATCTAAAGGCACAGGAAAATCAATCTTCCCCTTCCAGCCCGGGTCGTTGTTACCGTTCATTGTTTCAGTGCTGAAAAGCCCTGATTGTGCCAATTGTGCTCCATCCAAAGTGCAAGCCCCCTCAGCCCCCTCCTAGCTGGAGCCAGGCTCGGTTGCAGCCTCTCTCTGTGAATAAACATGCCACTGACATCACCTGGTCGATAAAGTGAAGCTACTGCTCCAGGCAGGCAAGCTTCACCTGAGCCGAAGGATTACACTTGCCAGCAGAGCAATTCATTTGGTTTGGGGGATGGGTTTTGGTCTTCCTTTTTGGTGCAACAAGTCACCTGTTTGATTTTGTGCATTTAGAATAGAATAGAATAGAATAGAATAGAATAGAATAGAATAGAATAGAATAGAATAGACCAGGTTGGAAGAGACCTTCAAGATCATCGTGTCCAACCCATCAACCAATCCAACCCACCCAAACAACTAACCCATGGCACCAAGCACCCCATCAAGTCTCCTCCTGAACACCTCCAATGAAGGTGACTCCACCACCTCTGTGGGTAGCCGATTCCAATGGGCAATCACTCTCTCTGTGTAGAACTTCTTCCTAACATCCAGCCTAAACCTGCCCTGGCACAGCCTGAGACTGTGTCCTCTTGTTCTGGTGCTGGGTGCCTGGGAGAAGAGACCAACCCCCACCTGGCTACAACCTCCCTTCAGGGAGTTGGAGAGAGCAAGAAGGTCTCCCCTGAGCCTCCTCTTCTGCAGGCTAAGCAACCCCAGCTCCCTCAGCCTCTCCTCCCAGGGCTGTGCTCCAGACCCCTCCCCAGCTTTGTTGCCCTTCTCTGGACACGTTCCAGCAAGTCAACATCTTTCCTAAACTGAGGAGCCCAGAACTGGACACAGGACTCAAGGTGTGGCCTAACCAGTGCAGTGTGCAGGGGCAGAATGACTTCCCTGCTCCTGCTGGCCACACTCTGCCTGATGCAGCCCAGGATGCCATTGGCCCTCTTGGCTGCCTGGGCACACTGCAGGCTCATGTTCAGCCTATTATCAACCAGTCCCCCCAGGTCCCTCTCTGCCTGGCCGCTCTCCAGCCACTCTGACCCCAGCCTGTAGCACTGCCTGGGGTTGCTGTGGCCAGTGTGCAGAACCCGGCACTTGGATGTGTTCAATCTCCTGCCCTTGGCCTCTGCCCATCTGTCCAGCCTGTCGAGGTCCCTCTGCAGAGCCTCTCTGCCCTCCAGCAGATCAACTGCTGCCCCCAGCTTGGTGTCGTCCGCAACTTTACTGATGATGGATGCCAGCACCTCCAAACGGCCAAACCTGCCTTGGAGTTCATCAACTTGCTCCTTGCTCCTGGTGATTACCTCGTCAGCAAGCTTGCAGGACTCCTTACACCCTTTATTTTCCCCTGATGGACTCTAATCCTTTAATGTTTCTCTTCTGCTGCTTAGTGCAGGATGCTTTGGATTGAGGCTGTAGAGCCAAATGCCACTGGAGAAAGGGGGAAAGATTCCCCTGGCTGGAGCTGAAATTGGATCAAGCCCATGGGAAGCTAATCAGCATGGGAACTATGCAGAGTGCTTCTCCTCTTACTGTTTATTTGTGTCCCAGTAAAGCAAGCCCCACCAAACCTGCAAATTAAGCTGCCCCCAGAAAAGTTGTTCCTGCTTCTCCTGTCTTGCCAGGATGGATGGACAGCACCTACAAGTAAATCAGTGGTGACATTAGCCATGTGCAGGCTATATGAAGCTCCACACTTAACTTGGCCCCATGCTGTTTGCCTTTTCATGTGAGCTAACGTGACTGATGGCCCCATGGGTAGCAATTTGTGCCAGGCTACCATGTCTGGGCTCTGTCTGAAAGGAGGAGCTGGGACGTTGAAGTCTGACAAGGAGAGCAGGAGGATGACTGAGGCAGGGAAGCAGCTGCAGCTATTCAGTTGTCCTTCCTGGGGTTACTCTGCCTTTGCTTCCCCTTTTTTGGTAATTTTTCTCTTTCCTTGAAGTAAATCTGTCACAGGATCACAGGATCACAGGCTCATAGGCTCACAGGGTGCCAGGGGTTGGAAGGAACCCAAAGAGATCCTCAAAGTGCAACCCCCCTGCCAGAGCAGGACCATACAATCCAGCTCAGGTCACACAGGAACACATCCAGACAGGCCTTGAAAGCCCCCAGAGAAGGAGACTCCACAACCTCTCTGGGCAGCCTGCTCCAGGGCTCTGTGAGCCTCACAGTATAGAAGTTCCCCCTTGTGTTGAGGTGGAACCTCCTGTGCTGCAGCTCACATCCATTGCTCCTTGTCCTATCACAGGCTGAATGTGAGAAGAGCCTATCTATGAGACATAAAGTGATAGTGGATTGAATCCCACTCTTAGATGGTGTGGAGACTTGTGTGGAAGGTGATGAATTGAATCATAGAATGGTCTGGGTTGGAAGGGACCTCCAAATGTCATCCAGTCCCAACCCCCTCTGCAGTCATCAGGGACATCCTCCACTCAGAGCCTTGTTGAGCCTCACCTTGAATATCTCCAGGGATGGGACCTCAACTACCTCCCTGGGCAACCTGTTGCAGTGTTCCACCACCCTCATGGTGCAGAACTTGCTCCTAACATCCAATCAAAATCTCCTTTAGCTTGAAACCATTGCCTTTCATCCTATCACTACAGACCCTTGCAATATGTTTCCTGGGAGCTTTGGGTGGCAGCTGTCAAATGCAGTGGTGCCCAGTGACAGGACAAGAGGCACCAGGCACAAATTCAAACATAGGAAGATCCACCTGAGCATGAGCAGGAGCTTCTTTACTTTGAGGGTGGTGGAGCACTGGCCCAGGCTGCCCAGGGAGGTGGTGGAGTCTCCATCTCTGATCTCTGGAGTAATTCAAAACTCACTTGGGTGTGTTTCTGTGCGAGCTGCTCTAGGTGAACCCACACTGGCAGGGAGGTTGGACTACATGGGCAGAGTCCAAGATGATGGCATTCAACAAGTCCAAGTGCTGGGTGCTGCACTTTGGCCACAGCAACCCCAGGGAGAGCTACTGGCTGGGGTCAGAGTGGCTAGAGAGCAGCCAGGCAGAAAGGGACCTGGGGGATACTGGTTGATAATAGGCTGAACAGGAGCCAGCAGTGTGCCCAGGGGGCCAAGAAGGCCAAGGGCATCCTGGGCTGCAACAGGAACAGCGTGGCCAGCAGGAGCAGGGAAGTCATTCTGCCCTGTGCTCAGCACTGGTTAGGCCACACCTTGAGTCCTGTGTCCAGTTCTGGGCTCCTCAGGATAGGAAAGATGTTGAGCTGCTGGAAGGTGTCCAGAGAAGGGCAACAAAGCTGGGGAGGGGTCTGGAGCACAGCCCTGTGAGGAGAGGCTGAGGGAGCTGGGGTTGCTTAGCCTGCAGAAGAGGAGGCTCAGGGGAGACCTTCTTGCTCTCTCCAACTCTCTGAAGGGAGGCTGTAGCCAGGAGGGGGTTGGTCTCTTTTCCCAGGCACCTAGCACCAGAACAAGAGGACACAGTCTCAGGCTGTGCCAGGAGAGATTGGCCACTGGATGTGCTGCCCAGGGAGGTGGTGGAGTCACCATCCCTGGAGGTGTTTAGGAAGAGCCTGGATGAGGCCCTTGGTGCCATGGTTTAGTTGATGAGATGGTGCTGGGGGATGGGTTGGGCTTGATGATCTCTGAGGCCTTTTCCAACCTGGTTAATTCTGTATTCTGTGTTTCTTAGAAGACTGCTTTAGGGGCTCAGAAAATGTCCAGCTTCTCTTATTTAATTAACATGTAGCTTGAATTCTTCAGTGATGCTTTCACAGCCTGTAATTTGAGTTGGCTGTTTCTGGTAATGCACTTTCAAGGACCTGCAGATGACAAATAAGTAAAAGCTATCTAGAGACAGCTGCTTATTGTCTCATGGTCTTGAGGAAAAATTGCAGCTGCATGGCTGCATTTGGCCTAAAGCAGGATGATCCTGGCAGCACTTCTCATCTCATAACAGAGCAGTGAGATATTGCAAAGGGCCTATGTCAAGATGTTGTATTTCTCCACTGAAATTAATAGGTTTATTAAAATAATAGCATAATGAGGGCTAAAGTGTTGTCTGATGCTGCAGAAACATAATGGAAGTGGCAGCTGTCTCCCAGGAATGACTGCTGGTCAGAGCTTAAGTCTCATCAAGTTAATTTCCAACTCCCTCTTCCTTTCCCAGACTGAGCTGATAGATAATTTTTGGCAGCACTGGCTGCAAGTGATTAGATTTAAACCTTTCTACACCATGTGCCAACCCCAGGAGGAAATGGTTAAGGTCCTCCTGATTACACAGACAAAGCTCCTGGCCCAAAATATGAGAGTCTCTTGGAACAACACTTCTTTTTTTTTGAAGGAAGAGGGCTCTTCCCCATGAGGGTGGTGAGAGCCTGGCACAGGTTGCCCAGGGAGGTGGTGGAAGCCTCATCCCTGCAAGCTTTGAAGGCCAGGCTGGATGTGGCTGTGAGCAACCTGCTCCAGTGGAAGGTGTCCCTGCCCATGGCAGGGGGTTGGAATTAGATGATCTTTGAGTTCCCTTCTAACTCAAACCTTTCTATGATTCTGTGAGTGTAAGTGATGCTCCAAACAGCACTCAGACCAATACAGCACCTCGGTGTCCTTCTTGTAGTGAGTGACCCAAACCTGAACACAGTCTTTGAGTTGTGTCCCCACCAGTGCCAAGCAGAAGGGGACAATCCCATCCCTAGGCCTGCTGGCCACACAATTCCTGATCCACACCAGGATGCCCTTGGCCTTCTTCACAGACTCACAGAGTGTTAGGGGCTGGAAAGGCCCTTGAAAGCTCATCCAGCCCACCCCCTGCCAGAGCAGGAGCACCTAGAGCAGATCACACAGCAACACATCCAGGCAAGTCTTGAATATCTCCAGAGTGGGAGACTCCACAACCCCCCTGGGCAGCCTGTTCACAGGGAAATAATTTTTCCTCCTGTTTCCATGGCACTTCCTCTGCCTCAGCTTCCAGCACTGCCCCTTGTGCTGGCATTGGGCATCCCCCAGCAGAGCCTGGCTCCAGCCTCTGGGCACTCACCCTGCACAGCTTTATCAACAGCAATGAGGTCACCTCTCAGGCTCCTCCTCTCCAATCTAAGAGCCCTCAGCTCCCTCAGGCTCTCCTCATGAGGAAGATGTTCCACTCCCTCAATCTTTTTCGTGGTTCTGCACTGGACTCAAGCTGCACCAGGGGAAGTTTAGGCTGGAGGTGAGGAGAAAGTTCTTCCCAGAGAGAGTGATTCGCCATTGGAATGTGCTGCCCGGGGAGGTGGTGGAGTCACCGTCCCTGGAGGCGCTCAAGAGGGGACTGGACGTGGCACTTGGTGCCATGGTCTAGTCGTGAGGTCTGTGGTGACAGGTTGGACTCGATGATCTTCGAGGTCTCTTCCAACCTTGGTGATACTGTGATACTGTGACTCTCTCTAGTAGATCCCTGTCCCTCTTGAACTGAGAGGTCCAGATGAGGCCTCAGCAGGGCAGAGCAGAGGGGGAGAGAACCTCTCTCGACCTGCTAACCACAGCCCTGCTTGACTCGCTGCTCACTCATGCTCAGCTGGCCATTAATCAACACCCCCAGTCTTTCTCCACCAAGCAGCTCTCCAGCCACTCATCCCCAAGCCTGCATCATTGCATGGGGTGGCTGTGCCCCAAGTATCACAGTATCACAGTATCACTAAGGTTGGAAGAGACCTCGAAGATCATCGTGTCCAGCCTCGTGCAGCACTCAACAGTTGTTGAATCTCCTTGGTAACACCAGCCCAGCCTGTCCAAGCAGTCCCTACCAGTGAGGGGCTCACAACTAAACTGAGCAGATGTCACAGCAATGTAGCCAGGTGGGAGCTGGTCTCTTCTCCCAGCAGCAGAACAAGAGGACACAGTCTCAAGCTGTGCCAGGGGAGGTTTAGGCTGGAGGTGAGGAAGAAGTTCTTCCCAGCAAGAGAGCTTGGCCATTGGAATGTGCTGCCCAGGGAGGTGGTGGAGTCACTGTCCCTGGAGGTGTTTAAGAGGAGCCTGGATGAGGCACCTGGTGCCATGGTTTAGTTGATGAGATGGTGTTGGGTGATAGGGTGGACTAGATGACCTCTGAGGTCTTTTCCAACCTGGTTAATCCTATCCTATCCTATCCTATCCTATCCTATCCTATCCTATCCTATCCTATCCTATCCTATCCTATCCTATCCTATCCTATCCTATCCTGATTAATTCTGTATTCTGCAGTTTCCAGGGGTGAAAAATGGAGGAAGTTGCTGTGTTCTGCTGGCTGTGTGATCAAACTGGGCTTTTACCACCTCCAAGCAGAGCCTTAGCAACAGTGTGCAGCCTTCTCCACCCCAAGCACTAAACTGCACTGCTGGAAGGCAACAAGACATGGAATAAGACCTGCAGTGGCTGCTAGGATGACCAGGAATTGGTGAAGAATTAAGGGAGTTGCTCAAGTGGAGCTTTAATGGAGGGGATACTTCTGTACATGGTGACAGAGAGTAAACGTCTGAATGTGTTTCCAAAGCATCTGACTCCCAGCTTCAGGGTGGCTTTGAAATCACTAGAAGAGCAATCAGATAGGGGAAGCAAATCAACAGATGGAAGATAAAGCGCAACATCAAACTGATCAGTGAGTTTGGTGAAGCTTTCAGTGAGTGCATCCCTTGGAGCCTTCAAGATGGTGATTCAGATATTAAGCACATCAGGTGTTTACATCCCTGAGCATAAGTAAAGTGCAATTAGTGGCTTGAAAATCTTTTCCTGCTGTGGCATTTCACAGGAGTGTACACACCTCCTACACACGTTGGGGCTCCAGTCCTCATCAGCATTTCTTGCAGGAGCAGAGGAAATTCGCTTCTATCAGCTCAGCTCAAGCAATTTCTTGTGGAGTCTGTCTGCTGAGCTCTCTGTCAGCTCGTGTCTAGAGGTTTGTTTTGCTGCTTGCTTCAGAGAACAGCTATTCCCCTGCACTTCAGCTGGTACTCTGGGGCTGGACTGGCTCAATCCTTTTTACTGTCTGGTGAGAGCCTGGCACAGGCTGCCCAGGGAGGTGGTGGAAGCCTCCTGCCTGGAGGTGTTTGCAGCCAGGCTGGATGTGGCTGTGAGCAACCTGCTGCGGTGTGAGTTGGCCCTGGCCATGGCAGGGGGTTGGAACAGGCTGATCCTTGAGGTCCCTTCCAACCCTGACAATTCTGTGATCTTCAAGAAAGATGTTGAGCTGCTCAAACATGTCCAGAAAAGGGCAACAAAGCCAGGGAGGGGTCTGGAGCACAGCCCTGTGAGGAGTTGCTGGGGGAGCTGGGGTTGCTTAGCCTGAAGAAGAGGAGCCTCAGGGGAGACTTTATTGCTGACTGCAACTCCCTGAAGGGAGGTTGTAGCCAGGTGGGGGTTGGTCTCTTCTGCCAGGCACCCAGCACCAGAACAAGAGGACACACTCTCAAGCTGTGCAGGGGGAAGTTTAGGCACTCAGAGCCATGGTCTAGTTGAATAGATAGGGATGGGTTGGACTTCATTGTCTTGGAGGTCTCTTTCCACATAGCTGATTCTGTGATCTTTCAGCAGAATCATAGAATGGTTTGAGTAGGAAGGGGACATAGAGATCATCTAGTTCCAATCCCCCTGTAATGGACAGGGACACCTCTGACTAGATCAGGTTGCTCAAAGCCTCATCTAACCTGCTCTTAAACACTTTCAGGGATGAGGCTTCCACAACTTCTCTGGGCAACCCCTTCCAGTGTTCCACTACCCTCACAGTACAGAACTTCCTAATATCCCCTCTCAATCTCCCCTGCTCTAGCTTAAAAACCATTGTCCCCTGTGCTGTCACCACAAATCCTCCTAAATGGTCACAGAATCACAGAACATTTGGGCTCTGAAAGGAGCTTGGAAGATCATCTAGGCCAACCTCCTGCCAGAGCAAGTTCACCTGGAGTAGGTCACACAGGAACACATCCAAGCTTTCCTTTATCCCCTCTCTAGGAACTGGAAGGCTGCTCTAAGATCTCCCCAGAGCCTTCTCTTCTCCAGGCAGGACAGACCCAACCCTGTGAGCCTGTCCTCATAGGACAGGTGCCCCAGCCCTTAGTGAGAAGCAATTAAACAGAGATTTAAGTTGTCTGCAGTGAACCAAAATATCCCTTTACCACTAAGGAAAGGATTCTGGGACAAACTGGTGCAGAAATCACTTTGTGTGCATGCTGTCAGGACCTCTGTTGGTCCAAAAGAGGTTGCTGGCCTCCAGATTATCTTTGGAGAGTGATGTCTGGCTGGTATTCAAGAACTGCACATGTCAGAATTAGCCAAAATGCTGCTAGCTGCAGGCAAACAGCAAAGAAAATCGAGTTCCAGACTTCTCCAGCACTTTCTCATTCCTCAGTGTAGATATCACCTGACATTACAACTCCTTTGCACCTAGGTGGAAGAAGTTCTTCCCCATGAGTTCTTCCCCCTAGGTGAGAGCCTGGCACAGGCTGCCCAGGGAGGTGGTGGAAGCCTCCTGCCTGGAGGTGTTTGCAGCCAGGCTGGATGTGGCTGTGAGCGACCTGCTGGAGTGTGAGGTGTCCCTGGCCATGGCAGGGGGTTGGAACTGGCTGAGCCTTGAGGTCCCCTCCTGGCCTGACAATTCTTTGATTTCAGGTGTGCAACCACAATAAAGAGGGTGATGGTAGTTTTACCCTGTGGTTAAAGTTCATGGAATCATGGAACAGAGATCATCAGGTCCAACCCCCTGCCAGAGCAGGAGCACCCAGGGGAGTCTGCACAGGAATGCATCCAGGTGAGTTTGGGAAGTCTCCAGAGAGGGAGACTCCACAACCTCTCTGGGCAGCCTGCTCCAGGGCTCTGTCACCCTCACTGGAAAGAAGTTTCTCCTCATGCTGAAGTGAAATCTTTTATGCTCAAGTTTGTCTCCGTTGGTCCTTGGCTTATTACTGTGCACCACCCAAAAGAGCTTGGCCCCCACCCCCTTGCCCCCCACCCCTCAGCTATTGATAGGCATTGATCAGATCCCCTCTCAGCCTTCTCTTCTCCACACTAAACAGCCCCAGGCCTCTCAGTCTCTCTTCACAGGGGAGATGCTCAAGTCCCCTAAGCATCCTCCTGGCTCTCCCTTGGACTCTCTCCAGCAGGTCTCTGTCTCTCTTGAAGTGTGAAGCCCCAAACTGGGCACAGGACTGCAGGGGTGGTCTCACCTGGAGGCTGAGCTGTGGAAGTCAATAAAAATGAGGGAAGGTCCACCATGGTTTCACCAAGCACAGAACATGTGAGGCCAGGATGATGCTTTTCTAAGAGGAGCTATCTGATTTTCCAGACAAGTGAACTGCAGCAGATCTCATTTGTCTAGACTGCAATGCACTCTTGGAATATAGAGTCTCATGAGAGGTTATTAGTTCAACAGCAGAAGCTGAGGATGGATACAAATACTATTATGTGCCTAAGGATCTGGGTTAAAAAAAGGCTGTGATGGGTGAAGCTGAAAGGGGAACTGTTGGGCTGGAAGGAAGTCAGCCCAGAGAAATGTCTCCAAGATCCATCTTTGGGAAAGTGTTTGCTTAATATTGCCATAAACAAAATGGGCAGAAGCAGACAGGTGCCAGGAAAAATGCCTGAGGTCACTCAACAGCTTGACCAGAAAGGAGGATCAGAATAGAATCTGGCAGGAAAACTGAATGGTCAGGAGAACTGAGAGCTTGAGCAGCCAGGTCTGGTTGAGAGGTGTCCCTGCCCACGGTGGGGAGGTTGGGCAGAGCTTAGGTCTCATCAAGTTAATTTCCAACTCCCTCTTCCTTTCCCAGACTGAGCTGATAGATAATTTTTGGCAGCACTGGCTGCAAGTGATTAGATTTAAACCTTACTACACCATGTGCCAACCCCAGGAGGAAATGGTTAAGGTCCTCCTGATTACACAGACAAAGCTCCTGGCCCAAAATATGAGAGTCTCTTGGAACAACACTTCTTTTTTTGAAGGAAGAGGGCTCTTCCCCATGAGGGTGGTGAGAGCCTGGCACAGGTTGCCCAGGGAGGTGGTGGAAGCCTCATCCCTGCAAGCTTTGAAGGCCAGGCTGGTTGTGGCTGTGAGCAAGCAGCTGTAGTGTGAGATGTCCCTGCCCATGCCAGAGGGCTTGGAGTAGATGACCTCTGAGGTTTTTTCCAACCTGAGCCATTCTATGATTGAGAAAGAGCATTAACAGCACAGGGAACATGGTCAGGGATTAGGGACTGGAAGCTGCTAAGGCAATGTCTCTTTATCTACATGAGTGTGTCAGCAGGAAGAATGCAGATGGCACCAAGTCAGGTGGCAGTGTTGATCTCCATGAGGGGAGGGAGGCTCTACAGAGGGGCTTGGATAGATTGGATCCATGGCCAAGGTTACCAGGATGAGCTTCAAGAAGGCCAAGTGCCAGGTCCTGCACTTGGGGCACAACAACCCCAAGCAGTGCTCCAGGCTTGGGGCAATGAGGCTGGAAAGCTGCTGGCAGAAAGGGACCTGGGGGTGCTGATGGACAAGCAGCTGAACAGGAGCCAGCAGTGTGCCCAGGTGGCCAAGAAAGCCAAAGGCCTTCTGGCTGGGACCAGCAATGCTGTGTCCAGCAGGAGCAGGGAGGGGATTGTCCCCTGGGACTCAGCTCTGGGGAGGCCACACCTGGAGTGTTGTGTCCAGTTTTGGGCACCTCCATGCAAGAGAGATGTGGAGGTGCTGGAGCCAGGGCAGAGGAGGGCAAGGAAGCTGTGGAGGCCTGGAGAATAAACTTGAAGAGCAACTGAAGGAGCTGGGGATGGTTAATTTGGGAAAAGAGGAAGCTGAGGGGAGACCTCGGTGCTCCCTCTTCAAAGATGTTGTCAGAACAATGGACACAGACTGGAACACAGAAGTTTCTTCTCCCCCTCTGCTCTGCTCTGCTGAGACCACAGCTGCAGTCCTGTGTCCAGTTTGGGGCTCCCCAGTTCCAGAGAGACAGAGACCTGCTGGAGAGAGTCCAAGGGAGAGCCAGGAGGATGCTTAGGGGACTTGAGCATCTCCCCTGTGAAGAGAGACTGAGAGGCCTGGGGCTGTTTAGTGTGGAGAAAAGAAGGCTGAGAGGGGATCTGATCAATGCCTGTCAATAGCTGAGGGATGGGGGTCAAGTGGAGGGGGCCAAGCTCTTTTGGGTGGTGCACAGCAATAAGCCAAAGACCAATGGATACAAACTTGAACATATAAATCTGGTGAGAAGTGACTGAAGGAGCTGGGGATGGTTAGTGTGAAACACAGAAGCTGAGGGAGACCTCCTGGCTGTCTACAGCTCCCTGCAAGGAGGTTGTGGAGAGGTTGCTGCTGGTCTCTTCTCACAGGTCATCCGTGATAGAACAAGAGGGAATGGCCTCAAGCTGCCACTGGGGAGGTTTAGACTGGACATGAGGAAATGTTTTTTTCACTGCAAGAGTGGTCAGGGACTGGAATGTGCTGCCCAGGGAGGTGGTGGAGTCCCCGAGCCTGGCTGTGTTTGAAGGTGGTTTGGCTGTGGTGCCTGGGGATACGGTTTAGAGATGACCCTTGTAGAGCAGGGTTCTGGGTTGGACTTGGTGATCCTGAGGCTCTTTTCCAACCTGAATGTTTCTGTGATGCTGTGATGGCACAGAGAATAAACCTGGGCACATCTGTGGTCATGACAAGAGCTACCTGAGCACACTTTAAGCAAAGTATTTGTAGTGGAGACAGGGAGATACTTGTCTCATGAAGGCTCTGAGCCTTGGTGTTCAGCACTGAGAAAGATGCACTTCAAGAACTGGAGCAGGTGGAAAGAAAGGTTCTCAAAGGTCTGGAGGCCCTTTGAGGAGAGGCTGGAAAAGGAGGCTTGCTTGCTTAGTCTTGCAAAAGGGAGACTGCAAAAGGTGTGATTAATCACCAGTGGAGGGAAGGGGGAAGATGTATTCGAGTTAAATTAGTGTTGGCACAAGGACATAAATGAATTTAAAAGGGAAATTAGGAGAAACCTGGGGGGTTTGATGAGCCCTGAATGCTGTGAGCCTTTAAAACAGCCTTCTAGGAGCAAGAAGAAGAAAAGAAATCTGGCTTTGTTTCAGAGGGACTCCAGTAGTTTGTGCAACAAGCTCATGCTGTAGGTTGTCTTAGAATCATAGACTGGCTTGTGTTGGATGGGACCTTAAAGATCATCTAATTCCAACCCCTCTGCCCTGGGCAGGGACATCTTCCACCAGCCCAGGTTGCTCAAGGCCTCATCCAACCTGGTCTTGTACACCTCCAGGGAGGAGGCAGCCACAGCTTCCCTGGGCAACCTGTTCCAGTGTCTCCCCACCCTCACTGGGAAGAATTTGTTCCTCATCTCCAGTCTAAATCTGCTCTCCTCAGCCTTCAATCCATTCCCTCTCATCCTATCTCTCCCAGCCCTTTTTGAAAGTCCCTCCCTGGCGTTCTTGTAGGCAACCTTCAGGTACTAGAATGCTGCTCTAGGGTCTCCCTGGAGCCTTCACTTCTCCAAGATGAGCAGGCCCAACTCTCCCAGCCCGTCCCCACGTGTATGCTAAATACCTGAATCCTTTTGCCATGTTAGCATCTCTCTAGCATCCCTCAGAGAAGGGCCTTGGAGGGAGCAGTCCTTCCAAGCTGTGCTCTGTGGTGGCAGCATGCCTTAGCTTAAGATTTTCTGAACCATCTCAATCTGTGCCCATGGTGCAATTCTTTCTGTTAGAATAATGCTGCTTCAAATCCTAACCTGCAGCACAGTGACAAGCAAACATATGCTCCTGGTAGGTTTGCCTCCAAATGCCTGGATGCAAAATGTGCAGATTTAGGGCTTGTTTACAAAGCCTTGCTGAATGCACAGTTGATTGACACCCAACACTTCAAGCTCTGGCTGCTCAAAACATGCCAGCCTTGTACTGCATTGACATAACTTTCTTCCTGGGCCAAAAGAGAGCTGTGACAAATCAAACACTTGAGTAAATCACACACTGGAGTTGGCATGAGGAGGAGAACATTCTGGTAATCTCATGGTCATGGTGCTGGCAAGCTGACAGGCCTGTTCTCTTTCAGTATTTGTCTTTCATGTGCCTCAAACTGCCCAGTTGTGGCTTTCACAGGGATTTATCTGTTTCTGTCTAGTAGTCATAGAAGGGTTTGGGTTGGAACTGACCTTAAAGATCATCTAGTTCCAACGCCTCAGCCATGGGCAGAGACACCTTCGACCAGAGCAGGTTGCTCAAAGCCTGAGTTTTTATTGAGCCATAGATCAACAGCAGCCAGCAGTGAGCACTTGCAGCCCAGAGAGCAAAGCAGAGCCTGGGCTGCAGCAAGAGAAGCAGAGCCAGCAGGGCCAGGGAGGTCATTCTCCCCCTCTGCTTCACTCTGGTGAAACCACACCTGGGGTACTGTGTCCATCTCTGGACTACCTATTACAAGAAGGATCTCAATGTGCTGGAAGGTGCCCAGAGAAGGGCCACGAGGATGAGCAGAGGGCTGGAGCTGCTCCGCTCTGAGGACAGACTGAGGGAGTTGGGGTTGTTCAGTCTGGAGATGAGAAGGCTCCCAGGAGACCTAATTGTGGCCTTCCAGTATCTACAGGGGGCTCCAAGAAAGCTGGGGAGGGACTTTTGAGGGTTTGAGGGAGGGATAGGACTGGGGGGATGGAGCAAAACTAGAAATGGGGAGATTGAGATTGGCTGTGAGGAAGAAGTTGTTCCCCACGAGGGTGGTGAGAGCCTGGCACAGGCTGCCCAGGGAGGTGGTGGAAGCCTCCTGCCTGGAGGTGTTTGCAGCCAGGCTGGCTGTGGCTGTGAGCAACCTGCTGCAGTGTGAGGTGTCCCTGGCCATGGCAAGGGGGTCAGAAGTGGCTGATCCTTGAGGTCCCTTCCAACCCTGACAACTCTCTGATTCTATGATGATTCTAAATGAAGACCTGAACACTGCCATTATGGTTGTGCAGGTTGTGGAGTCTCCTTCTCTGGAGCCATTCAAAAGCCAATGGAATGGAATGGAATGGAATGGAATGGAATGGAGTAGAGTAGAGTAGAGTAGAGTAGAGTAGAGTAGAGTAGAGTAGAGTAGAGTAGAGTGGAGTGGAGTGGAGTGGAGTGGAGTGGAGTGGAGTGGAGTGGAGTGGAGTGGAGTGGAGTGGAGTGGAGTAGAATAGAATAGAATAGAATAGAATAGAATAGAATAGAATAGAATAGAATAGAATAGAATAGAATAGAATAGAATAGAATAGAATAGAATAGAATAGAATAGACCAGGCTGCATTCCTGTGTGACCTACTCTAGGTGGTCCTGCCCTGGCAGGGGGGTTGGACTTGATGGTCTGTTGAGGTCCCTTCCAACCTCTAACACCATGATTCTGTGATTTAGGGCTAAAGCACAAAAAGGTACTTGGATATAATTAATAGCTGCACATGCACACTTGAGCAGGACAATTGTATTTGGCACATGCCTTGTCCTGCTTGGATTTAATTCAGGAGCTCCAAGCTTCCACAGGGAGGGGAAAAAAAAACCAATGAAGACAATCTGCAAGCCACCCAAAGACACAATTTTTAATCTTAGGTCATCTTCTTCCTGAGGGTGCTGTCTGGAAATCAGGAGAGCTGCAAACGTGTGCAGCTTTGTGTTCAGGAAATCCAAGAGAGGAGGAAAACAGAAAGACAGCTGTAGTCTGATTCCATCCAGGAACTGTTTGAGGAATCAATAGCAGAAGTCAGAGGTTGCTTCATCTGCCTTTAAAGTCAATGGAGGAATGAAACTGCTCTGAAAGTATCCAGAGTTGAGAAGTCAAATATTTATTAACACTGAAGGAAAGGCTGAGCTGATTATAGGGCTTCCAACAGGATTTCAGCTTCCTCTTTCAAATCAAAGGCAATCAATAGAAGCCATCAGAAGAGTCCTCAGTTTATTAGATTCTCCTGCTTAGGAGGTTTTTGTGGGGTTCAATTTGTCTTATTGTTTTGTGCCGAAACACCAAGGGCAGAGTCTTCTCGAGCTGTATATAAAGAGGGATTACTCTTCTCCTTCCTCCTCAGAAGAGGGATCTGCAGGAAAAGAAATAGGTAGTATTATTTCTGTCTCCAGTTGCCACAGTTTACAGCTGGACTTGTAAAAATGGCATCAGTCTTGGCCAGTCCCTATTCGTTAATTCTCTGGAATTAATGTTTAAACTTGGTGATAGAACAGCAGGAGGGGAAAGCTAAGGTGGGAAACATCCTGTTCAATATCTTCATTGATGATCTGGATGAAGGCATTGAGTCCATCAGCAGTGAGTTTGCAGATGACACCAAGCTGGGGGCAGGAGTTGATCTGTTGGAGGGTAGGAGAGCTCTGCAGAGGGACCTTGCCAGGCTGGACAGAGGGGCAGAGGCCAAGGGCAGGAGACTGAACACATCCAAGTGCCGGGTTCTGCACTTTGGCCACAGCAACCCCAGGCAGTGATGCAGGCTGGGGTCAGAGTGGCTGAGAGCAGCCAGGCAGAGAGGGACCTGGGGGTGCTGGTTGATAGTAGGCTGAACATGAGCCTGCAGTGTGCCCAGGGGGCCAAGAAGGCCAAGGGCATCCTGGCCTGCATCAGGAACAGTGTGGCCAGCAGGAGCAGGGAGGTCATTCTGCCCTGTGCTCAGCACTGGTTAGGCCACACCTTGAGTCCTGTGTCCAGTTCTGGGCTCCTCAGTTTAGGAAAGATGTTGAGATGGTGGAAGGTGTCCAGAGAAGGGCAAGAAAGCTGGGGAGGGGTCTGGAGCACAGCCCTGTGAGGAGAGGCTGAGGGAGCTGGGGTTGCTTAGCCTGGAGAAGAGGAGGCTCAGGGGAGACCTTCTTGCTCTCTCCAACTCCCTGAAGGGAGGTTGTAGCCAGGTGAGGGTTGGTCTCTTCTGCCAGGCAATCAGCACCAGAACAAGAGGACACAGTCTCAAGCTGTGCCAGGGGAGGTTTAGGCTGGATGTTAGGAAGAAATTCTTCCCAGAGAGAGAGATTGGCCATTGGAATGTGCTGCCCAGGGAGGTGGTGGAGTCACCATCCCTGGAGGTGTTTAAGAAGAGCCTGGATGAGGCACTTGGTGCCATGGTTGAGTTGATTAGATGGTGTTGGGTGATAGGTTGGACTCGATGATCTCAAAGGTCTCTTCCAATCTGGTCTCTTCTCTTCTCTTCTCTTCTCTTCTCTTCTCTTCTCTTCTCTTCTCTTCTCTTCTCTTCTCTTCTCTTCTCTTCTCTTCTCTTCTCTTCTCTTCTTCTCTTCTCTTCTCTTCTCTTCTCTCTTCTCTTCTCTTCTCTTCTCTTCTCTTCTCTTCTCTTCTCTTCTCTTCTCTTCTCTTCTCTTCTCTTCTCTTCTCTTCTCTTCTCTTCTCTTCTCTTCTCTTCTCTTCTCTTCTCTTCCTTCTTCCCTTCCCTTCCCTTCCCTTCCCTTCCCTTCCCTTCCCTTCCCTTCCCTTCCCCCTTCCCTTCCCTTCCCCCTTCCCTTCCCTTCCCTTCCCTTCCCAAACCTTCCCAAACCTTCCCAAACCTTCCCAAACCTTCCCAAACCTTCCCAAACCTTCCCAAACCTTCCCTTCCCCCCAAACACTAAACCCCACTCTAGTTTGGGTTTTATCTGTCTTCTTCCCACAGTTTCAGGGGGACTTGTAGGATGACATTAATTCCATTAACAGTGGAGCTCCACTTGCTAATAAAGTAGTGCAATTATGTAAATCCATGTGCTGTAATTGTGTAATTAGGCCAACCCTAATTATGTATCTGCACAGCCAATTAGGAGTTAAAATTGCATTAAAAACAACATCCCTCTCTGCAAAGAACAAAAGGGAAATTAGAGAGGTGGAAATGGGGGAAGTGGAAATGGGTGGCAAAGGTTACTGCAAGCCATTCCCTCCCAGAAACTAGCATTGCTGCACCCTATTGCAGGGCCTCAGAATGGGGAGGGGGTGGAGGGGATCTCTGAAGGTCATGGGGTCCAACCCCCCTCTGCTAGAGCAGGGTCACCTACAATAAATCAGACAGCAGCACATCCAAGAGGGTTTTGAAGAGCATCCAGAGAAGGAGACTCCACAACCTGTCTGGGCAGCCTGCCCCAGGGCTCGGGCAGCCTGCCCCAGGGCTCTGCCAGCCTGCCCCAGGGCTCTGCCAGCCTGCCCCAGGGCTCTGCCAGCCTTAAAAGGAAGAGGTTTTTTTTCCTTATGGTCGCATGGAACCTCCTGTGTTCCAGTTTCCATCCAGTGCCCCTTCTGCTTTCCCTGGACACCACTGAGAACACTCTGGCTCCATCCTCCTGACACTCACCCTTTAGTTATTGGTCAGCATTCATGGGATTCCCCCTCAGCCTTCTCTTCTGGAGGCTAAACAGCCCCAAGTCTCTCAGCCATTCCTCATAAGGTAGATGAATGTGCTGCCCGGGGAGGTGGTGGAGTCGCCGTCCCTGGAGGCGTTCAAGAGGGGACTGGATGTGGCACTTGGTGCCATGGTCTAGTCGTGAGGTTTGGGGTTACAGGTTGGACTCGATGATCTTCGAGGTCTCTTCCAACCTCAGTGATACTGTGATACTGTGATACTGTGATGATCCAGCCCCTCACCCTCTTTGTCCTGTTTCCCAATTGCCCCTGGGACTATTTTTGTTGTACTCTGGTTTTACCTCTTCAAAGATGTTGTCAGAACAATGGACACAGACTGGAACACAGAAGTTTCTTCTCCCCCTCTGCTCTGCTCTGCTGAGACCACAGCTGCAATCCTGTGTCCAGTTTGGGGCTCCCCAGTTCCAGAGAGACAGAGACCTGCTGGAGAGAGTCCAAGGGAGAGCCAGGAGGATGCTTAGGGGACTTGAGCATCTCCCCTGTGAAGAGAGACTGAGAGGCCTGGGGCTGTTTAGTGTGGAGAAGAGAAGGCTGAGAGGGGATCTGATCAATGCCTGTCAATAGCTGAGGGATGGGGGTCAAGTGGAGGGGGCCAAGCTCTTTTGGGTGGTGCACAGCAATAAGCCAAAGACCAATGGATACAAACTTGAACATAGAGAATAAATCTGGTGAGAAGTGACTGAAGGAGCTGGGGATGGTTAGTGTGAAACACAGAGGCTGAGGGAGACCTCCTGGCTGTCTACAGCTCCCTGCAAGGAGGTTGTGGAGAGGTTGCTGCTGGTCTCTTCTCACAGGTCATCCGTGATAGAACAAGAGGGAATGGCCTCAAGCTGCAGCAGAACAGGGTTAGACTGGACAGTAGGAAGCATTTTTCCCAGCAAGAGTGGCCAGGCACTAGGACAGGCTGCCCAGGGGGCTGGTGGAGTCCCCAACCCTGGCTGTATTTAAAGGTGGTTTGGATGTGGTGCTTGGGGCTATGGTTTAGGGGTGACCCTTGTAGAGTAGGGTCAGTGGTTGGACTTGGTGATCCTGAGGCTCTCTTCCAACCTGAATGTTTCTGTGATTCTGTGATAGAAGGTTTCAGCTCAACAGGAGGAGAAACTTCTTTCCAGTGAGGGTGACAGATCCCTGGGGCAGGCTGCCCAGAGAGGTTGTGGAGTCATGTTAAATCTCATGCCATAGGACTCTGCCCATCTGTCCAGCCTGCAGAGGGACCTCGACAGGCTGGACAGGTGGGCAGAGGCCAATGGCATGAGATTTAGCACATCCAAGTGCCGGGTTCTGCACATTGGCCACAGCAGCCCCAGGCAGTGCTACAGGCTGGGGTCAGAGTGGCTGGGGAGCGGCCAGGCAGAGAGGGACCTGGGGGTGCTGGTTGATGGGAAGCTGAACATGAGCCAGCAGTGTGCCCAGGCAGCCAAGAGGGCCAACTGCATCCTGGCCTGCATCAGGAACAGTGTGGCCAGCAGGAGCAGGGAGGTCATTGTGCCCCTGTACTCTGCTCTGGTTAGGCTGACCTTGAGTCCTGTGTCCAGTTCTGGGCCCCTCAGTTTAAGAAGGACATTGAGACACTTGAACGTGTCCAGAGAAGGGCAACAAGGCTGGTGAGAGGCCTTGAGCACAAGCCCTATGAGGAGAGGCTGAGGGAGCTGGGGTTGCTTAGCCTGGAGAAGAGGAGGCTCAGGGGCGACCTCATTGCTCTCTACAACTACCTGAAGGGTGGTTGTAGCCAGGAAGGGGTTGGCCTCTTCTCCCTAGCAACCAGCACCAGAACAAGGGGACACAGTCTCAAGCTGCACCAGGGGAGGTTTAGGCTGGAGGTGAGGAGAAAGTTCTTCACCGAGAGAGTGATTCGTCATTGGAATGGGCTGCCCGGGGAGGTGGTTGAGTCTCCATCCCTGGAGGCGTTCAGGAGGGGACTGGATGTGGCACTTGGTGCCATGGTCTAGTTGTGAGGTTGTGGTTACAGGTTGGACTCGATGATCTTCAAGGTCTCTTCCAACCTTGGTAATTCTATTCTATTCTATTCTATTCTATTCTATTCTATTCTATTCTATTCTATTCTATTCTATTCTATTCTATTCTATTCTATTCTATTCTATTCTATTCTATTCTATTCCCAAACCCACCTGGATGCATTCCTGTGCAGACTCCCCTGGGTGATCCTGCTTCTGGCAGGGGGTTGGACCTGATGATCTCTGGGGGTCCCTTCCAACCTCTCATATTCCATGATCCTGTGATTTTCCAAAGAGAACACTCAGCAGTTTCCCTTTTATGCCTTCCCCGAGACGTGCTTGTTTTAAGCCCATGAACTCATGACCCCTGCTCATAAAGGACTCCATCTGCCCTGCCAGCTTGTCTCCTGAAACCAGGAGGGGAGGACTCTTGATTTATACAGAGCCTCACTTTATTTAACAAAATGAGATAGCATTATTTATTTTTTGATCTATAACCACACACAAAAATCTTTGAAGCCATATATCTTGCTTTTCAAGGAGCCATGGCATGGAGAGAGAGGTAGCTTAAGCAGTTCATTCAGCTTTAGAACCTGCAATTTATCAAGGGCAATGGACATGGAGGAATTAAGTTGATGCAGCTAATACAAGGAATTGAATGCTAGCCTCTGCCAGTCAGGCTGCTTTTAACTAAGGGCATTCACAGCAGTAGCTCACAGCTACAGGTCTGCAATATTTTAGGCACATCAGCAATTTGTGCATCTGTGGTTTGTCCTTTTTTTTTTTACTTACAGATAGGCTATGGAGAAGTAAGTAAGAGCTAAGCTTCTAATTCTCTTTAGCACTGGGCTGGGCAGGTGATTTAAACAGCAACACAAAGAAATCTCATTTCCTTCTCGTGTGTTTTACCTCTGCCAGGAGGTTCCGGGGTCAGCTTGCTTGGCTCTTCTGTGTTTTGCTGCCTCGGTGGCTCCTCGGGAGCTGTGGGGTTTGCACCACTTCTCTAGCAGGGAAATTGCAGCTTTCGGCTCTTCGGTTAGAATTGTCATAGCGTCGTGGAATTGTCAGAGCTGGAAGGGACCTCAAGGATCATTCAGTGCCAACCCTCCTGACATGGGCAGGGACGCCAGACACTGCAGCAGGTTGTGGGCTGGAGATCCTCTGCTATGGAGACAGCATGGAGGAGTTGGGGTTGTTCAACCTGGAGAAGAGAAGGGCTCTGAGGAGACCTAATTGTGGCCTTCCAGTATCTGAAGGGGGCTACAGGAAAGCTGGGGAGGGACTTTTGAGGGTGCCAGGGAGTGATAGGACTGGGGGGAATGGAGCAAAACTAGAAATGGGGAGATTGAGATTGGATGTTAGGAGGAAGTTGTTCCCCATGAGGGTGGTGTGAGACTGGCACAGGTTGCCCAGGGAGGTGGTGGAAGCCTCCTGCCTGGAGGTGTTTGCAGCCAGGCTGGATGTGGCTGTGAGCAGCCTGCTGCAGTGTGAGGTGTCCCTGCCCATGGCAGGGGGTTGGAGCTGGCTGATCCTTGAGGTCCCTTCCAGCCCTGAGAATTCTGTGATTCATTATAAGAATATTGTAAAGTAAAAGCCACTTCTTTTCCCCACCATGTTTGCATGCTTCAGGATTTGTCAGAGCTGTGTTGTTCACAGTGGTTAGGGTGTCTGTTTATATACACAAGGAGTGTCCAGGAGTGTCCACATCAGGCAGGCTTTTGATCTATGCAAGCCCCAGCTTCTGTGAGAAGCAAAGCATCAGCTCATCAGTGTGGTGCTGGAGGGCTCAGAACCAGGGGGCTCCATTTCATGTGTCTGTTAAGTAGGCTGCTTACCAGCTGCTGTTATTGTTTGATCAGTTACCTATATCCATCATTATCAAGCTGTGACTTAAATCTGGAGGTCGGTGGCCCCTTGCATCATGATTCACAGGACCTGACATCCCCTCCTTGCTCGTGGAAATTTCTCTTCCCCTGTTCTGTTGCTGACCCAATCCATGCTGCCATTCTTTTTGCTTGCAGTTCTGCCTCTGCCCTATTGTTTTGCTGCTGATCGATCTCCACATCTCCTTGGTGTGTCCCTGAAATATTTCAGCTTGCTCTCCTTGATGTTCTGGAAGCAGTAAATGGTTCTCTCTGCACTGCTGCAATATCCCCTCATTTGTCTTCTTCCCTGCTCTGGTGTCTTCAATGTATATCAGCCACACAGAATCTCAAAGGACTCTGATGACTTCACATTTGCTGCCTTGAGGATCCAGCTTTCACAGCTATACCTAGCAATAGATCAAATTGGCAGTGATTACACCAGCTTGACCTTTATGAGCAGGTCTCCAACCTGCCCTTTTCTCTCAGAGTACCTTTTAATTTAACATCTGCTGAATAGGGGATAGCCAACCTTATCCAGATGTCACCTTGCTCAGATATTGCTGTCTTTATGCATAATGAGGAGAAGGTGACTCCTCTGTTTCCCCCTTTCTCTCATGCTTTTTGAGCTGACTAAAACCACAGAATCACTGAATGATAGGGGCTGGAAGGGACCTTGAAAGCTCATCCAGTCCAACCCTCCTGCCAGAGCAGGATCACCCAGAGCAGGTCACACAGGAACACATCCAGACAGGTCTTGAATATCTCCAGAGAGGGAGATTTCACAACCCCCCCGGGCAGCCTGCTCCAGGGCTCCGTCAGCCTCACAGGGAAAAAATCCTTCCTCCTGTTTCCATGGAGCTTCCTCTGCCTCAGCTTCCAGCACTGCCCCTTGTGCTGGCATTGGGCATCCCCCAGCAGAGCCTGGCTCCAGCCTCTGGGCACTCACCCTGCACAGCTTTAGCACCAGCAATGAGGTCACCCTCAGGCTCCTCCTCTCCAAGCTAAGAGCCCTCAGCTCCCTCAGACTCTCCTCATGAGGAAGATGTTCCACTTCATCATTTTTGTGGCTCTGTGCTGGACTCTTTCAAACAGTTCCCTGAGGTCCTTCTTGAACTGGGATTGTTTAGCCTGGAGAAAATGAGGCTGAGGGGAGACCTCACACTGCTTTCTAAACTCCCTGAGAGGAGGTTGGAGCCTGGAAGGTTTTTGTCTCTTCTCCCTCGAAACAAGTGATAGGATGAGAGAAAATGGCCTCAGGTTTCTCTAGGGGAGGTTTACAGAATACAGAATTAACCAGGATGCCAAAGGCCTTAAAGATCAGGTCCAACCTATCACCCATAGCCATCTAATCAACTAAACCATGGCACCAAGTGCCACATCCAGGCTCTTCTTAAACACTTCCAGGCATGGTAACTCCACCACCTCCCTGGGCAGCACATTCCAATGGCCAGTCTCTCTTACTGGGAAGAATTTCTTCCTCACCTCCAGCCTAAACCTCCCCTGGCACAGCTTGAGACTGTGTCCTCTTGTTCTGGTGCTGGGTGCCTAGGAGAAGAGACCAACCCCCACCTGGCTACAACCTCCCTTCAGGGAGTTGGAGAGAGCAAGAAGGTCTCCCTGAGCCTCCTCTTCTCCAGGCTAAGCAACCCCAGCTCCCTCAGCCTCTCCTCACAGGGCTGTGCTCCAGACCCCTCCCCAGATTTGTTGCCCTTCTCTGGACACCTTCCAGCATCTCAACATCTTTCCTAACCTGAGGAGCCCAGAACTGGACACAGGACTCAAGGTGTGGCCTAACCAGTGCTGAGCACAGGGCAGAATGACTTCCCTGTTCCTGCTGGCCACACTGTTTCTGAGGCAGGCCAGGATGCCATTGGCCTTCTTGGCCCCCTGGGCACACTGCAGACTCATGTTCAGCTTACAGTTAACCAGGACCCCCAGGTTTAGGTTGGTCACTAGAAGAAAATTCTTGGTAGAAAAGTGTCTCAAAGGCTCCAAGTGGCTGCCCAGGGAGGTGGCTGAATCCACAGCCCTGGAGCTGCTGCAAAGAGGCATTTCTGGGAGTGGTGCTGAGGGCCGTGGTGTAGGATCAGCCTTGGCAGAGGTAGGGAATGGTTGCAGTTGATACTCTTCTTCAGCTGAAATGATTCTGTGAGTCTCTGGGCCAGCAGAGAGAACTGACAGCAGGGAATTCAACACTGCCCTGGGCTGTATTAGCAGGAGCACAGCCAGGAGAGCAGGAGCCAAGGGATCTCTCAGTGCTTTCTAAATCATATCTAGAAAACTGCACCCAGTTTTGGGCTCCCAGTTCAAGAAAGTCCTAGAGAAACTGAAGGGCCACCAGAATTGTGAGGGGTGCTTGCCTTATGAGAAAGAGCTGGAGTAGAGCTGACTTTAGGGGAGCCCAGAAGCCGCCTCCATGGCTCTGGGGAGGTGGCTGAGCAAACAGGAGCAGGCTGTTCACACAGCAGTGCGTGGCAGGAGACAGGAGTCATCAGGCATAAGCTGAAAACAAGGGAAGTTCAGACTGGAGATAAGAAGAAACTTTCTACCAGGAGAAGAGCCAAGCAGTGGGCAAGCTGCCCAGAGAGGTTGTGTAGTTTCCAGCTTTGGAGACTTTCCAAAGTGAACTCAGCTAAAGCCCTGAGCAACCAAGTCTGATCGCAGAGCTAACTTTGCTTTGAGCATGAGGCTGGACTAGAGACCTTCTTCGATCCCTTCCAAACAGAATTACTCTGCAGCTCAGTGACTTGTCTGATATGAAGCAACTGTCATAGATTCAGTTCCCAATACTGAGGCAGAGCATTGAAATGGAAGAGTGGAGAAGGCTTTTCTAAGCCCTGTGGAGAGAGCCGTGGTGTTCCTGTAAGCTGCCTGGAGAGGTTCACGCTGCGTCTCAGTGCATCCAGCTGCAATTTGTAGATCAGTGTGTGAGGTATGTAAGGGATCACTCCCTGCAGTCTGTCTCTCTTCACTCTTGGCATCTGTCCCCTGGGGGATCCTGTAGCTCTGAGCCTGCTTTTTGCTGTTAACAAACGCTCTTGATAACCCTGCCCTTCACCTGGAGTGCGAGATGTGGAGATACCAGTGGCACCTCCACACAACACAGCTAGGAATTATTTGACAAGGCTCAGCTTGGAGGGTTTGGGGCTTGTTGGTTTTTTGGGTTGGGGGCAGGGCTGCTTTTGTGTTTTCTTTTCACCTGTTTATTCATTACTGCATAAGTTAAAGCTTTAAAAGCATAAAATGGCTTTTCCCCCTGTTGCCTGGGCAAGTTTGTGCAGCTTGGTTGTTTGAGCTCACTGTCTCCTGCAACAGTTTCTTCCACTCTTTTGCTGTGTTAACCTGCATTGCACATCCTGACTTGAAGAAGGAGGCAATCAGAACCCCTCTCTCTGCCTAGGCTCAGGAAGCCAATCTCTTCTAGTACTCCTTGCACCACAGGCATTCCATCCTGTGATTTCAAGTCGCTCTCATCTCATAGAATCATAGAATGATTTGGGTCGGAAGGGACCTTCAAGCTCATGATCCTAGTTCTGACCCCACTGCCATGGGCAGGGACACCTCCCACCAGCCCAGGCTGCTCATGGCCTCATCCAGCCTGGCTGAGAGCACCTCCAGGGAGGGGGCATCCATGACCTCCCTGGACAATCTGTTCCAGTGTCTCACCACCCTCAATGGAAAGAATTTCTTCCTGATGTCCAGTTTACATCTACTCTCTTCCATCTCAAAGCCTTTCTCCCTCATCCTATCACTACAAGCCCTTCCCAGCTTTGCTGCAGGCCCCCTTCAGGTACTGGAAGGCTGCTATAAGGTCTCCTGAAGCCTTCCCTTCTCTAGGTGGAACAGCCCCAACTCCCTCAGCCTGTCCCTAGAGGACAGGTGCTGCAGCCCTCTGATCATCTTCGTGCTGCAAATGCTTCCTCTGTAGAAGTGCTTCCGGATTTGTTAGCAAGCATGCACAGCACCTGCTGGGCTTGGGGGTTTCATCCACCCCCTGGCAAATGGCACTGTAACACTTTTGATATGACTAGAAATGCCTCACCATCTGTCTGTCTGTCTGTCTATCTGTCTATCTATCTATCTATCTATCTATCTACCTACCTACCTACCTACCTATCTATCTACCTCTATCTATGATTCTATGTCTATCTATCTATCTATATTTGTCTATCTATCTATCTATCTATCTATCTATCTATCTATCTATCTATCTATCTACCTACCTATCAACCTATCTACCTCTATCTATGATTCTGTCTATCTATCTATCTATCTATCTATCTATCTATCTATCTATCTATCTACCTATCAACCTATCTACCTCTATCTATGATTCTATGTCTCTATCTCTCTCTCTATCTACCTCTATGATTCTAAGTCTGTCTGTCTATCTATCTATCTATCTATCTATCTACCTCTATCTATGATTCTATGTCTCTCTCTCTCTATCTATCTACCTCTAACTATGATTCTATGTCTGTCTATCTATCTATCTATCTATCTATCTATCTATCTATCTATCTATCTATCTATCTATCTATCTATCTGCCTCTCTATCTATGCAATTGTTTATGTGTGCTTTCAGTGATTGATTCATGCACTCAGGTCTGCTTTCCCCTTCTTCCTTTGCACCTGACTGAATTCCCTCCTTAACACAGACATTTCATCTCTGGTCCCTAATGCACACCACTGCATCTCTCATGCTTTTTCTTATATTAGTGTAGTGCTCAACATCAGGCTTCTCTCTGGATGATACTGAGCTGTCTTCTCTAATCACATTCTAGGTTATCAATGTATTCCATAAGTACATTTCCCTGCATCTGCAAAGATAAATACTGATAAACTTAAGTCTGCTCAGTCCTAAAAACAGTCCTCTAAGACTTTAAGTGATAACTGTTCCATCTGAGTTCTTGCAGTGTCCTTGCATCCTGCTTCACTCTGCATTTCTTTCACAGAATGACATTTAACCTTAAAGATCATCCAGTTCCCAGCCCCCTGCCGTGGACAGGGACATCTCCATTCTATGATTCTGTGATTCTATGATTCTATGGTTCTATGGTTCTATGATTCTATGATTCTGTGATTCTATGATCTTCCACTAGCCTGGGTTGCTCAGGCCCTCATCCAACCTGGCCATCAGCACCTTTAGGGAGGAGACATCCACAACTTTCCTGGGCAGCCTGTTCCAGTGACTCCCCACCCTCACTGAAAAACATTTCTTCCTAATCTCCAGTCTCAATCTGCCCTCCTCAAGCTTGAATCCATTCTTCCTCATCCTCTTGTCAAAAGTCCCTTCCCAGCTTTCTTCTTGGCCCCCTTCAGACACTGGAAGGCTGCTCTGAGGTCTCCTGGATTCTTTTCTCCGGGTTGAGCAGCCCCAACTCTCTCAGCCTGTCCCTATAGGGGAGGTTCTCCAGCCCTCTGATCATCTTTCTTGCCCTTCTCTGGACCAGCTCTAGCAGTTCCATGTCTTTGTTATGCTAGGGGCACTGAGAGCAGAGCAGGGGGCAGAATCCCCTCCCTCAGAGCCTTCTCTTCTGGTATTCCTTACTGTCATTATATGTAACTAAGAATCTTCATGTCTCATATTAT
This sequence comes from Picus viridis, assembly GCA_033816785.1. Taxonomy (NCBI): domain Eukaryota; kingdom Metazoa; phylum Chordata; class Aves; order Piciformes; family Picidae; genus Picus; species Picus viridis. Next base: position 3,001,912 of record CM066576.1, on the reverse strand, counting down.
GTATTCTATGGAAACTCACCTAGGTGAGAACCAATTTTTTTGGCACATAAAAGGCAAACATATTCCCAGCAAAGGATTCCCAGCACCTGCTGGAAGAGAAATTCTTATTTTGCTGCTTGCCCTCCTTCAGAATGGCTAACACTGGGTTTTGTAGTGAGCAGGATAACATCTGGTTTGCCTTGCCTGCAGCAGAGTCTTGGAAACTATGAGTTAGCAAACACCAGCTTGAGCTTTTTCTTTGCTTAATTTTCTGACCTTGAATCATAGAATTGTCAGGGTTGGAAGGGACCTCAAGGATCAGCCAGTTCCAACCCCCTGCCCTGGGCAGGGACACCTCACACTAGATCCATCTCCAAGTCCTAATCCAACTCTCCAAGTCCCAGTCTAAATCTCCAAGTCCTAGACTGCTCTTGACCCTTTGGTTCTGAGCACATTGGGACAAAGTTAAACCCAATCCACTGTCAGGAACAATTGCAATTCCTCCACTTTTTCGACCAAAAATGTTCTCTGCCCTATTTTGCTTAATCATAAAGTTTTTAGGCAAGAAGGTGGTGGAGGTGAAAGGTGTGAGGAAGGAGATTTGCAGTGAGGTGGGAACTGGTCTCTTCTTCTGAGTAGCCAGTGACAGGATGAAAGGAAATGGTCTCAGGTTGTGCCAGGGAAGGGTTAGGTTGGAGAGTAGGAAAAATGTCTTTGCTGCAAGGGTGGTCAGGGATTGGAACAGGCTGCCCAGGGAGGTGGTGGAGTCCCCAGCCCTGGAGGTGTTGAAAAAACCTGTGTGGACATGGCACTGTGGGACAGGGCACTGTGGGCACGGTGGTGCTGGGCTGACAGTTGGGCTTGATGATCTTAGAGGTCTTTTCCCACCTTAGTGACTCCATGATTTCATGACTGTGTGATTCCAGGAGTCTCTGACTCGGTGATTGTGCAAAAATCTCCTTGAGTTGGGTAACCAAAAACCTGCAGGATTGAAAACAAATGAAGAAATGCTGCAGGATCAAAAATTCCTGCAGCACCAAGGGGAAAAAAAACAACCCAGTAAGTCTGCAGGACAAAATAAGGTGTGCAGGAGAAAAAGAAAGGTGTGCTGGACCCAAAGGAAGGTGGGCAGGACCCAAAGGAAGGTGGGCAGGATCCAAAGGAAGGTGGGCAGGACCCAAAGGAAGGTGGGCAGGACCCAAAGGAAGGTGGGCAGGATGAGCAAAGAAAGGTCTGCAGGATTACAGGGTCTGCAGGATAACAAAATCAATCTGCTGAAGAGCAGCTGAAGGAGCTGGGGATGGTTAGTTTGGAAAGAGGAGGCTGAGGTCAGACCTCATTGCTCTCTACAATCACCTGAGAGGATGTTGTGGAGAGGCTGCTGCTGGTCTCTTCTAACAGGTAATTAGTGATAGAACAAGAGGCAACAGCCTCAAGTTTCAACTGGGTGCTGGATCCAGAGCAGAAGAGGGCAAGGAAGCTGGGGAAGGGCCTGGAGAATTAATCTGGTGAAGAACAACTGAAGGAGCTGGGATGGTTAGTGTGAAATGGAGGAGGCTGAGGGGAGACCTCATTGCTGTCTACAACTACCTGAAAGGACACTGTGGAGAGGCTGAGGCTGGTGCTGGTCTCTTCTTGCAATTAATTAGTGACAGAACAAGAGGGAATGGCCTCAAGCTGTGACTGGGGAGGCTTAGACTGGACATGAGGAAACATTTTTTCATGGCAAGAGTGGTCAGGGACTGGAATGTGCTGCCCAGGGAGGTGGTGGAGTGACAGACCCAGGCTGTGTTTCAAGGTGGATTGGACGTGGTGCTTGGGGTTATGGTTTAGGGGTGACCCCTGCAGAGCAGGATTCTGGGTTGGACTTGGTGATCCTGAGGGCCTTTTGCAGGCTGAATGGTTCTGTGGTTCTGTGAAAAAAGGTCTGCAGGATAAAAAACATAAGTAGAAGGTCTGCAGAAAAAGGATTCTGCCAGGCAGGAAATGAAGGGGTTAACAGCTGCCACATTCCTTTTGAGAGCAACTGTGTGCCACTCACTGTTTGCACTCAGTGTCTGCTTAACACTTCACTCATCATTCATCTCCCTGACTCACTTTATTCCGGGGTGTTCCTTTTTTCCAGCTCTTTACTTTGGTGCAGCAATACTGGAAGCCTTTGTGGCGGTGCTGTGTGCTCAGCCACACACACCAAGTCAGCAGAGGGGCTTTCTCCTCCTGGCTTTGTTTCTTGCAGAGTTAGGTTCAATTAGCCCACTTAAAGCCCTGGAACGAGTGTCCTTCCCGACCTTCAGGCCAGGGTGTTTCTAGAGAACGATTTAACTAGATGGAACTGCAGGCAGAAGTAGAGAGAGATGGCAGTGTGGCAGTGTCTTGCTTACTGTCCAGCTGAACAAACTCTACTAATTAAACCAAGCAGAACCCAGTTCAGGAGGAGACTTGATAGGGTGCTTGGTGCCATGTTTTAGTTGATAAGGTGGTGTTGGATGATAGGTTGGACACAGTGATATTGAAGGTCTCTTCCAACCTGGTTTATTCTAGTCTATTCTATTCTAATTGGTGATGCAGAGCCCATTGTGCCACCTATTATATGCTACACGTGGAAGCCTCTTTTGCTTGCTTGCTTGTTTGTTTGTTTAGAGAGCATTTTAACCCAAGTTTTCTCTACTGCTATCAAAATAATTCACAGATTCATAGAATACCAGGTTGGAGGGGACCTTGAGGGTCAGCTGGTCCAACCTTTCACAGGATGTCAGGGGTGGGAAGAGACCTAAGGAGATCATCAAGTCCAATCCCCCTGCCAGAGCAGGACCCTAATAGAATCCAGCAGAGGTCACACAGGAACACATCCAGGTGGGACTTGAATGTCTCCAGAGAAAGAGGCTCCACAAGCTCTCTGGGCAGCCTGCTCCCGTGCTCTGTGAGCCTCACAGTGAAGAAGTTCTTCCTCATGTTGAGGTGAAATACGATACAATACAATACAATACAATACAATACACCAGGTTGGAAGAGACCTTCAAGATCATTGTTTCCAGCCTATCAACCAATCCAACCCACCTAAACAACTCAACCATGGCACCAAGCACCCCATCAAGTCTCCTCCTGAACACCTCCAGTGATGGTGACTCCAGCACCTCCCCGGGCAGCCCATTCCAATGGGCAATCACTCTCTATGTATAGAACTTCTTCCTAACATCCAGCCTGAACCTGCCCTGCTGGAGCCTCCTGTGCTGTAGTTTCTATCCATTGCCACTTGTCCTGTGACAGGGAGCAAGTGAGCAGAGCCTGTCCCCTCCCTCCTGACCCCCAGCCCTCAGATATTGATAAACATTCATTAAATCCCCTCTCACTCTTCTCCTCTCCAGACTGTTCAGCCCCAGTCTCTCAGCCTCTTCTCACCAGGCAGTGCTCCACTCCCTCTAATCAATGAGTTCCCTGCTCCTGCTGGCCACACTATTCCTGATGCAGGCCAGGATTTCTTTGGGCTGTGCTCCAGCCCCCTCCCCAGCTTTGTTGCCCTTCTCTGGACACATTCCATCATCTCAACATCTTTCTTGAATGAAAGGTCCCAGACCTGGACACAGGACTCAAGGTGTGGCCTAACCAGTGCTGAGTACAGGGGCAGAATGACCTCCCTTAGTTGTCAGGAGGAGTTATGTATGAGGTGATAGGTTGGACTTGATGATCTCTGAGGTCTTTTCCAGCCTGGTTGATTCCACGATTTTACTGAGAAAATCCAACTGGTTTTGGTTCTTCATCACATTTATTAACTTTTCAGGATAAAGAGAGAGAGAGAAAAAATAGCAAGGAAAAGGAGAAAATGCACAGAGGTCCCCTGACTGTTTAAGTGAATATAAGCAAGCCACATCCCCTCTCCTTTTGGATTCCAAACTGCTGCATCCAAATGTGCTCTGATGGCTGTTTAAATGACTGTTTATGAAACTCATCAACAGCCTTGAATGTGTGACTCTAATCCGTTTATCTGCAGCCCTGAAAAGGCAGCTCAGAAGTAAAACTGATAGGATACGCTTTGAAGAGCCACAGATCCTCTGCACAGGATCAGTTAATGAACCAGGATCTGGGGGATGTTTCCACATGCAACTGTTTTGAAAGTGAACCAAGGAACAGAAATTCTCTTTTTTTCAGAAGGATTCATTACAAGCCTTTCAGTGGTTTGAAAAGGAATTTAGCAGAGGAGAAGAGCTTGTTAGGGGGTTGCCTTATTTATGTTGGGTCTAAATCATGCAGCGGAGTCTGTCAGCACAGAGCAAAATCACCCCCAACGTTGCTCTCAGTGTCTGTACAGAGCATTTTATGACTCAACACCTATTCAGCACCGCAGCGTTTGGCACCCAGTTCCTAACACAGTAATTACAGGAGAGGGCTGGGTTGACAAACAGAAGCAAGACAAGCTAATGCGCATAGCAGTGTGGCGCTGATTCCGCCCGCAGCTGTCAGGCGTTTCCCCACCTGCTGGCGTTCAGCACCAAAGCCACAGTGCCTGAGCTGCTCTGCTCTGGCAGAGTGCATCACAGGAGGTTTCCACCAAACCCACTGGCAGTTTGCTTTATTTGTTGCTGTGCATCTCCTCCTTGAACTTGGGCTGAGGCGTGGGCTGCAGCAAGAGAAGCAGAGCCAGTGGGGCCAGGGAAGAGATTCTGCCCCTCTGCTCTGCTCTGCTGAGACCACACCTGGAGCTCTGGGTCCAGTTTTGGAGCCTCTGTGCCAGGAAGGATCTGGAGGTGCTGGAAGGTGTCCAGAGAAGGGCCACGAGGGTGAGCAGAGGGCTGGAGCTGCTCTGCTCTGAGGACAGGCTGAGAGAGTTGGGGCTGCTCAGTTTGGAGACAAAGCTCTGAGCAGACCTGATTGTGGCCCTCCAGTATCTGCAGGGGGCTCCAAGAAAGCTGGAGAGGGACTTTTGAGGGTGTCAGGGAGTGATAGGACTGGGGGGATGGAGCAAAACTAGAAATGGGGAGATTGAGATTGAATGTTAGGAAGAAGTTGTTCCCCATGAGGGTGGTGAGAGCCTGGCACAGGTTGCCTAGGGAGCTGGTGGAAGCCTCCTGCCTGGAGGTGTTTGCAGTTGTGGAGTCTCCTTCTCTGGAGACTTTCAAAACCCACCTGGAAATGTTCCTGTGCAACCTGATCTAGATGCACCTGCTTTAGCAGGTGACTGCACTCAGTGATCTCCAGAGGCCCTGTTCTGTGGTTCTCTAATTCTTTCAACAGTCTCAGTGAAAAATTCTCTCCCAACATTTACAAAGTCTTCTGTTCCACTGAAAGCAGTGTTGGTGACATTCATCCTACTGAGCTCAAACCTTCAGTGTGGATGCTGATGGAGAGGGTAGGGGATAGGATAGGATAGGATAGGATAGGATAGGATAGGATAGGATAGGATAGGATAGGATAGGATAGGATAGGATAGGATGGAGTGGAGTGGAGTGGAGTGGAGTGGAGTGGAGAGGAGTGGGTGGAGTGGAGTGGAATGAAATGGAATAGAATAGAATAGAACTAACCAGGTTGGGAAAGACCTCAGAGATCAAGTCCAAGCTATCATCCAACACCACCTAATCAACTCAACCATGGCACGAAGTGCCTCATCCAGGCTCTTTTTAAACACCTCCAGGGATGGTGACTCCACCACCTCCCTGGGCAGCACATTCCAATGGCCAATCTCTCTTGCTGGGAAGAACTTCTTCCTAACACCCAGCCTGAACCTCCCCTGGCACAGCTTGAGACTGTGTCCTCTTGTTCTGGTGCTGGTTGCCTGGCAGAAGAGACCAACCCCCACCTGGCTACAACCTCCCTTCAGATAGTTGAGATCTTGTCTTTCTTGACTGATGACAGGTGAAGCCAAATGAAATGTCTTAATTTCCTCAGTCTAGATGAGGTGAAATCCACGTGTCAAGGTGGTGTCTTCCATTTCCCTCTTCCCTGGGCATTGAACTGTGGCCCTTCAGGGTGACTTAAATGATTTGAGACCGAACCAAATGGAAATGAGATGTGTCTCGTCGGTGTTTGAAGGTGGAAGTGGCTATCTGTCACAGCACACACAGCAGGCTGCAGAAGGACAGCTCAAATTTAATAACATGGGGTTGTGTGAAACTGCAGAACATAACTGCTCTGGATGAACTAATTGGATAATAAAGGCAGTGGGATTGAGCAGTCTGTTCATGAGCATGTGCCTAACCCCTGCTGGGAGGAGGGCTGGACACGATGACCTTTGAGGGTCCCTTCCAACCTGATGCAACCTATCAGTCTGCACAGACCCACAAGTTTGTCTTTATGCTGCCTACATCTAGAAGAGTTCTCTTCCAGTACCTGAAGAGGCTCTACCAGGGTGGAGAGAGACTGTTTCCCAAGGCCTGCAGTGATAGGATGAGGGGCAGTGGTTAGAAATTAGAGAAGAGCAGATTGAGACTGAATTAGAGAAGGGCAGGTTTAGATGGAATGTTAGGAACAAGTTCTGCACCAGGAGGGTGGTGGAACACAGGAACATGTTGCCCAGGGAGGTATTTAAGCCTCATGCCTGGAGATACTCAAGGTGAGGCTCAACAAGGCTCTGGCCAACCTGATCTAATTGAATGCCCTTGCTACCTGCAGAGGGGGTTGGACTAGATGAGCTCTGGAGGTCCCTTCCAACCCAACCCATTCTATGATTCTTTATCTAGAAGAGGTTTCTATATCTAATATGTTTTCTTGATATGAGAACTAGACTCTGCTCAAACAGAGTCACAGAATCACGGAATGTATTTGGTTGGAAGAGACCTTCAAAATCATCCCTCCCAACCTTAGACCAAGCACTGAAGGGGCAACACTAAACCATGTCCCTAAGCATGATGTCCACAGGCTGCTCAAATACTTCCAGGGATGGTGACTCCAGCCCTGCCCTGGGCAGACCGTTCCAATGTTTGAGTGCCCTTTCAGTGAGCATCTTTCCTTGTATCTGGCTTAAACCTCCCCTGGTGCAGCTTGGAACCATTTTAACTTGGAGAAGAGGAGGCTCAGGGGAGACCACCTTGCTCTCTCCAACTCCCTGAAGGGAGGTTGTAGCCAGATCTCTTCTCCCAGGCAGCCAGCACCAGAACAAGAGGGCACAGTCTCAAGCTGTGCCAGGGGACATTTAGGATGGATATTAGGAAGAAGTTCTTCCCAGAATGAGTAATTTGCCATTGGAATGTGCTGCCCAGGGAGGTGGTGGAGTCACCATCCCTGGAGGTGTTTAAAAAGAACCTCGATGAGGCCCTTGGTGCCATGGTTTAGTTGATTAGATGGTGTTGGGTGATAGGTTGGACTTGATGATCTCTGAGGTCTCTTCCAACCTGGCCTATTCTATTCTATTCTATTCTATTCTATTCTATTCTATTCTATTCTATTCTATTCTATTCTATTCTATTCTATTCTATTCCATTCCATTCCATTCCATTCCATTCCATTCCATTCCATTCCATTCCATTCCATTCCACTGTATTCTATTATCCTATCCTATCCTATCCTATCCTATCCTATCCTATCCTATCCTATCCTATCCTATCCTATCCATTTCCCCTAGTCCTGTGGCTGGCCACCAGACAGAGGAGGCTGCCCCCTCTTCTAGAACTGCACATGGTGATGTTGCTGAGCTTCAGAGACAAGTGTGGGGAGGGAGGAACCTCTTCTCTTTCTTCTCTTTGCTCAGAGAGCTGCTGCCTAGTGAACACAGTCAGTGGCAGGGCTGGGTGATGCAGTGCCATCCACATTCATGCCTGCTTGGACACACGCAGGGAGAGAAGGCTGATTCCTGCCACATGCTGTGTGGCTCCCCAGAGAAGAATCAGATCTTGCTGTAGGCAATGTTTAACAGCACCACCAAAGCCATCATTTCAAGTTTTATTGATCTAGGCCATTCTGCTTTACAGAACAGCTTTAGCTTTGCCCCAAGGAAAGATCAGCTCTGCACAAACCACTCTCTGCTGTTACTAACTGAGACGACAAACACAGGCAGTATGCTCAAGAACTTCACCATCCTCGCTTGCAGATTTACTCTTACAGCAGGGTTCTTCCAGAGAGGGTTGGGGCTGTTCAGTCTGGGGAAGAGAAGGCTCTGAGGAGACCTTATTGTGGCCTTCCAGGATCTGGAAGTGCCCACAAGAAAGCTGGGGTCAATTGTGCGCTTGCAGCCCAGAAAGCAACCTGGGCTGCATCAAGAGAAGCAGAGCCAGCAGGACCAGGGAGGGGATTCTCCCCCTCTACTCCACTCTGCTGAGACCCCACCTGGAGTTCTGTGTCCAGTTCTGGAGCCTCTGTGCCAGGAAGGATCTGGAGGTGCTGGAAGGTGTCTGGAGAAGGGCCATGAGGATGAGCAGAGGGCTGGAGCTGCTCTGCTGTGAGGAGACTGAGGGAGTTGGGGTTGTGCAGGCTGGAGATGAGAAGGCTCCCAGGAGACCTAATTGTGGCCTTCCAGGATCTGCAGCAGGCTCCAAGAAAGCTGGGAAGGGACTTTTGAGGGTGTCAGGGAGGGATAGGACTGGAGGGAATTGAACGAGGATAGAAGAGGGGAGATTGGCTGTGAGGAAGAAGTTGTTGCCCATGAGGGTGGTGAGAGCCTGGCACAGGCTGCCCAGGGAGGTGGTGGAAGCCTCCTGCCTGGAGGTGTTTGCAGCCAGGCTGGATGTGGCTGTGAGCAACCTGCTGCAGTGTGAGGTGTCCCTGGCCATAGCAGGGGGGTTGGAGCTGGCTGCTCCTTGAGGTCCCTTCCAACCCTGACAATTCCATGATTCTATCATTCCTGTCCTTCAGCTGTACATTTAGATATTTACATAGGAGACATCTGAGCTGCTGCTCCACCCAGTGAAAATCTGCTCAACAGAGTGAGTCAGTGAAGTCCAGGGACTTAGCTGACCAAGTGTAAGTGTCAGGTTTGGGCTAAGAGGAATAGCTCTCTAAGCTCCCCTGAAGGCATTGGTAGCCTATCTACCTAACTTGGTTGTGGCTGCCTGTGTTTCCTGCCCTTACATTTCAGTCTGTGAAGCTGAAGCTCATTCACATCCATTCACACCTCACACTAAGTCTGAACCTTGTGCTTTACCCAAAAGAACCACAGGGAATACTTTAGTTTGGTATTTCTCACGTGTTTGAAGGCTGTTGCCACTTTCACCCTCAGTTCACTTCTTTCTGACCTATGTAACCTCAGGGTTTTTTTAGCATCTCCCCATAGTTCCTATTTTCTACAGGTGTGGTTGTTCTCATTGCTGTCTTCTGGAGCATCTTGAGCATCTTCACAGCTTTTGAATGCTAGGAACAAGTTCTTTAACAGGAGGGTAGTGGAACACTGGAACAGGTTGCCCAGGGAAGTGGTTGAGGGCCCCATCCTTGGAGATATTCAGGGTGAAGCTCAACAGGGCTCTGGGGAATATGATGTAGTTGAGGATGCCCCTGCTGATTTGCAGAGGGGGTTGGACTGGATGACCTTTGGGGTCCCTTCCAACCCAGACCATTCTGTGATTCCTGAAGCGCCTGAACTAAACCAGGTAAACTATTTCAGCTGAAGTTTGACTCTGGAAAGACTCCTAAGTGGATGGCCTCTTTACATGGCCTCTTTGTTCAGCCTAGTACAGCTTTGAGTGTTCATGAATGCTTAACATGAATTCCACCAATACTTGATTTTTTTCCCCCATGGAGCAAAATGAGTTCAGTAGAAGTAGATGCCATCCAGAGGCTCCTGGACAGGCTGGAGGGGTAAGCTGAGGAGAATCTCATGAGGTTCAATAAGACAAAGTGTAAAGTCCTGAGCAGGGGAGGAGTTTTCCTTCAGTTTGATAAGACACTTAATCTGAAGAGAAAGATGAAACTGAAGACATGATCACACCCTTGATTGTTTCCTTGCTGGATGTTAGGAACAATTTCTTTCCTGCAAGAGTGGAGAGGCTTTGGAACAGGCTGCCCAAGGAGGTGGTGTAGCACTTTGGGACGTGGTTTAGTGGGCAGGGTGGTGTTGGGTTGGTGATTGAACTTGATGATCTTAGAGGTCTTTTCAAACCAAAATCATTCCATGATTCTGACATCCTGGGCAACTTCCAGCACAGTTTGTGTGACATGAACTAGCTAGCTACCAAGTAAGAGCTGTGGTGGGAAATGACACCTGAATCTACGGTGTGTGTCTGGGGTTGTCTCTCTTCCTGAATCAGAGCTTCCTCTTTAGCCTTATCCAGTTCTTATGTATTTTGGTAGTCAATAGGAAAATCAACAGAGTTGCCCTGCTGCCCTGCTGGCAAAAATCTCCTGTCTGAGAGTTAAGGCTGCTTCAAAATCTGGTTTCAGCAGCTGATGCACCATGCTGGGGCTACGCTGACCGTGCTCTTCTCAGTGTCTCTCTGGCCAAATCCTGGAGGCTCATAGCACTGACATCTGCCTAACCAGAAATATCCATTTGGTGTCCCAGCTTGCTACTACTTGATGCCTCATGATGCCTTTGCAAGAACTGAGAAAGGCATGAAGAGCAAGTAGAGGCTGTGCAGAAGGTTAAAAGCAAGGCTAGCCGAAATCCAGGCTGACAGCAAAGCCTTCCTTTATCAGACATAGCAAGTGGCTTCCCCTCAGCTAATGTTGCATGCCCCCTGAAATACACAGGCTCACTTTGAAATGGGAATACCTTTATCAGGGAGAAAGTTTCAGAATAACACCTTTGGAAGTCTTTCATGGCCAGGAGGGAGCCGAGAATGTATTTGGAGTAGCCAAGGAGGAGCAATTTAGCAATTAAAATGCAGCCCGAACAAATGGAACGCCACAAAGCTAACAAGATTAGCAAGCCTGAGCCTTTGCTCCTATGCAGAAACATGTGGAAAATGATTTCTAATCCACAAAATGCTTGAAGGCTGTGTTTATAGGGGGGAGGGTGGGAAAAGAGAGGAATGGTGTGGGTGTATTTGCAAAGAGATATCTAATCTCTTACAGTCCAGATCCTGCTGGCGTGCTTAGCACCCTTTTGATCCTGGCTCTGAAGAGATTTTCTTCACAGCCATCATTGGGAAGCTATCTGCATCCCTATAAATGTCTCTCTCCATGCATAACAGCTAGAAAGCAACTCATCTGCATCCCATTTGCGAGGCCATGGTCAGCATCCATTTGATGTCTGTGGGTTTGGGGTTGAATTCTTCGTGGTTGAAATGCCTTCGTCGCTTGCAGGCCAGCAATCAGCACAGAGCTGCTGCTGTGCTCCAGCCTCCCCTGAAGGGGCTGAAACTGTAAGTGTGAAGAGAGATTCTACTGCATTCTCCTGAGAGAATGAAGCCAGAATTGGGTGTTCCAGAATACAGAATTAACCAGGTTGGAAAAAACCTCAGAGATCATCAAGTCCAACCTATCACCCATAGCCATCTAATCAACTAAACCATGGCACCAAGTGCCTCATCCAGGCTCTTCCTAAACACCTCCAGGGATGGTGACTCCACCACCTCCCTGGGCAGCACATCCCAAGGGCCAATCTCTCTTGCTGGGAAGAATTTCTTCCTCACATCCAGCCTAAAGCTCCCCTGGCACAGCTTGAGACTGTGTCCTCTTGTTCTGGTGCCGATTGTGTGGGAGAAGAGATCAACCCCCACCTGGCTACAACCTCCCTTCAGGTAGCTGAAAGGTTATAACTGTGTCCAGTTCTGGGCTCCACAGTTTAGGAAAGACTCACTCATGAAATGGTTAAAGGAAAGATGTTGAGTTGCTGGAAGGTGTCCAGAGAAGGGCAGCAAGGCTGGGGAGGGGTCTGGAGCACAGCCCTGTGAGGAGAGGCTGAGGGAGCTGGGGCTGCTTAGCCTGGAGAAGAGGAGGCTCAGGGGAGACCTTATTGCTCTCTACAATTATCTGCCATGGGCAGGGACACCTCAAACTAGATCAGGTTGCTCACAGCCACATCCAGTCTGGCCTTCAAAACCTCCAGGGATGAGGCTTCTATCTCCTTGGGCAACCTGTTCCAGTGTCTTACCATCCTCATGGTGATGAACAGGCAATCTCAATCTCCTCATTTCTAGTTTTGCTCCATCCCCCCAGTCCTATCACTCCCTGACACCCTCAAAAGTCCCTCCCCAGCTTCCTTGGAGCCCCCTTCAGATCCTGAAAAGCCACAATTAGGTCTCCTGGGAGCCTTCTCTTCTCCGGGCTCAACAACCCCAACTCCCTCAGTCTGTCCTCAGAGCAGAGCAGCTCCATCTCTCTGCTCACCCTTGTGGCCCTTCTCTGGACACCTTCCAGCACCTCCAGATCCTTCCTGTAATAGAGGCTCCAAAACTGGACACAGAGCTCCAGGTGGGGTCTGACCAGAGTGGAGTAGAGGGGGAGAATCACCATCTTCAACCTGCTGGCTGTGCTGCTCTTGCTGCAGCCCAGGCTCTGCTTGGCTCTCTGGGCTGCAAGTGCTCACTGCTGGCTCCTGCTGAGCTTCTCATTCCCCAGCACCCCCAGGTCCTTTTCTTCAGGGCTGCTCTCCAGCCAGTCCCTGCCCAGCCTATATCAGTGCTTGTGATTGCCCCGACCTGGGTGCAGGACCTTGCACTTGGTCTTGTTAGACCTCATGAGGTTGCCATGGGCTCACCTCTGCAGCCTGCCAAGGTCCCTCTGGATGTATTTCTTGTGTGTGAATCCTTGTGAAGAGTCCTTTCCTGGGCTCTGTTTTAATTATGGCAGAACATTAAAGGCTGTGCTTGCTGATTGCAAGTTTCTCTTGGCATAAAAAGTATCCCACAGCTGCCTTGAGATGCATTTCAGTGCAAGATATTTTCTGAACTTCATCATTCAGCTAGGAGTCAATGTAAAGGTCAATGCATTTATATGTAGCATTTTTAACTGAAATGGATAATCCAGATAGGAGCCAGTGTAAAGGTCCTTAATTAGAAATTATGGTAGCTGATCACAGCTGCTGATTGCTGTCTTCACATGCTGCTGCTAGCAGGGGAAAGGAAACCTGCACAAGTACCTGAAATCAGAACTGAGCAGTAAAGCACAAAGGATTGTCACATGAATAAGGACAGGTAACCTGCAGGAGGTTTATTTCTGGCCTTCCTCGTTGTAAGAATCAGTACAAGAACTCCTGGTTTACTACTCTGACTTTCTACATGTCCACAGCTGCTTCTGCACCAGGGGAGGTTTAGGCTGGAGGTTAGGAGGAAGTTCTACACAGAGAGAGTGATTGCCCATTGGAATGGGCTGCCCAGGGAGGTGGTGGAGTCACCATCACTGGAGGTGTTCAGGAGGAGGCTTGATGGGGTGCTTGGTGCCATGGTTTAGTTGTTTAGGTGGTGTTGGGTGATAAGTTGGACGTGATGATCTTGAAGGTCTCTTCCAACCTGGTTTATTCCATTCCATCCCATCCCATCCCATCCCATTCCATTCCATTCCATTCCATTCCATTCCATTCCATTCCATTCCATTCCATTCCATTCCATTCCATTCCATTCCATTCTCCCCCTTCTTCAGTTCTGGCTTGAGTGTGTGTTGGGTTTCCTGGTTTGTTTTCCCATCACAGTTCATAGATTCATACCTTCAGAGAATATTTTAGGTGTGAAAGGACCTTAAAGGCCATCTAGTACAGACCCCCCTGCCAAGGGCCGAGACACCTTCCACTACACCAGCTTGCTTAAGGATTCATGCAGCCTGGCCTTGAACAGCTCCAGGGAGGAGGCATCCACAGCCTGCCTGGGCAACCTGTTGCAGTGTCTCACCACCCTCACTGGGAAGAATTTCTTCTTAATCTCCAGTCTAAATCTCCACTTGTCCAGCTTCAGTCCATTCCCTCTCATCCTCTCACTACAAACCATGTAAAAGGTCCCTTCCCAATTTTCTTGCAGGTCCCCTTCAGGTACTGGAAGGTTTCTATAAGATCTGCCAGGAACCTTCTTCCCTCCAGGCTGAACAGCTCCAACTCTCTCAACCCATCCCCATAGGGGAGGTTCTCCAGCCCTCTGATCATCTTTGTGGCCAGCAGAAGCATGGAAGCAGCACTGGTCAGGCCACACCTTGAGTCCCGTGTCTGGTTCTGGGCTCCTCAGTTTAAGAAGGACTTTGAGACTCTTGAATGTGTCCAGAGAAGGGCAACAAGGCTGGGGAGGGGTCTGGAGCACAGCCCTGTGAGGAGAGGCTGAGGGAGCTGGGCTTGCTTAGCCTGGAGAAGAGGAGGCTCAGGGGAGACCTTCTTGCTCTCTGCAACTCCCTGAAGGGAGGTTGTAGCCAGGTAGGGCTTGGTCTCTTCTCCCAGGCAACCATCACCAGAACAAGAGGACACAGTCTCAAGCTGTGCCAGAGGAGGTTTATGCTGGATGTGAGGAAGAAATTCTTCCCAGTGAGAGAGATTTGCCTTTGGGATGTGCTGCCCAGGGAGGTGGTGGAGTCCCCATCCCTGGAGGTGTTTAAGAAGAGCCTGGATGAGGCACTTGGTGCCATGGTTGAGTTGATGGTGCTGGGTGCTAGGTTGGACTTGATGATCTCTGAGGTCTTTTCCAACCTGCTTAATTCTGTATTCTGTATTCCGAGAGTTTGAATAGTGAGCTGGAGTGCCTTCAGTGAGTTAGAAAATTAAAAGGAGCTTATGCTCCGAAAGCCACCAGCAGCACATTATGGCTCTAATCCAACAAATATTTGTGCCTGCATGGAACTTTTCTCCCATGAATAAGATTAATAAGATATCTAATTAGGATTTGGAACCCAGGAATCTCTGGGAAGGAGCTCTGAAGAGGCAGGACAGACACAGCTGACAGCATGGCCTTTGTGCTTGCTGTATTAACGCTCACCTAACCAGAAATGCTGTGGAGATTATAGTTTGCTTATGAGTGTGCAGGAAGAGAGTTTGGCCTCGATTATGCCTCTCTCTTCTTCCTTTATATTCTGTTTCAGATCTGATTTTATTTCACTTTCCTCTGTTTTGCCACAGAGAACATGAATTCTGTGCAAAACACTTGCATGATTTAATTAGGTCTGCATTTTCCACTACATTTGTTAACTCCAAGGCACACAAAATGATTTTATGTGAAGTACAGCAGAAGGAAATGTTTTTGGTATTGTGATGCCACAGCTCACATCTCCTACAAAGAGAGGCTGAGGGAGTTGGGGTCGTGCAGTCTGGAGAGGAGAAGGCTCCCAGGAGACCTAATTGTGGCCTTCCAGTATCGGCAGGGGGCTCCAAGAAAGCTGGGGAGGGACTTTGGAGGGTGTCGGGGAGGGATAGGACTGGGGGGAATGGAGCAAAACTAGAAGTGGGGAGATTGAGATTGGATGCGAGGAAGAAGTTGTTCCCCATGAGGGTGGTGAGAGCCTGGCACAGGTTGCCCAGGGAGGTGGTGGAAGCCTCATCCCTGGAGGTCTTTAGGGCCAGGCTGGATGTGGCTGTGAGCAACCTGCTGTAGTGTGAGGTGTCCCTGGCCATGGCAGGGGGGTTGATGATTAACTGGCTGCTCCTTGAGGTCCCTTCCAACCCTGACATTTCCATCATTCTAGGAATGCCTAAAAAGAGGAAGACAACCTCTAATTCTCAGTGGTTTATGTTGCACTGTTTTTTTGGCTTCTCAAAAGTTTTATTTTCAATAATGATGATGATGATGATGATAATGATAATAATAATAATAATAATAATAATAATAATAATAATAATAATAATAAAACCTACCTTTGGAACATAACTTGAAAATCTTAATTTTAAGGTGTTGATAGTCAATTTTAAGGTCTTGATAATCAGTTTTAAGGTCTTGATAGTTAGTTTAAAGACCTTGATAGTCAATTTTAAGATCTTGATAGCCAGTTTTAAGGTCTTGATAGTTAAAGACCTTGATAGTCACTTTTAAGACCTTGATAGTCACTTTTAATATCTTGATAGTCAATTTTAAGATCTTGAAAATCAGTTTTAAGGTCTTGATAGTTAGTTTTAAGACCTTGATAGTCACTTTTAATATCTTGATAGTCAATTTTAAGATCTTAATAGTCAAATTTATTTTCTTGATAGTCACTTTTAATACCTTGATAGCCAATTTTAAGACCTTGATAGCCAGTTTTAAGGTCTTGATAGTTAGTTTTAAGACCTTGATAGTCACTTTTAAGACCTTGATAATCAGTTTTAAGACCTGGACAGTCAGTTTTAAAGACCATGATAGTCAATTTTAAGACCTTGATAGTCAATTTTAAGTCCTTGATAGTCACTTTTAAGTCCTTGATAGTAAATTTTAAGACCTTGAGAGTCAATTTTAAGACCTTTATAGTCAATTTTAAGATCTTAATATCAATTTTAAGATCTTAATAGTCACTTTTAAGATCTTGATAGTCACTTTTAAGACCTTGATAGTCCAATTTAAGATCTTGATAGTCAGTTTTAAGAGCTTGATAGTCAGTTTCAAGATGTTGCTAGTCACTTTTAAGGGCTTGATATTCAGTTCTAAGATCTTGATGGCCTGTGTCCACAGACACTCACCTGCACATGCCCAGAACAAATGAAGGGAAGATAATCTTGCATAATCATCTTGGGTTTACGAACTTGCAGTGCTTCATCACATTTATTGTCAGAGGAGCTGACAGGAGATTGAGGCTGCTGCATATCTCATTTCACAACATGCCTGGTATGAAATTGCCTGCTGTGCTCCTGCAGGTTCTGTTCTGCTGGCTGGCTGAGGTGCAGCTGGAGGTTTTTGCCAGTGACAGTTTAATCCCTGGATCAGTGTACTTCCATTCTTTAAGCCAGTGCAATGCAGTTATTCTGTGTTTAATGGCATCATTACTATTTGTCCCAGCAGATATGATCTTAAATTATGTGCAGTCAGAGGCAGGCAAAACCATGACACATCCTACTCCTTGCCTGCCCACAGCAGAATTTCACTGGGAATATTCACCCTGCTGGTCAGGCATTCCATCACAGCAAGTGACAGCATTGGTTAATAGGTGTTTGATATCAATAACAAATCATTTACATCTTCAGCGTTTGCATGATGATACCATTCTGCTATAGAAGTCATCTGATTTGGCCTTCCATTAAGATGTGACATGATTTACAGAGGCATAATAAGAAGTCTGCACAAGAGAAGACTGAGAGGGGATTTCATCAGTGTTGATGAATATCTGAGGGCTGGCAATGAGGCTGGTGAGAGGCCCTGAGCACAAGCCCTACGAGGAGAGGCTGAGGGAGCTGGGATTGTTTAGCCTGGACAAGAGAAGGCTCAGGGGAGACCTCATTGCTGTGTACAGCTACCTGAAGGGAGGTTGTAGCCAGGTGAGGGTTGGTCTCTTCTCCCAGGCAATCAGCACCAGAACAAGAGGACACAGTCTCAAGCTGTGCCAGGGGAGGTTTAGGCTGGAGGTGAGGAGAAAGTTCTTCACTGAGAGAGTTGTTGGTCCCTGGAATGTGCTGCCCAGGGAGGTGGTGGAGTCACCATCCCTGGAGGTGTTCAAAAGGGGATTGAATGTGGCACTTGAAACCGTGGTCTAGTAGACATGAGGTCTGCAGTGACAGGTTGGACTTGATGATCTTTGAGGTCTCTTCCAACCTTGGTAATTCTGTGATTCTGTGACAGGGGACAGGCTCTGCTCACTTGCACCCTGGGATAGGAAAAGGAGCAATGGATATAAGCTGCAGCACAGGAGGTTCCACCTCAACATGAGGAGGAACTTCTGCACTGGGAGCCTCACAGAGCCCTGGAGCAGGCTGCCCAGAGAGTTTGTGGAGTCTCCTTCTCTGGAGCCTTTCAAGCCCCATCTGGATGTGTTCCTGTGTGACCTGTGCTGGATGCTGTGGTCCTGCTCTGGCAGGGGGCTTGGAATCTTTGGATCTCTTTGGGTCCCTTCCAAACCCTGACATCCTGTGAGCCTGTGATAAAGAAACGTCCTAGGCTCCTCCTATTACCCATTTATCACCTACAGAACAGCATCTCTGCTCCTTTTATTTCATTTCATTCTTTTCCTTTTAATCTTAAACAATGAGATATCAGCAGTGAATTCCAATAGGTGATGCTTTATGACATGCTGGATAATTGATGGGAAACTCTGCTGTGTCCCAAAGGGCATTGAATTTGCTTTGGAGAAGATGCTTACCAGCAAAAAAAGCCCCAAGAAAGCATTGAGACAGAAGATGCTGGGGTGTAGGTTTTCTGCCAGGACTTCATTATTCTTCTTGCATGTTTGCACTAGGATATCACTTTTAATTATGCAACAGTCAGGAATTCTGCAAGAATTCTGCTTGACTCAATTCTCATGAGGAAACAAATCAGCAAATTAAGTTGTGAATCTGTTTGTAGTCTATACCTTATTATCTGCTAATAATCCTCCTCTGATGAAACACTGAAGCTTTATTTTTGTTCCCCTGCAATGTACATAGAATCATAGAATTGTCAGGGTTGGAAGGGACCTCAAGGATCATCCAATTGCAAGCCCCCTGCCATGGCCAGGGACACCTCACACTGCAGCAGGTTGCTCACAGCCACAGCCAGCCTGGCCTGAACAGCCTCGAAGCATGAGGCTTCCACCACCTCCCTGGGCAACCTGTGCCAGGCTCTCACCAACCTCATGGGTAACAACTTCTTCCCAACATCCAATCTGAATCTCTCCACCTCTAGTTTTGTTCCATTCCCCCCAGTCCTATCCCTCCCTGACACCCTCAAAGTCCCTCCCCAGCTTTCTTGGAGCCCCCTGCAGATCCTGGAAGGCCACAATTAGGTCTCCTGGGAGCCTTCTCATCCCCA
Source organism: Picus viridis (assembly GCA_033816785.1). Taxonomy (NCBI): domain Eukaryota; kingdom Metazoa; phylum Chordata; class Aves; order Piciformes; family Picidae; genus Picus; species Picus viridis. The sequence continues at coordinate 2,983,259 of CM066576.1, read as the reverse complement.
GACTGCACAACCCCACCTCCCTTAGTCTGTCCACAGAGCAGAGCAGCTCCAGCCCTCTGCTCATCCTCATGGCCCTTCTCTGGACACCTTCCAGCACCTCCAGCACCTCCAGATCCTCCCTGGAATAGAGTCTCCAGAACTGGACACAGAGCTCCAGGTGTGGTCTCAGCAGAGGAGAGCAAAGCAGAGCAGAGGGGGAGAATCCCCTCCCTGGCCCTGCTGGCTCTGCTTTTCTCACTGCAGCCCAGGATGTGATTTGCTTTCTGGGCTGCAAGTGCACACTGCTGGCTCCTGTTGAGCTCCTCGGATTTCCCTTGCAGAAGGAGGTAGCAAGGGAGAGAATTAGTGCATTCTGGTGGTGAAGAAAAGAGCAGCTGCAGAGAAATGTCATATTGAGATCAATGTGACCATTACAATATTTGCATTTTTGTCTCCTTAGTGCACTATAAATAATTGCATCGAGTTATCTTTGCTTCTCTTTGTACCTCAGTGCAGCAGCAGTGCCATCTAATGTTCTAATTAATCTGCAGTGTCTTCCAAGTCAGCCTTTCAACAGCAACAGAAGAGGGGAAGGGGGGGAAAAAAAAAAAAGGAAAGGAAATGCTTCCAGGAATGATGAACTTGGCTGAAGTCCAACTGATCCTGTGGCTGCTGCTTAAATAATCTCTTGGCTTTTTATGGCACCATAATCGAGTTAAGAAAATCTGGACAAGATATTTGGAGTCAATCAAGGGCTCCATTTTTGCTTTTCAAATGCTGAACAGGTGCAAGTGGGACACATTCAGAAAGGGTCATTAGGCACAACTTGCTTTGTGGAAGGTGGAGCCAACATCTGTGCTTGTTTTCCCAGCTACAAAAGAGCAGACCTCCCGAGGAAGTGTGAGCAGGCTCCGAAATGGGCGAAGCAAGCAGCGGGGCTGAAGCAAGCATTCAGGTTCAAGGCTTTCCCTGCTCGTAGCAATTAGCATGTGAAAGAAGGCAACAGCAAAAAGAAAAGCATGATCAAGCTTTTTTTCTTTCTTTATTTCCACCCCCCACCCCCTTTTCTCTTGAGGTAGAGAAGGAGGAGTCTGATTTAATTAAGAAGGACATTAAACTCCCAGCCCCTACCTAATCAAATATTAACTGTATTCACAACAAGCAAATGCTAATCGTTTCGCAGTGATTTAAAGGCTTCCCCTCTCCTAGCCAGCAGGGCCAGGGAGGGGATTCTCCCCTCTGCTCTGCTGAGACCACACCTGGAGAGCTGCCTCCAGTTCTGGAGCCTCTGCTACGGGAAGGATCTGGAGGTGCTGGAAGGTGCCCAGAGAAGGGCCACAAGGATGAGGAGAGAGCTGGAGCTGCTCTGCTCTGAGGACAGACTGAGGGACTTGGGATTGTGCAGTCTGGAGAAGAGAAGGCTCCAAGGAGACTTAATTGTGGCCTTCCAGGATCTGAAGGGGGCTCCAGGAAAGCTGGGGAGGGACTTTTGAGGGTGTCAGGGAGGGATAGGACTGGGGGGATGGAACAAAACTGGAAATGGGGAGATTGAGATTGGCTGTGAGGAAGAAGTTGTTCCCCATGAGGGTGGTGAGAGCCTGGCACAGGTTGCCCAGGGAGGTGGTGGAAGACTCCTGCCTGGAGGTGTTTGCAGCCAGGCTGGCTGTGGCTGTGAGCAACCTGCTGCGGTGTGAGGTGTCCCTGGCCATAGCAGGAGGGCTGGAACTGGCTGATCCTTGAGGTCCCTTCCAACCCTGACAATTCCATGATTCTATCATTCCTGTCCTTCAGCTGTACATTTAGATCTTTACATAGGGGACATCTGAGCTGCTGCTCCACCCAGTGAAAATCTGCTCAACAGGGTGAGTCAATGGAGTCCAGGGACTTAGGTGACCAAGTGTAAGTGTCAGGTTTGGGCTAAGAGGAATAGCTCTCTAAGCTCCCCTGAAGGTATTGGTAGCCTATCTACCTAACTTGGTTGTGTGGAGGTGTTTGCAGCCAGGCTGGATGTGGCTGTGAGCAACCTGCTGTAGTGTGAGGTGTTCCTGCCAATGGCAGGGGGGTTGGGACTGGATACTCCTTGAGGTCTCTTCTCACCCTAACAACTCTATGATTCCAGCTGCTTGGATTTGTTCACAGTGCCTTTGATTGTGTGTGTGTTTGGTTTGGTTGGGTTGTGTTGTGTTGTGTTTGTTTTTTCCCCTAACCCCCACCCTGTTCTTAGTTTACCCTTCAGCTGTTCTGTCTTTTCACCACTGGCTGCCAGGACCCTCCTGCAGCAGCTCTTTATGACACCATTTTGTATTTTATACCCTAGCAAATGAAAAAGGATTTTGTGTAACTGGAGTAGAACCAGGTTCTTAAATCACCAGGTGACAGCTTCTGCTCTCAGTGAGACACCCGCAGGTATCAGAAGTCTGTGGGGTTTTGGCTCTTTTGTTGGCTCAGACAAAGAGATTTCACTTGATGTGCTGCAGCTATGAGCTTGCAGTTTGAATGGGATCCTTCTACAGAGTTGTTGTCAACTTTCCTTCTTCACATGTTTGTTTAATAAGCTGTTGATTTAGATGTATTGCTAACTGGAGGCAGAGTAGCTGGAAAGCTGCCCTGCAGAGAAAGAATTGAGGGTGCTGGTAGACAGTGAGTTGAACTTGAGCCATGGTGTGCACAGGTGGCCAAAAAGGCCAAGAGCGTCCTGGCCTGGATCAGCGATAGTGTGACCAGCAGGATCAGGGAAGTGATTGTCCCTCTGCACTTTGCACTGGTGAGTCCACACCTTGAGTCCTCTGCTCTGTTTTAGGGCCCCCACAAGAAGGACCCTGGGGAGCTGAAGGGTGACAAAGTTGGTGAAGGGTCTGGAGAACTGGACTGGGGAGGAGCAGCTGAGGGAGCTGGGGTTGTTTAGTCTGGAGAAGAGGAGGCTGAGGGGAGACCTTCTGGCTCTCCACAACTCCCTGAGAGGATGCTGGAGTGAGGTGGGGTTGATATCTTCTTCAGTGAGAAGTGATAGGATGAGAGAAAATGGCCTCAAGCAGCACCAGGTGAGACTTAGGTTGGATATTAGGAAAACAATCTCTACTGAGAGAGTGATGGAGCATTGGACCAGGCTGCCCTGAGAGGTGGTTACATCCCTGGAGGTGTTGAAAAAAGCCATGTAGAGCTGGTGATTTGGTGCATGGTTTAGTGGTCATGGTGCTGTTGGGTTGCTAATTGGACTTGATGATATTAGAGGACTTTTCCCACCTTAATGATGCTATGATTTATAGATCCTGCTTGGCCTTGGCACTGCAATGGATTCTGAAGCCAGTGAGATCACAGAGCAGAACCAAGCATAGATGAAAATCTATTAAGCATTGTGTCCAGGCCTGCTTTCTCAGAGTCACAGAATGTCAGGGATCGGAAGGAACCTTGAGAGATTGATACAACCCTCCTGCCAGAGCAGGATCTCCCAGGGCAGGTCAGACAGAAACATGTCCAGGCAGCTTTTGAGTACCTCCAGAGAAGGAGACTCCATCACCTCTCTGGGCAGCCTGCTCCAGGGCTCTGGCACCCTCAAGTGAAAGTTCTTCCTTCCGTTCCTGTGGAACCTCCTCTGCTCCAGCTTGCATCCTTTGCCCCTTGTCCTGTCCTTGGACATCCCTGATCAGAGCCTGGCTCCATCCTCCTGACACTGCCCTGCACATCTTTATCAACATGAACGAGGTTCCCCCCTCAGGCTCCTCTGCCTCAAGCTCCCTCAGCCTGGCCTCAGCAGGGAGGTGTTCCACTCCCTTTTCTTCATGGGTTTGCATGGAACACACAAGCACAGGCTACTTGTTTTAGCTGACTCTGTAGTGTCAGGTGTTACAACCAAAGGCTCTTTCCTCTCCCTGGTAGGCCAGGAGGGCATGCTGGTTTGTGTGGCACTTGGCTATCATCTCATCCATCCTTTTGGCACTCGGGAGGCTGCATGGCTTTGTGCAACTGGCAGTGCTCAAACACATTTCACATCCCAGTCTGGAAGGTGGTGGCTCACTTATCAAATTGTTCAGTCTCACTGCCAAGATTTTGCTTGAACCCTCCTTGTTGCCAGCAAGCTTTACACTGCATTTAACACAGTGTTCTATTTTTGATTGCTTTTTTCTTTCTTTTTCCCCTGTCCCTTCCCTTTGGTTATTTAAAATTGAAGTAGATAAAACCCCTTCCATTTCCATGTGTCTTCATCTTAGAATCATAGAATGGAATAAACAGGTTGGAAGAGACCTTCAGGATCATCGTGTCCAGCCTATCATCCAACACCACCTAGTCAACTAAACCATGCAACCAAGCACCCTATCAAGTCTCCTCCTAAACACCTCCAGTCTCCTCCACCACCTCCCTGGGCAGCACATTCCAATGGCCAATCTCTCTTGCTGGGAAGAATGTCTTCCTAACATCCAGCCTGAACCTCCCCTGGCACAGCTTGAGACTGTGTCCTCTTGTTCTGGTGCTGGTTGCCTGACAGAAGAGAGCAACCCCCACCTGGCTACAACCTCCCTTCAGGGAGCTGGAGAGAGCAAGAAGGTCTCCCCTGAGCCTCCTCTTCTCCAGGCTAAGCAACCCCAGCTCCCTCAGCCTCTCCTCACAGGGCTGTGCTCCAGACCCCTCCCCAGCTTTGTTGCCCTTCTCTGGACACCTTCCAGCAGCTCAACATCTTTCCTAACCTGAGGAGCCCAGAACTGGACACAGGACTCAAGGTGTGGCCTAACCAGTGCCGAGTGGTGGAAGGAAAGCTCATTCTCCTCCACCTCTTCACAGCCAGGGGCAGAATGACAACCAGGGGCAGAATCACCTATTCATTATTGTTTGGGGTTTGTTTTTTTTAAACTCCAGAGATCCCAAATGAAATATTTGCCTCTGTGGTAGCCAAATGAGTTAAAAGGCCCTCACATTCTGATAGACAAAGGATAGTAGATAGAAGAAGAAATCACATTTATTCTCCTCACTTCCACTGAGGGGAACCTGAGGTAGAGATGTGCAGGGTGAGCTTTGCATCACTTTATTCTTCATCACTCTTTGAAGCTGTACTGACTCACATGTCAAGAGCAATCATTTCCTATCCATGATCCAGGTGACCCTTTGTGCATCTCTGCAGGCACAACACAGCAACACAAGAATAAAAACACATGCTCCAGTTTTCTTGCTGCTCTTGCAGCCCAGCACCAGTTTGCTGACAAACAGTGCAGCTGGGGAATCAGCTTCTGAAGGTAAAGCAGCATCTTCTCTCTGGTTTCCTTATTTATTCCTTCAGGGCTTCCAGACTTACAGTGGAACCAAATGGTGGCAACCCCTCCATAATGTAGTTGAAACTCTTGGCAGGTGTTGAACTGGAGCTGTAGGTGTTTAGCCACAGTGAAAACCATGCATAGAATCATAGCTTCATTAAGGTTGGAAAAGGCTTTTAAGATCATTGAGTCCAGTCCCTCCAGCAGGAGCAGGGAGGGGATTGTCCCCTGGCACTCAGCTCTGGTGAGGCCACACCTTGAGTGTTGTGTCCAGTTTGGGGCACCTCAATCCAAGAAAGATGTGGAGGTGCTGGAGCCAGGGCAAGGAAGCTGGGGATGGGCCTGGGGAACAAACTTGAAGAGCAAGTGAAGGAGCTGGGGATGGTTGGTTTGGAAAAGAGGAGGCTGTGGGGAGACCTCATTGCTCTCTACAACTACCTGGAAGGATGCCGTGGAGAGGCTGCTGCTGGTCTCTTCTCACAGGTAATTAGTGATAGAAAAAGGAATGGCCTCAAGCTGACTCTGGGTAGGTTTAGACTGGACATTGGGGGGGGGGGGAAATTTCCAGCAAGAGTGGTCAGGGACTGGAATGTGCTGCCCAGGGAGGTGGTGGAGTCCCCAAGCCTGGCTGTGTTTGAAGGTGGATTGGATGTGGTGCTTGGGGATGTGGTTTAGGGGTGACCCTTGCAGAGCAGGGTTCTGGGTTGGAGCTGGTGATCCTGAGGGCCTGAATGTTTCTGTGGTCTGTGGTTCTGTAGCCCAACTCACATGACTAAAATGTATCCTGAAGCACCACATCTGCACTGCTGCTTGAACACCAACAGGGATGGTGACTCCACCCCCTCCCTGGGCAGCCTGTTCCAGTGCCTGGCCACTCTTGCAGCAAAGAAGTCTTTCCCAATATCTGAACCTCCCCAACTTAAGCCCATTTCCTCTTCTCCTATCACTGGTTGCTTGGGAGCAGAGACCAACACCAATGTCATTACCACCTCCTGTCTGGTATTATAGAGAGCAATGAGGTCTGTCCTTAGTCTTTTCCAGACTAAACCACCTGAGTTCCCTCAGCTGCTCCACACCCTCTGTCCTTAGTCTTCTCCAGACTAAACCACCTCAGTTCCCTCAGCTGCTCCACACCCTCCAAACCACTCACCAGCCTCCTTGCTCTTCACCGGACACCCTCCAGGACCTCAATGTCTTTCTTATACTGCAGTGCCCAGAACTGAGCACAATACTCAAGCTGAGGCCACACCAGGGCCGAGTACAGGAGCATGATCCCTGCCCTGCTCCTCCTGGACACACTCTTCTTGATGCAGGCCAGGATGCTTTTGGCCTTTTTACCCACCTGGGCCACACATAGACACCAACTAGAATAATTATCCTTTCCTTTTAGTTCTTTGGTCACAGAAGCAGCACAAGATTGAGCACAAGCCCTGTGAGGAGAGGCTGAGGGAGCTGGGGTTGTTTAGCCTGCAGAAGAGGAGTCTCAGAGGAGACCTTCTTGCTTTCTACAACTCCCTGAAGGGAGGTTGTAGCCAGGTGAGGGTTGGTCTCTTCTCCCAGGCAAGCAGCACCAGAACAAGAGGACACAGTCTCAAGCTGTGCCAGGGGAGCTTTAGGCTGGATGTGAGGAGGAAGTTCTTTCCAGCAAGAGAGATTGGCCATTGGAATGTGCTGCCCAGGGAGGTGGTGGAGTCCCCATCCCTGGAGGTGTTCAAAAAAGGCTTGGATGTGGCACTTGGAGCCCTGGTTTAGTTGCCCTGAGGTGTTAGCTGACAAGTTGGACTTGATCTCTGAGGTCTTTTCCAACCTGGTTGATTCTATGATTGTGCTCCATGATTCTAAGAACTCGTGGGTTTGGAGTGATGGATTGAGATTCAGGTTGCTTTTTTTCCTACTGATTAAAAAGATCCCAACACCAGACCCTTTACTCAAATACAAATCTGCCTTCTGACTTCTCTGTCTTCCTCCCAATTCATCTTCCAAATCCTTTCCTTACTGAATGACCATCTTCTCCTCACCTCTTTTCAGATGGAAGGCTTGGCCAGTCCCACATTTCTCTGGTGCTCACCAGAAATTGTCGGAGATGTAGGCTGACAGGAATTTAGGTCAAGTTCTACCTTTAAACAATCAGATTTTAAAGCTTCAGGACATGCTTTTAAACATCATTTTCAATGTTTTGCTTCTATGAAGCTCAAGTGGAAGGCTGTGTGCAAGCCCCAGACAAAGATATTGCCATTAGTTAATAAGTGTAAGCAGTATTGCTGTCACCCAGCTGCTGATATCCTCTCCAAACAGAACCATGCAAGATGTATTTCCTGGTTTATTTAGTAACCTTTCATTAATTTATAACCTGTTGTGAGAACAGAAACATTCCTTGGCTGGCAACAGGATTTTTCCCTGAGAAAAAGGACCAGTACAAAGCGAAGGGAAATCGGCGCATTCTTGGTCCCTTGAGCGTGTGCTGATGTGCTGTGCTCTCAGCTGGAGGTTTAAGATGAAACTGGCGTGCACACTGCTCAGTCAAATGGGATCATGCCTCTTCAAAGCTGGTTTCACCCTCTCACTCATATAGGTATTTGTTTTCCCTGCTCATGAAGCAAACTCTCTGCCCCCAAAGGTGATTGATTGCCCAGAAGAATGAGCCTCTTTATCCACAGGCCACCTATGCTGCTTGTCTCTTTTGACTTCTGTGCCTCCCTATCTAAACTCTGACCTGGCCAGATAGCAACCAGCTGAAATCATCTTTTTAAACTTGCACAGAGGCTGCCAGAGCTGGGGCTGTTCAGCCTGGAGAAGAAAAGGCTCTGGGGAAACCTTTGAGTGGCCTTCCAGTACCTGAAGTGGGCATAGAAGAAAGCTGGGGAAGCACTATTTACAAAGGCCCATAGCAAAAGGGTAAGGGCAATGGTTTGAAACTAGAGCAGGGTAATGGATGAGAGGGAATGGATTGAAGCTTGAGGAAGGCAGATTTGGACTGGAGATTAGGAACAAATTCTTCCCAGTGAGGGTGGTGAGACACTGGAATGGGTTGTGGATGCCTCCTCCCTGGAGGTGTTCAAGGCCAGGCTGGATGAAGCCTTGAACAACCTGCTCTAGTGGAAGGTGTCCCTGCCCATGGTGGGGGGGTTGGAACTGGATGGTCCTTAGTGTTCCTCGCAACCCAAACCATTCTATGAGCCTGTGATTGCAGAACTGTGCCAGTTTGTGGTCAGGCTTGGGAAGGACACTGTATGTCTTGGATGCCATAGTGAGGATGCTGCTTCATACAAATATGCTCTTGCAGTCGATTTTTGTCTGCACTTTAGAGACAGCAGAAGAAGGAACAGCACTGTCAGCCTGCTCCTTCGAAACCTGAGTGTTGTACCTTGTCCATAAGAGTGGGCAGGGTCAGGTTGTTGGTCTTGTGCTGTGTTTCCTCATGAGCTCCTGGATGATGTGTGTTTGTGCCAAAAGTCATTGAATGTCTTGTGGCTTCATTTTGCACACCAGCAGAGATTTAGGCTGGGCACGAGGGAAAATGTCTTTCCTGGAAGTGGTCAGGCATTAGAACAGGCTGCCCAGGGAAGTGGTGGAGTTAGCACCCCTGGAGGTGGTCAGAAAACATGTAGACATGGCACAGAATCACACAGAATCACAGAAAGAGCTGGGCTGGAAGATCCAAAGCTCATCCAGTCCAAGCCCCCTGCAGTCAGCAGGGACAGCCTCAACTAGATCAGGTTGCTCAGAGCCCTGTCCAGCCTCACCTTCAATATCTCCAGGGATGGAGCCTCAACCTACTCCCTGCGCTACCTGTTTCAGTGTTCCACCATCCTCCTGGTGCAGAACTTGTTCCTAAGCTCCAATCTAAATCAGCTCTTCTCTAGTTTGAAACCATTGCTCCTCATCCTATCACTGCTGGCCTTTGGAAACAGTCTCTCTCTCTCCATCCTTCTTGTAGGCCTCCTTCAGGAACTGGAAGGTTGCTATTAGGTCTCCAGTTGGGGACATGGCTCAATGTCCATGGTAGTGTTGGCCTGATGGTTGGACTTCATCATCTTAAGTCTTTTCCAACCTTAATAATTCTATTCTCCATGGTTATCTGAGCTCAATGTGTGGAAGCTCTGAAGTCTCACAGCTGTGCACACCTCTTGTGTCCTACAAGTCCACATCAACTGCTAGCAATGGGAAAGGAGCAGACATCAGGACACGGTTTAATGGCCGTGGTGGTTTCCAGACTGATGCTGGAAACACAAGCACTGCTATAGGCTGGGCAGGGACTGGCCTGAGAGCAGACAGCCCTGAAGAAAAGAACTTGGGGGTGCTGGGGGATGAGAAACTCAACAGGAGCCAGCAGTGAGCACTTGCAGCCCAGAAAGCCAAGCAGAGCCTGGGCTGCATCAAGAGAATTGTGGCCAGCAGGGCCAGGGAGGGAGTTCTCCCCTCTGCTCCACTCTGCTGAGACCACACCTGGAACTCTGGGTCCAGTTCTGGAGCCTCTGTTACAAACAGGATCTGGAGGTGCTGGAAGGTGTCCAGAGAAGGGCCACGAGGGTGAGCAGAGGGCTGGAGCTGCTCTGCTCTGAGGACAGACTGAGGGAGTTGGGGCTGTTCAGTCTGGAGAGGAGAAGGCTCTGAGGAGACCTAATTGTGGCCTTCCAGTATCTGAAGGGGGCTCCAAGAAAGCTGGGGAGGGACTTTTGAGGGTGTCAGGGAGGGATAGGACTGGGGGGGATGGAGTAAAAATAGAAATGGGGAGATTGAGATTGGCTGTGAGGAAGAAGTTGTTGCCCATGAGGGTGGTGAGAGCCTGGCACAGGTTGCCCAGGGAGGTGGTGGAAGCCTCCTGCCTGGAGGTGTTTGCAGCCAGGCTGGCTGTGGCTGTGAGCAACCTGCTGCAGTGTGAGGTGTCCCTGCCCATGGCAGGGGGGCTGGAACTGGCTGATCCTTGAGGTCCCTTCCAACCCTGACAATTCCATGATTCTATGATTCCAGCCCCTAGCATTCTGTGATTGTGGTATTCGCCCAGGAAGACTTCTACGAAGTGTTTGAATTATTGTTTCACATACCAAATGCTTTATGGCTCTTTCTTTTCTAGGGGCACAGCTGAAGTATTTGCCCAACACAAAGTTTTATCCGTGTGTGAAACCTACTAGGTCTCCAGTTTGCTTTGCTTCTAGACTGGGTTTAGCCAAGTTTAATTCCCTGTACCACAGGTGACTAAAGGAATCCTAGCAGTATAATTAAAGTGTGGTAACAACGATGCTGCTATCAGATTCTGATGGCTATCAAGAGGGAGAGGGAAATACAAAGAGTGGAAATTAATTCACACACTAATGAATTTTTTAATTAGTATTTAAAAACCCAAACTTCAGCAGTGGATTTCCCTGTAGGGAACAGCAGAGAATCATCCAGGTAATTAGACCCAGTGAAGACAATAAAACAAACTTATGGATATCATGTGAGAAAAGATGTTTGAAGGTCAGCAGCAGCAATCAAAGCAAGGACAGCAATTCATTAGAGGAAGGGAAGGTTGCAGCAGCGTTTTGTGCTTTCCCTGCTGGGTCCTCAAAATTCTGCAGCAGTTCTGCATTCAAATCACTGAAACAGAAATGAGATGTAAACAGAACAAAACCCCACAAATAATAACCAAAAGATTTGTTATATATAAAACAGGAAATAAAAATGAGTAGCCTCAGTCCTGGAGGCTTTGAAGGCCAGGCTGGATGTATCATAGTATCTTAGTATCAGTCAGGGTTGGAACGGACCACAAGGATCACCTAGTTCCAACCCCCTGCCATGAGCAGGGACACCCCACACTAGATCAGGCTGGCCACAGCCTCATCCAGCCTGGGCTTAAACACCTCCAGGGACGGGGCCTCAACCACCTCCCTGGACAACCCATTCCAGGGCTTCACCACTCTCATGGTGAAGAACTTCCTCCTCACCTCCAGCCTGAATCTCCCCACCTCCAGCTTCATTCCATTCCCCCTAGTCCTATCACTACCTGATGTCCTGAGAAGTCCCTCCCCAGCCTTCTTGTAGCCCCCTTCAGATACTGGAAGGCCACAATGAGGTCACCTGGGAGCCTTCTCTTCTCCAGACTGAACAGCCCCAACTCCTTCAGTCTGTCCTCACAGGAGAGGTGCTCCAGCCCTCTGATCATCCTCCTGGCCCTTCTCTGGACACACTCCAGCACCTCCAGATCCCTCTTGTAATAGGGGCTCCAGAACTGGAGGCAGTACTCCAGGTGGGGTCTCACCAGAGCTGAGTAGAGGGGGAGAATCCCCTCCCTTGCCCTGCTGGCCACACTTCTCCTGATGCAGCCCAGGCTCTGATTGGCTTTCCGGGCTGCAAGTGCACATTGAGGGCTCATGTTGAGCTTCTCCTCCCCCAGCACCCCCAAGTCTCTCTCCTCAGGGCTGCTCTTCAGCCAGTCCCTGCCCAGCCTGGATTTGTGCCTGGGATTGCCTCCACCCAGATGCAGGACCCTGCCCTTGGTCTTGTTGAAGCTCCTGAGGTTGGCTTGTGCCCACCTCTCCAGCCTGTCCAGGTCCCTCTGGATGGCATCCCTTCCCTCCAGCGTGTCTGCTGCACCACCCCACTGTGAGCAACCTGCTGCAGTGTGAGGTGTCCCTAGCCATGGCAGGGGGGTTGGAACTGGCTGAGCCTTGAGGTCCCTTCCAGCCCTGACAGTTCTGTGATTCTATAGGAATGCTTTTTGGTTAAGATTCCAAACCAGTCTTCAAGAGTCATTTAAACTTGCCTCCTTGTCACCAAATCTTCCCTTTCCACATAGAAAATGGTTCAACAAAGCTGCTGAACCACCAATTCAGTTTGCTTTCCCCACCTTTCTGCTGGTGTCAGGTTGTTGCCTCTAAGTGTGTGCTGCCCACCCAGCAGATGCTGGCATGTAATTGCTGTGGCAGAGAAGTCAAATGAGGGCAAACTAGCTCAAGGACCTCTTTGCCATGGTGTCCTACTGACAGCTGTTTGGATAATACCTTTCCTTGGATCTTGAGGCTCTCCACTTGTTCCTTACCAGGGTCAAGTTGGTTGTGAAGAGGTAGAGGAGAATGAGCTTTCCTTCCACCCATACTGGCATACTTTTCTTCCACCACTCAGCACTGGTTAGGCCACACCTTGAGTCCTGTGTCCAGTTCTGGGCTCCTCAGGTTAGGAAAGATGTTGAGTTGCTGGAAGGTGTCCAGAGAAGGGCAACAAAGTGGGGAGGGGTCTGGAGCACAGCCCTGGGAGGAGAGGCTGAGGGAGCTGGGGTTGCTTAGCCTGGAGAAGAGGAGGCTCAGGGAGACCTTCTTGCTCTCTCCAGCTCCCTGAAGGGAGGTTGTAGCCAGGTGGGGGTTGGTCTCTTCTCCCAGGCAACCAGCACCAGAACAAGAGGACACAGTCTCAAGCTGTGCCAGGGGAGGTTTAGGCTGGATGTTAGGAAGAAGTTCTTCATAGAAAGAGTGATTTTCCGTTGGAATCGGCTGCCCAGGGAGGTGGTGGAGGAGACTGGAGGTGTTTAGGAGGAGACTTGATAGGGTGCTTGGTTGCATGGTTTAGTTGATGAGATGGTGCTGGGTGATAGGTTGGACTTGATGATCTCTGAGGTCTCTTCCAACCTGCTTAATTCTGTTCTATTCTCTACCCACCCTGTTCCCTGGCCTAAGGGGGTAGGTGATTTTTGTCCTTTGAAATGCACCCTACTGACTCCCTGGAGCAAGACAAAAGCAAGGAAGGGGTGAGCCTCAGATTTGGTGCCACCCTTAGCTCTGGGCTTAACCTCCAGGCATGCAAGAGACTCAAATAAATTAGTCAGAATTAGGTGTTTTTTTGGGGGGGGAACTAAATTAACCTTTGTTTTAAGTGCTTAAATTTTCGAAGCCTAAGGCTCATCTCCCTGCTTGCTTTGAAGTGGAGCTGTGTTAGTCTTCATCCTGGCTTACAGCAGGGGTAGTGACTTTTGTAAGGGAAGCTCCAGGGGATAAGAGGGATAAAATGTGTTTACAGCACTGAAGCTGCTCCTCAGCACGCATGGAGACCAGCCGAGGCGGAGGCAGTTTGGAAAGGCAAGATAAGGTGTGCTTGTTTATGAGCAGATAAAGCAAGGCTCTGCTTCCAAACTGCAGCCCTCAGATTCACCCATTCCCAGCCCCTGGTCCCAGTCCAGCAGTTCAGTGGATGTCAAGCAGCCCCTGAGCCCAGTGAGTTATAAGGACCCTTTACCTTCAAACAGGAATATGTTCTTTCGCAGGGCTCTCGTCTGTGATACCCTCACCTTCTCCTGGTTTGAAAGGAGCCTGAGCACAAAACTCCCCCAAGGGAGCTAAAATGAAGCACAAACTCTTTCTGGCCACCCCATCTGGGGGTTTTTTGGTAGTGTTTTTCTGCTGTTTTTTTCTTTCTTTCTTTTGGTGAGATTTAAATAAATCAACAAAAATCTCCCTTCAAGCTCCTCAGACAATTTATATTCCCTAGAGAGAGAACCAGCCCTAGAGCTGCACCTTGTGAATTGTCTTGGCACCTAGCATCATTCCTGTCACATATTCATTATGCCTTGCATCAGTGCCTTGTTTCATCCCAAGAATATCTGCAGTTGCCATCTGTCTAGAAAACCAGGAGTGGATGGCAAGAGGGTGACCTCAGCTCTCAAGTCAATCACCAACAAGGCAGGAAGCGAGCCAGGACACCCTTGGCTGCCAAATACTGAACTGTTTTAGAGGAACTGAGCATCTCCCAGTACAAACCTACCCAGGGATGTCTTTAGAGTACTTGGAGGGTTATTACAAATAGGAAAATCTATTTATTTGGTTGTTTGGTTGTTTTTTTTTCCTCACAGTTTTAGGCATAAATATGTCTGGGTAGAGGACTCAATCTCTTTATTGATGATCTGGATGAGGGGATTGAGTCCACCATTACTAAATTTGCAGACAACACCAAGCTGGGGGCAGGTGTTGATCTGTTAGAGGGTAGGAGAGCTCTGCAGAGGGATCTTGCCAGGCTGGACAGATGGGCAGAATCCAAAAGGATGGCATTGAACAGGTCCAAGTGCTGGGTGCTGCACTTTGGCCACAACAACCCCATGCAGAGCTACAGGCTGGGGTTGGAGTGGCTGGAGAGCAGCCAGGCAGAAAGGGACCTGGGGGCACTGGTTGAGTAGGCTGAACATGAGCCTGCAGTGTGCCCAGGTGGACAAGAAGGCCAATGGCATCCTGGCCTGCATCAGGAACAGTGTGGCCAGCAGGAGCAGGGAGGTCATTGTGCCCTGTGCTCAGCACTGCTTAGGCCACTCCTTGAGTCCTGTGTCCAGTTCTGGGCTCCTCAGGTTAGGAAAGACGTTGAGTTGCTGGAAGGTGTCCAGAGAAGGGCAAGAAAGCTGGGGAGGGGTCTGGAGCACAGCCCTGTGAGGAGAGGCTGAGGGAGCTGGGCTTGCTTAGCCTGGAGAAGAGGAGGCTCAGGGGAGACCTTCTTGCTCTCTCCAACTCCCTGAAGGGAGGTTGTAGCCAGGTGGGGGTTGGTCTCTTCTCCCAGGCAGCCAGCACCAGAACAAGAGGACATATTCTCAAGCTGTGCCAGGGGAAGTCTGGCCTTGATCTTAGCAAGAAGTTCTTCCCAGCAAGAGAGATTGGCCCTTGGAATGTGCTGCCCAGGGAGGTGGTGGAGTCACCATCCCTGGAGGTGTTTAGGAAGAGCCTGGATGAGGCACTTGGAGCCATGGTTTAGTTAGTCCTGAGGTGTTGGATGCTAGGTTGGACTTGATGATCTCTGAGGTCTTTTCCAACCTTATTGGTTCTATAATTCTATGACTTGATAGTTTAATTTCTGCCACTGTTTCCATTGCATACATTTGCTAGTAGTTGTTACTTATTTATCTGAACACACACACACACAGACTGCAGTCCCAGATGTGATCAGGCTTAGCTAATAAATGGAAATCTCTTTTTACAAGGGGAGAAAAAAATGATTCTGAGCTTTGGCAGTTCAGAACAAATGAAATTAAATTAAGGATTTCAAATATTTTCCTACTAACAGTTATTTACCTTTTCCCTGGTGTCAAAGCTTAGAGTAAATTTAAGAGGAAAAGTCCTTATGAGGCGTTTTTGATGCATTCTGTCTGCTCAAGGCACGCAGAGGGTGATGGTGAATGGAGTTAAATTCAGTTTGCAACAGGCTGCAAGTGCTGTGGAGTACCAGGTGCAGTTTTGGGGCCCTCAGTCCAAGAAGGACATTGAGGTGCTGGAGGACACTGGGGAGCTGAAGGGTGACAAAGTTGGTGAAGGGTCTGGAGAACAGGGCTGGGGAGGAGCAGCTGAGGGAGCTGGGGTTGTTTAGTCTGGAGAAGAGGAGGCTGAGGGGAGACCTTCTGGCTCTCCACAACTCCCTGAGAGGATGCTGGAGTGAGGTGGGGTTGATATCTTCTTCAGTGAGAAGTGATAGGATGAGAGAAAATGGCCTCAAGCAGCACCAGGTGAGACTTAGGTTGGATATTAGGAAAACAATCTCTACTGAGAGAGTGATGGAGCATTGGACCAGGCTGCCCTGAGAGGTGGTTACATCCCTGGAGGTGTTGAAAAAAGCCATGTAGAGCTGGTGATTTGGTGCATGGTTTAGTGGTCATGGTGCTGTTGGGTTGCTAATTGGACCTGATGATATTAGAGGACTTTTCCCACCTTAATGATTCTATGATTTACCCTTCTAGATCCTGCTTGGCCTTGGCACTGCAATGGATTCTGATGCCAGTGCAGATAGGTGACACACAATCCCTATGAGGAGAGGCTGAGGGAGCTGGGGTTGCTTAGCCTGGAGAAGAGGACACTCAGGGGAGACCTTCTTGCTCTCTACAACTTCCTGAAAGGAGGTTGTAGCCAGGTGGGGGTTGGTCTCTTCTGCCAGGCAACCAGCACCAGAACAAGAGGACACAGTCTCAAGCTGTGCCAGGGGAGGTTTAGGCTGGAGGTGGGGAGAAAGTTCTTCCCAGCAAGAGAGACTGGCCATTGGGATGTGCTGCCCAGGGAGGTGGTGGAGTCACCATCCCTGGAGGGGTTCAAAAAAGGCTTGGATGTGGCACTTGGAGCCATGGTTTAGTTGTCCTGAGGTGTTGGGTGATAGGTTGGACTTGATGATCTCTGAGGTCTTTTCCAACCTTGTTGATTCTGTGAGATCACAGAGGAGAACCAAGCAGAGACAGAAAATCTATTCAGGATTGTGTCTAGGCCTGCTTTCTCACAATCACCTCCCGGCTCACTCCAGTTCCCTGACAGGAGGTTGGAGCTAGGTGAAGGTCAGTCTCTTCTCCCAGGTCACAAGTGACAGGATGAGAGGGAATGGCCTGAAGTTGCACCAGGGGAGGTTTAGGTTGGAGATCAGAAGTAACTTCTTCACTGAAGGAGCATTCAGGCATTGGAAGAGGCTGCCCAGGGACGTGGTGGAATCGTCAGCCCTGGGAACGTTCAACAACGGTGCAGATGTGGCACCTGGGACATGGTTCTGTGGTGGACATGGCAGTGCTGGCCTGATGGTTGGACTCAATGATCTTGGAGGTCCTTTGCAACCCTAATAATTCTGTGACTTTATTTTGTGTGCAGAGTGGTCATGTGCAAAGCAAGCAAGGGAGAAGGGATGTGTATCTGAAGGGGGCCTACAAGAAAGCTGAGGAGGGACTTTTGAGGGTGGGATAGGACTGGGGGGATGGAACAAAACTAGAAATGGGTAGTTTCAGATTGGCTGTGAGGAAGAAGTTGTTCCCCATGAGGGTGGTGAGAGCCTGGCACAGGTTGCCCAGGGAGGTGGTGGAAGCCTCCTGCCTGGAGGTGTTTGCAGCCAGGCTGGAGGTGGCTGTGAGCAACCTGCTGCAGCGTGAGGTGTCCCTGCTGATGTCAGGAGGGCTGGAACTGGCTGACCCTTGAGGTCCCTTCCAATCCTGACAATTCTATCAATTCTCTGCGTGAGCATGGCAGTAGAATGTATTTGCTCTGCTGTGTCAGTCTCTGCTGTTTCCTCTTGGCAGTGCTGCAGTTCTCATACAGATTACCCTCTATTGATGCAAAATACATCCTGCTAAGGAAGAGTGGGAAGGTGGCTCCTGAGATGCTACTGTGCTTTGGCAAGGGCTGCTGTAAAACACAGGCTCTCTCAGCACATGCCTCTCAGCCTGGAATAGACTTCCCTTGAAGCTGTCTGCGAGAAACACAAACCTTGGGTCTATTTCTGTCCAGGGTTTGGGAGGCTGGCAGAGTGCCTGATAGAGCAAATTTGAAAGGACAATTGAACTCAATAGCATTTAATTTGTGTGTGAAACAAGTCAGTGCTGGAAAGGGGGAGCAGTGAAAAGCTTAACTCCCGTTACACAGCAGTAATGAATATTGACTTCATGACATCAAGGAAACCCCAAACAACACAAAAAAGAGAAAGCCAAATGCAGTTGCAGCAAGGGCTGTTTGAATCCTGCTTGCTACAAGCTGACTCTCAGGGGTGCATTGAAACACCACCATGGCCATTAGACCATGTGCCCACGAGCCGTGGCCACATGGTTGTTGAACACCTCCCAGGATGGTGACTCCACCACCTCCCTGGGCAGCCTGTGCCAATGCCTGACCACTCTTGCAGTCAATACATTTTTCCTTATATCCAACCTAAACCTTCTCTGAGGCAACTTGAGGCTCTTTCCTCTCCTCCTGTTACTGATAGTAGGGAGAAGAGACTGACCCCCAGCTCACTCCAACCTTCTCTCAGGCAGTTGTAGAGAGTAATGAGGTCCAGCCAGCAACCTAACACCATTCTCTAGCTGCCTGAAAAAGCCATGTCCTCTTTTCCTAACCACAAGGTCTTCTGCCAGGGAGGCTATGGCTAAAGGCCACCAATAACTAATAGAACATTTCCCCTGCTGTAAAACGTTTATCCCATTGCCTCTGTTAAAGACAGAGCTTCACACAAGGGGTTGTGTGCTGCTGCCCTGCCCCAGGCCAATCATGTCCATGCTGCTGTATGTGTGAGGCAGCAGCCTGTTCCTCCTGCCCTTCAGTGCTGCTCTCCATACATGCTGGGAAGCAAACTCATCTCCACTTTTTGAGAGTATGATTTCCATCAGCAGCACAGGGGAGAAGTGATAAGAAATCAAGATCAGAAAATCACCTTCTTAGTGTCATAGTATCAGTCAGGATTGGAAGGGACCTCAAGGATCATCTAGTTCCAACCCCCCTGCCATGAGCAGGGACACCCCACACTAGATCAGGCTGGCCACAGCCTCATCCAGCCTGGGCTTAAACACCTCCAGGGACGGGGCCCCAACCACCTCCCTGGACAACCCATTCCAGGGCTTCACCACTCTCATGGGGAAGAATTTCCTCCTCCCGTCCAGCCTGAATCTCCCCACCTCCAGCTTCATTGCATTCCCCCTAGTCCTATCACTACCTGATGTCCTGAGAAGTCCCTCCCCAGCCTTCTTGTAGCCCCCTTCAGATACTGGAAGGCCACAATGAGGTCACCTGGGAGCCTTCTCTTCTCCAGACTGAACAGCCCCAACTCCTTCAGTCTCTCCTCATAGGAGAGGTGCTCCAGCCCTCTGATCATCCTCGTGGCCCTTCTCTGGACACCTTCCAGCACCTCCAGATCCCTCCTGTAATAGGGGCTCCAGAACTGGAGGCAGTACTCCAGGTGGGGTCGCCCCAGAGCTGAGTAGAGGGGGAGAATCCCCTCCCTTGACCTGCTGGTCACACTTCTCCTGCTGCAGCCCAGGATCTGATTGGCTTTCCGGGCTGCAAGTGCACACTGAGAGCTCCTGTTGAGCTTCTCCTCCCCCAGCACCCCCAAGTCTCTCTCCTCAGGGCTGCTCTCCAGCCAGTCCCTGCCCAGCCTGGATTTGTGCCTGGGATTGCCTCGACCCAGATGCAGGACCCTGCCCTTGGTCTTGTTGAAGCTCCTGAGGTTGGCTTGTGCCCACCTCTCCAGCCTGTCCAGGTCCCTCTGGATGGCATCCCTTCCCTCCAGGGTGTCCACTGCACCACACAGCTTGGTGTCATCAGCAACCTTGCTGAGGGTGCACTCGATGCCACTGTCCATGGCCCCCACAAAGATGTTGAACAAGACAGGTCCCAGGACTGATCCCTGAGGGACTCTGCTTGTCCCCGGCCTCCACCTGGACATGGACCCATTGACAGCCACTCTTTGAGTGCAGCCATCAAGCCAGTTCTGTATCCATCTAGTGGTCACCCAACAGGGTGAACACAGCAGCTGGCTGAACATGAGCCAGTGTGTGCCACCGTGACCAAGAAGGCAACAGCATCCTGCCCTGGATCAGCAGTAGTGTGACCACCAGGAGCAGGGAAGTGATTGTCCCCCCACACTCAGCACTGGTGAGGTCACAGCTTGAGTCCTGGGTGCAGTTTTGGGCACCTCACCACAAGAAAGACATTGAGGTGCTGGAGTGTGTCCAGAGAAGGGCAAGGAAGCTGGTGAAGGGTCTGAAGAACAGGGCTGGGGAGCAGCAGCTGAGAGACCTGGGGGTGTTGAGTCTGGAGAAAAGGAGGCTGTGCTGCCAGGGAGGTGGTGGAGTCACCATCACTGGAGGTGTTTAAGAGGAGCCTGGATGAGGCACTTGGTGCCATGGTTGAGTTGATGAGAAGGTACTGGGTGATAGGTTGGATTTCATGATCTCTCAGGTCTTTTCCAACCTGGTGGTGGAGTCCCCATCCATGGAGATGTTCAAAAGGGGGTTTGATGTGGCACTTGGAGCCATGATTTAGTTAGTCCTGAGGTGTTAGGTATTAAGTTGGACTTGATGATCTGTGAGGTCTTTTCCAAGCTGGTTGATTCTATGACTCTGTGATGCTCTCATCACACTCCTGGAAGCTGTTTCTGATGTCTTGTCAGTTCCCCACTGATGGAATGTAGCCCAAAGCTCAGTGTCATTAAACTACCACAGGCTAGGAAATTGCAGGCAAAGACTCAGGCAGATAAAACTCAGTGAGTCATGTTGCAGTGTGCCAAGGTCCTCTGTGTGCTTAATTAGCAAAGCATTGCATTATCAGCACATGATTGCAAACATTTGTTTGATGTTTATCAGTTTAGCTGCTCTTTAAAAGAGGTTTTGATGTTAGCTGTCAGTGTGGCTACCTCCTGAACCCTTTTAAACTGCACAGCATTCCAAGTGCTCCTTTCCCATCCCACCTTAGCTCTTCACTTAGCAGAGCTGCACTGGCTAAGTAATATCTAAGGTGTTAATAGTAATAATGGTTCTTTTAGGAAATGCTATTAAGAATGGAAGTTGTCTTAAATCATGTTAACTATCCCTGAATAATAGTGACCCGTCAGCAGGCAAGAGCAGCAATAAATAGACTGAAAGTATTCTGCAGGCATAAGGTAAGGTCCTCATTTTATCTTTTGGATTGAATCAGATGTGCCTTCCTCTTGTTGGCAGGAGCTCTGGTCAGGGTGATGTCTCTATATAGTTTGTGAATGGCTTATTGGGGAGAAGTTGGGCAAAACCACATGAAAATTCAAAGCCATTGCACTAGGAGTGCAGCTAACCTCGTGAAAGCAAAGCTCTAAACAGTACTGGTCCAGATTGCTTTCATGAGTTTAATCAGGGAGGTGACACAGCACTTACTTGCCACATTCATAGTTAGCACACAGATCATATTGAGTTAGCCCAGAGAACATATTGAATACAGAATGGAGAATTAACCAGGTTGGAAAAGACCTTTGAGGTCACCAAGTCCAACCTGCCACTCACTAAACCATGGCACTGAGTGCCTCATCCAGCCTCTTCCTAACCACCTCCAGTGATGGTGACTCCACCACCTCCCTGGGCAGCACATCCCAAGGGCCAATCTCTCTTTCTAGGAAGAATTTCTTCCTCACCTCCCGCCTAAACCTCCCCTGGCACAGCTTGAGACTGTGTCCTCTTGTTCTGGTGCTTGTTGCCTGGCAAAAGAGATCAACCCCCACCTGGCTACAACGTCCCTTCAGGGAGCTGGAGAGAGCAAGAAGGTCTCCCCTGAGCCTCCTCTTCTGCAGGCTAAGCAAGCCCAGCTCCCTCAGCCTCTCCTCCCAGGGCTGTGCTCCAGACCCCTCCCCAGCTTTGTTGCCCTTCTCTTTGAACATGATAATCATAGCATCATAGAATGGTTTGGGTTGGAAGGACCTCCAAAAGTCATCCAGTCCAATCCCTCTGCAGTCAGCAGGGACATCCTCCACTAGAGCAGGTTGCTCAAAGCCTTCTCCAGCCTCACCTTGTATATATCCAGGGATGGGGCCTCAACCACCTCCCTGGGGACCCTGTGCCAGTGTTTCACTACCCTCGTGCTAAAGAACTTGTTCCTAACATCCAATCTGAATCTGCTCTGCTCTAATCTGAATTCATTGCCCCTTGTCCTGTCCCTGCAGGCCTTTGCAAACAGTCCCTCTGCAGCCTTCTTGTAGCCCCTTTAAGGTACAGGAAGGCCACTTCTAAGTCTCCCCAGAGCCTTCTCTTCAGACTGAACACCCCCAGCTCCTTCAGCATGTTTTAGTAGCAGAGGTGCTGCAGCCCCTTGATCATTTTCTTTGCCCTCCTCTGGACCTTCTTCATCAGATCTATGTCCTTCCTTTAACAATAAATCAATCAAAATAAAGGAAGATGCTAAACCCCCCCCCCCCCCCCCCAAGCCATATTTGCCTCCCTTCAGGTGTCACTCTTCCAATGTCTCCTTGCTTTCTACATTTCTGTGTAGAACATTATATATATATATATATATATAATTGGACATAAGGTGGTTTTATTAGATAGCTGATTGCCAATTAATCAGTTGAAGTGCTGGAGATGTTGCATGTTTCTGCCAAGACACCAATTTCCACAGCCAGCCTGTGCTTTATGGTTCCCTTAAATTGTTAGTGTCCTTCAAAAAAAACTCACTAGTTACTGGATAATGAGAAAATATAAAGCTAATTATATGGGTTTATAAAGCTGGGATGAGTTTGGGAGGGTGTTAAAAGTAAATTCAGAACTCTTCCTTAGAAAAGCTAATGGCATTTTACCTTTCCCTGAAGAAATCTGGCTTATGCAGACTGGGCAGGGACTGGCTGGAGAGCAGCCCTGAAGAAAAGGGCCTGGGGGTGCTGGGGGAGGAGAAGCTCAACAGGAGCCAGCAGGGAGCACTTGCAGCCCAGAGAGCAAATCCCTTCCTGGGCTGCAGCAAGAGAAGCAGAGCCAGCAGGGGCAGGGAGGTGATTCTCCCCCTCTGCTCCACCCTGGTGAGACCACAGCTGGAGCACTGTGTCCAGTTCTGGACTCCCTCTTACAAGACAGCTGTGGAAGTGCTGGAAGGTGTCCAGAGAAGGGCCACGAGGATGAGCAGAGGGCTGGAGCTGCTCTGCTATGGAGCCATACTGAGAGAGTTGGGGTAGTTCAGTCTGAAGAGGAGGAGGCTCCCAGGAGACCTAATTGTGGCCTTCCAGTATCTGAAGGGGGCTCCAAGAAAGCTGGGGAGGGACTTTTGAGGGTGTCAGGGAGGGATAGGACTGGGGGGAATGGAGCAAAACTAGAAATGGGGAGACTGAGATTGGATGTAAGGAAGAAGTTGTTCCCCATGAGGGTGGTGAGATCCTGGCACAGGTTGCCCAGGGAGGTGGTGAAAGCCTCCTGCCTGGAGGTGCTTGCAGCCAGGCTGGCTGTGGCTGTGAACAGCCTGCTGTAGTGTGAGGTGTCCCTGCCCATGGCAGCCAAGCCTCCCAGTTTGGTATCAGCAGCAAACTTGCTGAACAGACTCTGTGTGTCTGTCTGTCCCCTGAGCAGTGTCACTGATCAAGATGTTGAACGGGACTGGACCCAGCACTGATCCCTGGAGTCACAGCTCTCCAGCTGGCCTTGGCACCATTGACCCAACTCTTTGCTCTCTACTGATGGACCTGTAAGGTCAGGGTTCCTGTAGCACAGGGGTTCAGCAGCAGGCATGCTGCTGTGCCGTGCCACAGCTGCCACACTTAGTTTGCTGTGACACTGGAGGGGGCCAACACTGTTTTCTGCCAGGCTTTGCCACAGTCTGGGGAGCTGACTGCCAGCCGAGCGTCCAGGAGTTACCCCACCATTCACATCCAGGCTTCTCATTGCACATTAACAGCAGGTCACTACCCTGGTAGCAAATCACCCTGGCAGCCAGGGCCTGATAAGTGCAGCATTGCAGCCAGGTGACGTCTGGGGCTTTTTGTGCTTGGGCCGAGGCAGCTCTCCCAGTCGCTGGGCTGCTGGCAGTGGGCTGCTTCTCATGCAAAAGGAATGTGACCTACAGGAGGGGGAAAAAAAAACCCTAAACACCACCTTTTGGGGGCTCTGCTGGAAAGTTTTCAGACTTCTGCACATTTTGCATAGCCTTAGGAAGAGAAATAGCATTTTTCTCTGTAAATAGGTGACAAACCTCGAGGAAATAGAATCCTAGAATCGTTTTGGTCTTAGAAAGTACCTTGAAGATCAACTCCAGACTGAGGGCTGTGCAGTCTGCAGAAGAGAAGGCTCCCAGGAGACCTTCTTGTGGCCTTTCAGTATCTGAAGGGGGCTCCAAGGAAGCGGGGGAAGGACTTTTGAGGGTGTCAGGGAGTGACAGGACTGGGGGATGGAGCCTTGATTTACCTGGCCCCCTTTAGGTCTCTCTTGTAAGATGACTTCACTCACAGTCTATAACGTCCTGGCTCTGCATTCACCATCAAGGCACCGTGGGATGAGTAGCACAGAGCTGGCTGTTTACACTGCAGACATTGCTGGCCTGCATCAGGAATAGTGTGGCCAGCAGGGACAGGGAGGTCATTGTGCCCTGTACTCTGCACTTGAGTCCTGTGTCCAGTTCTGGGCTCTCCTGTTTAAGAAGGGCATTGAGACACTTGAATGTGTCCAGAGAAGGGCAACAAAGCTGGGGAGGGGTCTGGAGCACAGCCCTGTGAGGAGAGGCTGAGGGAGCTGGGGGTATTTAGCCTGGAGAAGAGGAGGTTCAGGGGAGACCTTCTTGCTCTCTACACCTCCATGAAGGGAGATTGTAGCCAAGTAGGGGTTGGTCTCTTCTCCCAGGCACCCAGCACCAGAACAAGAGGACACTGTCTGAAGCTGTGCCAGTGGAGGTTTAGGATAAAGGTGAGGAAGAAGTTCTTCCCAGCAAGAGAGATTTGCCATTGGGATGCGCTGCCCAGGGAGGTGGTGGAAGCCTCATCCCTGGAGGTGTTTGCAGCCAGGCTGGCTGTGGCTGTGAGCAACTTGCTGCGGTGTGAGGTGTCCCTGGCCATGGCAGGGGGTTGGAACTGGCTGATCCCTGAGGTGCCTTCCAACCCTGACAATTCTGTGATCCTATGGATGCATTCCTGTGTAACCTGTGCTAGATTCTATGGTCCTGCTCTGGCAGGGGAGCTGGACTAGATGATCTCTAGAGGTGAGATCACCCTTCCAACCCCTAACATCCTGTGATGCTGTCATCTCCTCAACCACCTCCCTGGGCAGCCTGTTCCAGTGATCCACCACCCTCATGGTGCAGAACATCCAAGCTACATCTTACTTTTTATCATTTCAAGCCATCGCTCCTCATCCTATCACTGCAGCCCTTTGCCTTCTTGTAGCCCCCTTCAGGTACCGGCAGGCAGCTTTCAGGTCTCCTAGGAACCTCCTCTTCTCCAGGCTGAACACCCCCAGCTGCCTCAGCCTGGCCTCGTAGGGGAGGTGCTCCAACCCTGTGATTACCTTTGTGGCCCTCCTCTGGACCCACTCCAGCCGATCCCCAGTGGTAGGAATGAAATGATGATGACTTCTTTCCTTGCACGCTGCCATTCTTTCTGGTGACACAAGTTGTCTCAACTCATCTCCTGTGGATTGGCTTGAAGAGGAAATTACAGCTAAGCCCTGCAATAACCATAATAGCATTTATTTACAAGGGAGCAGAATGTTGCAGCAATGCTGCCTCCTCCCCTCTCTTTGCTTAGTGATTATTGGCTTAGTGCTGTTTTAAAGAAAATCAGCACAGACAATGAGTTCTGCTTGAAATATCATTAGCCTGCCAGAAGGAGCCTGCAAATTGCTTTGAATTTCACAATTCTTCAGGCTCATTCAGAAAGAAATGTTGACTCTACTTCTCTATTGGAAAAGAAGAGAGGGGTCATCTTCTTAGCTGCGTGTTCTGCGACCCACTGAATTAAATGTACCACTGATGATGCCTGGCACACACCGAGATGTTTGCAGGAGAAAGAAATCACACAATGATAGAATTGTCAGGGTTGGAAGGGACCTCAAGGAGCAGCCAGTCCCAACCCCCTGCCATGGCCAGGGACACCTCACAATGCAGCAGGTTGCTCACAGCCACAGCCAGCCTGGCTGCAAACACCTCCAGGCAGGAGGCTTCCACCACCTCCCTGGGCAGCCTGTGCCAGGCTCTCACCGCCCTCCTGGGCAACAACTTCTTCCTAACATCCTATCTCAATCTCCCCATTTCTAGTTTTGCTCCATTCCCCCCAGTCCCATTACTCCCTGACACCCTAAGTCATAGTATAGTATCAGTCAGGGTTGGAAGGGACCACAAGGATCAGCTAGTTCCAAACCCCCTGCCATGGGCAGGGACACCCCACACTAGATCAGGCTGGCCACAGCCTCATCCAGCCTGGGCTTAAACACCTCCAGGGACGGGGCCCCAACCACCTCCCTGGACAACCCATTCCAGGGCTTCACCACTCTCATGGGGAAGAACTTCCTCCTCATGGCCAGCCTGAATCTCCCCACCTCCAGCTTCATTCCATTCCCCCTAGTCCTATCACTACCTGAGATCCTGAGCAGTCCCTCCCCAGCTTTTCTCCAGCCCCCTTCAGATACTGGAAGGCCACAATGAGGTCACCTGGGAGCCTTCTCTTCTCCAGACTGAACAGCTCCAACTCTTTCAGTTTGTCCTCATAGCAGAGCAGCTCCAGCCCTCTGCTCATCCTCCTGGCCCTTCTCTGGACACCTTCCAGCACCTCCAGATCTTGCTTGTAATAGAGGCTCCAAAACTGGACCCAGAGCTCCAGCTGTGGTCTCAGCAGAGTGGAGCAGAGGGGCAGAATCCCCTCCCTGGCCCTGCTGGCTGTGCTTCTCTTGCTGCAGCCCAGGCTCTGCTTGGCTCTCTGTTCTGTAAGTGCTGACTGCTGGCTCCTGTTGAGCTTCTCCTCCCCCAGCACCCCCAAGTTCTTTTCTTCAGGGCTGCTCTCAGGCCAGTCCCTGCCCAGCATATATTAGTGCTTGTGATTGCCCCTACCCAGCTGCAGGACCTTGCCCTTGGTCTTGTTGAACCTCACGAAGTTGCCATGGCCCCAGCTCTGCAGCCTGTCCAGGTCCCTCTGGATAGATCCCTTCCCTTCCAGTGTGTCAGCTGCCCCACACAGCTTGGTGCCATCAGCAAAGTTGCTGAGGCTGCACTTGGTGCCACTCTCCCTGTCACCCACAATAAATTCTTGATCCTAATTTTCAAGTCCTTTGCTCCATTCCTCTTTGAATGATGGAAAATCTTTGAATGAAGCTTGTCAGCGCAGGGAATCTGCCACTCATTTCCCCTCCTGATGCCATCAATAATTGTGTCCCTGAGTCCCTCTTATTCTCAGAACCAATGACTTCTGTTTTATACCAGGAGTCCTGAATCAAAGGGTCTGCTGGATACCACTGAGCATTTCTCATGCTGCATTAAGTCTTTGAACCAGGAAGGAAATTAATCAAGACCACATTTTGAACTGGATCCTCTTGTTCCCAGTGTGTTAGCAAACTTCCCCCTCACGGAGAACTTGTGAACTCGGAGTTAATAATGTGTGGTGAGGAATAACAAACAAGAAGCTAACAATGGAAAGAATGAAGCTGCACACAAGGAAAAAACCCCAGAAATAGGCTGCCAGTTTCAGTCCAACATTAAATGTCACAGGATGGATTGGGTTGGAAGGGACCTTGAAGATCATCCACTTGCAACCCCCTGCCATGGGCAGGGACACCTCCCACCAGCCCAGGTTGCTCAAGGCTGAGCATTGAGGGAGCTGGGGTTGCTTAGCCTGGAGAAGACTCAGGGGTGACCTTATTGCTCTCTACAACTACCTGAAGGGAGGTTGTAGACTGGCAGAGGTTGGTCTCTTCTCCCAGGCAACCAGCACAAGAACAAGAGGATACAGTCTCAAGCTGCACCAGGGGAGGTTTAGGCTGGAGGTTAGGAGGAAGTTCTACACAGAGAGAGTGATTGCCCATTGGAATGTGCTGCCCAGGGAGGTGGTGGAGTTGCCATCACTGGAGGTGTTCAGGAGGAGGCTTGATGGGGTGCTTGGTGCCATGGTTTAATTGATTAGGTGGTGTTGGATGATAGGTTGGACGCAATGATCTTGAAGGTCTCTTCCACCCTGGTCTGGTCTATTCTATTCTATTCTATTCTATTCTATTCTATTCTATTCTATTCTATTCTATTCTATTCTATTCCATTCCATTCCATTCCATTCCATTCCATTCCATTCTATGGCATCATCCAGCCTGGCCTTGAACACCTCCAGGGAGGTGACATCCACCACTTCCCTGGGCAACCTGTGCCAGTGTCTCACCACTCTCATAGTGAAGAACTTCTTCCCCAGATTCAGTCTAAACCTACTCCCCTCAGCTCCAGACCATTCCCCCTTGGCCTGGCTCTAGACACCCTCAGGAAAAGTTTCTCTGCAGCCTTCCTGCAGGATCCCTTCAGGTACTGGAAGGCAGCTCTGAGATCCCCTTGGTGTCTTCTCCTCTCCAGGCTGAACACCCCCAGCTCCCTCAGCCTAGCAATTTGTGTGCTTGCAGTTTATAATATGAGGATTCTACCCAGCAGAGAAATGTCCTTCCTAACCTGTCAGCAAAACAGTTACTTGATTTTTGTGGCACTGCATCACTGACCTTGAGCAGCTTTTACTAAGTCCAGGTGCTTGCTTCTTTTTAAGTGCCATTCACTAAATCCAGATGTTTTCTACTTTCCAGGTTCCATTTGCTAAATCTAGGTGTTTTCCTACTCACTGAATTAAAATTGGACAGAGGGGCAGAGTCCAAGGGCATGAGATTGAATACATCTAACTGCTGGCTTCTATACATTGGCCACAACAACCCCATGCAGTGCTGCAGGCTGGGGTCAGAGTGGCTGAGAGCAGCCAGGCAGAAAGGGACCTGGGGGTACTGGTTGATAGTAGGCTGAACATGAGCCTACAGTGTGCCCAGGTGGCCGAGAAGGCCAATGGCATCCTGGCCTGCATCAGGAACAGTGTGGCCAGCAGGAGCAGGGAAGTCATTCTGCCCTGTGCTCAGCACTGCTCAGGCCACACCTTGAGTCCTGTGTCCAGTTCTGGGCTCCTCAGGTTAGGAAAGATGTTGAGCTGCTGGAAGGTGTCCAGAGAAGGGCAACAAAGCTGGGGAGGGGTCTGGAGCACAGCCCTGGGAGGAGAGGCTGAGGGAGCTGGGGTTGCTTAGCCTGGAGAAGAGGAGGCTCAGGGGAGACCTTATTTCCATCTACACAGTCTCAAGCTGTGCCAGGGGAGGTTTAGGCTGGAGGTGAGGAAGAAATTCTTCCCAGCAAGAGAGATTGGCCCTTGGGATGTGCTGCCCAGGGAGGTGGTGGAGTCACCATCCCTGGAGGTGTTCAAGAAGAGCCTGGATGAGGCCCTTGGTGCCATGGTTTAGTTGATGGGATGGTGCTGGGTGATAGGTTGGACTTGATGATCCCTGAGGTCTTTTCCAGCCTGTTTAGTTCTGTGTTCTGTTTTCTGTGTTCTGTAAAGAGCAGTCTTTAAAAAGCTTTAATGCCATTTCCTTGGATCTCGGAGTGCAGTGATGCATTTGCATGTCAATAGGAACCGAGTTCTTTTGTGCCTTAGGTTGAAAAGGTATTTCTCTGACGGGGGAGGATTATGGCAGACGAAACAGATCTACCTCAGGAGCCTAAAGTAAGCTTTTGATTTCATGGAATCCTGGGATTAAAAGGAGAGGAAAACGTGGCAGATTACAGAAACAGATTTCTTTTGTAAGCCTGCTGTGACTGGGGAGGATAAAACTAAGTTCATTGACATGTTTTATTTGCTGCTAGGAGATTATGAGACCTTGTGGAAGTCTGTAGTAATCTGCAGGTAAACAGGAGTGAATTTGTAGGCTGTTTTTTTCTTCCCCCTCTTACTGCCAAATAAAATCCCTAGCATGAGCTCCCAGTTCTTTGTAGGTCACTTCATGGGACTATAAACATTGGGAATAAATCAAACACTATCTCACTGTGGGAAATTCTTGCAGGCAAACAGATTAGCACAGCCCAAGGTATGTTGTACAAACAACGGTGACACCGGAGAGCTCACAGGTCGTGAGATAAATAGTACAGGGGAAGCTTAGTGTCCTTCCAACCTGCAGGTGCCTGAGTGTAAACTGAGGTGGGAATTGGTCTGCATCTGGTGAAACTGCAGCGAAATAAAGTACAGCTCCCAGGGAAGCTCCACTCTTATGAAATGGATCTGCGCAGGTTGCACTGCACCAATTCTGCCTGGATTCATCCAACCATAAAATGTTACTCTTCTGCTGTCCCCATCATGTGAAGGACAAAGAACGGCTGGAGGGAGTCCAGAGGAGGCTACAAAGATGATCCAAGGGCTGGAACATCTCTGCTGTGAGGGCAGGTGAAGCACCAAGGTTGGAAGAGACCTCAAAGGTCATCAAGTCCAACCTGTCACCACAGGCCTCATGACTAAACCATGGCACCAAGTGCCACGTCCAGTCCCCTCTTGAACACCCCCAGGGACGGTGACTCCACCACCTCCCCGGGCAGCACATTCCAATAGCTAACAACTCTCTCTGGGAAGAACTTTCTCCTCACCTCCAGCCTAAACTTCCCCTGGCTCAGCTTGAGACTGTGTCCTCTTCTTCTGGAGCTGGGGTTGTTCGGCCTGGAGAAGAGCAGACTCCTGGGGGACCTTATAACTGTCTTCCAATACCTGAAGTGAACCTACAGGAAGGCTGCAGAGGGACTTTTCATCAGGGTGTCTAGCAACAAGGCAAGGGGGAATGGTTTGAAGCTGAGGGAGAGCAGGGTTAGACTGGAGCTTGGGAAGAGGTTTTTCCATATGAGGGTGATGAGACTCTGGAATAGGCTGCCCAGGGAGGATGTGCATGCCTCCTCCTTGGAGGTGTTTAAGGCAAGGTTGGGTGAGGCCTTGGGCAGTCAAGTCTAGTTGAGAGATGTCCCTGCCCACAATGGGGAAATCGGAGTAGATGATCTCTGAGGTCCCTTCCAACCTAAGCCATTCCATGATCCTTTGGTACTCTCTCCTTTTCCCATCTGTGATGAGGATTCTAGATTCATGTCCTTGGCCTACTTCTCTCACTTGTTAACTCTGGGTGCTCCCATTAGCACAGGCAGCTGCATCTTTCTGTGTTATCCCTTCACTGACCTATATTTAATGCAAGTTGTTCAGGATCCTCCTCCGCCAAATACTTTTCCCTTTCACACAAAAAGTGTGCTTCTTGGTGTTCATTTTTTTCCCCCATGACCTTGTGTACAGAAAAGGAATTCCTTGTCTTCTTCAAAACACCCTAGCAACTCTCCTTAATTATTCTGACTAGAGGCAGAACGCCAATATTTGGGATTTAGGCAGTTGGTTAGACAGGGACCATAGCTGCTGCTTTGATTAAAGAGCAATCAAGGGAAAAGGGGACAAGAAAGACACTTAAATATAAAAGTCATCAGGTTAAATTAGAGCATTACAAAGGCTACTCCGTATTAGGCTGATTGCCAAAGAATCCATAAGAGCTCCTGTCCCAGCTCTGAGACTGTAGAAGGTTTCATATCCAGCAGCATCTTTCTAAGGTCAGTTATACAAATCAGTGCCCAGAATAATTTAGCAGTCTGGGGTCAAAACAACCTTCAAGCAGCCAGAAATCTGCCCTGGAGCCTGAGCAGCAAAAAGCAGCACGTGTACTCCCTTCAGTTTGTTAGCATTGAGTTGAAAGCCAGATGGGCTGGGTGAATGTTTAGCCAACTTTACTGAAAATATCCTGGATTTCTCTCTCTCTCTCTCTCTCCATCTATCTTTCACTCTCTCTCTCTTTCTGTCTATCTGTCTTTCTATCTACCTCTCTCTCTTTCTCTATCTCTTTATCATTCTATCTTTCTCTCTATATATCTATCTGTCTCTCTCTCTGTCTTTCCATCTACCTCTCTCTGTCTTTCCATCTACCTCTCTCTCTGTCTTTCCATCTACCTCTCTTTCTTTATCTCTCTATCTCTCTATCATTCTATCTTTCTCTCTATATATCTATCTCTCTTTCTCTCTCTCTCTTTCTATCTGTCTTTCCATCTACCTCTCTCTCTTTCTCTATCTCTCTATCATTCTATCTTTCTCTATATATATCTAGCTTTCTCTCTCTCTGTCTTTCCATCTACCTCTCTCTGTCTTTCCATCTACCTCTCTCTCTTTCTTTATCTCTCTATCTCTCTATCATTCTATCTTTCTCTCTATATATCTATCTCTCTTTCTCTCTCTCTCTTTCTATCTGTCTTTCCATCTACCTCTCTCTCTTTCTCTATCTCTCTATCATTCTATCTTTCTCTCTATATATCTATCTCTCTTTCTCTCTCTCTCTTTCTATCTGTCTTTCCATCTACCTCTCTCTCTTTCTCTATCTCTCTATCATTCTATCTTTCTCTATATATATCTAGCTTTCTCTCTCTCTGTCTTTCCATCTACCTCTCTCTGTCTTTCCATCTACCTCTCTCTCTTTATCTCTCTATCTCTCTATCATTCTATCTTTCTCTCTATATATCTATCTCTCTTTCTCTCTCTTTCTGTCTATCTGTCTTTCCATCTACTCTCTCTCTTTCTCTATCTCTCTATCATTCTATCTTTCTCTCTATATATCTATCTCTCTTTCTCTCTCTCTCTTTCTATCTGTCTTTCCATCTACCTCTCTCTCTTTCTCTTTCTATCTCTCTCTCTAGTTATCTATCTTTCTATCTCTATATATACCTTTCTCTCTCTCTCTTTCTATCTCTCTCTATGTATCTTTCCATCTATCGCTCACAATACAATACAATACAATATACCAGGTTGGAAGAGACCTTCAAGATCATCGCGTCCAACCCATCAACCAATCCAACCCACCCAACAACTAAACCATGGCACCAAGCACCCCATCAAGTCTCCTCCTGAACACCTCCAATGAAGGTGACTCCACCACCTCCACAGGCAGCCGATTCCAATGGGCAACCACTCTCTCTGTATAGAACTTCTTCCTAACCTCCAGCCTAAACCTGCCCTGGTGCAGCTTTAGACTGTGTCCTCTTGTTCTGGTACTGGCTGCCTGGGAGAAGAGACCAAC
This sequence comes from Picus viridis, assembly GCA_033816785.1. Lineage (NCBI taxonomy): Eukaryota > Metazoa > Chordata > Aves > Piciformes > Picidae > Picus > Picus viridis. Next base: position 2,950,742 of record CM066576.1, on the reverse strand, counting down.
CTCCGCCTCGCTACAACCTCCCTTCAGGTAGTTGTAGAGAGCTCTAATGAAAGCACTACCCCTGCCAATGTAAAATTCAGTGTGGCAAACTTACTATCGCTTTCTATCTCTATCTCATTTTCTATCTCTTTCTATCTCTATCTATCTATCTATCTATCTATCTATCTATCTATCTATCTATCTATCTATCTATCTTTCTATCTATCTATTTATCTATCTATCTATCTATCTATCTATCTATCTATCTATCTATCTATCTATCTTTCTATCTCTCTCTCTCTCTCTATCTATCTATCTATCTATCTATCTATATCTCTGTACCTATCTTTCTATATCTTTCTTTCTATCTCTCTATCTTTCTATCTCTCTGTTTATCTTTCTATCTATTGATATCTCTCTATCTCTGTCTCTACTTTTCTATCAATCCATCTCTATCTTTCTATCTCTATCTTTCTGTCTCTTTCTTTATCTTTCTATCTCTCTATTTACCTATCTTTCTATCTCTCTCTCTATCTATCTGAGGTGCTGGTGGATGAGAAGCTCAACAGGAGCTCTCAGTGTGCACTTGCAGCCCGGAAAGCCAATCAGCTCCTGGGCTGCATCAGGAGAAGTGTGACCAGCAGGGCAAGGGAGGGATTCTCCCCCTCTGCTCAGCCCTGGTGAGACCCCACCTGGAGTACTGCCTCCAGTTCTGGAGCCCCTATTCCAAGAGGGTTCTGGAGGTGCTGGAAGGTGTCCAGAGAAGGGCCACGAGGATGAGCAGAGGGCTGGAGCACCTCTCCTGTGAGGACAGACTGAAGGAGTTGGGGCTGTTCAGTCTGGAGAAGAGAAGGCTCCCAGGTGACCTCATTGTGGCCTTCCAGTATCTGAAGGGGGCTACAAGAAGGCTGGGGAGGGACTTCTCAGGCTCTCAGGTAGTGATAGGACTAGGGGGAATGGAATGAAGCTGGAGGTGGAATTCAGGCTGGAGTTGAGGAGGAAGTTCTTCCCCATGAGAGTGGTGAAACCCTGGAATGGGTTATCCAGGGAGGTGGTTGAGGCCCCGTCCCTGGAGGTGTCTAAGCCCAGGCTGGATGAGGCTGTGGCCAGCCTGATCTAGTGTGGGGTGTCCCTGCCCATGGCAGGGGGGTGGAACTAGCTGATCCTTGTGGTCCCTTCCAACCCTGACTGATACTATGATACTACTATGATCTACACACACACAAATTTGTTTCAAGAGCTGAATTTGAGCTCTGAGGGGAACCAAAACACATTTGCAATTCACTCATCACTGTAAAACTTTTCTTATCATGTAAAGACTTCTACAGGCTTTGTCTTATCAGCAATTTCGAATGCATCTGAGCTTACACTCCAACTCCTTTCTCCAAATTTATGTCTCCTCTCTCTACCTCTCCACCCCACCAGCCATTGCCATCATCTTTAGTGGAAAGGAAAAAAATCACTGTAGCTAAATTCTGATCAGGGATAGAAGCAGAGTCAAACCTCCAGAGAACTATTGGGGTGTCAGGAAGAGAACTTTTCAGGGTGTCAGGAAGAGAACTTTTCAGGGTGTCAGGAAGAGAACTCGTGTCAGGGAGGGATAGGACTGGGGGGAATGGAGCAAAACTAGAAATGGGGAGACTGAGATTGGATGTAAGGAAGAAGTTGTTCCCCATGAGGGTGGTGAGATCCTGGCACAGATTGCCCAGGGAGGTGGTGAAAGCCTCCTGCCTGGAGGTGTTTGCAGCCAGGCTGGCTGTGGCTGTGAACAGCCTGCTGTAGTGTGAGGTGTCCCTGGCCATGGCAGGGGGCTTGGAGCTGGCTGATCCTTGAGGTCCCTTCCAACCCTGACAATTCCATGATTCTATTGGATTCTATGGGATTCTTGTCAGGAGACTCAAGGAGACCATAAATAAGTACTGTGACTGCTGTCAGACTTATTGGAGGCTGACCACTTAACAACCCTGCCTTCTACTTCTTTATTTATGTGTTGCTAAATTCTTGTTCTGGTTTGGGGCTTAAAAATGAGAGAGAAGTGGGCACATGTTGCAAGGAGATTATTTTCCCTTGGTTTTCATCTGTTCCAGTTGTTAACACAGGTTTCTCTTGTTGGGTTTCCTCTCTGGAGTACAGCTGAATCTTTGTTCCTAAGATGTGCTAAAGGTAATTTCTTTTACTTGCTGATGTGCTGGATTATTTCTTCACACACCAGTAAGCTGTTTAAACCCAGGATTATTTACATTTCCCATTGCTGGTCAGAGATCTGAAGGTTCCAGAAAACTTCTGACCACAGAGTGTAGCACAGCTGAATGCTAACTGCATTCACTTTCCCTGCCAACCACCAGTTAAATATTAGAGACTGGAAACACCCACAGGAGAAGATACGAGCCAGGCAAAGGTAACTGTGTGAGAGCTCATCAAATCCCAGTACTGATCAGCTGAACCAGGGAAAATACTCACATCTCAAAGGATTTCCACGAGTAGGTAAAGATATCCTGAGCTGCATCAAAAGAAGAGTGACCAGCAGGTACAGGAGAGCTGATTCTCCCCCTCTGTTCTGCTCTTATGAGGCCCCATGAGAGTATTGCATCCACTTCTGGTGGCCTCAGCATAAGAGGGATATGGAGCTGCTGGAGTGGGTCATGAAGATGATCAAAGGGCTGGAGAATCCCCTGTGGGGAGAGACTGAGAGAGTTGGGGCTGTCCAGCATGGAGAGAAGAAGGATCTAGGAGGCAATGTGTGGCCTCAGCAGTGCTGAGCAGAAACCCAAGCACAGAAAGCCAAGTGCTTTGATTTTTGATAAGGACACTCAAAACCTGAATTTGCCCTCAGGTAGGAAGTAGTAACAGGGCAGGGGCCACAATTACTTGCTCTCTTAGTTACATGGAAACTGAATCGTTGCTGGATACCAGAGGAGCTCATCACATGGAAACATAACAGATGTGTTCAAAGCTATCCAAAAACAATGTTCATCTTGTTGTACTTTAGCTAGCATGAACTTTGAGATTCATAGAGTCACAGAATGGCCCAGGTTGGAAGGGACCTCAGAGATCATCCACTCCAACCCCTGCCATGGGCAGGGACACCTCTCAGTTAGACTTGGTTGCTCAAGGACTCATCCAGCCTGGCCTTGAACACCCCTGGGGGGGCATCCACAACCTCCCGGGCAGCCTTTTCCAGAGTCTCACCACCCTCATGCATCTTCTTCCTAAGATCTAGTCTGAATCTACTCTCCCTCAGCTTCAAACCATTCCCCCTTGTCCTATCTCCAGACACCCTCAGGAAAGATCCCTCTGCAGCCTTCCTGTATCACAGTATCACAGTATTACCAAGGTTGGAAGAGACCTCAAAGATCATCGAGTCCAACCTGTCACCACAAACCTCACGACTAGACCATGGCACCAAGTGCCACATCCAGTCCCCTCTTGAACGCCTCCAGGGACAGAGACTCCACCACCTCCCCGGGCAGCACATCCCAATGGCGAATCACTCTCTCGGTGAAGAACTTTCTCCTCACCTTGAGCCTAAACTTCCCCTGTAGCATCCCTTCAGGTCCTGGCAGGCAGCTCTAAGGTCTCCCTGGAGCCTTCTCTTCTCCAGGCTGCACAGCCCCAGCTCCCTCAGCCTGTACTCGCAGCAGAGCTGCTCCAGCCCTTGGAGCATCTTTGTGGCCTCCTCTGGCCTCACTCCAACATCCTTCTGCTGGGGACAATTCAATTGATTTACTCTACCCAGCCCTCAAAGAGGCTGGGGGGGGGGGTGGGGGTGGGGTGAAGTTAATAGCCATGGCAAGACTGATTCAGAAGATTCAGCCGTGGCTGCAGACACCAAATCTGAGCGTGTCCTTTAATATTCTGGGCACAAATTGCAGCTTGAATAAAACCAAAACCTTGAGAAGCAGCAGCATGTAAATCATTCATGAACAGAGCTTCTATTTGCTGGTGACTTGTAGCTGTTTACTGTAAATAGGGAAAGGATAATCTCTCATGTAATGTGATCATTGCCTAATTGTGCTACAAAATGGGGATCCCCTCAGCATATTGGGCACATTATGGTGGAAATCCTTTAAAGCAAAACCGAGCTAAAACTAGGCCATCCCTCAGAGCAAATTGCTTGAAGGGAAACATGGCTTAAAAGTGGGTATTTAGTTCTTACCAATATGAAGGATCTGGGGGAAAAGAAACAATAAGGAAAATATTATTGGAGGTCTTTTTTCTTTTTCTTTTTCCTTGGTGATGAAAATTTCAGCAGTTGAGTGATAAAGAATCCCGACAGGCAAATCACCCAGCTTGAATGAGTGAATGCAATCTGCATCTGGATTTCAGTCATAAATAATTGTTGTGATGTTCCTCACAAAGCTGAATGTGCCTGAGCTTTGCTTGGCAGCTGAGCAGTGCTCTGGCAGGTAATGGCAGTGGGCAGCCAAGCACAGATGGTGTCCCGTTGCCTCGTGTGAGCTCTGTGATGCAGTATCAAAGACTGTCTGGAAAACAGAGTCCTTGGGACTGCTTTCCAGTGTCTGGAGGGGGCCTAGAAGAAGGCTGGGAAGGGCCTGTTTACAAAGGCATGGAGAAGTGTCCTTCTCCTTGAGGAGAAGGACTTGGGGGTGGCAGCTCCTGGTAAACTCAACACGAGCTGGCAATAGCTGCTGGCAGCACTGAAGGCAGCTGTGTGCTGGGCTGTGTGCTGGAGTAGGAAGTTCCCCCCCCCCCCCCCAAAACCGGTCACAGGCTGCATAAAAAGCAGTGGGACCAGCAGGATGAGGGAGGGGATTCTGCCCCCCTGCTCTGCTCTCAGTGCCCCCAGCATAAGAAAGACATGGAACTGCTAGAGCTGGTCCAGAGAAGGGCAAGAAAGATGATCAGAGGGCTGGAGAACCTCCCTATAGGGACAGGCTGAGAGAGTTGGGGCTGTTCAACCTGGAGAAAAGCACCCAGGGAGACCTCAGAGCAGCCTTCCGGTGTCTGAAGGGGGCCAAGAAGAAAGCTGGGAAGGGGCTTTTGACAAGGGCTTGTAGTGATAGGATGAGGGGAATAGATTGAAGCTTGAGGGGGGCAGACTGAGACTGGAGATGAGGAAGAAATTCTTTCCAGTGAGGGTGGTGAGACACTGGAACAGGTTGCCCAAGGAAATTGTGGATGCCCTCTCTATGGAGGTGCTCAAGACTAAGTTGCATGAGCCCTTGATCAGCCTGGGCTAGTGGAAGGTGCCCCTTCTCAAGGCAGGAGGGTTAGAACTAGATGATCTGCAAGGTCCCTTCCAGCCTAAACCTTCTATGAATTTGTGAGTAGAACGAGGGGCAATAGTTTGAAACTAGAGGCAGATTTAGATAGGACATTAGGAACAAGTTCTTTACCAGGAGGGTAGTGAAACACTGGCACAGGGTCCCCAGAGAGGTGGTAGAAGCCACGTCCCTGGGGGTCTGACCTTCAAGGTCAGGTTGGATGGCAACTGAGCAACCTGATCTGTTTAGAGATGTCCCATCTTCCTGCAGGGAAGTTGGGCTTGCTGACCTTTAAATGCCTTTTCCAACCCAAGCCATTCTATGATTGTATGATTCTGTGGTAATAAGTAAATCTATTTCATGGTTCAGTTGACTAACTGCATCTGGTTTGGGAGTAGAATAGCAATTAGAAGAGAGTTCATAGAAAATGTGCAGAATTTATTCAATTATGCAGAGATTGCAACTGAGGGTGGTGGAGGCTAGAAAGCAGAATCACTGTGGCAACTTGAGCTGCAGCTCTGGGCTAACATATCAAAGACTCTCTGCTTTTGCACTGGGAGGTGCTACTGAGCGCTCCAAGGCCCTGAACTTCGTCTTTGGTGGCAGACACATGCTGGGAACTTGAGGTGGAACCAACCCTCTTCATGCCCTGGACTCAGCACTGGTTAGGCCACACCTTGAGTCCTGTGTCCAGTTCTGGGCTCCTCAGGTTAGGAAAGATGTTGAGCTGCTGGAAGGTATCCAGAGAAGGGCAAGAAAGCTGGAGAGGGGTCTGGAGCACAGCCCTGTGAGGAGAGGCTGAGGGAGCTGGGGTTGCTTAGCTACCTGAAGGGAGGTTGCAGCCAGGTGGGGGTTGGTCTCTTCTCCCAGGCAACTTGTGACAGAACAAGAGGACACAGTCTCAAATTGTGCCAGAGGAGGTTTAGGCTGGATGTTAAGGAAAAATTCTCCCCAGCAAGAGAGATTGGCCCTTGGAATGTGCTGCCCAAGGAGGTGGTGGAGTCACCATCAATGGAGGTCTTTAGGAAGAGCCTGGATGAGGCACTTGGTGCCATGGTTTAGTTGATGCGATGGTGTTGGGTGATAGGTTGGACTTGATCTCTGAGGTCTTTTCCAACCTGGTTAATTCTTCTCCTTCTCTTCTCTTCTCTCCTCTTCTCTCCTCTTCTCTTCTCTTCTCTTCTCTCTCTTCTCTTCTCTTCTCTTCTCTTCTCTTCTCTTCTCTCTCTTCTCTTCTCTTCTCTTCTCTTCTCTTCTCTTCTCTTCTCTTCTCTTCTCTTCTCTTCTCTTCTCTTCTCTTCTCTTCTCTTCTCTTCTCTTCTCTTTCTTCTCTTCTTCTCTTCTCTTCTCTTCTTCTCCTCCTCTCTTCTCCTCTCTTCTCCTCTCTTCTCCTCTCTTCTCCTCTCTTCTCCTCTCTTCTCCTCTCTTCTCCTCTCTTCTCTACTCACAGCCCAAGCAGACCTGGGGCAGTCATGTATTGAGCTTTGCATTTCTCACCCATTCTCTTTAACCCCTCTGCCAAGTGTTTCACTTTAATTGATCTACAATTCTACTGCTTTTTCTAAGAGCCCCAGTAAACTGCCTCCTCAGCAATCAGCCAGCTATTCAGGCTAGGGAAGTTTGTGATTGTTTTAAAATACTGCATAGACAAAGTATTTCCTGTTAAGTGAAAGGCTATTTTCCCTTTCTGTGTAAATCTATGACTATTGATCAGCTCATAAAGGTTTCTACCATATTAAATACAACCAGGCCGGGCCAGCCACTGAGTAATCCATTATTTTGTAACACCAGTCTGGGCTCTGGGGATGTATTTATTGAACTTTAAAACAGAATGTCATCACCAATCCATTTCATCTAGCTGCATAACACCCTCATACCAATCACCCACTGAAGCTGTCCTATTTCACTTATCCTGTCCCATTCAGTGAACTGTAAGTACAGTTTTGCCTAATGATAAGGGCACTGGGGGCCATCTATAATTCAGAGGCTGCTTGAAATGCATCAGCCAACTGTCCTGATATGTTAATCCAGGCACTGGGGGCTTTCATTTGTTCTCTGATGCAAACCCATGTTTGTAAGCTTCAGCATTATCATCATTGCTGTAAGAGAAGAGAAAACTGAAGCAGAAGCTGGGGTGATAATGACACCTGAGGACTGCAGCTGCGTGCCATGGAAGTTGGTTACAGCGGTTCCCAAGTGCCAAAGAATGGAATGAACTTTTGCAGCGTGTTCTGGAAGCACAAAGGGACCCTCTGCACAGTTTTTTCTTTAACCTAAGTGTCTACCTCTAAAATAAATAAACAAGTAAATTAATTAGCTGCCTGCTTCCCAGAAATCCAGGCTGCCTTGAGGAAGGAAAACTCTCTCACGGGGTGGGGAAGTGCAGTCCTTCCACAGGTGCAGCAGCAGCAAGCATAACCTGTTGGCAGGAAATGCCATTTAATTACCCACTGCTCTTGAGTCTGCAGACTAAAAAACTCAAGGAATCAGAGAATCAACCAGTCTGGAAAAGGCTTCCAAGATCATCCAGTCCAACCTATCACTCAGCCCTATCCAGTCAACTAGACCATGGCACTAAGTGCCTCATCCAGGTTGCTCTTGAAGATCTCCAGGGACTGTGACTCCACCACCTTCCTGGGCAGCACATTCCAACGGCCAATCTCTCTCTCTGAGAAGAACTTCTTCTTAATATCCAGCCTGAAGCTCCTCTGGCACAATTTGAGACTGTGTCCTCTTGTTCTGTCACAAGTTGCCTGGGAGAAGAGACCAACCCCACCTGGACACAACCTCCCTTCAGGTAGTTGTGGGCAGCAATGAGGTCTCCCCCTGAGCCTCCTCTTCTCCAGGCTAAGCAAGCCCAGCTCCCTCAGCCTCTCTTCCCAGGGCTGTGCTCCAGACCCCTCCCCAGATTTGTTGCCCTTCTCTGGACACCTTCCAGCAGCTCAACATCTTTCCTGAACTGAGGGACCCAGAACTGAACACAGGTCTCAAGGTGTGGCCTAACCAGTGCTGAGTACAGGGGAAGAATAACCTCCCTGCTCCTGCTGGCCACACTGTTCCTGATGCAGGGCAGGATTCTCTGATGCCTTTTGCATGTGCAAAAAATAACATAAAATCAAAACAAAGAAGGGAAAGAATAAGGAATCTTGCAAGAAATTTAGGTCAATCGACTTTTCACAGTGTTTTCTCAAGCTAGCCAAGGGCTTACTCACTAATAAAAGAAGCCAACGGAATCTGTATTGAAATAAGATGCAAGTCTCCAGTGTTGGGTAGATTAAAGTTCTCTGTTGTCTCTGGTGAGACACTGGCACAGGTTTCCCAGGGTGCTGAAAGCCTCATGCCTGGAGGTTTTTCAGGCCAGGCTGGCTGTGGCTGTGAGCAACCTGCTGCAGTGTGAGGTGTCCCTGGCCATGGCAGGGGGGTTGGAACTGGCTGAGCCTTCCAACCCTTCCAACCCTGACAGTTCTGTGATTCTATGATATTCAGTGGTCAGTGCAAAAATTTCCCAAGTGCTTTATGAGGTAAAAGGGTTAGATTAATGAACAGCACAATCCAAACCAGCTAGAAATGTTGCTTCTGTCTCCACTCCAGACTCCTGTTCTGTGAGTTATGTAGCACAGCTGGTGCGCCCCTCCCATCTAGAAGATCTTTCTTTGGTCTCCAGTGTAGGCTCAGGAGTTTGCTGATCAGAACAGGTGTAGACTTGCAATCTCAGATGTATTATCCTTGGAAAAATGAGGCATAGGTATCATAGAATCAATCAGGTTGGAAAAGATCTGAGAGGTCATCAAGTCCAACCTATTGCCTAATACCTACCACCTCCTCACAACTACTGACTTGATGATCTCCAAGGGCTTTTCTAACCTGGTTAATTCTATTCTATTCTATTCTATTCTATTCTATTCTATTCTATTCTATTCTATTCTATTCTATTCTATTCTATTCTATAGGTCTTTTCCAACCTGGTCCATTCCATTCCATTCCATTCCATTCCATTCCATTCCATTCCATTCCATTCCATTCCATTCCATTCCATTCCATTCCATTCCATTCCAAAGGTCTTTTCCAACATGGCTAATTCAATTCAATTCAATTCAATTCAATTCAATTCAATTCAATTCAATTCAATTCAATTCAATTCAATTCAATGCAATGCAATGCAATGCAATGCAATGCAATGCAATTCGATCTATTCTATTCTATTCTATTCTATTCTATTCTATTCTATTCTATTCTATTCTATTCTATTCTATAGGTCTTTTCCAACCTTGTCAATTCCATTCCATTCCATTCCATTCCATTCCATTCCATTCCATTCCATTCCATTCCATTCCATTCCATTCCATTCCATTCCATTCCATTCCATTCCATTCCATTCCACTCCACTCCACTCCACTCTACTCTAACTCTACTCTACTCTACTCTACTCTACTCTACTCTACTCTACTCTACTCTACTCTACTCTACTCTACTCTACTCTACTCTAACTCTACTCTACTCTACTCTACTCTGCTCTACTCTACTCTACTCTACTCTACTCTACTCTACTCTACTCTACTCCACTCCACTCCACTCCACTCTACTCTACTCTACACTATTCTATTCTATTCTGTTCTATTCAACTTAATTTTAAGGTATTGGAGATAACATACAAAATATTCATGTATGTGCCAGGTCCCTTTTGAGTTAGGAGAGCATTTGAAGAGCAAATTGCAGTCTGCTGGCAGTCATTCCACTGCAGCAAATAACAAAACCAAACAAGAGGAGGCTAACTTCATCAAGTGTGTGATTTGCTGTGAATTACTCACCCTGAAGCGTTGCCATGGTTACAGCTGTGTTACTTATCCTCCCATCATTATTATTTGCTTTTTTTTTCCCCCCAGCCATTATGGCCCCACTGTAAACAGTATTTTATTTTGTTCTGAACATGCCATTTGTGACAGGAATACGAAACGAGGGCTCCCGAGGAGCATCGATACTGAGGCCGTCTGCAGCGGGGCTTCGGCTAGGGCCCTTAATGTCCCTCTGCTTAAGTGCAGCCTGGCTTTCGTATCAAGCAGGCTATCAACGTGGTTTTGCTGCTTTGAAGAGAATAGAGTAGAGTAGAGTAGAGTAGAGTAGAGTAGAGTAGAGTAGAATAGAATAGAATAGAATAGAATAGAATAGAATAGAATAGAATAGAATAGAACAGAATAGAATAGAATAGAACAGAATAGAATAGAAAAAAACAGGTTGGAAGAGACCTTCAAGATCATTGCGTCCAACCCATCAACCAATCCAACCCACCCAAACAACTAAACCATGGCACCAAGCACCCCATCAAGCCTCCTCCTGAACACCTCCAATGAAGGTGACTCCACCACCTCCCCAGGCAGCCCATTCCAATGGCCAATCACTCTCTCTGTATAGAACTTCTTCCTAACATCCAGCCTAAACCTCCCCTGGCGCAGCCTGAGACTGTGTCCTCTTGTTCTGGTGCTGGCTGCCTGGGAGAAGAGACCAACCTCTGCCTGGCTACAACCTCCCTTCAGGTAGTTGTAGACGGCAATAAGGTCTCCCCCTGAGCCTCCTCTTCTCCAGGCGAAGCAACCCCAGCTCCCTCAGCCTTTCCTCATAGGGCTTGTGTTCCAAACCCCTCACCAACTTCGTTGCCCTTCTCTGGATACCTTCCAGCACCTCAACATCTTTCCTAACCTGAGGGGCCCAGAACTGGACGCAGGACTCAAGGTGTGGCCTAACCAGTGCTGAGCACAGGGCAGAATGACCTCTTGGGCAGCCCAGTCTAGCTGAGAGGTGTCCATGCCCATAGTGAGAAGGTGGGTGTAGATGATCTCCAAGTTCCTCTTCAACCTAAGCCATTCTATGGTCTATGAAAATAGAAATCTTAGGTTAAAAGTCTGTTATTTTTGTTGTCAGCATTGCTCACTAGCAAAGTACTTAGCTCTACCTCAACACAAGGGGAAACTTCTTCACTGTGAGGGTCACAGAGCACTAGAAGAGGCTCTTCAGGGCGGTTGTGGAGTCTCCTCTGGAGACTTTCAAGCTCCAACTGGATGTGCTCCTGCGTGTCCTGAGCTAGCTTGTATGGTCCTGCTCTGGCAGGGAGGTTGGACTAGATGATCTCTTTGGGTTCCTTCCAACCCCTGACATCCTGTGATCCTATCATCCTGTGATCCTATGATCCTGTGGTCCTGTGATCCTTTGATCCTCACCTGTATTGATGTGGATTTCCATACTCTTTTCCTCCTTGGGTAACATTTTTGTGTCGCCGTCAAGAATTTCTTCTGGCTGCCTGGACCAGGCCTTTGGTTCATTGCAAACCATCTAGAAGCAGTCTAATCCCATTTGTTTTCTGCACAACTCACATGGCTGCCAGTGGTGACATTTCATGGGCTTGTTGTTTCTCCTTTCCTAAGGAGTTCTCGTGCCTCTTTCTTCCCCTGGTGATTAATAAGGTAGATGCATGCTGTAGCCCTGAGCAGTTGTCCTCTGAAATGCTCAGAAGCACAGGTGGTGACAAGGATTTATCTTTGAACATGTGTAGAGCACAGCAGTGTGGCAGTAAGTAGGTCAAGCTGCTGGATGTGGTGATCAGCAGCTCAGCTGGGGTGTGTGGTGCATACATGAGCGTTTCCCTCGCTGCAGACCTCGTCACTGTTCCTCATACAGCCACAGAGATCCAAACCTTACCCTTTCAGCTCCATTTTATCTTCTTTCTCCCTCCTCCTGGAATGAAAAGCAGCTGTCAGAACTTTGGTTCTGGAAATTAAAGCAGTTTGCTCCCTATGTGTTTCCATTTGAGAGTAGATGCTTGGATTCAGTGAGCTCGTGCTGGGGCATGGGTCAGCAATGTGACCTTAGGGCATCCTGGGGTGCATTAGGAAGTGTGGCCAGCATGCCAAGGGAGGTTCTCTTCCCCCTCTACTCTGACCTTGTGAGGCCACACCTGGATTATTGTGTCCAGTTCCAGGCTCCTCCCAAGAAGAGAGACAGGGAACTCCTGGGAGGGTCCAACGGAGGGCCACAGAGGTGCTGAGGGGACTGAAGCATCTCTCTGGTGAGGAAAGGCTGAAAGACTTGGGGCTCTTTAGTCTGGAGAATTTAGATTTAGGCTGCAAAAGACCTCAGAGATCACCAAGTCCAACCTGCTACCGAATACCCAACACCTCAGGACAACTAAACCATGGCTCCAAGTGTCACATCCAAGCCTTTTTGGAACACCTCCAGGGATGGTGACTCCACCACCTCCCTGGGCAGCACATTCCAAAGGCCAATTACTCTTTCTGGGAAGAGCTTTCTCCTCACCGCAAGGTTAAACCTCCCCTGGCACAGCTTGAGACTGTGTCCTCTTGTTCTGGTGCTGCTTGCCTGGCAGAAGAGACAAACCCCCTCCTGGCTACAACCTCCTTTAGGAAGCTGTAGAGAGCCATAAGGGAAGAGCAGACTCAGAGGGGATCTGATCAATGTTTGTGAGTATCTAAAGGATACTAACAAGGATGGGGCTGGGCTCTTTTCCATGGTGCCTAGTGACAGGACACAAACTAGAATCTTGGTGGTTTCACTTAAAGATGAGGAAGAACTTCTCTGAAGATGCTGGAGGCCTGGAGCAGACTGCTCAAAGAAGTTGTGGAGTCTCTGGAGACTTTCAAAATCTACCTGGACATATTCCTGTGTGACATGATCTAGGTGATCCTGTTAGGAAGAAGTTGTTGCCCATGAGGGTGGTGAGAGCCTGGCACAGGTTGCCCAGGGAGGTGGTGGAAGCCTCCTGCCTGGAGGTGTTTGCAGCCAGGCTGGCTGTGGCTGTGAGCAACCTGCTGCAGTGTGAGGTGTCCCTGGCCATGGCAGGGGGTTGGAGCTGGCTGAGCCTTGAGGTCCCTTCCAGCCCTGACAATTCTTTGGTTCTGTACTGCCCAATACAGCAAGGTTGAGATAGTCTAGAACTCAGATCTCTTAGAAAAACCATCCTTTCTGCTTTTCTGGGGGAATATTTGCTGGGAGCTCTTCCATACAGAATCATAGAAGTGAGTCAACAAGGATGGAAAACACCTCAAAGATCATCAAGTCAAACCTGCCACCCAAGACTTCATGACTATTAGACCATGGCTCCTAGTGCCATATCCAGTCCCCTCTTGAACACCTCCAGGGATGGTGACTCCACCACCTCCCTGGGCAGTGCGTTCCAAGGGCTAACAACTCTCTATGAGAGGAACTTTCTCCTCACCTCAAGCCTAAACCTCCCTTGGCATGGCTTGAGACTGTGTGCTCTTGTTCTGGTGCTGCTTGCCTGGGAGAAGAGACCAACCCCCACCTGGCTGCAACCTCCCTTCAGGGAGTTGTAGACAGCAAGAAGGTCTCCCCTGAGCCTCCTCTTCTCCAGGCTAAGCAACCCCAGCTCCCTCAGCCTCTCCTCACAGGGCTGTGCTCCAGACCCCTCCCCAGCTTTGTTGCCCTTCTCTGGACACCTTCCAGCAGCTCAACATCTTTCCTAACCTGAGGGGCCCAGAACTGGACACAGAACTCAAGGTGTGGCCTAACCAGTGCTGAGCACAGGGCAGAATGACCTCCCTGCTCCTGCTGGCCACACTGTTCCTGATGCAGGCCAGGATGCCATTGGCCTTCTTGGCCACCTGGGCACACTGCTGGCTCATGTTCAGCCTACTCTCAACCAGTCCCCCCAGGTCCCTTTCTGTTTGGTTGCTCTCCAGCCACTCTGACCCCAGCCTGTAGAGCTGCATCCTCCTCAGCTTGTGGCAGTGCTCACATGCTCATTCTGCTCTTCTAGCTACTTAAAACCCTATTTAACACCTCCCAGGGCGGCTGTGGCAACTCACAGTGGTGCACTGTGGTCATTACCTGTGAATGCCCATTTCTGAACCTTAAGCCTGTCTATTCTGGCAAATTAAACAGCAGCAGGGCATGCCTCCAGCCTCTGGAACTTTCTCATTTAAATTGTTGAATTATTCAAGTGGTTTAGCTGTTTAATGGGTAAATCATTTATAGGCTGGTGGCAGGAGTATGCTGGCAGCACTCTCCACCTGTATCCCGAGCACAGGTTTGGAATTAACTCAGCCTGGAGGCTCCAAACGTAGTTCAGATGTGGTCAACCTGTGTTGGAGACTAAGATTCAGTTTAGTGGTAGAAGTTAAGCTTGGGTGTCTCTTGTAAAGCAATTGATTTTCAAGCCTCTCTCAATCACAGACTCACAGAATGTTAAGGGTTGGAAGGGTGCTCTAGAGATGATCCAGTCCAAACCCCCTGCCAGAGCAGGGTCAGCCAGGAATGCACCCAGGTGGGTTTTGAAAGGCTCCAGAGGAGGAGACTCCACAACCTCTCTGGGCAGCCTGCTCCAGGGCTCTGTCACCTCACATTGAAGTGGAACTTCCTGGGTTCCCATCGTTCCTTGTCTTTCACTGGGCACCATTGAAAAGAGCCTGGCACCTTCATCTTGACACACAGCCCTCAGCTATTGATAGGCATTGGTCAGATCCTCTCTCAGCCTTCTCTTCTCCAGACTAAACAGCCCCAGGGCTCTCAGCCGTTCTTCATACCAGAGATGTTCAGGTCCCCCAGTCTTCCTCATAGCTCTCTGTTGGAGTCTCTCCAGTAGATCTTTGTCTCTTTTGAGTTGCTGGAAGGTGTCCAGAGATGGGCAACGAGGCTGGGGAGGGGTCTGGAGCACAGCCCTGTGAGGAGAGGCTGAGGGAGCTGGGCTTGCTTAGCCTGGAGAAGAGGAGGCTCAGGGGAGACCTTCTTGCTCTCTACACCTCCCTGAAGGGAGATTGTAGCCAGGTGGGGGTTGGTCTCTTCTCCCAGACACCCAGCACCACAACAAGAGGACACAGTCTCAAGCTGTGCCAGTGGAGGTTTAGGCTGGAGGTGAGGAAGAAATTCTTCCCAGCAAGAGAGATTGGCCATTGGGATGTGCTGCCCAGGGAGGTGGTGGAGTCACCTTTACTGGTGGTGTTGAAGAGGAGCTTGGATGAGGCACTTGGTGCCATGGTTCAGTTGATCAGATGGTGCTGGGTGATAGGTTGGACTTGATGATTCTGAAGTGTTTTCCAACCTGGTTAATTCTAGTCTGCTCTTTTGAACTGGGGAGCCCAGAACTCAGCTGTTTGTCTAAATACATTTTCTAAGTTTATTTTCTTTATTAATGTTTTGAAAGAGTTCTGTTGGCACAAATTCAGTTTTTCCTCAGAATTCAGCACTTAAATCCACTTCTGGAACACCCTTCCAGTATCTGAAGGGGACTACAAGAAAGCTGGGGAGGGACTTTTGAGGGTATCAGGGAGGGAAAGGACTGGGGGGGGGGATGGAGCAAAACTAGAAGTGGGGAGATTGAGATTGGATGTTAGGAAGAAGTTGTTCCCCAGGAGGGTGGTGAGAGCCTGGCACAGGCTGCCCAGGGAGGTGGTGGAAGCCTCCTGCCTGGAGGTGTTTGCAGCCAGGTTGGATGTGGCTGTGAGCAACCTGCTGCAGTGTGAGGTGTCCCTGGCCATGGCAGGGGGTTGGAACTGGCTGCTCCTTGAGGTCCCTTCCAGCCCTGCCAGTTCTGTGGTTCTGTGATTCTGTGATCTCTCTGTCATGTAGAAAGGCAAGAAGCTGTGCTAGCAGCTGGTAATTAAATTTGTGCTCCTCTTCAGGGTTGTTACTTAGGAATCTAAACATGCAAGGTACAACACAGGGAGTGATATCAGTGTGGCAGAGCTTACTGCAATAAATTGTGAAGGGATCTTCCTGGGAAGTCTCTTCCCACACCAGCTCAGTTGTGGTGGCAGCATAAATGCAGACTGCAAGTTTAAGGACACTGCAATCAGGAGTATGCAAGTGTGGGGCTGCGTTCTTGCTCCCTCCTCCCTTTTGCTCTGGAGGCTTTTATCCTGGGATCTGAAACTGCAAGTGAAGTTATTTTTGGAGCTACTTGGTATAATTATTGGGTCATTTACAGGAACATGTAATTACTCAGCAGTACATCATCTTTAATAGATAGGGTGGTTGTGTTCCCCCCCTCCCCCTCTTCTTTTACTCACCAGAGGTCTGATTCTCTGTCCCTGAAATGAAAGGATGATTTGCCAGTGTCCTCTGCGCCCTTGGATCAGACCATCATTTACCAACTCTTTTTTCTTTGGCTAAGAACCATCCTGGGAATGAATCTGTGCATGCCAAAGTTTATTTCAGCAACTGAATGTGACTCAAGAGATGCGAAAGTAAAAGAGGAAATAGAGCTAGGGTTCCAAGTTTGGCACAACATCTAAGCATGGTGGTCCTGCCTTGAGAAGTTTGGAGTTACAGAATCATGGAATGGTTTGGGATGGAAGAGACCACCAAAGCTCATCCAGTCCAACCTGCCTGCATTCAGCAGATACACCCCCAGCTAGATCAGGTTGCCCAGAGCCCTCTCAAGCCTCACTCTGAATATCTCCAGGGAGTGGGCATCAACCACCGCCCTGGGCAACCTGTTCCAAAGTTCCACCACTCTCATAGTAAAGAACTCGTTCCTAACAATCAATCTGAACCTGCTCTTCTCTAGTTTGAAGCCACTGTCCCTCATCCTGTCCCTGCAGGCATTTGTGTACAGTCTCTCTCCATCCATCTTGTAGCCCCCTTCAGGCCCCCTCTCTAAAGCCTTCTCTTCTCCAGGCTGAGCACCCCCAGCTCCCTCAGCCTGTCCTCACAGCAGAGCTGCTCCAGCCCTTGGATCAGTTTTGTGGTCTTCTTCTGGACCTGCTCCATCAGGTCCATGTTCCTCCTGTATTGAGGTCTCCAGAGCTGGATGCAGTACTCCAGGTGAGCTCTCACCAGAGCAGAGCAAAGTGTTAAAATCACCTCTCTTGATCTGCTGGCAATGCAAGAAGGAAGGAAGGAGGGAAGTGAGGAAGGAAGAATGAGAGGGAGGCAGAGATGAAGAAGAAGAAAGGAAGGAAGGAAGTATGAGAGGATGAGAGGGAGGGAGGGAGGGAGGAAGGGAAGGGAGGGAAAAGAAGGAAGGAAAGGAAGGAAATAAAATCTGCCTTTTCTTCAAGGTCATCTGTAGGAGATTTAATTATCAGTTGCTGAGTTGTTAATTGCATCTTACACCTGAGGAAACAACTCATGGCAATAAACTGGGGTAGGAAACCTCTTTGTGAGAGCATTTCAGTGCTGGATATGGACCTGCCTCTCAGTGGTCCTAGCTATGTAAAACTCTTCCCCCCACGCTTTTCGCTGCTGCAAATAAAGCAGAGCAGAGGATAAGCAGAACAAACCCCTGCTTTGGAGGCAGCAGTGCCAATTCAGGGTGAAATGTATCGATAGTGGCATGGCTGTAGATTTATTCCTACTCACCACACGTGGAATATGGCTATCTGTTATGGTCAGATCCTCTTTCAGCCTCGCTAGTGGGAAAGCTCCTTTGACATCAGCTGAAATAGGGCTGTGCTTTGAAATGCATGTGCAGCACCACACAGCTGCTTCTCTTCAGTCCCCTGTGCTAATGCAGCATCAGCCCCATTTATATGGTGAAGAGCCAAGCTGGCTGCAGAACCGGTGCCAAACAAAGACAAATGACACCCTGACATCATCTGAAAATGCATGAACCTCTCAATAGCTTTTAAATTGGTACAGAGAGTATGAAACTTCTGTTATCTCACTTCCATTCCCTTGACTTCCTGGGCTTTTTGAATCCCTGAGTGACAGGCATGGAGAAGAGAGAGGTGCTTATTCAGTGGAGCACTTGTGAAACTAGAGGTGGTGGTTGAGGTACCATAAAATCGGACTCATCAGTGCCTGTGTGCTCTGCAGTGCTTGTGTAGGTCCTTACAGGCACTCTGAATGTATCTGAGGGCTGAATCAAACAGAAGGGCTCACATCCCAGAATCACAGAACTGCCAGGGTTGCAAGGGACCTCAAAGATCAGACAGCTTCAACCTCCCTGCTATGGGCATGGACACCTCACACTAGATCATCTCCCTTCTGCTTTTCCCTCTTGACTTTACTGTGTGCCTTAGTTTGAAAGATAGAATACAGAATAAACCAGGTTGGAAAAGACATCACTAAGTCCAACCCATCACCCAGCATCATCTAATCAACTAACCCATGGCACCAAGTGCCTCATCCAGCTTCTTTTTAAACACCTCCAGTGATGGTGACTCCACCACCTCCCTGGGTGGCACATTCCAAGGGCCAGTCTCTCTTTCTGGGAAGAATTTCTTCCTCACCTCCAGCCTAAACCTCCCCTGGCACAGCTTGAGACTGTGTCCTCTTGTTCTGGTGATGGTTGCCTGGGAGAAGAGACCAACCCTACCTAGTAGCCCACCTGGCTACAACCTCCCTTCAGGCAGTTGGAGAGAGCAAGAAGGTCTCCCCTGAGCCTCCTCTTCTCCAGGCTTAGCAACCCCAGCTCCCTCAGCCTCTCCTCACAGGGCTGTGCTCCAAAGCATCCAGCAATATCCAGGTGAGAGGTCTGGGCTGGCACAGTAGAGGAAACGGAGCACAGCATGCATCTAGAGAAGCTGTAGGGTATCTGATGGTCCTTAATTCCCCTGGGAGACCATTCTGCAATATTAAACCAAGCTCACAGAAGTCTGCACCAATAACTTCCTAATGCAGAAAATGGCTCAGGAAAACTGATCTTAGGTTGTCTTTCTCACACTACCTAAGTCAGAGTTTTGGTCATGGGGAGGAGCTGAGATCTTGAAGATAAAGGTTATGGCATTTCTGAAACCCTTTAGGCAGGATGTTAGGAGGAAGTTCTTCACAAAAGGAGAGAGTGGCCATTGGGATGTGCTGCCCAGGGAAGTGGTGGAGTCACCATTCCTGGAGGTGTTTAGGAAGAGCCTGGATGAGGCACTTGGTGCCATGGTTGAGTTGATCAGACGGTGCTGGGTGATGGGATGGACTCGATGATCTCTGAGGTCTTTTCCAACCTGTTTAATTCTGTATTCTGTATTCAGTTCTGGGCACCTCACTTCAGAAAGGGTATTGAGGTACTGGAGTGGGTCCAGAGGAGAGTAATGAGACTGGTGAGGGGTCTGGAGGGAAAGTTGTAGGAGGAAAGGCTGAGGAAGCTAGAGATGTTTAGGCTGAGGAAGCTGGAGGTGTTTAGCCTGAAGAAGAGACTTAGAGTCATAGAATGGTCTGGATTGGAAAGGACCTCCAAAGGTGATCTATTCCAACCTCCTCTGCAGTTAGCAAGAGCATCCTCAACTAGATCAGGTTGCCCAGAGCCCAACTATGTGCCAAAGACCCCACACTCATGTGGACAATGCTGCTCTAGCTCAGCTGGACAATGATAAATGATCAAGGCCAAAAGAGAACACATCTTGAGCTCAAGTGAACAGGGGGAGGGCAAGAGGATACCTGTTGAACAAGCTAGGAGAAGTGTAGTGACACCAGGAACTCTACTCCTTTCACAGCTGTGACTGGAAAGAGACATTTCTTAGCTTCCACTCTTGTGCAGATAAGCTTAAATTGTCTTTTTACTTCCCCCTCCCCCCATCCCTAACATCACAGCAGAGAGCATGGACTGGGTGGACTTCATGCTCCTCAGCACATACAGACATGTAGAAGTGTGTGCACATCAGATGAGCAACCACCAGTAGGAAACCCACCCACAGAGCACCTCACTTCTTAAAGGTCAGCCACATGATGTCTTCTAGATACCTTGAGGCATCTGAATGATTGGAATTAGTTGTGGTCATGGGGTCAGGCTTAGATTTTCCTATTTATTAGGCCGCTGTGAATATATCTGAGAGCTGGAATGAAATCACAGAAAGGTTAATCGAGCTGTAATCACCAGGTTTTAATGTCTAGGAAAGGAGGAAATTAATAGTCAGTGCTTCTACACTCACCAAATCAAACTTTCCTGGCGAGGCTCAGCCTGCAGTTGCTAAAGCACTGTGGGCAGACAAAAAGATTCTTGCTCCCCAGTATTAAATGCAGCTCTGTTTTATACTGCACAGGGGGCAAGACAGGCTGTGAGTAATTCCTACTTTGCAGTGAAAGTCATCTCTTAAAATGACTAAAGAAACCTCTCCCATTAAATCACACAATCACACAGTATCACAGCACCATAGACAACCCATTCCAGGGCTTCACCACTCATGGGGAAGAACTTCCTCCTCACCTCCAGCCTGAATCTCCCCACCTCCAGCTTCATTCCATTCCCCCTAGTCCTGTCACTACCTGAGAGCCTGAGAAGTCCCTCCCCACCCTTCTTGTAGCCCCCTTCAGATACTGGAAGGCCACAAGGAGGTCACCTCTGAGCCTTCTCTTCTCCAGACTGAACAGCCCCAACTCCATCAGTCTGTCCTCACAGCAGAGCAGCTCCAGCCCTCTGCTCCTCCTCGTGGCCCTTCTCTGGACACCTTCCAGCACCTCCAGATCCCTCTTGGAATAGGGGCTCCAGAACTGGAGGCAGTACTCCAGGTGGGGTCTCACCAGGGCTGAGTAGAGGGTGAGAATCCCCTCCCTTGCCCTGCTGGCCACACTTCTCCTGCTGCAGCCCAGGAGCTGATTGGCTTTCCGGGCTGCAGAAATGTTAGGGACTGGAAGAGACCTCCAAAGCTCATCCAGCCCAACCCCCCTGCCAGAGCAGGAGCACCTAGAGCAGGTCACAGAAGAGCACATCCAGACAGGTCTTGAATATCTCCAGAGAGGGAGACTCCACAACCCCTCTGGGCAGCCTGTTCCAGTGTTCCATCACCCAATTGGAGCATATTCCTTTAAGTCAACTAACAACTGAGTTATGTCTTTTTCAGTACAAAGGCAAAAGAAAAATACTGTGCTGGAAGTCTTTTCCAAAACTTCTGGAGGTAAAAGAACTCCAGTGTCAGTCAGCCAGGTGTCTTGTAAAGGTGTCTTCTAAAAAGCTTCACTTAACCATTTCTTTTCTTGACCCTTCCTCATAAGGAAGATGTTCCACTGCCTTCAGCACCTTTGTGCCTCTGTTCTGGACTCTTTCAAGCAGGTCCTTCTTAAACTGGGTCCCAGAACTGGACACAATATTCCAGATGTGACCTCACCAGGGCAGAGTAGAGGGGGAGGAGAACCCCTCTGGCCTACTAACCACAGCCCTTCTAATCCACCCCGGGATGCCTTTGGCCTTCTTGGCCACCAGGGCATATTGCTGGCTCATGGGCATCTTGATGTCCAGCAGGAATTCCAGGTCATTTCCCCAGAGCTGCTTTCCCAAAGGTCAGCCCCCAGCCTGTACTGCTCCATGGGGTTGCTCTTTCCCAGGTGCAAGGCTCCACACTTGTCCCGATGATCTTGAAGGTCTCTTCCAACCTGGTCTCTTCTCTTCTCTTCTCTTCTCTTCTCTTCTCTTCTCTTCTCTTCTCTTCTCTTCTCTTCTCTTCTCTTCTCTTCTCTTCTCTTCTCTTCTCTTCTCTTCTCTTCTCTTCTCTTCTCTTCTCTTCTCTTCTCTTCTCTTCTCTTCTCTTCTCTTCTCTTCTCTTCTCTTCTCTTCTCTTCTCTTCTCTTCTCTTCTCTTCTCTTCTCTTCTCTTCTCTTCTCTTCTCTTCTCTTCTCTCTCTCCTCTCCTCTCCTCTCCTCTCCTCTCCTCTCCTCTCCTCTCCTCTCCTCTCCTCTCCTCTCCCTCTCCCTCTCCTCTCCTCTCCTCTCCTCTCCTCTCCTCTCCTCTCCTCTCCTCTCCTCTCCTCTCCTCTCCTCTCCTCTCTCCTCTCCTCTCCTCTCCTCTCCTCTCCCTCCTCTCCTCTCCTCTCCTCTCCTCTCCTCTCCTCTCCTCTCCTCTCCTCTCTCCTCTCCTCTCCTCTCCTCTCCTCTCCTCTCCTCTCCTCTCCTCTCCTCTCCTCTCCTCTCCTCTCTCTCCTCTCCTCTCCCTCTCCTCTCCTCTCCTCTCCTCTCCTCTCCTCTCCTCTCCTCTCCTCTCCTCTCCTCTCCTCTCCTCTCCTCTCCTCTCCTCTCCTCTCCTCTCCTCTCCCTCTCCTCTCCTCTCCTCTCCTCTCTTCCCTTCCCTTCCCTTCCCAAACCTTCCCAAACCTTCCCAAACCTTCCCTTCCCAAACCTTCCCTTCCCAAACCTTCCCTTCCCAAACCTTCCCTGTTGGATTTCATTTGATTCTCCCTGCCCAGCTCTGCAGCCTGTCCAGGTCCCGCTGAACGACGTTAACGAGCTTCGACTTTCCTCCTTGCCCTCGCGAGGCTGTCTCCAGGTGCTGAGAGCTCTGCTTCTTGAACTGCTGAAAGGCTGAGCTGACAGAACTCCTGAAAAAACAGCCAAACCACTTGCATGTAGAGGAGGGAAGTTGGCTTCCAAAAAAATAACTGCAGGCAATTTATTCATCAGGGCAATCTTACACGGTGCGATGCTATTTCTTGGGCAAGCAGCCTATCATTAGAGAGTGAGCACTGCAAATTATTGCCTTGGCCTTCGAGCCTGGAGTTCAGGATAAATGGGAATCTGTTTTCTTCTCTGCAGTTTGTTTATTTCACTTATTTAATTATTTTTGGGGAGGGGGTGGGGGTTAGGGGGGAGCTGGGGAGAGAAAAACTCGCTGCAGCACAGAATCTGCTTTTCGGCGGCGTGATATCTTCCACCCAATTTTCCGGCTGGCTTGAGGGATTCAGGGGAAGGTCAAGTGATTAGCCCCAAGGTCACAGGCTGAGTCATTGACTCAGTCAGATTAGGAAGTAGGCTTCTGCCTCCTGGAGAACTTGTGAGGAGATAAAGGTTGTAATAAGACAGAGCCATATTTCAGCCCAGAGTAAGATTTAGTTAGCTATTTATTTTTCCTCCTGCTGCACAGAAGTCTCACTACCTGCTGCAAAGCATTGGTCTGTACCAAGGCTTTTCAAGATCCTGGGGGTTGTCCTTTCCCTGTGGCTACTGACACCTTCCAGAAGTTCTGGTGGCTTCTTGCTGAGAGATAAAGCCTGGAGAAGAGGAGGCTGAGGGGAGACCTTCTTGCTCTCTCCAACTCCCTGAAGGGAGGTTGTAGCCAGGTGGGGCTTGGTCTCTTCTCCCAGGCACCCAGCAGCAGAACAAGAGCTGTGCCAGGGGAAGTTTAGGCTGGAGGAGAGGAGAAAGTCCTTCCCAGAAAGAGGAATGGGCCATTGGACTGTGCTGCCCAGGGAGGTGATGGAGTCACCATCCCTGGAGGTGTTCAGGAGGGGATTGGATGTGGCACTTGGTTTGCTTGTCGGGAGGTGGTGGGTGATAGGTTGGACTTGATGATCTCTGAGATCTTTTCCAACCTTACTGATTCTATGATGCTTTGATAATCAAATCTCTTTTGACTGCCTGGGCTCTGATTTGGATTGAAATCGGTTTCATATCCTGGACCCCTGTTAGCACCAGCAAAAAAAAAACCCCAAGTATTTAAATACCTTATTTTAATTAGAGGCAGTTGCAGAGCTAGGTTAATTATGCTGATTGATGAGAGCAGACAGTGATGTGAATTTTCTTCCCTTTTTTCAGTCTGCTGTGTGCTACCCCTCTGATGTGTGGAGGTCTGGAAGCTGGATGTGTGTTTGGAACAGCTCAGGAGCTTGGATTCAGGTAAGGAAATGTGCAAAACTGCAGCTCCTCTCACCCTGCCTTTGCTTGGCTTATCTTCTCCTCTTTACTCTCCCATTTTGTTACTTCTATGCTGCTGAAAAGAGTCTGGCTCAATCCTAACACTCTCCCTCTGGACACTGAGAAGCATTAATGAGAGCCACCCCAATCTCCTCTTTTTCAGGGCTAAACAACCCCTTGTCTCTCAGACATTCCTCATAAGATAGATGCTTCAGTCCTCTCATCATCTTAGTGAGTCTCCACTGGACTCTGCAGTAGTTCCTTGTCCTTCTTGAGCTGGGCAGGCTGTAACTGGACTCAGAGGAGGCCTCAGCAGGGCAGAGTAGAGAGGAAGGAGAACTTCCCTTGACCTATTGCCCTCATTTCTTTCATGCATCCCAGGACGCCATTGGACTCCCTGGCCTCCAAAACCAATTGGCCTATATCATCACATCCCACAGGCTGTTTCCCTAGCCAGGAACTACACATTGCACTGCTGTGCCATCTGCACCTTGGTCTCTTATCTTCTCAAGCTGCAGGGATTGGTGACTGGAGATGGTGCCATTGCCTGAAGGAAGGGAATGGTGCCCAGGAGAAACCCTACAGCCACAGTTTGTTCCTTGAAGCTTCTGCTGGAGTAGGCAGTGAAGCTGGTGAAGGGTCTGGAGCCCAGGTCTTGTGAGGAGCAGCTGAGGGAGCTGGGGTCATTTGGTCTGGAGAAAAGGAGGCTGAGGGGAGACCTTCTGGCTCTCTACAACTCCCTGAGAGGGGGTTCAGTGGGATGGGAATTGGTCTCTTCTCCCTAGTAACAAGTGATAGGACAAGAGAAAATGGCCTCAAGCTGCCCCAGGGGAGGTTCAGGCTGGATATTAGGAAAAGTTTCTTTATTGAAAGAATGGTCAGGGAGTGGAACAGGCTGCACAGGGAGGTGGTGGAGTCACCATCCCTGGAGGTGGTCAAGAAGCCTATGGACATGGGACTTCAAGACGTGGCTTGATGGTCATGGTGTTAGGTCAGTGGTTTGACTTGTTGATCTTTGAGGTCTTTCCAGCCAGAACAATTCTGTGATTCTGTGGTTCTATGATTTTGTGATGACTTGATTCTATGGTACTTTGATTTTGTGATGCTATGATACTATGATACAAGAGGGATCTGGAGGTGCTGGAAGGTGTCCAGAGAAGGGCCACGAGGAGGAGCAGAGGGCTGGAGCACCTCTCCTATGGGAACAGACTGAAGGAGTTGGGGCTGTTCAGTCTGGAGAAGAGAAGGCTCCCAGGTGACCTCATTGTGGCCTTCCAGTATCTGAAGGGGGCTACAAGAAGGCTGGGGAGGGACTTCTCAGGATCTCAGGTAGTGATAGGACTAGGGGGAATGGAATGAAGCTGGAGGTGGGGAGATTCAGGCTGGAGGTGAGGAGGAAGTTCTTCCCCATGAGAGTGGTGAAGCCCTGGAATGGGTTGTCCAGGGAAGTGGTTGAGGCCCCGTCCCTGGAGGTGTGTAAGCCCAGGCTGGATGAGGCTGTGGCCAGCCTGATCTAGTGTGGGATGTCCCTGGCCATGGCAGGGGGTTGGAACTAGCTGATCACAGTCTCAAGCTGCACCAGGGGAAGTTTAGGCTGGAGGTGAGGAGAAAGTTCTTCACCGAGAGAGTGATTTGCCATTGGGATGTGCTGCCCAGGGAGGTGGTTGAGTCGCCGTCCCTGGAGGCGTTCAGGAGGGGACTGGATGTGGCACTTGGTGCCATGGTCTGGTTGTGAGGTTATGGTTACAGGTTGGACTCGATGATCTTCAAGGTCTCTTCCAACCTTGGTAATTCTATTCTATTCTATTCTATCCTTGTGGTCCCTTCCAACCCTGACTGATTCTGTGATTCTGTGATTCTTTGATTCTGTGACTCTCTGCTTCTGTGATTCCCTGGTTCTGTGACCCTCTGATTCTGTGATTCTCTGATTCTGTGACTCTCTGATTCTGTGACTCTCTGCTTCTGTGATTCCCTGGTTCTGTGACCCTCTGATTCTGTGATTCTCTGATTCTGTGACTCTCTGATTCTGTGACTCTCTGCTTCTGTGATTCCCTGGTTCTGTGACCCCCTGATTCTGTGACTCTCTGATTCTGTGACCCTCTGATTCTGTGACTCTCTGATTCTGTGACTCTCTGATTCTGTGACTCTCTGATTCTGTGACTCTCTGATTCTGTGATTCTTTGATGTTGTGCCTCTATGATTCTGTGAGGTGTTTGCCTTTTCTAAAAAGGAACAGAAACCTCTCACCAGATCACCTCAATGAGCCAAGTATCAAAGCAGCTGAAGCCTCTCTAGATGTTCACTGGGAAGAGCAGAGCAAAGCTTGTTTCTTGTAAGCATTTTGGGGTAAAATCTTTGGGAGGGGAAAAAGCTGTATAATCCTTACAGGCCCTTTTTGCAGTGCACCACAGCACCGTGCAGCATTGCTTTAAAGTAGACAGAGCTGGATGCTCAAAAAAAAAGCCCAACCCAACAAGAAACTGGATGAGAATGTGTGTAAAAACGCTGGAGAGCAGCAGCTGAGGAGCAAAACAATCTTGGGCATTTGATTTCAGCATGCTGATGAAGTATGTGCATGCATAATAAAAGCCATAATCCTCTGCTGCTGGTGCATGTGTTCAGTTGATAAGAAATGTGCTGCTGAACAGGTTGGGTGCAAGATTAACACATGGTTTGTGGCACAGGAGATTTAGCTTTCAGAATCTGCAGAGCCTCTTATCACAGCTCCTGGGTTGAGCCTCCCAGGGGTAAGGCTTTGCTTGACCTTCTTTTTGCAGATAGAGAAGGGCTGGTGGGAGATGTGGGGGTCAGAAGCTGCCTGGGGTCCAGTGACCATGAAACTCAGCACTGGTTAGGCCACACCTTGAGTCCTGTGTCCAGTTCTGGGTCCCTCAGTTTGGGAAAGATGTTGAGTTGCTGGAAGGTGTCCAGAGAAGGGCAAGAAAGCTGGGGAGGGGTCTGGAGCACAGCCCTGTGAGGAGAGGCTGAGGGAGCTGGGGTTGCTTAGCCTGCAGAAGAGGAGGCTCAGGGGAGACCTTCTTGCTCTCTCCAACTCCCTGAAGGGAGGTTGTAGCCAGGTGGGGGTTGGCCTCTTCTCCCAGGCACCCAGCACCAGAACAAGAGGACACAGTCTCAAGCTGTGCCAGGGGAGGCTTAGGCTGGAGGTGAGGCACATTGCTAGCTCATGGACATCTTGTTGTCCTCCAGGACTCTCAGGTCCTTTTCCCTAGAGCTGCTCTCCAACAGGTCAGCCCCCAACCAATACTGCCCCGTGGGGTTGCTCTTTCCCAGGTGCAAGACTCTGCACTTGTCCTTGTTGGATTTCATTCAGCTCAGCTGTGGATCCTCTCCATTCAGGTTTGTGGTAAAATGACAGAAGCAGGAGAAACTCCTCATGCAGGCAGCTGAACAGCTGCAGAATCTTCCTTCTGGTACTCTACACTTAGAGTAAAATGAAAGCAGAAATGGTGAAATGGAGGAAAAAAAACCCCAACCCCACACTTTACTTAAGGTTTTCAAAGCATGGAAGCTTAGGGAAAAACCTCACTAAGAGTGAACCAAACTTCTGAGCAGCTCAATGGGTTTCATTAAAACCTTGTGCTTTGTCAAATCCCTGGCTAAAAAGCCATAGCTTTGCTTCTCCCTCTCCTCTGCAAACATCTGTGATCGATTTGGGGCTGGTGGTGCTTAGAAGCAATTGTAATGAACATCTGGTTTGAATGCAGAGGCCAGGGAGCCAACATAAGGAATCACTTTTCTTCTTCCACAGATGAGCACCATGCAAGACTTTATTATAGCTACTTAGCTACAGGGAGACCTCAGAGTGGCCTTCCAGTAGTTGAAGGGGGCTTGCAAGAAAGCTGGGAAGGAGCTTTTAGTGGCAGGACAAGGGGGAAAGGTTTCAAGATAGAGAAGAGTAGATTTAGATTGGAGATTAGGAAGAAGTTGCTTACTCTGAGGGTTGTTGGACGCTGGAAGAGGTTGTCCAGAGAGATGGTGGAGTCCCCATCCCTGGAGACAATCAAGGTGACAGGAAGGAACCTGGAGGTGCTGGAAGGTGTCCAGAGAAGGGCCAGGAGGATGAGCAGAGGGCTGGAGCTGCTCTGCTCTGAGGACAGACTGAAGGAGTTGGGGTTGTGCAGTCTGGAGAAGAGAAGGCTCCAAGGAGACCTTCTTGTGGCCTTCCAGTATCTGAAGGGGGCTACAGGAAGGCTGGGGAGGGACTTCTCAGGATCTCAGGTAGTGATAGGACTAGGGGGAATGGAATGAAGCTGGAGGTGGGGAGATTCAGGCTGGAGGTGAGGAGGAAGTTCTTCCCCATGAGAGTGGTGAAGCCCTGGAATGGGTTATCCAGGGAGGTGGTTGAGGCCCTGTCCCTGGAGGTGTTTAAGACCAGGCTGGATGAGGCTTAAAGCTGGGGAGGGACTTTTGAAGGTGTCAGGGAGGGATAGGACTGGGGGGATGGAGCAAAACTGGAAGTGGGTAGACTGAGATTGGATGTTAGGAAGAAGTTGTTGCCCATGGGGGTGGTGAGAGCCTGGCACAGGCTGCCCAGGGAGGTGGTGGAAGCCTCCTGCCTGGAGGTGTTTGCAGCCAGGCTGGCTGTGGCTGTGAGCAACCTGCTGCGGTGTGAGGTGTCCCTGCCCATGGCAGGGGTTGGGACTGGCTGCTCCTTGAGGTCCCTTCCAGCCCTGACAGTTCTATGATTATGAAAAGTTATGGGATGGAAATCTTACTCGAGCACAATTAGCACTGATGCTGCTCTGCCTGTTCAGCCTTATTCTGGGCAGCCAAAAAGCAAACTCCAATCTACAGGAACAGCACTTCCAAATTACAGTTGATTTGTGTTTGTGAGCTACTCCAATCACTTTCCCAAACTCTCCAGAAACGGTGGATGGAGATCAATATTTGCACAGTCGAATCAGAAGGGAAAAAACTGGTATTGAAGTTCTTGTCTCCCCCAACAGTTTCTGCTTTAATACAAACAATTCCTCACTTGAAACTAGACCTTGGGAAAAAAATATTTATGTCTTTTGCCACTGTTTTGGGTTTTTTTTTCCTTGCTGGTTTACTCATAAATGATGAAATTCATCTTTGTTTCAACAGGCAGTAAAAGCCTGTGCCTCACTGAAGTCTTGCAAACAGGATTTAGGAGGGACCTGAGAGTGCTCACAGTGCTCAAGTAAACTGAGCAGAAGAACAAATCAGAATAGAATGGAACAGAATTAACCAGGTTGGAAAAGACCTCAGAGATCATCAAGTCCAACCCCTCACCCAACACCATCTAATCAACTAAATCATGGCACCAAGTGCCTCACCCAGCCTCCCCCTAAACACCTCCAGTGATGGTGGCTCCACCACCTCCCTGGGCAGCACATTCCAATGGCCAATCTCTGTCTGTGACGAGCTTACCATAGTGTCAGTCAGGGTTGGAAGGGGCCACAAGCATCATCTAGTTCCAACCCCACACTAGATCAGGCTGGCCAGAGCCTCATCCAGCCTGGGCTTAAACACCTCCAGGGACAGGGCCTCAACCACCTCCCTGGACAACCCATTCCAGGGCTTCACCA
Organism: Picus viridis; assembly: GCA_033816785.1. Classification (NCBI taxonomy): domain Eukaryota; kingdom Metazoa; phylum Chordata; class Aves; order Piciformes; family Picidae; genus Picus; species Picus viridis. The sequence continues at coordinate 2,921,449 of CM066576.1, read as the reverse complement.
CTCTCATGGGGAAGAACTTTCTCCTCCCGTCCAGCCTGAATCTCCCCACCTCCAGCTTCATTCCATTCCCCCTAGTCCTATCACTACAGCCTAAACCTCCCCTGGTGCAGCTTGAGACTGTGTCCTCTTGTTCTGTTGGTGATAAGGACACAGAGCTGGTGGAGCAAGTCTAGAGGAAGAACACAAACATGATCCAAGGGCTGGAGCAGCTCTGCTGTGAGCACAGCCTGAGGGAGCTGAAGGTGTTCAGCCTGGAAAAGAGAAGACTCTGGGAGGACCTTAGAGCTGCTTTTCTGTACCTGAGGGGATCCTCCAGGAAGGCTGCAGAGAGACTTTTCCTGAGGGTGTCTAGAGCCTCGCCAAGGGGGAATGGTTTGAGGCTGAGGCAGAGCAGGGTTAGAGTGGAGCTGAGGAAGTTCAGGAGGAGACTTGATGGGGTGCTTGGTGCCATGGGTTAGTTGTTTAGGTGGGTTGGATTGGTTGATGGGTTGGACGTGATGATCTTGAAGGTCTCTTCCAACCTGGTGTATTGTATTGTATTGTATTGTATTCTATTGTATTGTATTGTATTGTATTGTATTGTATTGTATTGTAAGTTCTTCCTCAGAAGTTCTGAGGAAGAAGTATGAGAGCAGTGAGAGTCTGGAATAGGTTACCCACAGAAGTTATGGCTGCCTCCTCCCTGGGGGTGTTCATGGCCAGGCTGGATGAGGCCTTGAGAAGCTGAGACTAGCTGAGAGGTGTCCCTACGCATGGCAGGGGGTTGGAATTGGATGATCCTGAGTTCCCTTCCAATCTAAGGCATTCTATGATGTAAGCAGCAATTATCTGCTCTGCATCAGTGACACTTCTTCCCTCCTCCTCTGCAATCTGATGACTTGCAGAGTTGAAACATGTGAAAAAAAATACAATACTGAAAAGAGAGCTGGATAGTAACATTAGGAAACAGAAGGTGTCTAAAAACCTCCAGACTCATTCAGCCCATGTGCAAACATCATCTTTAAAAGAAGGAAGAGGTCTGTGGATTATCCTGCAGATGTTTTGCTTCTTCATACTCATTAAATCATAAGCTTGCAGGGTGGAAGAGCAGAAGTCTGTCCTTTCATGATGATTATAACTTCTGTCATTACTAATTAACAGTAATTGATTCACTGTACTTCATACACCTGCTGCTTTTGTAGCACTCTCATTTTTCCATTTGGGTTTTTTTTTTCCCCCTTTTTAAGTATGGTTGAGTCTGGAATAGGTTGCCCAGAGAAGCTATGGCTGCCTCCTCCCTGGGGGTGTTCAGGGCCAGGTGGGATGAGGAAAGGTGTTGAGGTGCTGGAAGGTGTCCAGAGAAGGGCAACAAAGCTGGGGAGGGGTCTGGAGCACAGCCCTGTGAGGAGAGGCTGAGGGAGCTGGGGTTGCTTAGCCTGGAGAAGAGGAGGCTCAGGGGAGACCTTCTTGCTCTCTGCAACTCCCTGAAGGGAGGTTGCAGCCAGGTGGGGGTTGGTCTCTTCTCCCAGGCCACCAGCACCAGAACAAGAAAACACAGTCTCAAGCCGCACCAGGGGAGGTTCAGATTGAATGTGAGGAAGAAATTCTTCCCAGCAAGAGAGATTGGCCATTGGGATGTGCTGCCCAGGGAGGTGGTGGAGTCACCATCCCTGGAGGTGTTTAGGAAGAGACTGGATGAGGCACTTGGTGCCATGGTTTAGTTGATCAGATGGTGTTGGGTGATAGGTTGGACTTGATGATCTCAGAGGTCTTTTCCAACCTGCTTAATTCTGTCCTCTGTATTCAGTTCTGGGCACCTCACTTCAGGAAGGATATTGAGGTGCTGGAGTGGGTCCAGAGGAGAGTAATGAGACTGGTGAGGGAGCTGGAGAAAAAGTTGTATGAGGAAAGACTGAGGAAGCTGGAGGTGTTTAGCCTGGAGAAGAAGAGACTTAGAGGGGACTTTATCACTCTCTACAAGTACCTAAAAAGGAAGTTGTAGTCAGGTGGGGGTGAGGCTCTTCTCCCAGGCAACCAGTGACAGGACAAGAGGGCATGGTATGAAGCTGCACCAGGGGAGGGTTTGGTTGGATATTAGGAAGCACTTCCTCATGGAATGGCTGATTAGGCACCAGGATGGACTGCCCAGGGAGGTGGTGGAATCACCATTACTGGAGGTGTTTAAGAAGGGCTTGGATGTGGCACTTGGGGGCACAGTTTAGCTGCTGCGGTGGTGCCAGGTCATAGGCTGGACTTGATGATCTGGGAGGTCTTTTCCAGCCTCAATAATTCTGTGGTTCTGAGATGTTTGTGTTTATGCTTTTTTTTGCTGCTGCATCAATAAAGCAGATTTCTTCTTTTTTTCTTGATTTTCCCCCTCCTTTTCCCCCCCCCCTCTTTTTCCTGTTCTTTAAGCTGTGGTGCTGTGTTTGAATGGCCTTTTGGAGGAGCAGAAAAGTTTCTGCGCGTGTGACGGTGGCGACGAGACAAAGAACCAATTTCATTCCTCCTTTCCACTCCGGCGTGTGCTGATGGGCTTGGGTCATACAGACTGGGCTGAGAAATGACAGACAGGCTCCCCAGTCATTTTGTGAGTTATTGTAGCCATGGCAGCCTCTGAAACCCGCTCAGATTGTTTCCAATATTGCCTTTGGAATTGGTTTTCAATTTTCCTGGATATCTGAGTACACCTGGGCACACAGAAATGAGATTCTTAGAGTTTCTTTCTTTTTTCTTGGTTCCTTTCCTTCCCCCTTTTCCTTCCCCCTTTCCTTCCCCCTTTTCCTTCCCCCTTTTCCTCCCCCTTTTCCTTCCCCCTTTTCCTTCCCCCTTTTCCTTCCCCCTTTTCCTCCCCCCTTTCCTTCCCCCTTTTCCTTCCCCCTTTTCCTTCCCCCTTTTCCTCCCCCCTTTTCCTCCCCCTTTTCCTTCCCCCTTTTCCTTCCCCCTTTTCCTCCCCCTTTTCCTCCCCCTTTTCCTCCCTCCTTTTCCTCCCCCTTTTCCTTCCCTCTTTTCCTTCCCCCTTTTCCTCCCCCTTTTCCTCCCCCTTTTCCTCCCCTCTTTTCCTTCCCTCTTTTCCTTCCCCCTTTTCCTTCCCCCTTTTCCTTTCTCTTTTTCCTTTCTCTTGTTCTTTCCTGGAGACTGAAGCAATGTCCAGTTGAAAATGTAGTATTTTCAGCTCTTACTGACCAACTGTGTCCAGTTCTGGGATCCTCAGTTTAAGAAGGACATTGAGACACTTGAACGTGTCCAGAGAAAGGTAACAAAAGATGTTCTTGTAGGTAGGGATGCCTTGAGGTGAGCTTCACAGAGTCAAAACTATAGTGCTGTATCAGGGTCATTTTATCTCAGAGAATAGGATGGAATGGAATGGAATGGAATGGAATGGAATGGAATGGAATGGAATGGAATGGAATGGAATGGAATGGAATGGAATGGAATGGAATGGAATGGAATGGAATGGAATAGAATGGAATGGAATAGAATAGAATAGAATAGAATAGAATAGAATAGAATAGAATAGAATAGAATAGAATAGAATAAACCAGGTTGGAAGAGACCTTTGAGGTCATCAAGTCCAACCTATCACCCAACACCATCTCATCAACTAAACCATGGCACCAGGGAGGGTGGTGAGAGCCTGGCACAGGTTGCCCAGGGAGGTGGTGGAAGCCTCCTGCCTGGAGGTGTTTGCAGCCAGGCTGGATGTGGCTGTGAGCAACCTGCTGCAGTGTGAGGTGTCCCTGGCCATGGCAGAGGGGTTTGAACTGTTTGATCCTTGAGGTCCCTTCCAACCCTGACAATTCTGTCATTCTGTATCACTTCTCCTAAAGCTGTTTCTGTGTCTAAGCAGTGGCTGCTAGACAGCAAATGCACAAGGAGACTGGAAGAGAAGAGGCCTGAACCCAGGCTCTCTCTCCACCTTGGCAACAGGACAATTTCCTTCACAGTCCTTCAAACCTGCATTTTAGCAGAAGGTTGGAGAGACTCTTAAGTGTCACCACAGACTTTCTTAGCTTCTGGGTGGTACAGCAATCATTTTAGTTAGAATAAAGAGTGACAATTTATTCCCCTGCATATGATAATCATGATGTTAATCATGGTGTTAAAAATGGTGTTCTGACCTTCCAATCCTTTTTGGTTTTGCACGAAAGCAGTTTGCCTGCCTTTGTTGCATCAGAGCTGAAGGACAGAATTTGAATCTCAAAACAGAAAGGCAATTTGCATTCCAACTTTAGGAGACAAGAAAGGCTCTTTAAGGATCCACATGTAGATATAAATCACTTTCCCCCCCCCCCCCCTGAATTTTGGCATGGAGTTCCTTCACTTATGGTGCAGGCTTGATTTGTAGAGATGCTAAGTTCCCATCCTATGGCTCAGCCATTCAGCTTCTTAGCAGTAGTGCTGGGATTGGGAGCTCTGGGCAGGTATCATAGAATCACAGAATCAACCAGGTTGGAAAAGACCTCAGAGATCATCCAGTCTAACCTATCACCCAACACCTCCTGACAACTAAACCATGGCTCCAAGTGCCACATCCAAGCCTTTCTTGAACACCTCCAGGGATGGGGACTCCACCACCTCCCTGGGCAGCACATCCCAATGGCCAGTCTCTCTAGGAAGAACTTTCTCCTCACCTCCAGCCTAAACCTCCCCTGGCACAGCTTGAGACTGTGTCCTCTTGTTCTGATGCTGGTTGCCTGGCAGAAGAGACCAACCCCCACCTGGCTGCAACCTCCCTTCAGGTAGTTGTAAGGAGCAAGAAGGTCTCCCCTGAGCCTCCTCTTCATCAAGGAACAAATACAGAATCACAGAATGGCTTAAGTTGGGACCCCAGAGATCATCTACCCCAACCCCCTGCCATGGGCAGGGACACCTCTCAATTAGAGTTGGCTGCTCAAGGTCTCATCCAACCTGGCCCTGAACACCCCCAGGGAGGAGGCATCCACAGGCTCCCTGGGCAGCCTGTTCCAGAGTCTCACCACCCTCATACTGAGGAACTTCTTAAGATCCAATCTAGCTCTGCTCTCTCTCCCAGCTTCAAACCACTCCCCTTTCTCTTGTCTCTAGACAGCCTTATGCAAAGTCCTCTCCAGCCTTCCTGTAAGATTCCTTCACGTATTGGAAGGCAGCTCTCAGTTTCCCCCAGAGCCTTCTCCAGGCTGAAGAACCCCATGATGGGGAGTGGTGCTGCTTTGCAACAGGGTTGGTCTTCATGGTCTCTAGAAGTCCCTTCCAACCCTCATCCTACCTGGTCCTGAGCACCCCCAGGGAGGAGGCATCCATAGCTTCCCTGGGCAGCCTGTTCCAGAGTCTTATAACCCTTGTACTGAAGAACTTCTTCCTCATCTCCAGTCTAACCCTGCTCTGCCTCAGCTTCAACCCATCCCTCCTTGTCCTCTCTCTAGACACCCTTATGAAAAATCCCTTTGCAGCCTTCCTGGAGGATCCCTTCAGGGAAGCTGGAAGTCAGCTCTAAGGTCCCCCTGGAGTCTTCTCTAGGCTGAGAGGTTTGCTAGAAGCAATCACAGAGCCCTGGCTGACAACAAGATGCCTTAGGGCAAGTAGGAATCCTGTGCTGGCTGATCAGAAGTGCAACATCAATTGAAGAGGCCAGCATGACACCAGTTATAAATATTCTGTTAGGCAGCTTCAGCAGAAGTGAAGAAATGTGTCATAAAGGTTTTTTTACCTTTTTTGGGGTTTTTTTTTTGGGTGAACAACCACAGCCACACAAACAATGAAATCCTCTTTCTCTGGTCAGGTCTGTACTGCTTAAATTCCCAGCAGGTTTCTTTGTCTCCTGGGCTCCAGAAATCCAAACAATATGTTAATTAGAAACCCAGGGACTGTGTTTTACACCTTTGGTTCTCACCTGATCCAGATCCTGCTTTCAGAACAAGCAAATCTTCAGTTGTGATGTGTTTGTGTCCTACACAGCACACCTGGAATGTTTTCTCTCTGAAGAAATGTGCATAGGAAAGAGGCAGCAGGAGCCAACAGAGATCCTGGGCTGAAGCCAGGAGTGTGGTCAGCAGGGCAAGAGGCATTCTGCCCCCTGGCTCTTGTGAGACCTCAAATACTGCCTCCAGTTCTGGTGTGCCCATCATAAGAAGGACACAGAGCTGCTGGAGTGAGTCCAGGGGAGGCCACAAGGATTATCCAAGGGCTGGAGCAGCTCTGCTCTGAGCACAGGCTGAGGGAGCTGGGGATGTTCAGCCTGGAGAAGAGAAGGCTCCAGGGAGACCTTCGTGCTGCCTGCCAGGACCTGAAGGAAGCATAGAATCATAGAATCAATAAGGTTAGAAGAGACCTCAAAGATCATCAAGTCCAACCTGTCACCCAGCACCTCATGACTGCTAAACCACGGCACCAAGTGCCACAAGCAATCCCCTCTTGAACACCTCCTGGGACGGTGACTCCACCACCTCCCTGGGCAGCACATTCCAATGGCTAACAACTCTCTCTGGGAAGATCTTCCTCCTCACCTCCAGCCTAAAATCCTGCAGGAAGGCTGCAGAGAGACTTTTGCTGAGGGTGTCTAGAGACAGGACCAGGGGGAATGGTTTGAAGCTGAGGCAGAGCAGGTTTAGACTGAATCTGGGGAAGAAGTTCTTTAATATGAGGGCAGCAAGACTCTGGAATAGGAGTGAGTGTGGATGCCCCCTCCTTGGAGGTGTTTAAGGCTAGGCTGGATGAGGCCTTGAGCAGCTGAGTCTAGGTGAGAGGTGTCCCTGCCTATGGCAGGGGGGTTGGTATAGATGTTAGCATTAAAATACAATATAATACAATATACCAGGTTCAAAGAGACCTTATGGGTAGTAAAACAATATTTTGCAGGTGTCCCCAGCAGAAGAGGGACATGGAACTGCTGGGGTGGCCCCAGAGGATGATCAGGGGGCTGGAGAATCTCCCCCATGGGGACAGGCTGAGAGAGTTGGGGCTGCTCAGCCTGGAGAAGTGAAGGCTCCAAGGAGACTTTAGAGCAGCCTTCCAGTACCTGAAGTGGGCTACAGGAAAGGTAGGAAAGGACTTTTGTCAAGCAGTGACAGGACAAGGGACAGTGATTTTGAGCTGAAAGAGTGGAGATTTAGAGGGGGTATCAGGAAGAGATTATTTATAGTGAGGGTGGTGAGACACTGGAACAGGTTGCCCAGGGAGGTCGTAGATGCCCTCTCCCTGGAGGTGTTCAGGGCCAGGCTGGATGAGACCTTGAGCAGGCTGGGCTGGTGGGAGGTGTCCCTTCCTCTTGGCTCCCCTGCCTAATTGGGGTGCTCTGACAACAAACACTTTTAAAAGTTTTGCAGTTCTTGGCTACATTGTTAGAGATGTTTCCTACATCACAGGATCTCAGGGGTTGGAAGGGACCCAAAGAGATCATTGAGTCCAACCCTCTGCCAGAGCAGGACCATGCAACCTAGCTCAGGTCACAGAGGAATGCATCCAGACAGGCCTTGAAAGGCTGCAGAAAAGAAGACTCCACAGCCTCTCTGGGCAGCCTGTTCCAGGGCTCTGTGAGCCTCACAGTGAAGAAGTTCCCCCTCGTGTTGAGGTGCTGCAGCTTACATCCCTTGCCCCTTGTCCTATCCCAGGGAGCAAGTGAGCAGAGCCTGTCCCCTCCCTCCTCACCCCCAGCCCTCAGATATTTATCAACATTGATTAAATCCCCTCTCAGTCATCTCTTCTCCAGATTGGAAAGCCCCAGGTGCCTCATCCTCTCCTCCCCAGGCAGTGCTCCAGTCCCCTCATCATCTTGGCAGCCCTCCCCGGCCTCTCTCCAGCAGATCCCTGTCCCTCAGACTCGGTGCTGCTTTGTCGTGTGGTGAGCAGCACGGAGAGTCTCCCATTTCAGCTGGGGCAGCAGGCAGCAGATAGAAGCTTTGCTGAGATTTCTTTCCATCCCACTTCCTAAGCTTCCTCCACCACACACAGAGAGACTTTTATTTGCCTTCACACTGGAGGCCAACCTGTCTCTGAATATTTCTGGCCTGTTCAACAGGACAGCATCTGTAGTCTTGAGGGCCTCGCACAGCCTCAAAGCCCACGGATGGTTTTAGCTGGATAGGACTCAGTTTGTATTACTTTCCCCCTCCCCCTTTTCACTAGTTTTAAGGGTTTTTTTCTGCCAAAAACATCTACTTTGTGTATGTACCCCTATCATCAGTGAGACTGGCAGGGCCCTGGGCATGTGTTGCATGAGATTCAATAGAGGAGAGAGAGAGAGAGGAAAAAAAATCACCCTGGATGCTTCTGCAAAGTCCAGCTGTTAAAATCCTAATCACAGGCTCCCAGGATGTCAGGGGTTGGAAGGGACCCATAGAGATCACTGAGGCCAACCTCCCCTGCCAGCGCAGGACCATAGAATCCAGCTCAGGTCACACAGGAACACATCCAGATGGGGCTGGAAAGGCTCCAGAGAAGGAAACTCCACAACCTCTCTGGGCAGCCTGCTCCAGGGCTCTGGGAGCCTTACAGGAAAGAAGTTCTCCCTTGAGTTCAGGTGGAACCTCCTGGACTGTAGTTTCAATCCATTATCCCTTGTCCTGTCCCAGGGAGCAAGTGAGCAGAGCCTGTCCCCTCCCTCCTGACCCCCAGCCATCAGATACTGATAAATATTGATTAAATCCCCTCTCAGTCTTCTCCTCTCCAGACTGAACAGCCCCAGGTCTCTCAGCCTCTCCTCCCCAGGCAGTGCTCCAGTCCCCTCATCATCCTCATAGCCCTGCTCTGGACCCTTCTCTAGCAGATCCCTGTGCCTCTTGAACTGGGGACAGGGATCTGCTGAACACAATACTCAAGATGAGGTGAGGTCTCAGCAGGGCAGAGTAGAGGGAGAGGAGAACCTCCCTGGATCCGCTGGCCTCACTCCTCTGAATGCACCCCAGGGTCACATTGGTCTTCTTGGCCACCAGGGCACATTGCTGGCCCAAGCAGAACTTGTTCTCCACCAGCACTCCCAGGTCTCTCTCCAGCAGATCACCTCCCAGCCTGCGCTGCTGCAGTTTATTCTTCCTCCCTAGACGCAGGACTCTGTGCTTATCCTTGTTGAACCTCATTAGGTTCCTCTCTGCCCAGCTCTCAGTCTGTCCAAGTCCCATTGGATGGCCGCACAGCCTTCAGCTGTATCAGATGGGTTGGACTTGATGATCTTGAAGGTCTTTTCCATCCTGGTGAATTCTAATTTTAAAGTGATAAGACAAGGGGAAATGGTCTGAAGTTGCCCCATGGGAGGTTTAGGCTGGATATGAGAAGAAACTTGTTGACTGGAAGGGTTCTCCAAGCCTGGCACAGGCTGCCCAGGGAGGTGGCTGCATCCCCATCCCTGGAGGGGTTTGCAAGAGGCAGAGATGTGGTGCTGAGGGCCATGGCTTAGCCCCAGCCTCGGTAGAGGTAGAGAATAGTTGGAGTTGATGATCTTTGAGACCTTTTCCAATGCAGATGATTCTCTGATTCCATGTTGTACCTCTTTAAGCATCTAGACACCTCAGAAAGGTTGTTATTCATGAGGTCACTGACCAAGGTCTTTTAAGGTTGGATTAGGGGGGGGAAAAAAAGCCCTGGGCACAGAGTGAAACACAGTACTCTTCCACTCTGAAACAGGTTGTTGTTTCAGGGAACACAGAGGATGATCTGTTTGTCCTGAGGGGAATATCAGCTGCTAGATGAAACTCACCAGAACATTGCTGTGAAACAGAGAGAAAGGCTTTGGGAGCTTTAGATCAGAAGTCTTCTGATAATGCTTGTAGATGCGTGGGCTCATTGTTCTCACTCCAACTGCTATTTACATCACCTGAAGTGTTGTTTAGCATCCTCCAGAACGTGTGAGGGAAATGTTTGCATAGCCCATTGCAACAGGAGCATCAACAGTGCAGAATCATTCCTGGCAGGGCTCTTCACAGAATGAGAACTGGTGGATCCAGGTTTCACATGTCGAGGCTTGACAGCCTAGATTTGTGGTGGAAGAAGGGAAAGCTTGGAAAGCCTTGCCCTGACATGGACTTGGATTGCCTAAGCACTTCCCAATGTATTTTCTTTCCAAGCAGGGAATTTTTCCCCCACCTCCTACAAGAGTAAATCTGATTCTTTCTTTCGCTTATTTTCATTGGAACTTTCCTTAACGCTGAGCTGTGCCTAAGTTCCTGTTACACTGGGGAGGGCAAACACTCCCTTCCAAAAGCTGCTGTTGCAGGTTGTTTATAGAAATAGGGCTTCAGTCACCTTAGTAGAGCTTATTTACTACCTGCCTCAGGGAAAGCAGGGTACCAAAAGAGCCTTTCCATGTGGATCAGTAGCTATACCTCCCCTTCATCACATCCTGGTCTATTTTCCCTTCATAAATCATAGGATCTTGAAATTGTCAGGGTTGGAAGGGACCTTAAGGAGCATCCAGTCCCAACCCCCTGCCATGGCCAGGGACACCTCACACCACAGCAGGTTGCTCACAGCCACATCCAGCCTGGCTGCAAACACCTCCAGGCAGGAGGCTTCCACCACCTCCCTGGGCAACCTGGGCCAGGCTCTCACCACCCTCATGGGGAACAACTTCCTCCTAACATCCAATCTCAATATCCCCATTTCTAGTTTTGCTCCCACCCCCAGTCCCATCACTCCCTGACACCCTCAAAAGTCCCTCCCCAGCTTTCTTGGAGCCCCCTGCAGATACTGGAAAGCCACAATTAGGTCTCCTGGGAGCCTTCTCTTCTCCAGACTGAACAACCCCAACTCCCTCAGTCTGTCCTCATAGGAGAGGTGCTCCAGCCCTCTGCTCATCCTCGTGGCCCTTCTCTGGACACCTTCCAGCACCTCCAGATCCTTCCTGTAACAGAAGCTCCAGAACTGGACACAGAGATCCAGGTGGGGTCTCACCAGAGCAGAGTAGAGGGGGAGAATCACCTCCCTGTATCTCTTGATTCAGCCGAGGATGTGATTGGCTTTCTAGGCTGCAAGTGCTCACTGCTGGCTCCTGTTGAGCTTCTCCTCCCCCAGCACCCCCAAATTCTTTTCTTCAGGGCTGCTCCCAGGCCAGTCCCTGCCCAGCCTATATTAGTGCCTGGGATTGCCCCAATCCAGATGCTGGACATTGCACTTGGTCTTGTTGAACCTCCTGAGGTTGTCATGGGCTCACCTCTGCAGCCTGTCAAGGTCCCTCTGGATGACCTCCCTTCTCCCAAGTCCTTTCCTTTCCTTTTCCAAATGTGATTGGCAGTTAGAGTTTGCCTACATGAAAGGGCATAGCCCGCTGAGGAGAAAGCAGGTTAGTGCGTGAATGACATCTGATAGGGCCTGATCAAAGGTCTGATAGGGCCTGATCACAGGTCCAAAAGCTGTCAGCTCAGACAGGGACCTCTTTTGCCTGTTGTTTGAGTGCAGAAATGAGAGAGCTGATAGCTTCCTCTGGGTCCTAATCCTCACCACTCTCTCTGCCAGGAGATGAAAGGTGCGCCGACTGCTGCCGGTGGTAGCTGACTGCTCTATGCCTTCCTTACCGTGGCTATCATTGCAAATGATGTGATCTTCCCTTCCCACAGCATAGGCAAAGATTTCACCTCAGCAATATTTCCCTTAGCCTCACTTCTGAGTCTTTTCAGACACCAAGACAAGCACCAAAGTAGAAATGGTTTCCAAAGAAGAAAAGAGAGAGGGGGAAAGGAATCCAGCGTGAGCCCAGCACGTGAGAGACTCCGAGAACTCACAGGGTGCTAGCAGCTGGAAAGTGGGTTTAGGACATGCTATGAGGAGTAATTATATTTATGTAAAACCTGATATCCACCTCCTGCTTCAAAAGCTCCCTATGGCTATGGAGGCTGTTGAGTGTGTGTCTCCCAAACACCAATCTGCATGCATGAAGGCGACATGAAAGAGGGAAGATAAAACATCAGTAGCCATGAATTGTAAGCCTGTAATTACATCAGGTTGCTCTGGAGGCAGGAAATCTCCAGTTTTCCATTCCTACCATATCCATGTGAGATACAGAGCTTTGAATAGCCACAGGAGTGCAGGGATGCATAATGAGAGATGGGGGAAGGGGAAAAAATCATTGAAGAGAAAGGTTGAGAATTGTTGTTTCAGAGAGCAGCCCAGCAAAGTCTTGCAGCCTACCCAGGTGGTCTGTCAGCCACAGAACACAGAATTAACCAGGCAGACCTTCAAGATCATCAAGTTCAACCTATCACCCAGCACCATCTCATCAACTAAACCATGGCACCAAGGGCCTCATCCAGGCTCTTCCTAAACATTTCCAGGGATGGTGACTCCACCACCTCCCTGGGCAGCACATTCCAATCTCTCTTTCTGGGAAGAACTTTCTCCTCACCTCCAGCCTAAACATCCCCTGGCACAGCTTGAGACTGTGTCCTCTTGTTCTGGTGCTGGGTGCCTGGGAGAAGAGACCAACCCCCACCTGGCTACAACCTCCCTTCAGGGAGCTGGAGAGAGCAAGAAGGTCTCCCCTGAGCCTCCTCTTCTCCAGGCTAAGCAAGCCCAGCTCCCTCAGCCTCTCCTCACAGGGCTGTTCTCCAGACCTCTCCCCTGCTTTGTAGCCCTTCACTTTGAGTTCAGGCTTAGTCTTAGACAGAAGTTCTTCCCAGAAAGAGAGGTTGGCTATTGGAATGTGCTGCCCGGGGAGGTGGTGGAGCTGACATCCCTGGAGAACAGACTGGATGAAGCACTTAGTGCTAGGATCTAGTCAATTAGTTTGGGTTGGGTGATCAGTTGGATTTGATGGTCTTGGAGGTCTCTTCCAACCTGGCTGATTCTGTGATTCTGTGAACAGACCCTTGAGATCATCAGGTCCAGCCATTTACCCTACTCTACCCAGTTCACCACTAACCCAAACTGCTAAGCTCCACATCTAAAGGGCCCTTATACACCTCCTGGCGTGGTGACTCCACCACCTCCCTGGGCAGCCTGTGCCAATGCTTGACCACCCTTTCAGGGAAAGAATTTTTCCTTCTGTCTAGCCTAAACCTCCCCTGGTGCAGCTTGAGGCTGTGCCCTCTTAGCAGTACTTGCTCTTGGGTTCTTTCCCCTAAGCAGGCAAAGAGCCTCCAGAAGGCAGGGGGTTGTAGCCATGCCCAGAACAAGATCCTGACATTTTGCAGAGCATAAATTAACATTGGAAGGAAATTTATTCTTGTGAGGTTTGTTCATGAGGAACAGACACCCCACACACTCCCCACACCCCCAGACCTCCCATCCCCTTCTTAGTGAAGAACTGGCTATGGAGTCAGTTTGACTTGGAATATTCCTAGGGCTGTTGAAGGAAATAATATCACTGAATTTGGAATTTGTTGTGTACACAGCTGGCCTGCAGGAAAGAATGAAAGATGTCCACAGGAGCAGCTCCCTCTGCTCCTGCACACAGACACACACAGAGCTCCATTTATTTCATTAGGGTTCCTGAACAGGACTCCTGAGTTTATTGGGCCTCCTGAATTCATTAGGACTCCTGCACACAGAGCATCTCTTTGTGAAGTGTCTGATCCTAGGCTTGGTTCCTGAGTGGAAGGTTTCTTCTCCCCAGCAGTCAGTCCTGGGGGGAAAGCAGCAGCAGCACCTTGAAGAGAGGGAGGAATCACAGTATCACAGTATCACTAAGGTTGGAAGAGACCTCAACAATCATCGAGTCCAACCTGTCACCACAGAGCTCATGACTAGACCATGGCACCAAATGCCACGTCCAGTCCCCTCTTGAACACCTCCAGGGACAGTGACTCCACCACCTCCCTGGGCAGCACATTCCAATGGCAAATGACTCTCTCAGTGAAGAACTTTCTCTTCACCTCCAGCCTAAACTTCCCCTGGCTCAGCTTGAGACTGTGTCCCCTTGTTCTGGTGCTGGTTGCTAGAGAGAAGAGGCCAACCCCTTCCTGGCTACAACCTCCCTTCAGTTAGTTGTAGAGAGCAATGAGGAAATCTAATGGTGCTGGGAGCTGTAGAACCATTCAAAGACACAGTTTTTGTCCTGATCTACCAGTTCCAACTGTTAGATGCAATGAAGCTCAGCTTCAGTGTGTCTTCTGCACACAGTGTGCCTCTGCAGAGGGACCTTGCCAGGCTGGACAGATGGGCAGAGGCCAAGGGCATGAGATTGAACAGATCTAAGTGCCAGGTTCTGCACACTGGCCACAACAACCCCAGGCAGTGCTACAGGCTGGGGTCAGAGTGGCTGGAGAGCAGCCAGGCAGAAAGGGACCTGGGGGGACTGGTGGCCAGCAGCTGAACATGAGCCAGCAGTGTGCCCAGGGGGCCAAGAAGGCTAATGGCCTCCTGGCCTGCATCAGGAAGAGTGTGGCCAGCAGGAGCAGGGAGGTCATTGTGCCCTGTGCTCAGCACTGGTTAGGCCACACCTTGAGTCCTGTGTCCAGTTCTGGGCCCCTCAGCTTACGAAAGATGTTGAGCTGCTGGAAGGTGTCCAGAGAAGGGCAACAGAGCTGGGGAGGGGTCTGGAGCACAGTCCTGTGAGGAGAGGCTGAGGGAGCTGGGGGTGTTTAGCTTGGGTAAGGCTATAGCCTTACCTACATTTAGAACAAGAAACCAGTTTTTAGAAGGAAAGAGTTAACCCCCCAATAATCCTGGACATGAATTCCTGCAGCTGCTCTAAACGACCACTGAACAGGTTAGGGCTGCTTTTGATAGCTGTTTGCAGCTGCCACACTGGGTTTATATCCAGATTTTTTTGCTGTATTTTCAGTCATTTCAGGGCCCTGCTGCAGCAGGAAATGTCTCTCTGATTTCCTGGTGGAGATCGATGGGAGCTATGCTGCGCTCCTCAGCGGTGTACAATCAATACTCTAATTGCAGCAGCATCAGGGGTACACACCAGATTGCAGGAGAAACCTTGGCTTGGTGGCTGTAGCAAAGCTAAACCCAGGTATGAAGCATGGGTGACAGGTGAATGGCTTTTGACAGGGTCCCTGTTAACTTTTGCTGCTCCACTCAGTAGCTGCAATTTGCTTCATGGGGCAGCAACTGAACCTCTGGAGGGGATCAAGAGGGGTGTTCAGGAGGGGATCGGATGTGGCACTTGGAGCCATGGTTTAGTCAGTCAGGAGGTGTTGGGTGATGGGTTGGACTGGATGATCTTTGAGGTCTTTTCCAACCTTATTGATTCTGTGATTCTGAGTACAACCACGTGCTGAAAGCACACTAATTGGGACCCAGATCCAGGTTAGGACCACAACATGTTAGGGGCTGGAAGGGACCTTAGTTATGAGGTCTGTGGTGACAGGTTGGAATTGATGATCTTTGAGGTCTCTTCCAACCTTGGTGATTCTGTGATTCTGTAACCTCCAGAGATCATAGAGTCAGACCTCCCTGCAAAGCAAGACCACTTAGGGCAGGTTGCACAGGAATACCTTGAGTCCTGTGTCCAGTTCTGGGCTCCTCAGGTTAGGAAAGATGTTGAGCTGCTGGAAGGTGTCCAGAGAAGGGCAACAGGGCTGGGGAGGGGTCTGGAGCACAGCCCTGTGAGGAGAGGCTGAGGGAGCTGGGGTTGCTTAGCCTGGAGAAGAGGAGGCTCAGGGGAGACCTTCTTGCTCTCTGCAACTCCCTGAAGGGAGGTTGTAGCCAGGTGGGGGTTGGTCTCTTCTCCCAGGCACCCAGCACCAGAACAAGAGGACACAGTCTCAAGCTGTGCCAGGGAAGGTTTAGGCTTGAGGTGAGGAGAAAGTTCTTCCCGCAGACCTGATCTAAATGCATTGAAAATTGATGCCTCAATTTAGCTCCTCCAGGGCAGGGCAGAATTTCTGTTCCCACTGCAGACAGTGGTTTGGTTATCACATTTGCATTTCCACTTCTGAGCTTTTTGCAGTGTTCAATAGTCACTGACAGAAACAGTCTGATCTTCTGATTTGATTTTGTTGTTGTTTTCTTTTCCTTGCCTCCAAGCTCCTGGTGTTAACTCCTCTTTCCAGTTCTCCCACCTATTAACCACGTTGCTTTTGTCATGGTTACCCTGTGGAAAGCTGAAGTCAAATATTCATTTAGCTTCTGCTCTGTACCTATTAAGTCTTAAATCACAAATCTATTTGTACTGCTTGCCAGCTCAACTTCTTTTGTTTTATTTATATTGCTAAATAACCCTTCAGTGCTTGCTTTCATTTCCCCTGCAAGGTCTAACTCAGCCTGCCTTTTGGAAATACTCACTTTAGACATTTGCTTTCTGGCCTCCAATGATAGAGAATTGTCAGGGTTGGAAGGGACCTCAAGGAGCATCCAGTTCCAACCCCCTGCCATGGTCAGGGACCCCTCAACACTACAGCAAGTTGCTCACAGCCACATCCAGCCTGGCCTGAAAAACCTTCAGGGATGGAGCTCCCACCACCCCCTGGGCAACCTGTGCCAGTGTTCCACCACCCTCATGGAGATGAAGCACAACTTACCAAAAACTGCTACTTTTTCTCCTGTTTTCACAGCTTTGTGTGGACAAAATAATGCTGAACTGATGCACAGCTCACATCCAGGCTTCCTGGGGGTGGTGGAAAGAAGCAAAGAAACAAACAAGGAAATAGGATATTGAGACACTTGAATGTGTCCAGAGAAGGGCAACAGAGCTGGGGAGGGGTCTGGAGCACAGCCCTGGGAGGAGAGGCTGAGGGAGCTGGGGTTGCTTAGCCTGCAGAAGAGGAGGCTCAGGGGAGACCTTCTTGCTCTCTCCAGCTCCCTGAAGGGAGGTTGTAGGCATGAGGGGTTGGTCTCTTCTGCCAGAACAAGAGGACACAGTCTCAAGCTGTTCAGCACCAGAACAAGAGGACACAGTCTCAAGCTGTGCCAGGGGAGGTTTAGGGGCTGGAGGTGAGGAGAAAGTTCTTCCCATCAAGAGAGATTGTCCATTGGAATGTGCTGCCCAGGGAGGTGGTGAAGTCCCCATCCCTGGAGGTGTTCAAGAGGGGATTGGATGTGGCACTTGGAGCCATGGTTTAGTTAGTCAGGAGCTGTTGGGTGCTAGGTCGGACTTGATGATCTCTGAGGTCTTTTCCAACCTTATTGATTCTATGATTCCATGAAATGAATAAATAAAAGGAGCACTTCTGACCAATTGAGGAGCTCTCTATGCTATTCTAGATGAGATGTGAATTTCTTTCAAGGAAAGCTCCAGGGAGCAGTGGGCCAAATCCTTCTTCTGTACAAGGCAGGAGCTGTTTATTTCCCCAGGCTTCACAGGCAAGGCTTGGCCCTACAAATTAGTGACTTCAGTGACCTGTGTAAATTTAAGAGTGCCTTCAGGTCAGCAACCCTGCAAGGCATGGGCACATGTACAGCACTGCTCATTCGTGCCTGAAGCCTGCAGCCTAAACCCGGATCCAATTAGTAAGAGCTAAAAGGATTTACTTCCCCAGCTTGTAAAGGAACCAGAACTGAATTCAAACAAATGAAGAGTAACAGGAGCAGCAAAAAATCAACCACAAAAATACCCTGCCCCCCTCCTCCACCTCCATCCTGGTTAGTGCTTGTTCTGCAGGGTGCAAGGCAAATGGGCAAAGAAATCAATAAAGCAGGAAATGAGAAACATTTGGTGCAGGTTCTGTTCAGCCTTTGAAAGTAAACATGGGACATGCTCTGAGAGATTATTTTACTCAAAGGACCTGTGCCTCAAAGAGTGGACAGGGCTGGAGATTCTCACTTGGCAAACACACTTTCCATAGTTTGGGTCACTCCAGTGCTGACCCAGGATGGGGAGAGTCTGTTTCCAAAAGGTGGCAGTGGCAGGACCCGGGGCAATGGCTTCAAAATAGGGAAGAGCAGATTTAGATTGGTGTTAGGAACAAATTCTTCACTGTGAGGGTGGTGGAACACTGGAACAGGTTGCCCAGGGAGGAGGTTATAGGGCCCATCCCTGGAGATATTCAAGGTGAGGCTCAACAGGGCTCTGGGCATCTTGATCTAGTGGAGGATGTCCCTGCTGACTGCAGAGGGGGTTGCACTGGCTGACCTTGGAGGTCCTTTCCAGTGCAGACCATTCTATGATTCTATGATTCTTCTCCCACAATTCCTCCAGGATAAGTGAATCTGTTTCCATTGGGAGGATATCCCAAGACTTTCAGAGCCAAGCCCCACAAAATGCTGATGGAGCAGGTCCAGAGGAGGGTCGCAAAAGGAACCAAGGGGTGGGAGCACCTCTCTTCCAAGGACAGGCTGAGGGAGCTGGGGTTGTTCATCTTGGAGAAGAAGAGGCTCTGGGCAGACCTAACAACAGCCATCCAAAGGCTGAAAGGGGCCGCAAGAAGGCTGGAGAGAGACTGCTTACAAAGTCCTGCAGGGACAGGACAAGGGACAATGGTTTGGAATTAGAGACAAGCAGATTTAGATTGGATGCTAGGAACAAGTTCTGCACCAGGAGGGTGATGGAACCCTGGGACAGGTTGCCCAGGGAGGTGGCTGAGGCCCCATCCCTGGAGATGTTCAAGGTGAGGCTGGACAAGGCTCTGAGCAACCTGATCTAGTTGAGGCCGGCCCTGCTGACTGGACAGGGGTTGGACTGGCTGAGCTTTGGTGGTCCTTCCCAACTCACACCATTCTGTGATTCTATGACTCTGTAATTCTATGACTGATTCTATGATTCTGTGGCTCTGTGACTCTCTGAGACTCTCTGATAATGTGCAGCTGGCTGTGGCATGGGAAAAAGCTGATCCAAAGCCCCATCATCGACATTGGTGGCACAGGCACACGGTAGAAATTAGAACTTTTTGGAGCTAACACTGAAATATTCATGGGGCAAAAATGAAGAGAAATTATGTCTGAATCAACCCCATGGGAAGGGATCCTCCTTACCAGGGCTTGACAAGGCTCTGAGCAACCTGACCTAGTGGAGGGTGTCCCTGCTGACTGAATAGGGGTTGGACTGGATGACCCCTGGAGGTCACTTGCATCCCAGACCATTCTATGGCTCTATTCTGTGATTTGGTAAGTTTCTGTCTGAGCTAACCTGTGACTGACCTCCCTGCAGAGATGAATTGCAGACACGATGGATGTAACTCATGGAGTTGCTGTGGGGAAGGATGAATCTTTCTGAGACATTGCATTGCCCTTTTTGAGATGTTTCCCTTCCCTTGCCTAGTGACCAGGGCTACCAAAGGCTGGGACAGGCTGTTGAATCACCATCCCTGGATGCATTAACCAGGTGGGGGTTGGTCTCTTCTCCCAGGCAGCCAGCACCAGAACAAGAGGGCACAGTCTCAAGCTGTGACAAGAGAGGTTTAGGCTGGAGGTGAGGAAGAAGTTCTTCATAGAAAGAGAGATTGGCCGTTGGGATGTGCTGCCCAGGGAGGTGGTGGAGTCACCATCACTGGAGGTGTTTAGGAAGAGCTTGGATGAGGTGCCATGGTTTAGTTGCTTGGATGGTGTTGGGTGATAGGTTGGACTCAATGATCTCTGAGGTCTTTTCCAACCTGTTTCTGTATTCTGTATTCTGTTGGTGGAGTCACCATCACTGGAGGTGTTTAGGAGGAGACTGGATGGGGTGCTTGGTGCCATAGTTAGTTGATTAGATGGTGTTGGATGATAGGTTGGACTCGATGATCTTGAAGGTCTCTTCCATCCTGGTTTAATTCTATTCTATTCTATTCTATTCTATTCTATTCTATTCTATTCTATTCTATTCTATTCTATTCTATTCTATTCTATTCTATTCTACATTCAAAAGCCATGTGGATATGGTGCTCAAGGATATGGTGTAGTAGTGACCTTGGTAGAGTTAGAGGATGCTTGGGCTTGGTGATCTTGACGAACTTTTCCAGCTCTGGTGACTCTGTGCTTTGTGGCAACAGGATCTCCATCCAGATTTGGGGAATATTAAGGAGGGTCCTGCTTAATCCTGCACTGGTTTCCTCAAAATCTGCAGACCACCCTGAACCAAGGGATTCTAAACCACAGAAACCTGACAAAAAAAGCCAAATATATCAAACCACACACAAATGTTTTTCAAACCTTATGAGGTGTTAGTCCATTGGAAGGTGTTTGAGCATTAACGTTATACCTGCTGGCTTAGGCTGAGCTTGGTTGGAGCCTTTTATAGGTTTTGACTGGTTAATTTCCTTTTTTTATTGTCATACACTAAGATTTGTGTTTTATTTTGCTCAGTTTAAAGGTTTTGGGGTTTTTTTACTCTCTTTGAAAATTCTGTGCTGTTTTAAGTCACCTAGAAGCCTGTTCCACCCACACATCGGGGAATGCTAGATGAAGTCAAGACTAAGGATAGATTGAAATCAGGCTTCAGAAGCTGTTTGCTGTCTGGACAGTGGAGCTGTTAAATGGCAATCCCTAGAAATGCAATAGAATAGAATGCAATAGAATAGAATAGAATAGAATAGAATAGAATAGAATAGAATAGAATAGAATAGAATAGAATAGAATAGAAGTAGAATATAATAGAGTAGAATAGCATAGCATAGCATAGCATAGAATAGCATAGCATAGCATAGCATAGAATAGAATAGAATAGAATAGAATAGAATAGAATAGAATAGAATAGAATAGAATTAACCAGGAATAGAATTAACCAGGTTGGAAGAGATCTTTGAGATCATCAAGTCCAACCTCTCACCCAACACCATCTGATCAACTAAACCATGGCACCAAGTGCCTCATCCAGTCTCTTCCTAAACACCTCCAGAGATGGTGACTCCACCACCTCCCTGGGCAGCACATTCCCGTGGCCAATCTCTCTTGCTGGGAAGAACTTTCTCCTCACCTCCAGCCTAAACCTCCCCTGGTGCAGCTTGAGAGTGTGTCCTCTTGTTCTGTTTTTCAGACCTGGTTTTGTGGCTTCTCCGTTTTCTCAAGGTCTGCTTGCCTTCCAGCCCTCCCTTTCAAACTGAAACCCCTCACAAGTTGTTGTCACTCACAGACTTTTTAAGTGCACCTACATTTGGGGTTGAAACAGTGAGTGCTATCAGGTCAGTCTTGTGAAGGGCATTGCCTAATATATATTATCCATCCTCCTACAAGCTATTAACAAGTTTCCTGGGCAAGGTTTTGCAGCAGATCATATTTTCCCAGCTGGTTTATGAATGTCATGTGAATCTGACATCTATTACTTCCCCAGCTCTTGTTATCCTGTCAGAGAAACTGAATTACATTGACGTGAGTTATTCTGGGCCAGTTCCTCTGGCTTGTGTTTTGGCTTTAGGTGAATACAAATTGATTGTTTAATAATTAGCTTCAGTTATCTTTCTATCAAAGAAAAGCTGACTCTTCCAGAGCTCCCTGTGTCCCTTTTATCCTCCCAGGTCTGCTGGCTGTCTATCTAGAACTAAAATGCATAGTATCATAGTATCATAGAATCAGTCAGGGTTGGAAGGGACCCCAAGGATCATCTAGTTCCAACCCCCCTGCCACGGCCAGGGACACCTCACACTAGATCAGGCTGGCCACAGCCTCATCCAGCCTGGGCTTAAACACCTTCAGGGACGGGGCCTCAACCACCTCCCTGGACAACCCATTCCAGGGCTTCACCACTCTCATGGGGAAGAACTTCCTCCTCACCACCAGCCTGAATCTCCCCACCTCCAGCTTCATTCCATTCCCCTTAGTCCTATCACTATCTGATAGCCTGCAAAGTCCCTCCCCAGCCTTCTTGTAGCCCCCTTCAGATACTGGAAGGCCACAATGAGGTCACCTCGGAGCCTTCTCTTCTCCAGACTGAACAGCCCCAACTCCTTCAGTCTGTCCTCACAGGAGAGGTGCTCCAGCCCTCTGCTCATCCTCGTGGCCCTTCTCTGGACACCTTCCAACACCTTCAGATCCCTCTTGTAATAGGGGCTCCAGAACTGGAGGCAGTACTCCAGTTGGGGTCTCACCAGGGCTGAGTAGAGGGGGAGAATCAACTTTCTCAAACCTCCCTCAGTTCTCCTGTGTTCCTGAATGGAAGGGCCAAAATTGCTTTGACTAACTGCAAGCACTGTGGGGGGATGCTTGTCAAGTCTTAATGACTTGAATATATTGACCTTGTTTAATTGATGGCTCCATTCTCAGACTGGTGTTCCTATTTCTCTCTTTACAGAGAGAGTTGTTAGCCATTGGAATGTGCTGCCCAGGGAGGTGGTGGAGCCACCATCCCTGGAGGTGTACAAGAGAGGATTGGACATGGCACATGGAGCCATGGTTTAGTAGTCAGGAGGTGTTGGGTGACAGGTTGGACTTGATGATCTCTGAGGTCTTTTCCAACTTGGTTGATTCTATGATTCTATTATTATTGTTGTTCTTGTTATTTATTATTATCATCATGATGATCATAGAATCATAGAATGGCTAAAAACTCTGTCAGGAAACAAATATTCCTGAGATCCAATCAGTACAGTTGGAAAAGGCCTTTAAGATTAGCAAAAGGCTATGAGGATGATGAAGGGACTGGAGCACTGCCCTGTGAGGAGAGGCTGAAAGCCCTGGGTCTCTTCAGTCTGGAGAAGAGAAGACTGAGAGGGGATTTAATCAATGTTCATCAATATCTGAGGGCTGGTTGTCAGGAGGGAGGGGACAGGCTCTGCTCACTTGCACCTTGGGATAGGAGAAGGAGCAATGGATGTAAGAGGTAGCACAGGAGGTTCCACCTCAACACAAGGGGCAACTTCTTTACTGTGAGGCTCAGAGCCCTGGAACAGGCTGCCCAGAGAACTTTCTGGAGACTTTCAAGGCCCATCTGGATGTGTTCCTGTGTGCCCTGATCTGGATTCCTTGGTCCTGCTCTGGCAGGAAGATTGGACTTGATGATCTCCTCAGGTCCCTTCCAACCACTAACATCCTGTGATACTGTGGTAGCAGCCTTCTAATACATGAAAGGGGCCTGAAGCAAAGCTGGGGAAGGACTTTTTACAAAGGCTTGTAGTGACAGAACGAGGAAGAATGGCTTTGATCTGGAAGAGAGGAGATTTAGATGGGAGATTAGAAAGAAATTCTTTCCAGTGAGGGTGGTGAGAAACTGGAACAGGTTGCCCAGGGAGGTCGTGGATGTCCCTTCCTGGAAGTGTTTTAGGGCAGGTTGGACGTTGCCTTGAGCAACCTGGGCTGGTGGGAGGTGTCCTTGCCCATAGCAGGGGTTTAGAACTGGATGATTTTTAAGGTCCCTTCCAATCTAAACCATTCTGTGAACCTGTGAACTGCATTATCATAGCCCACACCTTAACTGGGGGGAGAGAGGGGAATCAGTGTGCCAGCATTTTACCAAACCCTACAGTTCCCTTGTAGTACAAATACTGACACTTGTAAGTTGCCTCAATTTAGTACTTAAAAGTAGAATAGAATAGAATAGAATAGAATAGAATAGAATAGAATAGAATAGAATAGAATAGAATAGAATAGAATAGAATTAACCAGGTTGGAAAAGACCTCAGAGATCAAGTCCAACCTATCACCCAACACCACCTCATCAACTAAACCATGGCACCAAGTGCCTCATCCAGGCTCTTCCTAAACACCTCCAGTGATGGTGACTCCACCACCTCCCTGGGCAGCACATTCCAATGGCCAGTCTCTCTTGCTGGGAAGAACTTCTTCCTCACCTTCAGCCTAAACCTCTCCTGCCACTTCTTGAGACTGTGTCCTCTTGTTCTGGTGCTGCTTGCCTGGCAGAAGAGACCAACCTCCACCTGGCTACAACATCCCTTCAGAGAGTTGTACAGAGAGCAAGAAGGTCTCCCCTGAGCCTCCTCTTCTCCAGGCTTAGGGTTTTGAACCTCTCCAGAGGTCTCTTCCAACTCCTAGCATTCTGTGATTTATATCCCTGCTGTCACACTGCCATGAATAAGCACATCTCATTTAATTAAGATTTAATTAAGCTACTGTGGTGGTTGGTTGCTTGCTTTGAGTCTGTTTCGCTCAGTTGTTGGTTTGGGTTTGGTTCATTTCAGTTTCTGTCTGGGCTTGGCTTTGGGCAAGCATTGTTTGCATGGGGGTTGGTTGGTTCGGGTTTGGGGGTGGTGTTTGTTTTGCTGTGGTTTAGTTGTTGCTTTGTTGGTTTGATTGTTGGCTTGGGTTTTCTTTTCTTTCCCCAAAGAGCAACATTTGGCTTTATTTCAAGGATAACTTTAAACAGATCCCCAACAAAACCACCTCAAAGCTTAATATGAAGAGTTTCCTTCGCCCCCAAGCCACCAATCCCTTTCCTTCTGCTCCTTTCCACACGCCAACACCCTGCTGGAATCTGAAGATCCATTTCTTACCACTTTGCCTGGACTCAGCTACCAGTCCCAGCGTGCCTCAGCTGCCCTTCTGAGGTCCACAGGGCCCTTAGTCCCGGCACATGTGGCTGTTTTTCAAGAGACCCACAAGTACTGGGGGAGCTGAAAGAGCCCAGTGAGGGAGAGGAGGGCACTGAAGGAAAACCAGGGGACAGCATCAGGCTGAGAGAATTTGCTTTTCTCTCTGTGTCACATTCAGGGGTGACCTAATTGCTCTCTACAAGTACCTGAAGGGACGTTGTAGCCAGGCAGAGGTTGGTCTCTTCTCCCAGGCACCCAGCACCAGAACAAGAGGACACAGTCTCAGGCTGCACCAGGGGAGGTTTAGGCTGGAGGTTAGGAAGAAGTTCTACACAGAGAGTGATTGCCCATTAGAATGTGCTGCCTGGGGAGGTGGTGGAGTCGCCGTCACTGGAGGTGTTCAGGAGGAGACATGATGGGGTGCTTGGTGCCATGGTTGACTTGATTAGGTGGTGTTGGGTGATAGGTTGTATCACAGTATCACAGTATCACAGTATCACTAAGGTTGGAAGAGACCTTGAAGATCATCGAGTCCAACTTGCCACCATAGACCCCATGACTAGACCATGGCACCGAGTGCCACGTCCAGTCCCCTCTTGAACACCTCCAGGGACAGTGACTCCACCACCTCCCTGGGCAGCACATTCCAATGGCGAATCACTCTCTCGGTAAAGAACTTTCTCCTCACCTCCAGCCCAAACTTCTCCTGGCTCAGCTTGAGACTGTGTCCCCTTGTTCTGGTGCTGATTGCAAGGGAGAAGAGGCTAACCCCTTCCTGGCTACAACCACCCTTCAGGTAGTTGTAGAGAGCAATGAGGTCTCCCCTGAGCCTCCTCTTCTCCAGGCTAAGCAACCCCAGCTCCCTCAGCCTCTCCTCACAGGGCTGTGCTCCAGACCCCTCCCCAGCCTTGTTGCCCTTCTCTGGACACGTTCAAGTGTCTCGATGTCCTTCTTAAACTGAGGGGCCCAGAACTGGACCCAGGACTCAAGGTGTGGCCTAACCAAAGCAGAGTACAGGGGCACAATGGCCTCCTTGCTCCTGCTGGCCACACTATTCCTAATGCAGGTCAGGATGCCATTGGCCCTCTTGGCTGCCTGGGCACACTGCTGGCTCATGTTCAGGAGGCTGTCAATCAGCACCCCCAGGTCCCTCTCTGTTTGGCAGCTCTCAGCCACTCTGACCCCAGCCTGTAGCTCTGCATAGGGTTGTTGTGGCCCATGCATGGGGTTGTTGTGGGTTGAAGGTCTCTTCCAACCTGGTCTATTCTATTCTATTCTATTCTATTCTATTCTATTCTATTCTATTCTATTCTATTCATTTGGCAAATCAGCTTCCACAGTAACAGGAATGCTTTTACAGACTAGGGATGCAATACATACACTAGAGCTGAACTGCCTCAGCAGAAAGCAAGAGAGAGAGCCTCTCTTTGAAAGCCGGAGGTTTCTTCTTTCTCAATTTTAACCTTTTTTCCTGAATTTTTAATTTCATCCTTAATTTTATTTTTTTCTTTCATTTTTAATCTCTCCTTAATTTTTTTCTTTCATTTTTGTGTTTTCCTTAATTTTTATTTTTTTCCCTTCCTTTTATTTTTTTCCCCTTAATATCTTCCCTTCATTTTTCATTTTCCCCTTAATCTCTTATTTTTTCCTTAATTTATTTACTTTTTGCCTTCATTTTCCCTCTTCAGCTTTAATTTTTCCTTCATTTTTATTTTTATTTCATCTTTACATTCTCCCTGCTTTTTTTTTTTTTTTTCCCTTCATTTTTCCCCTTAACTTTCAATTTTTCCTTAACTTTTGTGGGCTTTTTACCTTCATTTTTATTTTTCCTTAATTTTTATTGTTTTCCTTAATTGTCTTTTTTCCCTTCACTTTCAATTCCCCCTTTAATTTTTTTCCTTCATTTTCCCCCTTTCTTTTTAATTTTTTCCTTATTTCTTATTTTTTCCCTTCATTTTTCCCCTTCATTTTTCCCTTATTTTTGTGTTTTTTCTTAATTTCTAATTTGTCATCAATTTTAATTTTTCCTTTCATTTTCATTTTTCTTTGATTCTTATTTTTCCCTTCATTTTCCATTTTTTTCCTTCATTTTCAATTTTTCCTTCATTTTCAATTTTCCCCCTTAATTTTTATTGTTTCCTTGGTTTTTAATTTTTTTCCTTCATTTTCCCTTTAATTTTTAATTTTTCCTTCATTTTCATTTTTCCCCCTTAATTTTTATTGTTTCCTTGGTTTTTCATTTTTCCCCCTCATTTTCCCTTTAATTTTTAATTTTTTCTTCATTTTTCCCCTTCATTTTATTTTTTTCCTTCATCTTGATTTTTCCTTCATTTTAATTTTTGTTCCTTAATTTTTCTGTCAGTTTTAATTTTTCCTTCATTTTTACTTTTTTCCTTCATTTTTATTTTTTCCTTCATTTTTAATTTTTCTTCCTACATGTTCAATCCTTTCCCCTTCATTTTTTTCCCTTCACTTTAATTTTTCCCCTTCATTTTTAATTTTTCCCCTTCACTCCTAATTTTTTTCTTCATTTAATTTTTTTCTTTCATTTTTTAATTTTTTTCCCCTTCATTTTAGGGTTTTTTTTTTCCCCCACTGTGGCTTAAAACAAACTTCCATGTTCCTTATAAACTGAACATCCTGCAGCACTGCCTTCTGGCACTGATGAGAGACACACTTAGTTGTTCAGCCAATATCCTGCCTAATGTCTCATCCTGGGGGACTTGGTGATTGCTGCTTTGAGTATCCATCAGATGATCTTCCCTTGATCAGGATAATCTTGTTTGCAGATCCTGCCTAGCCAAGGCACAGAAAATGCAGGTTTGGTCCTGAACAACATTTTTTTGGTCTGGGGCCTTGGCCAGTACCGCTGCGTGAGGTGCCAGGCAGACCGTGCCCCGGGAAGCACGGGCCACCCAAGGTGCTGCACAAGAGACACTTTCTTCTTGTAGAGGCAGGAGCAAATCTGTCTGAATGTGATCACCTACCTGAAAGGTTGAGGGCTCAGGCTAGGGTTGATTCTGCTCCTGCTCACACAGATGAAAAAGCTTCTGGAAATATTACCGAACACAGATGGTATTCACACTCACAGAAACAACTAGGGGAGACCTTGTTGCTCTCTGCAACTACCTGAAGGGAGGTTGTAGCCAGGTGGGGGTTGGTCTCTTCTCCCAGGCAATCAGCACCAGAACAAGAGGACACAGTCTCAAACTGTGCTAGGGGAGGTTTAGGCTTGAGGTGAGGAGAAAGCTCTTCACAGAGAGAGTTGTTAGCCATTGGAATGTGCTGCCCAGGGGGAGATGGAGTCACATCCTGGAGGTGTTCAAGAGGGGATTGGACATAGCACTTGGAGCCATGGTTTAGCAGTCATGAGCTCTTGGGTGGCAGGTTGGACATGATGATCTTTGAGGTCTTTTCCAACCTTATTGATTCTATGATTCTATGAACTATTATTCTATGGCATAGAATTACAGAAACATAGAATAATTTCATTTAGAAAATACCTTTAAGCTCACCCAGCCCAACCATTCTCTAATCCTACCAAGGTTGGGGCCCTCAGCCCCATATCTCTGTGTCATTAAGTTGATTGAGTCCAACTGTTCTCCAGCTCTACCAAGCCTAAGGCTAAACCATGGCCCTCAGCCCCACATCTCTGTGTCATCAAGTTGATTGAGTCCAGCCATTCTCCAGCTCTACCAAGCCTAAGGCTAAACCATGGCCCTCAGCACCACACCTCTGCAGCTGTGCAACTCCTTCAGGGATGGGGATTCAATCACCTCCCTGGATAGCTTGTTCCAGTCTTTGAGAACTCTTTCAGTCAAAAGTTTCATCTCATATCCAACCTAAACCTCCCCTGGTGAACTTGAGGCCATTTCCTTTTGTCCTATCACTTGTTACTAGGAAGAAGAGACCAAGCCCCACTGAGTTCCAACCTCTTTTCAGGGAGCTGTAGAGAGAAATGAGGTCTCCCCTCAGCCTCCTTTTCTTCAAACTAAACCAATCCAGTCCCCTCCTGCTCCTCACCAGTCCTGATCTCCAAACCCTACACCAGGTTGATTGCCCTTCTCTGGGCACACTCCAGCACCTCAACATCATTCTTGGTGTGAGGGCTCCAAAACTGAGCCCAGGACTCAAGGTGTGGCCTCACCAGTGCTGAGTTCCAGGGGGACAATCACTACTCTGATCCTTAGGGTCAGACTACTCCTGATGCGGGCCAGGATGCTTTTGACTTCCCTGTAGCATTTGTGCCATTTAACTCTGTGTGCCTGTGCCTGTGTGTCCCTTGTTCTGACCACTTAAATGCTTTTTAATTAGACAGAAAAAAACCCTGGTGATTAATGAGCACTCTGTTACTATTACATGGTTTGAAAGTTTAACTAAAACTGTCTTGCCTTACAGAAGTCAGGAATCACAGCATCACAGGAACACAGAGTCATAGAATCACAGCATCACAGAATCACAGGAACACAGAGTCATAGAATCATAGGATCACAGAATCATGGAATCACAGAGTCAGAATCATGGAATCATAGAAACAGAATCATAGGATCACAGAATCATGGAATCACAGAGTCAGAATCATGGAATCATAGAAACAGAATCATAGAATCACAGAATCATAGAATCACAGAGTCAGAATCATGGAATCACAGGATCAGAAACAGAATC
This sequence comes from Picus viridis, assembly GCA_033816785.1. NCBI lineage: Eukaryota > Metazoa > Chordata > Aves > Piciformes > Picidae > Picus > Picus viridis. Next base: position 2,892,611 of record CM066576.1, on the reverse strand, counting down.
ATAGAAAGAAACATAGAAACACAGAATCACAGAATCACAGAATCACAGAATCATAGAAGGACCACAGAATCATGGAATCACAGAATCACAGAATCATAATCATGGAATCCTAGAAACAGAATCATAGAATCAGAATCAGAATCCTAGAACCACAGAATCATAGAATCACAGCATCACAGAATCATAGGAACACAAACAGAGGATCACAGAATAGAACAGAGTCAGAATCATGGAATCACAGAATCATAGAATCACAGCATCATAGAATCATAGGATCACAGAATCATGGAATCACAGAATCACAGAATCATAATCATGGAATCATAGAACCACAGAATCATAGAATCAGAATCACAGAATCACAGAACCACAGAATCATAGAATCACAGCATCACAGAATCATAGGAACACAGAGTCATAGAATCATAGTCATACAACCACAGATCACAGAATCATGGAATCACAGAGTCAGAATCATGAATCACAGAGAATCACAGAAACACAGAATACAACCACAGAATCATAGAATCAGAATCACAGAATCACAAAGTCATAGAATCATAGAATCACAGCATCACAGAATCATCAGAATCAGAATAGAACCAGAACAGAATCATCACAGAGTCATAGAATCACAGCATCATAGAATCACAGAAACACAGAATCAGAACAGAATCACAGAAACATCAGAATCACAGAATCACAGAATCACAAAGTCATAGAATCAGAATCACAGAATCCTAGGATCACAGAATCAGAATCCTAGAACCACAGAATCATAGAATGACAGCATCACAGAATCATAGAATCAGAATCACAGAATCCTAGAATCACAGAATCAGAATGACAGAATCACAGAATCATAGAATCAGAATCACAGAATCCTAGAACCACAGAATCATAGAATGACAGCATCACAGAATCATAGAATCAGAATCACAGAATCACAGAACAGAACAGAATCACAGAGTCATAGAATCACAGAATCAGAATCATAGAACCACAGAATCATAGAATCACAGAATCAGAATCATAGAACCACAGAATCATAGAATCACAGCATCACAGAATCATAGATTCACAGAATCACAGGAACACAGAGTCATAGAATCATAGGATCACGGAATCATAGAATCACAGCATCACAGAATCATAGAATCACAGAATCATAGAATCACAGAGTCATAGAATCATAAGATCACAGAATCATAGAATCAGAATCACAAAATCAGAATCATGGAATCATAGAATCACAGAATCATAGGGTCACAGAATGCCAGGTTGGAAGGGACCTCAAGGATGATCTGGTCCATCCTTTCTGGGTGATAGTGGAGTTGAAATGAGATGAATTTAACCTAAAGCCAGAAAGCTACCCTGAATTTTCCAGAGCGGAATTCTTCCCCTGTGCCACACGAGCACTTCCTCTGAGCTTGCTCTAAAATACTTTCAGGGAGAAAAGACAGCAATGTGCTGTTTGGAGTGGAACTGTGCCTCCCTTCCCCTGGCAGGGGAAGAAAGACTTCAGCAGGGCATTGTATTTTGTTCATTAAGCGACTAATGGAGCGAAACCCAGCCCCTTCTGACTGTGACTAGACATAAACTGACAGCTTCCCACAAGATGCAACACTTCAGCAGATGGCATGGGGGAAAAACACACACAAAAAAGAGTGAAATTTCCAAGTAGTTTTAAGAGACTGTGTAGACAAAACTGCAATTTAATATGGAACTCAAACAACAACAACAAAAATATTGTTTAGCTCCTTAAGGAAAATGATCTCTCACATTCAGAAAGCATTTCTGCACCACTTCAGTAGGGCAAGGTTAGGAGAATCAAAAGGAAATAAAAGCCTATTAAAAAACAATAACATGAAATAACCCAACCCAAAAACCCCCTCACCAAAAGCTTGTCTGTACTGTTTGGTGTCTTGATCCATGGCAAAGTCAATGGAATTGAGCCAGTCTGCAGGGGAGACTCCCTCCCCAGTTCAGGAGGGACAGGGATCTGCTGGAGAGGGTCCAGAGCAGGGCTATGAGGATGAGAAAGGGACTGGAGCATTGCCTGGTGAGGAGAGGCTGAGAGCCCTGGGGCTCTTCAGTCTGGAGAGGAGAAGACTGAGAGGGGATTTAATCAATGTTTATCAATATCTGAGGGCTGGGGGTCAGGAGGGAGGGGACAGGCTCTGCTCACTTGCTCCCTGGGATAGGACAAGGGGCAATGGATGTAAGCTGCAGCACAGGAAGTTCCACCTCAACACAAGGGAGAACTTCTTTCCTGTAAGGCTCACAGAGCCCTGGAACAGGCTGCCCAGAGAGCTTGTGGAGTCTCCTTCTCTGGAGACTTTCAAGGCCCCTCTGGATGCATTCTGCTGTGACCTGAGCTAGATTGTATGGTCCTGCTCTGGCAAGGGGGTTGGACTCGATCTTCTCTTTGGGTCCCTTCCAACCCCTGACATCCTGTGAGCCTGTGGCACCACAATGAATGCTGAACTTGACACAACAGAGGGACAGGACCTGAAGAAGCTTGAGAACTGTGCCTGTGTGAGCCCCATGAGGTTCAGCAATACCAAATCCAAGGTTCTACACCTGGGTCAGGGCAATCCTTGGTAACAATACAGGTCACAGGATGATGAGATTAGGAATTATCCTGTAGGGAAGGACTTGAGGGTATTGGTGGATGATAAGCTGGGCATGAGCAATGACTCTGTCCTCACAGTTGTCTCCTGGGATGCATCAGTGGCCATTCAGTACTTCAAAGGGGGCTGTCAGGAAGATGGGAACAATCTTTTTAGCAGGACCTGCAGTGACAGCACAAGGGAGGATGTTTTGAAGACAAGGCAGGGCAGATTTGTACTTGATTCAGAGATTCTCAGAATGGTTTGGTTTGGAAGAGACTTTAGAGATCATTGAGTTCCAACTCTCCTGCCATGGGCAAGGACAACTACACTAGACCAGGTTGCTCAAGACCCCATCCAACCTGGCCTTGGGTGCTCCTCAGGTCAGGAGTGTTCCTGGGTGCTCCTCATTTGAGGTGCCTAGTGGCAGGTCAGTAAAAGTGTGGTCAGGTTCTTGTCTAACTCTCCTTCTCTTTTCCCAGGGATGTGTTTGAATGAGCTCATCATGAACTCTCACCAGCAGCACATGGATGCCTTCTACTGGGTGATTGACTGGGAGGGGATGACTTGTGCCTCCAGACTCACGGGACTGTTGGAGAAAGACTTCTTCCCAGAGTGACCGCAGGTGAGAAGCAATGGAGGCTGAGGGGATGGAATGGGAGTGATTCACTGTGGTGTGGTGATGCCTGCCCAGGAATGACTGAAATGGTTGAAGTCAGGAGACCTAAGAGACAAAATAGATCTAAGGAAGACATTTGCTTTTACAATGAGGGTGATGAAACACTGGCTCAGAGAGCTGGTAGAAGCTGCATCCCTAGAAGCATTCCAGGTTAGGTTGGAACAACCTGATCTAGTTAAAGATGTGGGGAGATTGAGATTGGATGTCAGGAAGAAGTTGTTGCCCATGAGGGTGGTGAGAGCCTGGCACAGGCTGCCCAGGGAGGTGGTGGAAGCCTCCTGCCTGGAGGTGTTTTGCAGCCAGGCTGGATGTGGCTGTGAGCAACCTGCTGCAGTGTGAGGTGTCCCTGCCCATGGCAGGGGGTTTGGAACTGGCTGATCCTTGTGGTCCCTTCCAACCCTGACAGTTCTGTGATTCTGTGTCCCTGCTCACTGCTAGGAGGTTGGACTAAGAAGTCCTTGCAGATTTCAAAGTCTACACTGAAGAAAAGACAAAGACTTATGCAACACTGGCTAAAGCTAAGATATGCTCAGACATCCCCACCTTCCCTTTTTTTTTTTTGCTGAAGAGCAGCATTTGCCTCTTTACCCCACCTCGAAATACCACACACACCCCCCTCCAAGCAAGCAAATGAAGTGAAATGAACATTTTTCTATCTCATGGCTCCATTTGGCTTTCATATTAATGCTGTGGCTGCATTGCAGGGGGACAGCTTTGCACTGAAAGCACATCTAAGCCAGAGGAAAGATGCTTGCTGATTGCAATGACCTTTGCAAGAGACATTGAGTGAACTCATCAGTTGTAGCTTCACAACGAGATTATACAGGGGAGGGGGAAGAAAAAGCAAACCAAGCCAAACATCTCACACCAAAATCAGAGCAGTTAAAATGTCTCCTTTTTTGTTTGCCTTGCTCAGCTCATTCCTTTATTAGCAATACTGATTAAAATAAAAATAGACTAATGTGGTGCATTTTAACCCTCAGCCACGATTTGAAAGGCAGATGCTTCCAGTAGATAACAAGCACTGAGGCCACCGAAGAACAAATGTTTTCTTTCACAGATAAGGTAGAAATTGGCACAATACTCCTGTAAAAGGAAAAGATTGTGGTGAGCTCTTTGTTAATGGGAAGCTTTTTGATCACAAACACAAAGCTGGCCAAGCAACCTGGGAATCAGACTCCTGGGAAATGATGAGTTTGTACCCTCGGAGGGGCTCAAAGAACACGCAGGCATGGCACTTCAGGACATGGTTTAGTGGGCATGGTGGTGTTGGGTTGATGGATGCACTCGATGGCCACAGGCTCACAGGATGTCAGGGGTTGGAAGGGACCCAAAGAGATCATCAAGTCCAATCCCCCTGCCAGAGCAGGAGCGGAGAATCCAGCACAGGGCACACAGGAACACATCCAGATGGGGCTGGAAAGGCTCCAGAGCAAGGAGACTCCACAACCTCTCTGGGCAGCCTGCTCCAGGGCTCTGTGAGCCTCACAGTGAAGAAGTTCCTCCTCATGTTGAGGTGGAACCTCCTGTGCTGGAGTTTCTATCCATTGCCCCTTGTCCTATCCCAGGGAGCAAGTGAGCAGAGCCTGTCCCCTCCCTCCTGACCCCCAGCCCTCAGATATTGATAAACATTGATTAAATCCCCTCTCAGTCTTCTCCTCTCCAGACTGAACAGCCCCAGGGCTCTCAGCCTCTCCTCATGGGGCAGTGCTCCAGTCCATTCATCATCCTCATAGCCCTTTGCTAATCTCAAAGGTGTTTTCCAACCTTAATGATTCTATATATATTTTTATATCAATATATATACTTCATATCTATATATTATATAGATATATATCTTTATATCTATAGATAAAATATATAGATATATATAAAAAGAATATATATTTATTTATTTATAACTCTCTCTATATATGTATTTATATCTCTCTATATATGTTTTTATATTAATTAATTGGAAAGTGGTCTTTGGGGCCTATGTAGTGATTATCAACCATCCCAAAAGGAAAGATCCCTTCCAGTGCAGCTGCTGGGTTGTAGTGTTTCTTTTTTCCACCCCCCCATTATTTTCCCTGCAGTAGCTCATGAAATAATTACTAATGACCAGAAAGTATTTACAGTTGAGGCACTAACCTCTTGGGCTTCCACAGCATCCTCTGCTGTTTGTATAAGAGGTTATTCCATCCCAGGGAGAGGATAAGGTGGCTTCCCAGTGCATTAGGCAGAATGAGCAAGGCTCACGTACCTTGAACTAGACACAGCCAGGAAAGCCATTCAGATGTGCCACCTCATGAATGTCCTCACTCTTCACATCTCAGCTTGGGGAAGAGTGCCTGGAAAATGCCCAGCAGAGAAAACCTTGGAGGGGTTCATAGACAGACAGCTGAACAGGAGCCATAGTGTGCTCAGGTGGCCAAGAAGGCCAACAGCATAGAATCATAGAATCATAGAATCAGTCAGGGTTGGAAGGGACCACAAGGAGCATCTAGTTCCAACCCCCCTGCCATGGCCAGGGACACCCCACACTAGATCAGGCTGGCCAGAGCCTCGTCCAGCCTGGGCTTAAACACCTCCAGGGACGGGGCCTCAACCACCTCCCTGGACAACCCATTCCAGGGCTTCACCACTCTCATGGGGAAGAACTTCTTCCTCACATCTAGCCTGAATCTCCCCATTTCCAGCTTCATTCCATTCCCCCTAGTCCTATCACTACCTGAGATCCTGAGAAGTCCCTCCCCAGCCTTCCTGTAGCCCCCTTCAGATACTGGAAGGCCACAATGAGGTCACCTGGGAGCCTTCTCTTCTCCAGACTGAACAGCCCCAACTCCTTCAGTTTGTCCTCACAGGAGAGGTGCTCCAGCCCTCTGATCATCCTCGTGGCCCGTCTCTGGACACGCTCCAGCACATCCACATCCCTCCTGTAATAGGGGCTCCAGAACTGGAGGCAGTACTCCAGGTGGGGTCTCACCAGAGCTGAGTAGAGGGGGAGAAGCACCTCCCTTGACCTGCTGGTCACACTTCTCCTGATGCAGCCCAGGATCTGATTGGCTTTCCGGGCTGCAAGTGCACATTGAGAGCTCCTGTTGAGCTTCTCCTCCCCCAGCACCCCCAAGTCTCTCTCCTCAGGGCTGCTCTCCAGCCATTCCCTGCCCAGCCTGGATTTGTGCCTGGGATTGCCTCCACCCAGATGCAGGACCCTGCCCTTGGTCTTGTTGAAGCTCCTGAGGTTGGCTTGTGCCCACCTCTCCAGCCTGTCCAGGTCCCTCTGGATGGCATCCCTTCCCTCCAGCGTGTCCACTGCACCACACAGCTTGGTGTCATCAGCAAACTTGCTGAGGGTGCACTCGATGCCACTGTCCATGGCACCCACAAAGATGTTGAACAAGACAGGTCCCAGGACTGATCCCTGAGGGACTCCGCTTGTCACTGGCCTCCATTGGGACATGGACCCGTTGACAGCCACTCTTTGGGTGTGGCCATCAAGCCAGTTCTTTATCCATCTAGTGGTCCAGCATCCAAGCCTGGATCAGGGGTAGTGTGACCAGCAGGACCAGGGAAGTGATTGTCCTGTGCTCAGCACTGGTGAGGTCATACCTTGAATATTGTACTGAGTTTTGGAGCACTCACTGCAAGAACATCAAGGAGCTAGAGTGTGCCCAGAGAAGGACAACCAAGCTGGGGGAGGGTCTGGAGGTCAGGGCTGGGGAGGAGCAGCTGAGGGAGCTGGGCGTGTTGAGTCTGGAGAAAAAGAGTTTGAGGGAACATCTGTCTGTCCACAGCTCCCTGGAAGAGGTTGGAGCCAGGTGAGTGCTGGTCTCTTCTTCCTACTAACAAGCCATAGGAGGAGAGGAAATGGCCTCAGGTTGCTCCAGGGGAGGTTTAGGTTGGATATGAGAAGAAATCTGTTTTCTGAAAGGGCTCTCCAAGCCTGGCACAGGCTGCCCAGGGAGATGGCTGAGTCCTCATCCCTGGAGGTGCTTGATAGAGGCAGAGATGTGGTGCTGAGGGCCATGGTTTAGCCCCAGCCTTGGTAAGAGTTAGAGAATAGGTCGAACTTGATGATCTTAAAGGTCTTTTTCACCTAAACCAATTCCATCACTCTGCAACTTTTCTACACGGAGCAGAGATCTCAAATTGCATTTTTCATGCCTATTTTAAACAGAAAAGGAAAATCAAACCCCTGAAAGGTTTCACACTGTTCCATTTCTCTTTTTAATTTTATTGGTGGGGGTTGTTTTTTTTTTTTTTGAGGGAAAATGTCAGTGAAATGGATATGGAAATGTTTATTCCACTCTGATGAGAAACAATGCTTCTACTCACCTCTGAAAATAACAGTCTGGCTTTGAAGGAGCATTAGTTTAAGCAGTTGTTCTGGTTTGCTCTCCATGCTCTTTTGCTCTCTTCCTTTTCTACAGCCCATTTGTTTCTATAGAAGTCAATATTGTGGTGATTTGTTTGATCTATTTGTTTACTTACTGCTACCTTCACCACCTCCCAAATATATGCAGGGAAGTTCCAAACAAAACCAGAATCCTAATATCACATTTCCATGGCAGCCAGATGAAAGGCATAGATGGTAGGGGTTGGAAGGGACCTCCAGAGATAATCATTGAGTCCTACCTCCCTGCAAAGAGTGGTCATAGAAGCTTCAGGTGCCATGTCTACATGAGCTTTGAACACCTCTGGGGATGGTTAGAGTTGAGGAGAGTTGAATAGGATAGGATAGGATAGGATAGGGTAGGATAGGATAGGATAGGATAGAATAGAATAGAATAGAATAGAATAGAATAGAATAGAATAGAATAGAATAGAATAGAATAGAATAGAATAGAATAGAATAGAATTAACCAGGTTGGAAAATATCTTCAAGGTCATCCAGTCCAACCTATCACCCAACATCATCTGATCAACTAAACCATGGCACCACACACAGGAATGCATCCAGGAGAGTCTCCAGGGAAGGAGACTCCACAACCTCCCTGGGCAGCCTGCTCCAGGGCTCCAGCACCCTCAGAGTAAAGATCTTTTCTTCCTCATGCTGAGATGGAATTTCCTGGGATTGAGTTTAGGTTCATTGCTCCTCATCCTGTCACTGAGTATCACTGAACAGAGCCTGGCTCCATCCTCCTGACAGCCACCCTGCAGATATTTGTAGACACTGATTAGGTCTCCTCTCAGCCTTCTCTTCTCCACACCAACCAGCCCCAGGACTCTCAGACTTTCCTTGTAAGAGAGATGCTGCAGACCCTTGATCAATAGAATAGAATAGAATAGAATAGAATAGAATAGAATAGAATAGAATAGAATAGAATAGAATAGAATAGAATAGAATAGAATAGACCAGGTTGGAAAAGACCTTTGAGATCATCAAGTCCAACCTATCACCCAACACCATCTGGTCGATTAAACCATGGCACCAAGTGCCTCATCCAGGCTCCTAAACACCTCCAGTGATGGTGACTCCACCACCTCCCTGGGCAGCACATTCCAAGGGCCAATCTCTCTTGCTGGGAAGAACTTCTTCCTCACCTCCAGCCTAAAGCTCCCCTGGCACAGCTTGAGACTGTGTCCTCTTGTTCTGGTGCTGCTTGCAAAGGAGAAGAGACCAGCCCCCACCTGGCTCCAACCTCCCTTCAGGGAGTTGTAGACAGCAAGAAGGTCTCCCTGAGCCTCCTCTTCTGCAGGCTAAGCAACCCCAGCTCCTTCAGCCTCTCCTCACAGGGCTGTGCTCCAGACCCCTCCCCAGCTTTGTTGCCCTTCTCTGGACACAGTATCACAGTATCACAGTATAACCAAGGTTGGAAGAGACCCCAAGGATCATCAAGTCCAACCCGTCCCAACAGACCTCACAACTAGACCATGGCACCAAGTGCCATGTCCAGTCTCCTCTTGAACACCTCCAGGGACGGCGACTCCACCACCTCCCCGGGCAGCCCACTCCAATGGCGAATGACTCGCTCAGTGAAGAACTTCCTCCTCGCCTCGAGTCTAAACCTCCCTGGCACAGCTTGAGACTGTGTCCCCTTGTTCTGGTGCTGGTTGCCTGGGAGAAGAGACCAACCCCCTCCTGTCCACAACCACCCTTCAGGTAGTTGTAGAGGGCAATGAGGTCACCCCTGGTCCTTCTCTTCTCCAGGCTAAACAACCCCAGCTCCCTCAGTCTCTCCTCATAGGGCTTGTGCTCAAGGCCTCTCCCCAGCCTTGTTGCCCTCCTCTGGACACGTTCAAGTGTCTCGATGTCCTTCTTAAACTGAGGGGCCCAGAACTGGACACAGTACTCAAGGTGTGGCCTAACCAATGCAGAGTCCAGGGGCACAATGACCTCCCTGCTCCTGCTGGCCACACTATTCTTAATACAGGCCAGGATGCCATTGGCCCTCTTGGCCACCTGGGCACACTGCTGGCTCATGTTTAGGCGGGTGTCGATCAGCACCCCCAGGTCCCTCTCTGTTTGGCAGCTCTCAGCCACTCTGACCCCAGCCTGTAGCTCTGCATGGGGTTGCTGTGGCCAAAGTGCAGCACCCGGCACTTGGACTTGTTGAATGTCATCCCATTGGACTCCGCCCATCCGTCCAGCCGGTCGAGGTCCCTCTGCAGAGCCTTTCTACCCTCTAACTGACTAACATCTATTCCCAACTTGGTGTCATCTGCAAACTTGCTCTCCTTTGGACTCTCTCTGCTAGTTTCCCATCCCTCTTGAAGTGAGGAGCCCAGAACTGGACACAACATTCCAGATGTGCTCTAACCAGGCCTGAGAGACATAACTTTTGTGGGTTTTTTTTCCAGTAGAGCAGAACATTTGCAGAAGGGCTCAGGGGATTTCATGTATCTGAATCGAAGCTGAAAAACAAAGGAGCCCACAGATCCAGTGCAAATTAGAGGTTTGATGAACAACTCATCAAGTTAATTATATGACAATTAACTCTCATTGACTTCCACAGGATTCAGGTCAGCTCTGTTACTCCAGGTGTTTGACACTTGTAAAGCAGAGGGAGCTTGTTTCCTTTGGTTATTTCATTGCATTCTTACTTTATTAGACTCCGTTGTGTTGCTAGGGCAGCTTGGCTCTTTCAGAGTGCTGAAGGATCAAGGGCAAGCTACAGCCTCTTAGCAGCTTCTGTGACAAGCAGTTTGAATTGTTTGCTTTCCTGTAATGATGGCTTCCTACCCAAGAAATACAATACAATACAATACAATACAATACAATACAATACAATACAATACAATACAATACAATACAATACACCAGGTTGGAAGAGACCTTCAAGATCATCGCGTCCAACCCATCAAACAATCCAACCCACCCAACAACTAGACCATACAGCCAAGCACCCCATCAAGTCTTCTCCTGAACACCTCCAGTGAAGGTGACTCCACCACCTCCACGGGTAGCCGATTCCAATGGGCAATCACTCTCTCCGTGTAGAACTTCTTCCTAACATCCAGCCTAAACCTGCCCTGGCGCAGCCTGAGACTCTGTCCTCTTGTTCTGGTGCTGGATGCCTGGGAGAAGAGGCCAACCTCTGCCTGGCTACAACCTCCTTCAGGTAGTTGTAGAGAGCAATAAGGTCACCCCTCAGTCTCCTCCTCTCCAGGCTAAGCAACCCCAGCTCCCTCAGCCTTTCCTCATAGGGCTTGTGTTCCAAACCCCTCACCAGCTTTGTTGCCCTTCTCTGGACACGTTCCAGCAAGTCAACATCCTTCCTAAACTGAGGGGCCCAGAACTGGACACAGGACTCAAGGTGTGGCCTAACCAGTGCAGTGTACAGGGGCACAATGACCTCCCTGCTCCTGCTGGCCACACTGTTCCTGATGCAAGCCAGGATGCCATTGGCCTTCTTGGCTGCCTGGGCACACTGCAGGCTCATGTTCAGCCTACAATCAACCAGTACCCCCAGGTCCCTCTCTGCCTGGCCACTCTCCAGCCACTCTGACCCCAGCCTGTAGCACTGCCTGGGGTTGTTGTGGCCAATGTGCAGAATCCGGCACTTGGATGTGTTAAATCTCATGCCATTGGACTCTGCCCATCTGTCCAGCCTGTCGAGTCCCTCTGCAAAGCCTCTCTGCCCTCCAGCAAATCAACTGCTGCCCCCAGCTTGGTGTCATCTGCAAATTTACTGATGATGGACTCAAAACAGGGGTGTTGTTTCATGCTAATAATGCCAGAAGTGGCAAATATTTCTTATCCAGAAGTCATTTGATATGCACACGAATGCCTCTCCATGCAGACGTGTGATATATTGGTGTGCCATGTGTAGCTTCCTACTGCACACACGTACCTCCTGTGGTAGAAGCAAATGCCTTTAAGATACAAAGAGGTCATTTGTGTTTGAACTATATCATATCATACCACTTTGCTTCATGCACTTCCTTGTTTTATAGGTTTCAGGCAATTTCAAATGGCTCTTCCTTTTCATTTACCTCTTATTATTGGGGCTTTGGGCCAGATGATCTCCACAGGTTCCTGTGATTCTCTGATTAGAGATTCACAGAACAGTCTAGGTTGGAAGGCACCCTGAAGATCATCCAGTTCCAACTCCCCTAACATGGGCAGGGACACCTTCATCCAACCTGGCCTTGAACACCTCCAGGGAGGGAGCAACCACAGCCTCCCTGGGCAACCTGTTCCAGTGCTCACCACCCTCACTGGGAAGAATTTCTTCCTAATCTCCTGTCTAAATCTCCCCTCCTCAAGCTTAGATGCAACAATAATTTCTTTCACTGTACAAAGACTTATTCTATATTACTGTATCTTGTTATGTTGTCTTGTGCATCAAAAGAAGTGTGGCTAGCAGGTTGAGAGCAGTGATTCTGCCACTCTGCTCTGCGCTGGTGAGACCTCGCCCGGAGTGCTGTGTACACCTGTGGCACCCTCAACACAAGAGGGACAAAGACCTTCTGGAGAAGGTCCAGAGAAGGGCCACAAAGATGCTCAGAGGGCTGGAGCACCTCTCCTACAAGGACAGGCTGAGAGAATTGGGGCTGCTCAGCCTGGAGAAGAGAAGGCTCTGGGGAGACCTTGGAGCTACATTTCAATACCTGAAGGGCACATAGAGGAAGGCTTGGGGGGGGACTGTTTAGAAGGGCTTGGAGTGATAGGGTGAGGGGCAACGGTTAGAAAGTGGAACAGGGAGGTTTAGGTTGGACTTCAGGAGGAAGTTCTTCACAATGAGAGTGGTGAAATACTGAAACAGGCTGCCCAGGGATGTGCTTGAGGCCCTGACCCTGGAGAAATTCAACATCAGACTCCATGCATCCCTGGGCAGCCTGATGGAGCCGGAGTGGTCCCTGCTGACTACAGGGGGATTGGACAAGATGATCTTTGAGGGTCTCCTTCAACCCAATGCAATCTGTGAGCCTGTGAATGATGTTATAACCCAGGCATCTGCATGGCCATTAAACTCAACCAAATCTTTAGGATTTTGTTTGCACTTTAGCAGTTTCTGTGTAAAATCTTCCATACCAAACCCTCACTACATTAGGTGAATGTGTACAAAAAAACCCTCAACCTTTACTTCAGCTCCCACTTTTAAAACCCAAAGCCTACATCATACAGATGATTCATGATAGCCTAAAGAAAGACTTCAGGCAGTCTAATAAAATATGATTACCAGTTTAGGTCTTCCTCCAAAAGCAATCTCTAGTGTGTCCACCTTGCCTTAATGAGCTACCTCAAGAATTCCCCAATGACTGAATAAAATCGATCTTTGTGCTGCTTTCCTTCTCCACCCATCCATCCTAAGTCCATCAAAACTCCAGATTTAAAGAAACAGTAAGCCTACAGAGTGAGGTATTCATGGAATCACAGAATTTTTAGGGTTGGAAGGGACCTCAAGGATCAGCCAGTTCCAACCCCCTGCCATGGGCAGGGACACCTCACACTACAGCAGGTTGCTCACAGCCACGGCCAGCCTGGCTGCAAACACCTCCAGGCAGGAGGCTTCCACCACCTCCCTGGGCAACCTGTGCCAGGCTCTCACCACCCTCATGGGGAACAACTTCCTCCTAACATCCAATCTCAATCTCCCCATTTCTAGTTTTGCTCCATTCCCCCCAGTCCTATCCCTCCCTGACACCCTCAAAAGTCCCTCCCTAGCTTTCTTCCCCTCTTTCTAGCCCCCTTTTGGTACTGGAAGGCCACAATTCGGTCTCCTGGGAGCCTTCTCCTCTCCAGACTGAACAGCCCCAACTCCCCCAGTCTGTCCTCATGGGAGAGGCGTTATTCTTGACAAAGAGTGTTACAGCCTCTTCAGTGTAGCTGCTTCCAAGGCATCAGAGACTAGGAGATGCTGATTCAGAAAACAGAGAGGGATTATAGAATTATAGGAAGTCTGAGCCAGGTGGTGGTTGGTCTCTTCTCCCTAGTCAAAAGTGATAGTACAGTAGGGAAATGGCCTCAAATTGCACCAGGGGAGCTTTAGGTTGGATAATTAGGGGGGAAAAAAGCCCTGTCCTGTTCAGGAATTGGAACAGGCTGCCCAGGGAGGTGGTGGAGTCACCATGCCTGGAGGTGTTCATAAACTGTGCAGTCATGGCACTGCGGGACATGGCTCTGTGGTCATGGTGGTGTTGGGTTGACAGCTGGACTGGGTGTGCTTAGTGGTCTTTTCCAACCTTCATGATCATCTGATTTCTCTGATTGATATGTTGGCTCTCCACAGAGAGCTGCTTTGGTTGCAACACCTGGTTAAAACCTTTGGTTATGCCTGGGTATGCCATTAAATTGCAGCAAAATGATCCATAATTCAGGGCTCTCAACCACGTGGAAAGCTCTTGAGAGTAAGGAAGATGCATGCATGAAATAAAATAAAATGAAAATAATTAATAAAAGGAATAAAAAATAAAATGGAAAAAAAAATTACATAAAATGGAAAAAATATTAATTTTTTTTAATTTAAAAAATTTAAAATAAAAAATAGAAAAAAATTAAAACTTAAGAATGAAATAATTAAATAATGAGAAAAAAATTAAAGTTCAAAGAAACAATTAAAAGAGAAAAATTTAAAGTAAAAATTTAAAAATAAAAATATGAAATAAAATAAAAAATTTAAAACCTAGAAATTAAATAAAAAATGGGGAAAAAAGTGGAAAAATTTAAAATGAAAAAAAAATTTAAAAATTAAAAAAAATAAATAAATAATTTAAAAATAGAAAAATCAAAAATAAAAAGAAAATTGAAAGAAATTTAAAAGAAAACATTAAAATGAAAAAATGGAAAAAAAGGGGGAAAAAAACCTGAAAAAATATTTAAAAATGAAAAAATTAAAAATAAAATAAAAATTAAAAACTAAGAAAAAAGTTTAATAATAAAAATAAAATAAATAAATTGAATAAAATTAAATTAAAAAATAAATTAGATAAAATGAGATAAAATTATTAATTGAAATAAAATGAAATAACATGAAATAAAAGTGAATTAAAAGGAAATGAAATAAAAAAGGAAATGAAATTAAATAAATATTTACAATTACCTTTTTTTTTTTTTTTTTAGAAATTAAATTAAATTAGGGGGAAAAATATATCCCAATGGATTGATAAGAATAAAAGTGATCTCTCTACAGGCCAAGGTTTACTAATGACCCTGCCTTTTATGGAGAGCTTGCTATCAGCTAGATAAATCATCTGCATTCCATTCTATCGGGCTTTCAAATGTAATTGATATCATCCATCCAGACCACACAGGCCTGGGCTTCAGGTAAGGAAAAACAAAATAAAGAGGAAGAAAACGAGAAAAGAAAGGAAAAAGGGCAAGGCAGAGCTGTGTGGTCTGGTTTGTTCCCCCTGTAAAGACAAGTCATTGTTAAGCCTAAGATAAGCCACTGCATTTACCTGCTGTTTATAGCCCCCTTCCAGCGCGCCTGCATTTCCTTGCTGCTTTCCAGGTCAGAGTCACTGAGGGCTGCCACAGGAAGGTGTAAATTACACTGCTCTGCATTAGCAAATCCCTTTGCAGAGGGGATGGAGTAGATTTCAGCGAGCTGTTTCTCCCCTGCCTCCTCGCAGGGTTTTCCACTCCGCAGGGGAAGAGTGGGCAATTTAATTTCGAGGCAGCTGTCAGTGGAAGTCACTGAAGAAGGACAGACCTTGACCACCCCACTTTTATGCCACAATTGCCTACTCTTAATAGCTTCTATTAGCCCCTTCCTACCAGGTAACAAAGAGAACTATAAAAGGAGATTGCTGCTTGTTTTGTGATCTCACTGCCTCTAAGAAAAGCAATTAAAACGCCTTCCACTTGCTCCTTGTAGAAGAGACCCAGTAAAGGGAGAAGAGCCCTGTTTGAGTCCAGCTATTAAACTGCTCTTGTGGAGCCAAACCAATCAGCTTGCAAATACAGAAATAACAATAAATTTTTATTTATTCCTTTTCTTTTTTTTTTTCCTCCCCCAAATCCGTTTCTGAAAGGCTAATTTAAGTTCAATTCTCCTGGCACCCACAACAAAGCCTGTTTATCCTCCCCTCTGCCACCTTCGTTTTTGGCGTGCTACTCCCCGCCCCCTCCGCTCGCCCTGCCTGTGGAGCTATCCCCGGCAGAGCCAGTAAAACAAACAGAGAGAAAGAGCCCTTCCCCGTCCTTCACAACAGTTTAAACTTACCCTATCTTATCACATCAGCAAGAGCTTCCCCCAACTGCCCAGAGCTACTCAAGACATCTAAACCGATTGCTTGGGAAGGGAGAAGAAGGGACCCATCCCTCAGAGCCTTCTAATAAACCAGAAATTCCCTCTCTGGGTTTGCCAAGCTTGCTGCAGGAAGCCTGGTCAGAGGTCCAAAGGCAGTTTACAATCCTTCTTTCACAATTACCACTGGTCAAGGAGGTTGACTTATGTCTGCTATTTATAACTTATGCCCCATGGCTTCTTGTTAGAGAGCAGGCTGTGCCTGCAGGCGGGTGATGGATGGTGAGTTAATGCTTCCATTGTCTGCAGTAATGCAGAAAGTACAATTCTCATGCATCAAGTTGAGCAGGAGCTTTATCACCCAGGCTGGGGGCTTTTAAATGGTCCTGTCACTAATTTCTCCTGAACAGAGCAGTGCTCAGGACTGGAGGTGCTAGGATGTGTCTTTTGATAACAGGAAAGCCGGGTAGGGACTATTTACAAGGGCCTGTGGTGATAGGACAAGGGACAATGGGCTGAAAGCAGAGCAGGGTAGATTTAGACTGGACATTAAGAAGAAACTCTTTGCTATGATGGTGGTGAGGCAGTAGAATATCTTGTCCAGAGAATTGTGGACCCCTCATCCCTGGAAGGGTTTAAGACCAGGCTAGA
Organism: Picus viridis; assembly: GCA_033816785.1. NCBI lineage: Eukaryota > Metazoa > Chordata > Aves > Piciformes > Picidae > Picus > Picus viridis. The sequence goes on along the minus strand of CM066576.1, from coordinate 2,876,049 downwards.
TGAAGCTTTGAGCAACCTGGGTTAGTGGGAGGTGTTCCTACCCATGGCAGGGGAATCGGAAGTAGATGATCTTTAAGGTCCCTTCCAACTCAAGGCATTCTGTGATTGTATGACAGCCATGCTACCAATACTGCCCTTAGCTCCCCAAAGTCAGAGTTGATGCTGTGATGGATGCATTAGGATGGAATCATGGAATTGTTTTGGTTGGAAAAGATCTTTAAGTTCATAGAGTCCAACCATTCTCTAACTCTACCAAGGCTGGTGCTAAACCATGTCTCTCAAAGCCACACCTCTGTGTCTTTGAGACACCTCCAGGAATGGGGATCCAACCACCTCCCTGGGGAGCCTGGTCTGGTCTTTGAGAACCCTTTCAGGCCTGCAAGAAGGCTGTAGAGGGACTGTTTCCAAAGGCCTGCAGTGTCAAAACAAGGGGCAATGGATTGAAATTAGAAAGGAGAAGATCTAGTTTGGATGGTAGGAACAAGTTCTGCACCAGGAGGGGAGTGGAACACTGGAACAGGTTGCCCAGGGAGGTGGTTGAGGTCCCATCCCTGGAGATAGTCAAGGTGAGGCTGGACAAGGCTCTGGGCAACCTGATCTAGTTGAGGATGGCCCTGCTGACTGCAGGGGGCTTGGACTGGCTGAGCTTTAGAGGTCCCTTCCAACTCAAACCATTCTGTGATCATATGATTCTATGACTGTGATTCTCTGACTCTGTGATTCTCTGACTCTGACTCTCTGACTCTGTGATTCTATGACTCTGTGATTCTCTGACTCTGTGATTCTCTGACTCTGATTCTCTGACTCTGTGATTCTCTGACTCTGTGATTCTCTGACTCTGATTCTCTCTGTGATTCTCTGATTCTCTGACTCTGTGATTCTCTGACTCTGATTCTCTGACTCTGTGATTCTCTGACTCTGATTCTCTGACTCTGTGATTCTCTGATTCTCTGACTCTGTGATTCTCTGACTCTGATTCTCTGACTCTGTGATTCTCTGACTCTGATTCTCTGACTCTGTGGTTCTCTGACTCTGTGGTTCTCTGACTCTGATTCTGTGATTCTCTGACTCTGTGATTCTCTGACTCTGATTCTCTGACTCTGTGATTCTCTGACTCTGATTCTCTGACTCTGTGGTTCTCTGAATCTGTGGTTCTCTGACTCTGATTCTGTGATTCTCTGACTCTGTGATTCTCTGACTCTGTGATTCTCTGACTCTGATTCTATGACTCTGTGGTTCTCTGACTCTGATTCTGTGATTCTCTGACTCTGTGATTCTCTGACTGATTCTCTGACTCTGTGATTCTCTGACTCTGATTCTCTGACTCTGGTTCTCTGACTCTGATTCTGTGATTCTCTGACTCTGTGATTCTCTGACTCTGATTCTCTGACTCTGTGGTTCTCTGACTCTGATTCTCTGACTGTGGTTCTCTGACTCTGATTCTCTGACTCTGTGGTTCTCTGACTCTGACTCTGTGATTCTCTGACTCTGTGGCTCTGTGACTCTCTGGTTCTGTGACTCTCTGAGACTCTCTGATAATGTGCAGCTGGCTGTGGCATGGGAAAAGCTGATCCAAAGCCCCATCACTGACATTAGTGGCACAGGCACATGATAGAAATTAGAACTTTTTGGAGCTAACACTGAAATACTCATGGGGGAAAAAGTGGATAGAAAGTATGTCTGAATCAACCCCATGGGAAGGGATCCTCCTTACCTAAACCCCAGTGTTTTCAGGGCACTGATCTCCTTAAAACCATAGACTTCTGGAGAAAGTGCTGACACACATTCCTTCCCAGAGTGTGCCTCACATAATCGCTTGCCACAGAGCAAAGTGCATTCTAAACACTCAGCACAATGCCCCTGACTGTGCTCCTCAGAAAGGTGCAAATGGCATGCAGGAGGAAAATGCAACTGTCTCACTTAACAATTTTTCTGTCATCACCAGTGGAAGAAAATCAACCAGGGGAAGAAAATTAAGCTCTCCTTACATATCCTTGCTCAGCTAATTGTTGCCACTGTTTGTGATGGCAAAGAAAGGAAACCTCAGCTTCCTACCAGAGGGGAGGCAATGCGTAGGTCACTCAAAAGAAGGACCTGCAAGGGCCTAAAATAGAGGAAGGTAGTAAAATAAACACTGCTAATGAGTTGTTCTACAAAATTCCTCACCCCTCCCTAAGTATTATTAGTCTTTATAACTTTACCTGCCAGGTCTGAAATGCTGTCTAAAAAATTCATTCTTACATCTCATAGAATCACAGAATGCCTCAGGTTAGGAGGCACCTCAGAGATCATCTGCTCCAATCTCCTTTGCCATGGGCAGAGATCATAGAATCATAGAATTGTTAGGGTTGGAAGAGACCTCAAGGATCATCCAGTTCCAACCCTCCTCTGCCATGGGCAAGGAGACCTCATACTAGATCAGGTTGCTCAGGTGCCCTTCAGCTGGGCTTGGTTACTCAAGACCTCATCCAACCTGGCATTGAACACCTCCACACCCACTCTGGGCAACAGATTCCAGAGTCTCACCACCCTTGTACTGAAGAACTTCTTCCTAAGATCCAGTCTATGCCTACTCTCCTTCAGCTTCAAACTATTCCTCTTGTCCTGTCACTGGACACCCTCAGGAAAAGTCCCTCTGCAGCCTTCCTGCAGGATCCCTTCAAGTGTTGGAAGGCAACTGTAAGGTCCCCCTGGAGTCTTCTCTTTTCCAGGCTGAACAACCCCAGCTCCCTCAGCCTGTCCTCATAGCAGGGGTACTCCAGTTCTTCAATCACCCTTGTGGCCCTCTTTAGAGAAAAGAATATATCTGGAAGCAATCTGAGGTGTGTTTGAAGGGACCTCAAAGATCAGCCAGCTCCAACCCCCTGCCATGGTCAGGGACACCTCACACTGCAGCAGGTTGCTCACAGCCACAGCCAGCCTGGCTGCAAACACCTCCAAGCAGGAGGCTTCCACCACCTCCCTGGGCAGCCTGTGCCAGGCTCTCACCACCCTCATGGGCAACAACTTCTTCCTCACATCCAATCTCAATCTCCCCACTTCTAGTTTTGTTCCCTTTCCTCCAGTCCTATCACTCCCTGACACCCTCCAAAGTCCCTCCCCAGCTTTCTTGGAGCCCCCTGCAGATCCTGGAAGGCTACAATTAAGTCTCCTCAGAGCCTTCTCTTGTCCAGACTGAGCAACTCCCCCTACCTCAGTCTGTCCTCACAGCAGAGCAGCTCCAGCCCTCAGCTCCTCCTCGTGGCCCTTCTCTGGACACCTTCCAGCACCTCCAAATCTGGTACTCTTCTCAGTCTGGAGAAGAGAAGGCTCTGAGGAGACTAATTGTGGCCTTCCAGTATCTGAAGAGGGCTACAAGAAAACTGGGGAGGGAATTTGTATGGTGTAAGGGAGTGATAGGACTGAGGGGAATGGAAAAAAACTAGAGGTGGGTAGATTGAGATTGGATCTTAGGAAGAAATTCTTCCCAAAGAGGGTGGTGAGAGCCTGGCACAGGTTGCCCAGGAGGTGGTGGAAGCCTCCTGCCTGGAGGTTTTTAAGACCAGGCTGGATGTGGCTGTGAGCAACCTGCTGTCATGTGAGGTGTCCCTGGCCATGGCAGGGGGGTTGGAACTGGAGTCCCTTCCCAGCTTTTTTGTAGCCCATAGATACTGGAAGGCCACAATTAGGTCTCCTCAGAGCCTTCTCATCTCCAGTCTGAACAGCCCCAGCTCCCTCGGTCTGTCCTCAGAGCAGAGCAGCTCCAGCCCTCTGCTCATCCTCGTGTCTCACCACCATCACGGGGAAGAACTTCTTCCTAACATCCCCTGCAGACAGAAATAAGACTGTAGGGAAGGGAAAAAAAACCCAACCCTGCAAAATATTTCTTTTTCAACGGAAGTTATCCTGATATTAAAAAAGGAGACGAGTTAATTAAGAGGTTTCTTTAACCATGGGCCACAGTGAAATCACCGGTTAGGGGTTTAAGGCTGGGGAAGCTTTTTGTTCATGTTCAGTGGTAACACTAAAAATGCTAAATTCCCAGAGCAATAGAATTTGCCTTTATTAATTTGATCAGCTGCTGCTGCTTTAGGGGGATATGCAGATACACGTTATTGAGTTCTCTTTTTGCTTCATCATCCACTTAACAAGAACTGAGGGAGGGAAGCAAGGCAACCTCAGTCCTGGCCTAGCATGCCTGCAGCTCCCAAATCAAGCAGGGAAAGGTTTTCCTCCCCCTCTCCTCTCACAGTAGCTTGCTTTCAAACGCTAGAAGAGAGACTTGCCTCATGGCAGTGGTAGTAATGTTAGGACATCACCTCAGCATAACAACTTTAATTGTACAACCTAACCCCTCACCCCAATTATGTTCAGCCCTGCTTTATTTATTACTGATGCCTGGTAATGGGCTTTCTCCTTTTGCCTTGCATTTCTTTTCCCCCTAACAAAATGTTTTATACCCCCACATCTATTATCATTAAAGGTCCCCTGATGAAGGTTCTTTCTCTTTGCCAAGCCTAAACACAATTAAAGGGCAAGAAAGTCCTGAGAGAGCTGTTTCTGGTTTCACTTTTCTTTGTCCATCATGGAGGTTTTGCTGGGGTTTAGGGAGGGTTTTTTTATTTTCTCCCTTGCTTTTTTTTTATTGGTAATGTCAGCTCCCATCTGGGAGGAAAAGCAGAGTGAAAGGGATCCTGCAAAGACCTACAACTGGCTGGCTAGCAGTCATTAAACGTGGTATCATATAACAATCTTAATCCAAGACAGAAGCAGCTGAATATATTGAGTGAGCTAAGGCAGTGTGCATTAGTCACAGACTGAGAGCAAAACAAAACACCTTCTCTCCAAGCACTTGGGATCTTCATCTCTTCATTAAGCCTGAACTTGATTTCCCTCTTTCCAGTGTTACACTGATTTACTACACTTGCCTTTAATTATGATGAGTTGAGTGTAATTTCTGGCTGTATTTATTTCCTGGGTATGGGAAGGCACAGAGCTCAGAATTAGAGAGAATTCAGCTCTTTCTCATTTTCCTTTCAAGGATGCTTTTGCTGCAGCATTTCTAATCTGGTTTGGAGACCTCATTCCATGTCAGAATGCAGGGCAGAGAGAACATCCTACTTTCCCAAATGATGAGGAGAGGCTGAGGGAGCTGGGCTTGCTTAGCCTGGAGAAGAGGAGGCTCAGGGGAGACCTTATTGCCATCTACAGCTACCTAAAGGGAGGTTGTAGCCAGGTGGGGGTTGGTCTCTTCTCCCAGGCACCCAGCACCAGAACAAGAGGACACAGTCTCAAGCTGTGCCAGGGAGGTTTAGGCTGGAGGTGAGGAAGAAATTCTTCCCAGCAAGAGAGATTGGCCATGGGAATGTGCTGCCCAGGGAGGTGGTGGAGTCACCATCACTGGAGATGTTCCAAAAAGGCTTGGATGTGGCACTTGGAGCCATGGGTTAGTTGTCCTGAGGTGTCAGGTGTTAGGTAATAGGTTGGACTTGATGATCTCTGAGGTCTTCTCCAACCGTATTGATTCTATGATTCTGTGATGATTATAGGCACAAATCACTGCTCTATGACTCTCTCTTTCTATCTTCCTACAACTTTCAGGCAAATCTGCACCCACATGGAGCTTGGTTTACCTCAAAGAGCTTTTGCACAAGCCCAGCAACACTGAGCTGTAAGGAAGGATATTCCTTACCAGAACTGCAGAAGTACAGAATTAACCTGGATGGAAAAGACCTCAGAGATCACCGAGCCTAACACCTCATAAGGTTTGAAAAACATTTGTGTGTGGTTTGATATATTTGGCTTTTTTTGTCAGGTTTCTGTGGTTTAGAATCCCTTGGTTCAGGGTGGTCTGCAGATTTTGAGGAAACCAGTGCAGGATTAAGCAGGACCCTCTTTATAAGTCCCCAAATCTGGATGGAGATCCTGTTGCCACAAAGCACAGAGTCACCAGAGCTGGAAAAGGTCTTCAAGATCACCAAGCCCAAGCATCATCTAACTCTACCAAGGTCACTACTACACCATATCCTTGAGCACCATATCCACATGGCTTTTAAATACAATATTTTACCAAACCCTGCAATTCCCTTGCAGTACAAACACTGACACTTCTGGGTTGCCTCAATTTGGTACTGAAGAATGGAATGGAATGGAATGGAATGGAATGGAATGGAATGGAATGGAATGGAATGGAATGGAATGGAATGGAAGAGAATAGAATAGAATAGAATAGAAGAATAGAATAGAATAGAATAGAATAGAATAGAATAGAATAGAATAGAATAGAATAGAATAGAATAGAATAGAATAGGAATGCAATGCAATAAAATGCAATGCAAACCAATGCAATGCAATGCAATGCAATGCAAGTTGGAAAAGACCTTTGAGGTCAGAGAGTCCAGCCCATCACCCAGCACCCAACAGCTGATTTAGATAATCAACTAAACCATGGCACTAAGTGCCTCATCCAGGCTCTTCTTAAACCCTTCCAGGGATGGTGGCTCCACCACCTCCCTGGGCAGCACATCCCAATGGCCAATCTCTCTTGCTGGAGAGAATTTCTTCCTAACTTCCAGCCTAAACCTCCCCTGGCACAGCCTGAGACTGTGTCTTCTTGTTCTGGTGCTGGTTGCCTGGGAGAAGAGACCAACCCCCACTTGGCTACAACCTTCCTTCAGGTAGCTGTCAGTCCCTGGATCTCAGTTAATCTGATGTCTGTGCCTATGTGCATCAGACCAAAGTCACAGACAACCCAGCATCTCTTACCAGGGACAGACCCCTGCCTGGATCATCCTGGCTGACTCTGTTTTGTGCAAGCATCCCTGATTTTGTGACAGCATTAATAGCTGAGGGGCGAGCAACTGATGTCCTTTCCCTGGCCCTGAGCAAAGCCTTCGACACTGTCCCGCACCACCTCCTGGTCTCCACGCTGGTGACACATGGGTTTGATGGGTGACCACTAGATGGATACAGAACTGGCTTGATGGCTGCACCCAAAGAGTGGCTGTCAACGGGTCCATGTCCCAATGGAGGCCAGTGACAAGCGGAGTCCCTCAGGGATCAGTCCTGGGACCAGGCTTGTTCAACAGCTCTGTGGGTGCCATGGATAGTGGCATCGAGTGCACCCTCAGCAAGGTTGCTGATGACACCAAGCTGTGTGGTGCAGTGGACACGCTGGAGGGAAGGGATGCCATCCAGAGGGACCTGGACAGGCTGGAGAGGTGGGCACAAGCCAACCTCATGAGCTTCAACAAGACCAAGTGCAGGGTCCTGCAGCTGGGTGGAGGCAATCCCAGGCACAAATCCAGGCTGGGCAGTGACTGGCTGGAGAGCAGCCCTGAGGAGAGAGACTTGGGGGTGCTGGTGGACGAGAAGCTCAACATGAGCTCTCAATGTGCGCTTGCAGCCCGGAAAGCCAATCAGATCCTGGGCTGCATCAGGAGAAGTGTGACCAGCAGGGCAAGGGAGGGGATTCTCCCCCTCTACTCAGCTCTGGTGAGACCCCACCTGGAGTACTGCCTCCAGTTCTGGAGCCCCTATTCCAAGAGGGATCTGGAGGTGCTGGAAGGTGTCCAGAGAAGGGCCAGGAGGATGGTCAGAGGGCTGGAGCACCTCTCCTGTGAGGACAGACTGAAGGAGTTGGGGCTGTTCAGTCTGGAGAAGAGAAGGCTCCCAGGTGACCTCATTGTGGCCTTCCAGTATCTGAAGGGGGCTACAAGAAGGCTGGGGAGGGACTTCTCAGGATCTCAGGTAGTGATAGGACTAGGGGGAATGGAATGAAGCTGGAGGTGGGGAGATTCAGGCTGGACGGGAGGAGGAAGTTCTTCCCCATGAGAGTGGTGAAGCCCTGGAATGGGTTATCCAGGGAGGTGGTTGAGGCCCCGTCCCTGGAGGTGTTTAAGCCCAGGCTGGATGAGGCTGTGGCCAGCCTGATCTAGTGTGGGGTGTCCCTGCCCATGGCAGGGGGTTGGAACTAGATGCTCCTTGTGGTCCCTTCCAATCTTGACTGATTGTATGATACTATGATTTCCAAGGCAGGGGAGGAACGCTGCCCCGGAGTTCCGAACTCGCAGACCCAGTTAACGTAATTCTTTTGGCCCCAAGTTTTGTTCAAAAAGGATTAAAGAAGTGGATTCAGAGATAACTTTTTTTAAAATGTTTTTATTTTTTTTTAATCCAATGAAATCTCAAAGCTGTTTCCTGCATTAATTTCCCAGCTAACTTAATCACACAGCCCCAGGCTCTGGCCCGTGATCAATTAACAGAGCTGTAAAAGTCTGGAGCCCAAGCCTGCCGCAGTGTGAATCACCACAGCTGATGTAAGGAAAGCAGCCTCTGGTGTGGCTTCTGGGTTTGAAATCACAACCAGGACCCACAGCTGATGTAGCTGTACCCCACTTAAAAACCAAACATTTATTTACTTTTTTTTTCTTAATTAATACTTCCCATGACTTAGGAATGAGGGGGAGCAGCAGGGCTGTTGTAGGCAAAGAGATCAGAGGAGTGTTTGAAGCAGAATCATAGACTCATGGAACTGTCAGGGTTGGAAGGGACCTCAAGGATCAGCCTGTTCCAAGCCCCCTGCCATGGGCAGGGACACCTCACACTGCAGCAGGTTGCTCACAGCCACAGCCAGCCTGGCTGCAAACACCTCCAGGCAGGAGGCTTCCACCAGCTCCCTGGGCAACCTGTGCCAGGCTCTCACCACCCTCATGGGCAACAACTTCTTCCTCACAGCCAATCTCAATCTCCCCACTTCCTGTTTTGCTCCATCCCCCAGTCCTATCACTCCCTGACACCCTCAAATGTCCCTCCCCAGCTTTCTTGGAGCCCCCTTCAGATACTGGAAGGCCACAATTAGGTCTCCTCAGAGCCTTCTCCAGACTGCACAACCCCAACTCCCTCAGTCTGTCCTCATAGCAGAGCAGCTCCAGCCCTCTGCTCCTCCTCATGGCCCTTCTCTGGACACCTTCCAGCACCTCCAGATCCTTCCTGTGCCGGTGACTCCAGAACTGGACCCAGAGCTCCAGCTGTGGTCTCAGCAGAGTGGAGTGGAGGGTGAGAATCCCCTCCCTGGCCCTGCTGGCCACACTTCTCTTGCTGCAGCCCAGGATGGGATTTGCTTTCTGGGCTGCAAGTGCTCACTGTTGGCTCCTGTGGAGCTTCTCCTGCACCAGCACCCCGAAGTCTTTCAGGGCTGCTCTCAAGCCAGTCCCTGCCCAGCCTATATCAGTGCTTGGGATTGCCCTGACCCAGCTGCAGGCCCTTGCACTTGGTCTTGTTGAACCTCACGACCAAGAATTCTGTTTGTTCTAAACTACAGAGTAAAGAACCCAAACTGCCTATCTGGAGGGAAATAATTCACAACTGCTGCTCACCACATAGTATTTCCTGCTTGATACTACAACTGCTGAGTTGTTTTCCTCTTCAGGATGCAAAAAGCCTCTCTAGTTCATGCTCCCATGGCACCTTGAGCAACTTCGCTACAGATTCACAGCTTGCACTGGCTTGGAAGGGACCCTCAGAGGTCATCTTGTCCAACTGCCCTGCAGTCAGGAGGGACACTTCCAGCTACACAGGCTGCTCAGGGACACATCAAGTCTGATCTGGGATAGTCTTCAGGGCCTCAGTCACACCTGGCCAATGTGTTTCAGCCACCACTTACCAATTTGAAGATGTATTTCCTGTTTTCCCCCACATAAATGGAGTCATAGAATGGTTTGGATTCAGAAGGGACCTTCGAAATCGTCTCGTTCCAAACCCCTCTGCCATAAACAGGGACGTCTTCCACTAGCCCAGGCTGCTCAAGGCTTTATCCAGCCTGGCCTTGATCACTTCCAAGGAGGGGCACCCACAATGTCCCTGGGCAACCTGTTCCAGTGTTTCTAACCTTTCTGTAAAGAATTTCTCCCTACTCTTCAGTCTCAGTTTCTTCTCTCCCAGCTTAAAGGCATTCCCCCACATCCTATCACTACAAGCCCTTGTCAAGGTCACTTCCCAGCTTTGTTGTAGGTCCCCTTCAGGTACTGGGAGGCTGCTCTAAGGTCTCCCTGGATCCTTCTCTTCTCCAGGCTGAACAGCTCCAACTCTCTCAGCCTGTCCCCATGAGGGAGGTGCTCCAACTTTCTGATCACCTTTGTGGCCTCCTGTGGACCCACTCCAACAGTTCAATGTCCTTCTTCTGTCAGGGGGCAACGGAACTGAACACAGAGCCCTGGTGGGGGTCTCACATCTGGAGTTTAATGGTGGTTTGGTGGGAGAGTGGGGTGTGCATTTCTCATTCAGACCTTATTTGTCTCTCTTAGCAGGAGCAGAAGGATGTCAATATCAAAGCAGAGCCTGTGACGAATCGCTTCAGAAGGAAGATGCTACTGCCAAGGTAAAAATGGACTCTTCTATAAATAGGAGACAAGGCTAAAAATAGCTTCAATAACATTGACAGGGGGAAGAAGAAACAACCTTTATGCTGACAGACCTTTCATGTGGTCAGGCTGATGCATACTGTGAGGATGTAATAGCTTGAGAGTGAATAACCAAAGAAGCGAAGCCACAGAGATGAGGGGAAATTAAAGAGTTCCAGAGCAAGAGTCCAATTAGTCTGAAGGCTATTGGCATTTCTTTCAGGGGAGTGTTTTTAAAGTGCTTCACTTGAAGGTTTCACTGGCAAAACAGTGCCTGTTAGACTGCCCTGATCCAAAAAAAGTCCTTTGGGAAGGCTTCCAAGGACGCCTGTAAGGAGTAGATCAGGCTCATCATTTACAGGTATTTAAATCATAGGATGCTTTGGGTTGGAAGGAACATCCAAAGGTCATCTAGACCAACCCTCCCTGCAGTCATCAGGGGTATCCTCAATGAGATCAGGCTGCCTAGAGCCCTGTCAAGCATCACTTTGAATATCTCCAGGGGTGGGGCCTCAACCACCTCCCTGGGCGACCTGCTCCAGTGTTCCACCTCCCTCACAGTAAAGAGCTTGTTCCTAACATCCAACCTAAATCTGCTCTCCTCTAGTTTGAAGCCATTGGTCCTTGTCCTATCACTGCAGGCCTTTGCAAACAGTCTCTCCATCCTCCATGTGAGCCTCCTTCAGGTCCTGGCAGGCTGCTATTAGGTGTCCCTAGAGCTGTGTTGAACTGCTTCCACAGCCACCCTGCAGAGACAGGAGGTCTGTTAGAATACACTGGTATGGCACAGCTCTTCCCACTTCATTTTGTTAAAGTAGATTTGTGAAGGGCAACAAAGCTGGGGAAGGGTCTGGAGAAGAGGTTTGGTGAGGAGCAGCTGAGGGAGCTGGGGGAGTGTAGTCTGAAGAGAAGGAGGCTGAGGGGGAACACATTGCTCTCTACATTGCCCTGAAAGGAGGTTGGAGTGAGGTGTGGGTTGGTCTCACCTTCCTAGCATCAAGTGATGAGAGGAATGGAATGGAATGGAATGGAATGGAATGGAATGGAATGGAATGGAATGGAATGGAATGGAATGGAATGGAATGGAATGGAATGGAATGGAATGGAATTGACCAGGCTGGAAAAGACCTTTGAGATCATTGAGTCCAACCTATCACCAAACACCATCTAATCAACTCAACTATGGCACCAAGTGCCTCATCCAGGCTCCTCTTAAACACCTCCAGAGATGGTGACTCCACCACCTCCCTGAAACAGCAGTTAGCCATTGGAAGAGGCTGCCCTGGGAGGTGATGGAGTCACCCTCCATGGAGGTGTTCAAAAAACATGTGGCTGTGGCACTTTGGAACATGGTTTAGTGACCATGGTGGCACTGGATTGATGGTTGGACTTGATCTTACAGGTCCTTTCCAACCAAAATGGCTCTATGACTCTATGAATCTGTGACTCTGTGACTCCGTGACTCTGTGATTCTATGACTCTATGACTTTATGATTCTATGACTCTATGATTCTGTGATTCTCTGACTCTATGACTCTATGACTCTGTGATTCTGTGACTATGACTCCCTGATTCTGTGATTCTATGGTTCTCTGACTCTCTGACTCTGATTCTATGATTCTCTGACTCTATGACTCTGATTCTGTGATTCTCTGACTCTATGACTCTGTGATTCTGTGACTATGATTCTCTGACTGATTCTGTGATTATCTGACTTTGACTCCATGACTTTGATTCTATGACTCTATGACTTTGTGGTTCTGTGATTCTATGACTCTGTGACTATATGACTCTACGATCTAGGAGTCTATGATTCTATGACTCTGTGACTCTATGATTCTGTGATTCTCTGATTCTATGGCTCTATGACTCCATGATTCTAGGACTCTATGATTTGATTCTATGATTCTATGTCTCTATGAAATGTCCTGTGCCTTTCTGGAAGTTGAGGCAGAGTTATGCAGATGATATAATTCAGGTAACAGCATCTCTGCCGACCACAGCACAATCAATAGCTTCTTCCCTATGGAGAATATCTGTGATTACATTTCAAGGTCTAACAGCAGTTTGCTATCTATGCTCTACTCTCAAGAACCAAGTCTATTAATCATGGCACAAAGACATCTGTGCCAGGTATTTCAATTCCTTCTCCCCTTTCACAACCAAATAATTTCTCTGCCCCTGTCATGATGTCATAGAATCATAGAATGTGTCATAACATAGAACAGAACAGAATAGCATAGAAGAATAGAATAAGATAGGATAGAATAGAACAGGATAGGATAGAATAGAACAGGATAGGATAGGATAGGATAGGATAGGATAGGATAGGATAGGATAGGATAGGATAGGATAGGATAGGATAGAATAGGATAGAATAGAGTAGAGTAGAGTAGAGTAGAGTAGAGTAGAGTAGACTAGACTAGACTAGACTAGACTAGACTAGACTAGACTAGACTAGAATAGAATAGAATAGAATAGAATAGAATAGAATAGAATAGAATAGAATAGAATAAGCCAGGTTGGAAGAGAACTTTGAGATCATTGTGTCCAACCTATCATCCAACACCATCTCATCAACTAAACCATGGCACCAAGCACTCCATCCAGTCTCCTCCTAAACACCTCCAGTGGCTTAGGTTGGATGAACCTCAGAGATCAATGATTCCAACCCCTGCCATGAGCAGGGACACCTCTCAAATAGATTTGTAACCCAAGACATCATCCACTCTGGCTTTGAACCCCTCCAGGGAGGGGGCATCCACAACCAGTCAGGGCAACCTATTCCAGACTCTCACCACTGAAGCACCACTGGTACTAGAGACCCTGTCTAAACCAAGAATGTGGCCACCACGTTAAATCAGCAACAACTGCACTACCAACACTGCTGGCTTTGCTCTGTGGATGCTCAGAGGCTTCCACAAACTGTGACATGAAAACCCACAATGCAAAGAAATATTTTCCTCTCTAGTGTATTCCCAAAGCGGTAGAAATGTGGATGGTTTAAGTAGGCATAGATTTCAAGCATCTGGCCTGCTGAACCCCAGTAATGCTCTTTTTAATCTAGTTGAATATGTAATTCAAGGAATTGTCAGGATTGGAAAGGACCTCAAGGATCAGCCAGTTCCAAGCCCCCTGCCTTGGGCAGGGACACCTCACACTGCAGCAGGTTGCTCACAGCCACATCCAGCCTGGCCTTAAAACCCTCCAGGAATGAGGCTTCCACCACCTCCCTGGGCAACCTGTGCCAGTGTGTCCACACTGGGCAGGGTCTGGCTTGAGAGCAGCCCTGAAGAAAAGGACTTGGGGGTGCTGGTGTAGGAGAAGCTCAACAGGAGCCAGCAGTCAGCACTTGCAGCCCAGAAAGCCAATCACATTCTGGGCTGCAGAAAGAGAAGCAGAGCCAGCAGGGCCAGGGAGGGGATTCTCCCCCTCTGCTCCACTCTGCTGAGATCACAGCTGCAGCTCTGTGTCCACTTCTGGAGTCCCCAGCACAGGAAAGATCTGGAGGTGCTGGAAGGTGTCCAGAGAAGGACCACGAGGATGAGCAGAGGGCTGCAGCTGCTCTGCTACGAGGACAGACTGAGAGAGTTGCAGTTGTTCAGTCTGGAGAAGAGAAGGCTCTGACGAGACCTAATTGTGGCCTTCCAGTATCTGAAGGGGGCTCCAAGAAAGCTGGGGAGGGACTTTTGAGGGTGTCAGGGAGGGATAGGACTGGGGGAATGGAGCAAAACTAGCAGTGGGGAGATTGAGATTGGCTGTGAGGAAGAAGTTGTTCCCCAGGAGGGTGGTGAGAGCCTGGCACAGGTTGCCCAGGGAGGTGGTGGAAGCCTCCTGCCTGGAGGTGTTTGCAGCCAGGCTGGATGTGGCTGTGAGCAACCTGCTGTGGTGTGAGGTGTCCCTGCCCATGGCAGGGGGCTTGGAACAGGCTGCTCCTTGAGATCCCTTCCAACCCTGACAATTCCATGATTCTGTGATTCTGGAAGAGCCTGGTTTTGTTTGGTTGGTTTTGCAGGAATTTGTTGCATTCACTTCTCAAGCCTCAGTTCAGCTCACTGCCCTCCACTGGCCAGGGCAAACATCCTCCCAGGTCCAAATATCACTACATGAATTGTCTGATCCCAATCCCCACTTTGAGAGCAAGCAGAATTAATTCAGTTCAGAGGTTTTCTTACACATCTGCTCTCAAAGCCCATTAGCTCCTCTGCTGATTTCTTTTTGTTGTTGTTGTTGTTTTGTTTCAAACAGAGCCACAGACCCAGAGCAAGACTTCAAATGCCATAAAAAACCCCCAACCAAGCAGCAATCAATCTTCCCAATCACTCCAAGCAGCAGTTAGTCCTCTCTTTGGAATTACAAACCAGCTTATTAATATAAAGATAAAGGGAAACCAAACCAAACCATACACTATTTCCAGAGGCTCCATGCTGCTAACGTGAGGCTGGGTTTTGGGTTGGTTTGTTTGGAGCCATACCCACACATAGCAGAGTTGAATGGCAGAGAGCACAAGGCAAGGCTGCAAAGGGAAAATGGTATTGAGAGTAGAGTGAGGCTGAATACGGCTGGAGAGCAGCCCAGAGGAGGGAGACTTGGGGGTGCTGGTGGAGGAGAAGCTCAACAGGAGCTCTCAATGTGCACTTGCAGCCCGGAAAGCCAATCAGCTCCTGGGCTGCATCAGAAGTGTGACCAGCAGGGCAAGGGAGGGGATTCTCCCCCTCTGCTCAGCCCTGGTGAGACCCCACCTGGAGTACTGCCTCCAGTTCTGGAGCCCCTATGAAAAGAGGGGTCTGGAGGTGCTGGAAGATGAATGCAGAGAAGGGCCACGAGGAGGAGCAGAGGGCTGGAGCACCTCTCCTGTGAGGACAGACTGAAGGAGTTGGGGCTGTTCAGTCTGGAGAAGAGAAGGCTCCGAGGTGACCTCATTGTGGCCTTCCAGTATCTGAAGGGGGCTACAAGAAGGCTGGGGAGGGACTTCTCAGGATCTCAGGTAGTGATAGGACTAGGGGGAGTGGAATGAAGCTGGAGGTGGGGAGATTCAGGCTGGAGGTGGGGAGATTCAGGCTGGAGGTGAGGAGGAAGTTCTTCCCCATGAGAGTGGTGAAGCCCTGGAATGGGTTGTGCAGGGAGGTGGTTGAGGCCCCATCCCTGGAGGTGTTTAAGCCCAGGCTGGATGAGGCTGTGGCCAGCCTGATCTAGTGTGGGGTGTCCCTGCCCATGGCAGGGAGGTTGGAACTAGATGCTCCTTGTGGTACCTTCCAACCCTGACTGATACTATGATCCCATGACTAGTTCTGGGGTAAAGGCACTATTTTTACAAACTAGGTTGAAATTAGCATAATTTTGCAGGTAATGGATTTTCTTCTTGCATGGATTACACTTCCTTTTGTTTGTTCTACTCTCTTTTCATTTGTCCTTCTCTCCTTTGATTTGTTTTACTCTCCTTTGATTTGTTTTACTCTCTTTTCATTTGTCCTGCTCTCCTTTGGTTTGTTTTACTCTCTTTTGGTTTGTTTTAGTCTCTTTTGGTTTGTTTTACTCTCTTTTGATTTGTTTTACTCTCTTTTGATTTGTTCTGCCCTCTTTTGATTTGTCCTACTCTCTCTTGATTTGTCCTCTCCTTTTATTTGTTCTACTCTCTCCTTTCTATTTGCTCTGCTCTCCTTTTATTCATTCTCTTCTTATTTGTTCTCCTCTCCTTTTGTTTGCTCTACTTCACAACAAGGTTAAAAAACCCAAGATAATAATGAAGCAAGCTTTCCTTCAGGACTTTTCTTCTGAGCTCAGCAGGAATCACTTTCTGCACAGGACCATTTGAAGGCTTTTTAAGCAATGAGTTATTTTTGTCTTCCCTTCAAAGGTTTGCTTGGTTTTGCTTGCATTTATCTGTGTGGACGAGTTCGTTTGTAGCTAAATTTATCTGCTACTGATTTCCACTGAAGAGTTCAGCATGGAGCAAACTGCTTGCAGTTTGTGTAGCACAGAGTGGCTGTGGCACTGCTCACCATAGCTATAAATAATAAGCAAAGGAGACTGAGTGACCAATTAGTTGCAGATTCACAGGACAGTGGGTGTTGGAAGGGACCTCTGGAGATCCTTGAGTCCAACCCCCCGCCCCGTGCTAGAGCAGGGTCACCCAGAGCAGGTTGCACATGAATATGTCCAGGCAGGTTTTGAAAGTCTTCAGAGAAGGAGACTCTCCAACCTCTCTGAGCAGCCAGCTCCAGGGCTCCAGCACCCTCAAAAGAAAGTTTTCCTTCAGTTCCACTGAAATCTTCTATGTTGCAGCTTGTGCCTCTTCTCCTCTTGTCCTATCAGTGGGGATCACTGAAAAGAGCACAGACCTATCTGCTTGCACTCCACCCCTTAATTGTTGATGAGCATCGATAAGGAGACCTCTCAGGCTGCCCTTTTCCACACTGAACAGCCCCAGGTTTCTCAGCCTCTCTTCATAAAAGAGTTATTCCAATCTCTTCATTGTTTTGTGGCCCTGTCTTGGACTCTCGCCATCAGTTCCCTTTCTCTTGAACTGGGGAGCCCAGAACATAGAGTCATAGAATCACAGAACTGTCAGGGTTGGAAGGGACCTAAAGGAGCAGCCAGTTCCAGGCCCCCTGCCGTGGCCAGGGACACCTCACACCACAGCAGGTTGCTCACAGCCACATCCAGCCTGGCTGCAAACACCTGCAGGCAGGAGGCTTCCACCACCGCCCTGGGCAGCCTGTGCCAGGCTCTCACCACCCTCATGGGCAACAACTTCTTCCTAACATCCAGTCTCAATCTACCCATTTCCAGTTTTGCTCCATTCCCCACAGTCCTATCAGCACCTGACACCCTGAAAGTCCCTCCCCAGCTTTCTTGTAGGACCCCTTCATGGCACAATACTGCAGCTGTGGCCTCATCAGGGCAGAGTAGAGGGGAAGAGAGCTTCCCACTGCCTGCTGGCCTCACTCCTCTTGATGCACCCCAGGATGCCATTGGCCTTCTTGGCTATGAGGGCACAGTGCTGGCTCACAGGGGAATTTATTTCCTCCAGCACTCCCAGATCCTTCTCTGCAGAGCTGTTTTCCATCAGGTCAACCACTGAGTCTAACCATATTACATTACAAGGAAATCTGGCATGAGATTACAGTTCCATTTCCTCTTACTTTAAACCTTCTTACCTACCTGAAGGGAGGTCATAGCCAGGTGGGGGTTGGTCTCTTCTCCCAGGCAAGCAGCACCAGAACAAGGGGACACAGTCTCAAGCTTCACCAGGGGAGTTTTAGGCTGGATGCTAGGAAGAAATTCTTCCCAGGAAGAGAGATTGGCCACTGGAATGTGCTGCCCAGGGAGGTGGTGGAGTCACCATCCCTGGAGGTGTTTAGGAAGAGCCTGGATGAGGCACTTGGTGCCACGGTTGAGTTGATGAGATGGTGCTGGGTGATAGGTTGGACTTGATGATCTCTGAGGTCTTTTCCAACCTGCTTAATTCTATTCTATTCTACATCTCCTTTAGGTTTAGGAGCACAGCTCTCCCCCAGACTTCTGCTTTCCCATTGCTGAAGAGAGGCTTCAGCTTTGCTTTGCCTTATGTATTTAGAGCCTTAATACCAGTAAACCCTGCTGTTCAGGGCAATAATTATGTTTTATTGGTTTTGGTGTTTTGTTTTCCATTTTACATTCCTCTCAAGGGAATAAAAGACACCTTTAAGGGCTCTGTGGCTCCCAAAGTGGATCAAAAGAAATCCAAGCAATTGCAACAGCACTCAGCTGCTTGTTCCTGCTGAAAAGGCTTCGTATTTTCTTCTATAGCAAGCTCTTTACATCCTGTCTATCACTCTGCAGGTTATTGTGTTAAGAAAAATAATGTAGTGTGCTTTTGGCAGTGCTCTGACACTACAGCACTACATGACACGAACACAGTGTGCAGTGCAGCAGCTGTGCCACAATTGCCCTGAAATTCACCTTTTCTTTTTCAAATGAACACAAAACACAGAATCAGCCAGGTTGGAAAAGACCTTTCAGATCATCCAGTCCAACCTATCACCCAGAACCATCTGATCAACTAAACCATGGCACCAAGTGCCTCATCCAGGCTCTTCTGAAACACCTCCAGTGATGGTGACTCCACCACCTCCCTGGGCAGCACATCCCAAAGGCCAATCTCTCTTGCTGGGAAGAACTTCTTCCTCACCTCCAGCTTAAACCTCCCCTGGCACAGCTTGAGACTGTGTCCTCTTGTTCTGGTGCTGGCTGCCTGGGAGAAGAGACCAACCCCCACCTGGCTACAACCTCCCTTCAGGGAGCTGGAGAGAGCAAGAAGGTCTCCCCTGAGCCTCCTCTTCTCCAGGCTAAGCAACCCCAGCTCCCTCAGCCTCTCCTCACAGGGCTGTGCTCCAGACCCCTCCCCAACTTTGTTGCCCTTCTCTGGATACCTTCCAGCAACTCAACATCTTTCCTAAATTGAAGGGCTTGCCTTTAAATGGATTTAAATGGATTGTCTTTAACTACAAAGAATGTAGCTGCTGGAGATGAATGTCTAAGAGGTCTTCCTAGACAGCAAGCCTTCAATTGTTTGTGCCATTGTAGTTATCAGTTCGAATAGAATAGAATTAACCAGGTTGGAAAAGACCTTAGAGATCATCAAGTCCAACCTCTCACCCAACACCATCTAATCAACTCAACCATGGCACCAAGTGCCTCATCCAGGCTTCTCTGAAACACCTCCAGTGATGGTGACTCCACCACCTCCCTGGGCAGCCTGTTCCAGTGCCTGAGCACTTTAGCAAAGAAAGTTTTCCTAATCTCCAGCCTGAACCTCCCCTGGCACAATTTCATGACATTTCCTCTCATCCCATCACCAAATACTAGGGAGAAAAGACCAAACCCCACCTCACTCCAGCCTCCTTTCAGGGAGTTGCAGAAAGTGCTGAGGTCTCCTCTCAGCCTCCTGTTCTCCAGACTAAACACCCCCAGTTCCCTCAGCCACTCCCTCAGCCACTCCTCATCAGCTCTGTTCTTCAGACCCTTCACCAGCTTTGTTGCCCTTCATACAATGATCTTAAAAGATTCTTCCTACCAAAATGATTCAATGATTCCACGGTCTTTGGAAGACAGATCTTGATGAGCCTACCTTCAGCCTGCTGCTCTTACCTAAAGAAATATATCAGAATATCACACAATCACAGAGTGTGAGGGGCTGGAAGGGACCTCCAAAACTCATCCAGTCCAACCCCCTGCCAGAGCAGCATCACCTAGAGCAGGTCACACAGGAACACATCCAGGCAGGTCCTGAATATCTCCAGAGAGGGACACTGCACAACCCCCTGGGCAGCCTGGTCCAGGGCTCTGTCACCCTCACAGGGAAATAATTTAACTTCTCAGGATCTCTGAGGGTGATTCTGTTGTGGTTGTGTTTTCTACACTCATTTTGGCTGGGCTCAGGTCCATGTTCTGTCTTCAGCAGTGGCTAGGAACAGAAGAGATCCTCTCCTCCAGTCTGGAGAAGAGAAGGCTCCCAGGTGACTTCATTGTGGCCTTCCAGTATCTGAAGGGGGCTACAGGAAGGCTGGGGAGGGACTTCTCAGTCTATCAGGTAGTGATAGGACTAGGGGGAATGGAATGAAGCTGGAGGTGGGGAGATTCAGGCTGGAGGTGAGGAGGAAGTTCTTCCCCATGAGAGTGGTGAAGCCCTGGAATGGGTTGTGCAGGGAGGTGGTTGAGGCCCCGTCCCTGGAGGTGTTTAAGCCCAGGCTGGACGAGGCTGTGGCCAGCCTGATCTAGTGTGAGGTGTCCCTGGCCATGGCAGGGGGTTGGAACTAGATGATCCTTGTGGTCCCTTCCAACCCTGACTGATACTATGACAATTCTTCCTCCTGTTTCCATGGAGCTTCCTCTGCCTCAGCTTCCAGCACTGCCCCTTGTGCTGGCACTGGGCATCCCCCAGCAGAGCCTGGCTCCAAGCCTCTGGGCACTCACCCTGCACATCTTTAGCAACAGCAATGAGGTCACCTCTCAGGCTCCTCTGCTCCAAGCTAAGAGCCCTCAGCTCCCTCAGGCTCTCCTCATGAGGAAGATGTTCCACTCCTTTAATCATCTTTGTGTCAATCCTGGCTCCAGCAACCCTCTGCTTGTAATATTTTCAGCACCTGAGGCTCACCAACTCAAGGATGAATTTGTCCTGTTGAGTTCAGAATGCAAAAGAATAGACAAGAAATGCAAAAGAATGCCAAAGCAATGCTTCTTTCAGTCATCTTTGCTACTCTTGCTAGCCTTTACCCCTGAGACAGAGCCAGTGGGCACATCACAAATCAGCTACATCACAAATCAGTTTTGCTGCTCCTCACTGAATTTCTAACAGCAGGTTGGGAAAAAGAAAGCTTTCCTCAGTCCATTCCAACTACCACAAGCTGAGGAAAAGAAAGGGAAATTAATAACTTCCCCAGCCCATTAGGCTCCAATCCCTTGGGGCTCCATTACAAGTTCTATTTAAGAATTAAGACTCCTAGAATGCGCTGGGCTGGAAGTGACATCTGGAGGTCATCCAGTCCAATCCCCCTGCAGTAAGCAGGGACATCCCCAATTAGAAGAGATTGCTCCATCAAGGCTGACCTTGAGTACCTCCAGGGATGAGGCCTCCACCACATCCCTGGGCAACCTTTCCCAGTCTTCCACCAGGCTCAGGGTGAAGAATTTCTTCCCGCTGTCCAGGATTCTGTTCAGGCTATGCTTGCCTCAGAAACTCCCCTTAAGATCTCCTTTTTCTTGCCATGCCTGTGGTGAAGGGGAAGCAAACAAATATTAAAGAAGATATTGATACATATTTCATGGGATGAATTTTTCAATGCTGTCACCACTCCTTCTGTAGAAACCTGTATGGATTTATAAATGCCATGGGGTTCCTCCAGAGCTCTGCCATTCCCAGCACTGACAAATGCTTTGCCGTTGCCATGTCCCTCTCTGTGAGAACTGAATGTTATTTATTGAATCTTACCTCCTGTCTGAGCAAAGGAGAAAGTTAATCAGAGTTTCTCACTCCAAGACAGCCTCCCACTAAGACTTTCACCACAAACTCAGGGCAAGGGGGAATGGGCAAAGAGTTGAACATAAGAAGTTCCACCTTCAATTTTATCAGCACCTCTCCTATGGAGCCAGACTGAGAGAGTTGGGGTTGTTCAGAGAAGGCTCTGAGGAGACCTAATTGTGGCCTTCCAGGATCTGAAGGGGCTACAAGAAAGCTGGGGAGGGACTTCTGAGGGTGTCAGGGAGTGATAGGACTGGGGGGAAAGGAGCAAAACTAGAAATGGGGAGATTCAGATGGGGTGTTAGGAAGAAGCTGTTCCCCATGAGGGAATGTTCCCCATTCAAGGAGTAGTTTGGGGATGTACATGAGATAGGTTTAAGGGTGGGTCCAGTTCTGTCCCCCTCAGTTTAAGAAGGACTTTGAGACTCTTGAACGTGTCCAGAGAAGGGCAACCAAGGGGTCTGGAGCACAGCCTTGTGAGGAAAGGCTGAGGGAGCTGGGGTTGCTTAGCCTGCAGAAGGCAGGAGGCTCAGGGAGACCATCTTGCTCTGTACAGCTACCTGAAGGGAGGTTGTAACCAGGTGGGGGTTGGTCTCTTCTCCCAGGCAGCCAGCACCAGAACAGGAGGACACAGTCTCAAGCTGTGCCAGGGGAGGTGTAGGCTGAAGGTGAGGAGAAAGTTCTTCCCAGCAAGAGAGATTGGCCACTGGAATGTGCTGCCCAGGGAGGTGGTGGAGTCACCATCCCTGGAGGTGTTCAAGAGGGGATTGGATGTGGCACTTGGTGCCATGGTTTATTTGTCAGGAGGTTTTGGGTGGCAGGTTGGACTTGATGATCTCTGAGCTCTTTTCCAACCTGGTTGATTCTATGATTCTATCTCTCCTGAGCAAAGCAAAACCAGCCAGGACAAGAAGAGAAGAGTAAAAAGGGAAGAATTGTCATGGCACAGCTCCTCTTATTCCAGATAATTAACCAATGAATTCGTTTAGAATAATCTTTTGTTTTCCTTTTCACACCTGGTAGTACTTTATTTTACTCCTTTTCTGGTCGAGATCTGTAACTAAATGTTAAAGGCAGAGGCTGAAAGCAGCACATGTCTGAGCTGGGGCAAGCCCTGGAGGGGGCTGGCAGGAGGGGAATGTGAGGATGTGATTCACACAGAAATCCATAGAAAAAATCCAGTCTGATGAAAGCAGCAGGAAGCACAGCAGAGGGAAGCGGCAATTAGTGGTGTTTGGTGGATGTGTGTGATCCAAAGCACACATGAGAAAGGAAGAAAGGCTGAGCTCCCCTTTTCAGGTTGCACACATGCCACAGTTTCAAAGGCGGTCATGAAAGCACAGCAGCCTCTGAGATCCAGAACAACACTTTCCCAGTTGCTCATTCCCTTCAGAGCCATCCCCCTCCCTCTCTTGGGACCATAATTGTTCCAAGGTGGGAAAACACGTGTAGAAATGATTCTTTTTTTGTTTTCCTTTTCTCTAGGACCTATAGGAAATAAATCACAGTCTGTACACTCTGTGCCTTGGAACGCAGGCAGATCAAACCCCCAACTCAGAGGGCTGAGGAGGAGGAGAGAGCTGTGAGCCTGGGTTTCGGTTGAGGCCAGGCACAGTTTGCTTCCAGAGTTAGTGATTCACATTTCAGTTTGCTTCCTGGAGCCTTGCCCACTGCACGATCTCCACACCTCTCTGGCCCCCGCTGGGGATTAGCCAGATGTTCTCCAGCACATGTGTAGCACACCTGCTTCATACTGAAGCCTTTGGCTTTGCTGAGACCAATGAATGGAAGGAGAAGGAGTGAAACAGAGGGAAGGAAATGAGGTTTTAAGACCATAGAATCATAGCAGACTTTTGGTTGGAAAAGAGCTCTAAGACCATCAAGTCCAACCCTCAGCCTAGCATCACCATGACCATTAAGCTATGGCTTGAGGTGCCATGTCTACATGAGCTTTGAACACCCCTGGGGATGGTTGGAATGGAATGGAATGGAATGGAATGGAATGGAATGGAATGGAATAGAATAGAATAGAATAGAATAGAATAGAATAGAATAGAATAGAATAGAATAGAATAGAATAGAATAGAATCATAGTATCATAGTATCATAGTATCATAGTATCATAGTATCATAGTATCATAGTATCATAGTATCATAGTATCAGTCAGGGTTGGAAGGGACCACAAGGAGCATCTAGTTCCAACCCCCTGCCATGGGCAGGGACACCCCACACTAGATCAGGCTGGCCACAGCCTCATCCAGCCTGGGCTTAAACACCTCCAGGGATGGGGCCTCAACCACCTCTTTGGACAACCCATTCCAGGGCTTCACCACTCTCATGGTGAAGAACTTCTTCCTCACATCTAGCCTGAATCTCCCCATTTCCAGCTTCATTCCGTTCCCCCTAGTCCTATCACTACCTGAGATCCTGAGAAGTCCCTCCCCAGCCTTCCTGTAGCCCCCTTCAGATCCTGGAAGGCCACAATGAGGTCACCTCGGACCCTTCAATAGAATAGAATAGGTAGTTGTAGAGAGCAAGAAGGTCTCCCCTGAGCCTCCTCTTCTCCAGGCTAAGCAACCCCAGCTCCCTTATCCTCTCCTCACATGGCTGTGCTCCAGACCCCTCCCCAGCCTCGTTGTCCTTCTCTGGACACGTTGAAGTGTCTCAATGTCCTTCTTAAATTGAGGGGCTCTCCAGCCAGGTGGATCCCAGTCTGAGCTGCCCTCCTGGCTTATGTATTCCCAGGTGCAAGACCTTGCACTTATCCACTCTGAAATCCATCAGGGTGTTGCTGGCTCACTCCTGCTTCTGAGCACACACACATGCCTGTGTCTGTCATAGCAAATATATATAGCCACAAAACTTTCTCTGTTGCGTTGGGATTCCCTTGTGCTGGTGAGAACTAGGAGAATATCCAGAGTAAAGTGGCCTCAGCAGAATTAATTCTGCTCTGTTTGACACTTCAGTGCAATGTGTAGCCTTTCCTTAAATAATCCTTTATTAATGCTTTCTTCCCCTCACAGGATGTCTTCATTTCAAAACTTTTGCTTATCATCTTTCATCCTTCCTTAGCCCTTGAGGGAAAGTCACAGGCTTTGGAGCTGCTTCAAAGGCTCCAGTAGGCTTCTCTGAGTTTCATTTGAACATACAAGAGCCCAAACTTAATCAAAGAGTCTGGGGGTTTCCATCTCAGTGCTGGAAACCTCGGTATCAACTCATCAGTGAGGTTTTGTTAGGCTCCTGTAGAGTCTGAATCGAGGCAGGAAGCTTCAGTGCTGTGACAGTTTTAGTTAAACCACCACAAGTGCTTGAGTTGGAAGTGTTGGTTGATGACATATGTAGAGTAAAGGTAGGGCTCAGCTTCATTTCCAGTGTCCATTGAATGTACACAATTAGGATTTCAGCTGTTTCTTAGCACTAAATGCAGTGAGGGTCCAAGCAGAACTTTCTTATTTCTTTAACTCCCTGTGGTTTAGGCAGATCTGTTGAGTAGCCACAGAAGGCTCCCCCTCTACGCTGCTCCGGTGAGACCCCACCTGGAGCACTGTGTCCAGTTCTGGAGCCTCTACTGCTGGAAGGAAGGATCTGGAGGTGCTGGAAGGTGTCCAGAGAAGGACCATGAGGATGAGCAGAGGGTTGGAGCTGCTCTCCTATGAGGACAGACTGAGGGAGTTGGGGCTATTCAGTCTGGAGAAGAGGAGGCTCTGAGGAGACCTAATTGTGGCCTTCCAGTATCTGCAGGGGCTCCAAGAAAGCTGGGGAGGGACTTTTGAGGGTGTAGGGTGGTGACAGGACTGAAGGGGAGCGGAGCAAAACTAGAAGTGTGGAGATTCAGACTGGATGTCAGGAATTTGTTCCCCATGAGGGTGGTGAGAGCCTGGCACAGGTTGCCCAGGGAGGTGGTGGAAGCTTCCTGCCTGGAGGTGTTTGCAGCCAGGCTGGATGTGGCTGTGAGCAACCTGCTGCAGTGTAAGGTGTCCCTGGCCATGGCCGGGGCTTGGAACTGGCTGATCCTTGAGGTCCCTTCCAACCCTGACAATTCCATGATTCTAAGGCAAATGGGGCAGATGGGAGAGAAATCCTCTCTGTTCTCTGGCTCCCACCCTCTCAAGCTTACAAAGCTGTACATGGCAGATGCTTCTTCACAATATAAAGGGATAACACATGAGCAACCTGTCCATTTCTAGCCACAAAATCCCCTGCTAGCTGCAGATTTGCCTTTTCCAAGTTTAAATTGCTCTGCATTAAATGAGAGCTGTTAGAACCCACTAGCAGAAGTGGAAGGCAGATGTGCATAAAAGAAGAGGGGTGGGGGTGGGGGGTGGGAAATCACAAACATTTCTGTTATCTTGTTTAACTTATAGCACTTCAAAGGGATGAATTAATTCCAGGCACAGTATTAAGGCAGAGCTGATGACAGAAGGTCATAAATTGTCATTTTATGCTGCATGTCCTGCTCAGTCCAAACAACCTCGGATTCAAATGCAGTGACAAGTTGCAGTGCTCCAACTGTGAGAGGAATATGGAAAGCAAGGACTTAGGCATGGATATAATGGCACAAGACAGAATGAAAGAGGCTTTTTTCCTCCATGCAGCCAGATATACTTTGGTTGCCTAATTAATCTGTTTAACTCCAGTCCACTGAGGAGGGCTCCATAAAATTTTCCAACCAAATTATTACTCAGTTGTTTTGGTTTGGTTTGGTTATCCTTAAGAGAAAATTAAACAGCATTTAACCTTTTGGCTGATTTTTCCTAGGTGAGTATCACGTGTGCTGTGAGCAGTGGAAGGTGGCAAGGTTTTTGCTGGGGACTTCTTGGGCTGCTAGTCTCTGAGGGTGATTCTGTTGTGGTTGTGTTTTCTACACTCATTTTGGCTGGGGTCAGGTCCATGTTCTGTCTTCAGCAGTGGCTAGGAACAGAAGAGATCCTCTCCTCCAGTCTGGAGAAGAGAAGGCTCCCAGGTGACCTCATTGTGGCCTTCCAGTATCTGAAGGGGGCTACAGGAAGGCTGGGGAGGGACTTCTCAGGCTATCAGGTAGTGATAGGACTAGGGGGAATGGAATGAAGCTGGAGGTGGGGAGATTCAGGCTGGAGGTGAGGAGGAAGTTCTTCCCCATGAGAGTGGTGAAGCCCTGGAATGGGTTGTGCAGGGAGGTGGTTGAGGCCCCGTCCCTGGAGGTGTTTAAGCCCAGGCTGGACGAGGCTGTGGCCAGCCTGATCTAGTGTGGGGTGTCCCTGCCCATGGCAGGGGGGTTGGAACTAGATGCTCCTTGTGGTCCCTTCCAACCCTGACTGATACTATGATACACATTCCTCTCCTCACAGTGTATGAGCATGGCCCTCACTCTGGGATGAGGCTCAGTGGTCATGGTGGTCTTAGGTCAGTGGCTGGGCTGGATGATCTCAGAGGTCTATTCCAACCAAAACCATTCTATAATTCTAGAGCTGGTAGGGCTCTCCAGATCCACTGCCAGCTGCAGGAAGGATCGGTGCTCTCGGATCCGCCTTGCTCCCAGAGGCTTCATTTGGTGACACCTTGTTGTGGGACTGTCTGTGGCAGCTCAGCCCTTACCCATCCACACCAGTCACAGCTTTGAAATCACTGAATTGTCAGGGTTGGAAGGGACCTCAAGGATCAGCCAGTTCCTGCCATGGGCAGGGACACCTCATACTACAGCAGGTTGCTCACAGCCGCATCCAGCCTGGCTGCAAACACCTCCAGGCAGGAGGCTTCCACCACCTCCCTGGGCAACCTGTGCCAGGCTCTCACCACCCTCATGGGCAACAACTTCTTCCCAACATCCCGTCTCAACCTACTCATTGCTAGTTGTTGTTTTTTTCCTTTCCCCCAGTCCTATCCCTCCCTGACACCCTCAAAAGTCCCTCCCCAGCTTTCTTGTAGACCCCTTCAGATACTGAAGGCCACAATTAGGTCTCCTTGGAGCCTTCTCCTCTCCACACAGAACAGCTCCAACTCCCTCAGTCTGTCCTCCTCTTCAACAGCCTGCTTGAAACTGCCTGTTATCCAGACTGGAAAGTCACATAATCACAGAATGTTAAGGGCTGGAAGGGACCTCAAAAGCTCATTCAGTCCAACTCGCCCTGCCAGAGCAGGACCACTTAGAGCAGATCACATAGGAACACATCTAGGCAGGCTTTGAATATCTCCAGAGAGGGAGAGTCCTCATTTACCCAACAGTTCATTGTAGGGAAGCCATTCCCTGTGTTTAATCATCAAACTCAGGGAATCATTAAGATTGGAAAAGACCTCCAAGTCCAACCAGCAACCCAACACCACCACAGCCACTGAACCAACTGGTCACACACAGAGACTTCAAAACAGACCTTGGTGATACCAAGCCCTAGAATTAAAGATGCCAGTTGTAAGGTTTGAGAAAAACACCTCCCTGGACAGCCTGTTCCAGTGTCTCCCCACCCTCACTGGAAAGAATTTCTTCCTAATCTCCAGTCTAAATCTACCCTCTTCCAGCTTCAATCCATTGCCTCTCATCCTGGCACTACAAGCCCTTGCCAAAAGTCCCTCCCCAACTTTCGTGTAGACCCCTTTCAAAGGAGGCTTAGGCTGGAGATGAGAAGAAACTCATTGACTGAAAGGTTCTCAAAGACTGGAACAAGCTCCCCAGGCAGGTGGTCCAGTTCTGGGCCCCTCAGTTTAGGAAGGATGTTGACTTGCTGGAACGTGTCCAGAGAACGGCAACAAGGTTGGTGAGGGGTTTGGAGCACAAGCCCTATGAAGAGAGACTGAGGGAGCTGGGGTTGCTTAGCCTGGAGAAGAGGAGACTCAGGGGTGACCTTCTTGCTCTGTCCAACTCCCTGAAGGGGAGGCTGTAACCAGGTGGAGGTTGGTCTCTTCTCCCAGGCAGCCAGCACCAGAACAAGAGGACACAGTCTCAAGCTGCGCCAGGGCAGGTTTAGACTGGATGTCAGGAAGAAGGTCTCTTCCAACCTGGTTTATTGTATTGGTTTATTGTATTGTATTGGTTTATTGGTTTATTGGTTGAATGCCCATCCCTGGGGGCCTTTCAAAGAAGAGATGTGCTGCTGAGGGACATTGTTTAGCACCAGCCTTGGCAGAGATAAAGGACAATTGGACTCAATTACCTTAAAGGTCTTTTCCAACCTATCTGGAGGTGATGGAGCATGTCCAGAGAAGGGACACAAGGATGAGCATAGGGCTGGAGCTGCTTGCTATGAGGACAGACTGAGGGAGATGGGGCTCTTCAGTCTGGAGAAGAGAAGGTGAAACCCTCATCCCTGGAGGTTTTGAAGGCCAGGCTGGATGTTACTGTGTGGAGCCTGCTGTAGTGTGAGGTGTCCCTGGCCATGGCAGGGAGGTTGGAACTAGATGATCCTTGAGGTCCCTTCCAACCCTAACAATTCCATGATCCCAAATGATTCTCTGATTCTTAGTCATGCTTTGGGCCTGACAAGCTCAAAAATCCATGGTGCACCACCAGTGCTGCCACTGCTTTAAAGCTACATGAAGAGCAGGAATTGGTCATTATGCAGATGATGAAATTCTGTGCTTCAGTATCCCAGAAGGAGACAATATACTGATTGCTCAACTGTCACATAGTAGGGTAGTGAGGAACAACAAAACCCAAACCAAAACACACAAAAAAGAGCGAATTCATTGGGAGATTTATTTGGTTTGTCTAACAGGAGTGTAAAACAGTAAGAACTCTGCTGCCTGGCTGTCACTTGCCTCCAGGGTACAATCAAACACTGCCAGTGAATCAATAGACTTTGATATAGAGATAGAGATGGAGATGGAGATGGAGATGGAGATGGAGACAGATACATATTAAGATAAGGATATAGATATAGATATAGATATAGATATAGATATAGATATAGATATAGATATAGATATAGATATAGATAGATATAGATATAGATATAGATATAGATATAGATATAGATATAGATATAGATATAGATATAGATAGGTAGATATAGGTAGATATAGACAGATATAGAGATGATATAGATTGAGATAGATAGGTAGATATAGATATAAAGATAGAGATAGAGAGACATAGAGACATAAATGGAGATAGATAGATAGATAGATAGATAGATAGATAGATAGATAGATAGATAGACAGAGATAATGGATAGAGATAGATACAGATAGACATGATATATATATACATATAGAGTGGAATGGAATGGAATGGAATGGAATGGAATGGAATAGAATAGAATAGAATAGAATAGAATAGAATAGAATAGAATAGAATAGAATAGAATAGAATAGAATAGAATTAACCAGGTTGGAAAAGACCTTTGAGATCATCGAGTCCAACCTATCACCCAACACCATCTCATCAACTAAACCATGGCACCAAGTGCTTCATCCAGGCTCTTCCTAAACACCTCCAGGGATGGTGACTCCACCACCTGCCTGGGCAGCATATCCCAATGGCCAATCTTTCTTGCTGGGAGTAAATTCTTCCTAACATCCAGCCCGAACCTCCCCTGGCACAGCCTGAGACTGTGTCCTCTTGTTCTGGAGCTGGGTGCCTGGCAGAAGAGACCAACCCCCACCTGGCTACAACCTCCCTTCAGGGATCTGGAGAGAGCAAGAAGGTCTCCCCTGAGCCTCCTCTTCTCCAGGCTAAGCAAGCCCAGCTCCCTCAGCCTCTCCTCACAGGGCTGTGCTCCAGACCCCTCCCCAGCTTTGTTGCCCTTCTCTGGACACCTTCCAGCATCTCAACATCTTTCCTAAACTGAGGGACGCAGAACTGGGCACAATACTCAAGGTGTGGCCTAACCAGTGCTGAGCACAGGGCAGAATGACCTCCCTGCTCCTTCTGGCCACACTGTTCCTGATGCAGGCCAGGATGCCCTTGGCCGTCTTGGCCCCCTGGGCACGTAGATATAGATATAAAGACAGAGATAGATTGAGATAGAGATAGATATAGAGATAGAGAGAGAGTGAGAGAGAGAGAGAGAGAGAGAGAGAGAGAGAGAGAGAGAGAGAGAAAGAGATAGAGATAGATGATAGAGATGATATAGGTATAGATATAGATATAGATATAGATATAGATATAGATATAGATATAGATATAGATATAGATACAATATTAGATATAGATATAGATATAGATATAGATATAGATATAGATATAGATATAGATATAGATATAGATACAGTATTAGATTTTTAGATATAGATATAGATATAGATATAGATATAGATATAGATATAGATACAGTATTAGATTTAGATATAGATATAGATATAGATATAGATATAGATATAGATATAGATATAGATATAGATACAGTATTAGATTTAGATATAGATATAGATATAGATATAGATATAGATATAGATATATAGATATAGATATAGATATAGATATAGCTGGATATTAACATAAGGCTGTAAGTGCTGCAGGTGGCAGGGTCATTTCTTCATTAGTGACTTTTGACAATGAACAGTTGTGGTCCCAGCACCTGCAAAGAGTGATTTAGAAAGAAAAAACAGAGACCCCCCCCCAGATCCAGGACCAGAAAAAGACCTCCAAGAAAGTCCTATAAATCCCGAGAAACACAAGGCAAGAGCATGGCAGGAGGAGCATAGAGTGCAGCAAAAGGGCCTTTGCCCTCTGCATTTGCAGCCTAGCTGATGCACTTCATAAAGAGCTTCCTTAAATTCCCATCAAACCCAGGGTCTGCTTTTATCACTCCTTGCATCACCCTCTGTGCTCCAGGCAGAGATTGAATTCTCACTTTGTTGATTTACACTCTTTTATTTGGCCTTCCCCCCACGCCCCCTTTTCTTAATGCAAAGCCTTGATGTGAAGGATGGATTCCACCAGTCTCTGTGTTGCTAATTTATGAAATCTGTGCCTTTTGGAGATTATTTTGTTGAAATTAGTGTAAGCACTGGCGATGCAAGATAAGAAGAAAGCACGTTAAACTGCTTATGCGTTTTGTCTGAAGTCAGAAAATCCTATTTAGAGACCAACTTTAACGCGATTTAAGGCTTCCAGCAGCGTTCCTGGAAGCACAAGAAGTACAGATTGAAGTTGTGAGGGTTGTTGTGTATCTCAGTTTCCAGTTTCTTGTGGGGAGTCTGGGATTTAAAAGTGGAAATCAGATTTGGCTGAGTTTAAGACTCTGGGTCTTGGCATCCGCTGTCTGTGTGCCAAGAGGACCACACTTCAAAAGGACCTTGGAAGAAGCTGTTTACCATGAGGAAGTTCTTTTGGTGAGAATTGTGGAACATTGGGACAGGTTAGCAAGGGAGGGGGTAGAGGACCCATAGAATCATAGAACTGTCAGGCTTGGAAGGGACCTCAAGGATCAGCCAGTTCCAAGCCCCCCACCATGGCCAGGGACACCTGACACTACAGCAGGTCACTCACAGCCACAGACCCATCCCTGGAGACAAGCAAGGGCAGGCTTGATGGAGCTCTGAGCAACTTGATCCAGGAGGGAATGTCCCTGCTTCCTGCAGGGCCTTGGACTAGAAGACCTTTAAAGGTCCCTTCCAACCAGTGCATTCAGATTCTGTGATTCCATGATTGCCTGATTCAGTGATTCTATAATTGCATGATCGTGTGAGTCTCTGCATGTATTTGGAAGTGATCCCCTCCTCTGCTCTGCTCTGGTGAGACCACACTGGAGTACTGTGTCCAGTTCTGGAGCCTCTGTTCCAGGAAGGATCTGGAGGTGCTGCAAGGTGTCCAGAGAAGGGCCACGAGGAGGAGCAGA
Source organism: Picus viridis (assembly GCA_033816785.1). Taxonomy (NCBI): domain Eukaryota; kingdom Metazoa; phylum Chordata; class Aves; order Piciformes; family Picidae; genus Picus; species Picus viridis. The sequence continues at coordinate 2,843,916 of CM066576.1, read as the reverse complement.
GGGCTGGAGCTGCTCTGCTCTGAGGACAGACTGAGGGAGTTGGGGTTGTGCAGGCTGGAGAAGAGAAAGCTCCCAGGAGACCTAATTGTGGCCTTCCAGTATCTGAAAGGGGCTCCAAGAAATCTGGGGAGGAACTTTTGAGGGTGTCTGACTGAGGGGGAATGGAACAAAACTAGAAGTGTGGAGATTGAGATTGGATGTGAGGAAGATGTTGTTGCCCATGAGGGTGGTGAGAGCCTGGCACAGGCTGCCCAGGGAGGTGGTGGAAGCCTCCTGCCTGGAGGTGTTTGCAGCCAGGCTGGATGTGGCTGTGAGCAACCTGCTGCAGTAAAGGGGTCCCTGGCCATGGCAGGGGGTTGGGACTGGCTGATCCTTGAGGTCCCTTCCATCCATGACAATTCTCTGACTCTATGACTCTATTTTCCCTTTTATGAAGAGACCCTCAGCAGTAACAGAGAATCCTCAGTTCTCAAAGAGCTTTTCTTGTGACGAGAAACATTCTGGATGTTCTTCTTGGTACATTTTCCTTTCTGTGGGAAGTTCAGCAATGAGATCCACTCTGTGGTATCTTAGGGGAATGGTTATGGGATGGAGTAAGAAAATGAAACAGCTTTGGAATGCAAGGGAGGCTTGCAATAAAATAATGAAATTAGCAGCTGCAAAGCTTTGAGGGCCAAAACATGTATCCAAGAAAGCAAATTCCAAGATCTCCTCAATTTTGCCAGCTGTGGCTAAGTTCATCTCCCAGGAGACAAATTTTATGGAGCTCCTCACTCCAGAAATGTGTCATGACAGCATTGCCACATAGCTCACGCTGATTTTTATCCTTAAAACCCAGTAATTTTATGTTCTGAAGTGTTTTAGTGATAAGATCTTCCTGATGTATTTGGCTTCTGATTGAGGTAAGCTCTAAATGACTCCATAGGCTGCATCTAGCTTTTTTTCTTGTGTTTGAGGTAGAGGTGAGAGTGATGTCTGGTTTGTAGTTGTCAGATTTTGACTTTTTGGGAAATTCCTAGACCCATAGAATCAGGACCTGGAGGTGCTGGTGGGTGAGAAGCTCAACAGGAGCCAGCAGTGAGCACTTGCAGCCCAGAAAGCCAAGCACGGCCTGGGCTGCACTAAGAGAAGCATTGCCAGCAGGTCAAAGGAGGTGATTCTGCCCCTCTTCTCTGCTCTGGTGAGACCTCACCTGGAGCTCTGTGTCCAGTTCTGGAGCCTTTGTGCCAGGAAGGATCTGGAGGTGATGGAAGGTGTCCAGAGAAGGGCCACGAGGATGAGCAGAGGGCTGGAGCTGCTCTGCTGTGAGGACAGGCTGAGGGCGTTGGGGTTGTGCAGGCTGGAGAGGAGAAGGCTCTGAGGAGACCTAATTGTGGCCTTCCAGTATTTGAATGGGGCTCCAAGAAAGCTGGGGAGGGACTTTTGAGGGTGTCAGGGAGTGATAGGACTGGGGGAATGGAATAAAACTACTAATGGGTAGATTCAGATAGGAAGAAGAAGAAATTCTTTCTGATGAGGGTGGTGAGAGCCTGGCACAGGTTGCCCAGGGAGGTGGTGGAAGCCTCCTGCCAGGAGGTGTTTGCAGCCAGGCTGGATGTGGCTGTGAGCAGCCTGCTGTAGTGTGAGGTAGCAGTGAGTGTGTAGTGTAGTGAGAGGACACAGTCACAAGCTGAGCCAGGGGAGGTTTAGGCTTGAGGTGAGGAGAAAGTTCTTCACCGAGATAGTCATTTGCCATTGGAATGTGCTGCCCAGGGAGGTGGTTGAGTCGCTGTCCCTGGAGGTGTTCAAGAGGGGACTGGATGTGGCATTTGGTGCCATGGTCTTGTCATGAGGTCTGTGGTGACAGGTTGGACTCTATGATCTTTGAGGTCTCTTCCAGCCTTGGTGATACTGTGATACTGTGTCCCTGGCCATGGTAGGGATGGTGACTCCACCACCTCCCTGGGCAGCACATTCCAATGGCCAGTCTCTCTTGCTGGGAAGAATTTCTTCCTATGAGGAGAGGCTGAGGGAGCTGGGGTTGCTTAGCCTGGAGAAGAGGAGACTCAGGGGAGGCCTTCTTGCTCTCTGCAACTCCCTGAAAGGAGGTTGCAGCCAGGTGGGGGTTGGTCTCTTCTGCCAGGCAAGCAGCATTAGAACAAGGGGACACAGTCTCAAGCTGTGCCAGGGGGAAGTTTAGGCTGGATCTTAGAAAGAAGTTCTTCCCAGAGACATTTGCCCTTGGAGTGTGCTGCCCAGGGAGGTGGTGGCGTTGATGTCTCTGGAGGTGTTGAAGAAAAGCCTGGATGAGGCACTTTGTGCCATGGTCTAGCTCCTTAGTTAGAGCTGGGTGATAGGTTGGACTTGCTGATGTTGGAGATCTCTTCCAACCTGGCTGATTCTGTGGTTCTGTTCTAATCAACCATCGCAGGCTTAGCCAGTGCTGCTGTCTTTATGCACGCTGAGGCTCTGATATTTGTCTCAACTGAAGCCAGTCCTTTTGAAATGCAATTTATAGCAGAATCAAATTTATAAGTACCATGGAAATTAATCAGCCCAGAGTATGTGGTTGAAGCCATTTCTCTCAACAGCATGAGCACCAATGAGGTGAGAAAGGAGGAAGCAATTTAAAACCTCAGCTCTCTAGAGGTATCCTTGTTGACTTGAACAGCTTCAATAGCTTATTCTTCTCCCTTGGCTCCCTCTTGAAGCCCCAGTCCAGTTCAAGTGAGTCCAATTAATCCAGCATGATTTTGACTTGGATATTGGTTGCATAAAGAAATATAATAATAACAACAACAGAAAAAAAGCCCTCAGAAACCCAACCAGAAAATTATTATCTACAACCCCAACAGGCCATTTAGATTCTGCTCCACGTGACACCCCTGCTCTGCTCAAGCACTTTGCTCTACATGTTCCTGAAGAGCAATCTGCACTGTGTAATAAGAAAATACAAATCACTTCCCCACTGAGAACAACTAATAAGTCTTTCATCTTACCTTTTTTTTTTTCCCTTCCCCCCTTTTTTTTTTTCATTACTAGATCTTTATTGGAAAAAATAAATTCATTGCACTCAGGCATAATTTTACCCTGGGCCTTCAGATCTGTTTGTTAGCAAAGTGTAATTGCCCCTTCCATCATGTTGGTGGAGTGTGTGGGAAGAGCTCCTGCCTGCCATCATCCCCTGCAAACTGGGGGAGCTTTGTTATGAGGGGAGGGCTGGGAAAGGCTGGAGTGAATCCACCTTTCCCAGATGGATTTCTTTCCCTTTGCAAGTTGTACATTGGCCACAACAACCCCATGCAGTGCTACTGGCTGGGGTCAGAGTGGCTGGAGAGCAGCCAGGCAGAGAGGGACCTGGGGGTGCTGGTTGAGAGTAGGCTGAACATGAGCCAGCAGTGTGCCCAGGGGGCCAAGAAGGCCAATGGCATCCTGCCCTGCATCAGGAACAGTGCGGCCAGCAGGAGCAGGGAGGTCATTGTGCCCTGTGCCCAGCACTGCTTAGGCCACGCCTTGAGTCCTGTGTCCAGTTCTGGGCCTCTCAGGTTAGGTGCTGGAAGGTGTCCAGAGAAGGGCAACAGAGCTGGGGAGGGGTCTGGAGCACAGCCCTGTGAGGAGAGGCTGAGGGAGCTGGGGTTGCTTAGCCTGGAGAAGAGGAGGCTCAGGGAAGACCTTCTTGGTCTCTCCAACTCCCTGAAGGGAGGTTGTAGCCAGGTGGGGCTTGGTCTCTTCTCTCAGTCAGCCTGTGACAGAACCAGAGGAGACAGTCTCAAGCTGTGCCAGGGGAGGTTTAGGGTTAGATGTCAGGGAGGTTGTAGCCAGGTGGGGGTTGATCTCTTCTGCCAGGCAACCAGCCCCAGAACAAGAGGACCTAGTCTCAAGCTGTGCCAGGGGAGGTTTAGGCTGGGTGTTAAGGAGAAATTCTTCCCAGACAGAGAGAGATTGGCCATTGGAATGTGCTGTCCAGGGAGGTGGTGGAGTCACCATCACTGGAGGTGTTTCAGAAGAGCCTGGATGAGGCACTTGGTGCCATGGTTTAGTTGCTTAGATGGTGTTGGGTGATAGGTTCGACTTGATGATCTCAAGGTCTTTTCCAACCTGGTTAATGACCTACAGAATAACCTGGTTATTCTGTATTCTGTATGTCCACATACAGAATCTGAAGGGTGGCTGTCAGGAGGATGGAGCCAGGCTCTATGCAGTCATACCCAGTGATGAGATGAGATGAGATGAGGGGCAATGGATGTAAGTTCAATCACAGGAGATTCCACCTCAACATGAGAAAAAGATGTTCACTGTGAGGGTGGCAGAGCCCCGGGGGAGGCTGTCCAGAGAAGCAGTGGAGCCTCCTCCTCTAGAGATCCTCAAAACCCACCTAGATGCATTCCTGTGTGACCTGCTCTGAGTGGTCCTGCATTGCAGGGGGCTTGGATGATCTCTAGAGGTCTCTTCCAACCCCTAACATTCTGTGATTCTGTGATGCTGTGAAAAGAAACTTGATTGAAAGTGTTCTCAAAGCCTGCAGCAGACTGTCCTGGAGGTGCTTGAATCCCCATCCCTGGAGGTGTTTCAAGGAAGCAGAGATGAGGTGCTGAGGGACAGTGTTTGGCACAGCACTGGGTGGAGCTGGCTAAGGGCTGGGCTTGCTGATCTTGAAGGTCTGTTCCAGTTGAAATGATTCTGTTAGTCTGTGATTACTGGTGTGAAAGCTCTGCACAGCCCTCAAATGATCCATGAACCAAAGCAAACACTTGCAAGTGGTGTGGTCTTTCGAGGTAGATTAAACTGCAATTGATTCAGTGGCAGAAGAGCCTGATAGCAGTAATGGTGACACAGAACCTAATAGCTTCATCTAACAGTGGTAGGTGCAGCCAGACCAACAATCAAGGACCTGTTGACTGATATGACAGAAGCTCTTTACAGACTATTTGTTTTCCAGTTGCCTTTTATCTTCCACTTAATATTTCAGCTAATAGAAATAAGAGGCAAGCACACAATCCAAATGAGAATGAATCTAAGAAAATGCTGGAGCCCTCCCAGCTGAAGAATTGCAGATTCACTGCTTCATTCAAGAACTGAACTGTGAAGAATCAGCACCAAGAACACAACTAAATTAAGGATCCGGGGTTTACTGCATTAAGCATTGTTGCTGTTGCCCATTGAGGGATTATTCCAAGGTTAATTCTTTCCTGAACTTTACTCAGGTGATCTTGAGTTCTGCAGGAGCAATTCCCAGATTGGAGGAGCCAACCATAAACACTTTCCTGTTTCCTCACAAAGCTGGGGAGGGGTCTGGAGCACAGCCCTGTGGGGAGAGGCTGAGGGAGCTGGGGTTGCTTAGCCTGGAGAAGAGGAGGCTCAGGGGAGACCTTCTTGCTCTCTGCAACTCCCTGAAGGGAGGCTGTAGCCAGGTAGGGGTTGGTCTCTTCTCCCAGGTAAGCAGCATGAGAACAAGAGGACACAGTCTCAAGCTGTGCCAGGGGAGGTTCAGGCTGGAGGTGAGGAAGAAGTTCTTCCCAGCAAGAGAGATTGGCCCTTGGGATGTGCTGCCCAGGGAGGTGGTGGAGTCACCATCCCTTGGAAGGTGTTTAAGAAGAGCCTGGATGAGGCACTTGGTGCCATGGTTGAGTTGATTAGATGGTGCTGGGTGACAGTTGGACTCGATGATCTCTGAGGTCTTTTCTGACCTGGTCAATTCTGTGTTCTGTGTTCTCATGTATATTGCTCCCTACACACCAGATTCTGCACTGCAGAGTCAAGGTTCAGACCCTCCCCATGTGAATTCCAAACTCACACTGATCACTCTGCAGGTGATGGAATCATTGGGTGGTTAGTGTTGCAAGGGACCTCTGAAGGTCATCCAGTCCAACCCCTGCAGTGAGCAAGGACATACTCTACTAGATCAGTTTGCTCAGAGCCCTGTCCAGCCTTACTTCGAATATCTCCAGGGAGGGGTCCTCAACAACCTCCCTGGGCAACCTGTTCCAATGTTCAACTTCTCTCATAGTGAAGAACTTGTTCTTAACATCCAGTCTAAATCTACTCTTCTCTACTTTGAAGCCACTGCCCCTGGTCCTGTCCCTGTAGGCCTTTGCAAACAGTCTCTCTCTATCCTTCATGTAGCCCCCTTCAGGTCCTGGAAAGCTGCTATTAGGTCTCCCTGGAGCCTCCTCTACTCCACACTGAACAAACCCCAGTTCCCTCAGCCTGTCCTCACGGCAGAGATGCTCCAACCCCCTGAGCATTTTCTTTGCCCTCCTCTGGACCCTCTCCATCAGGTCCATGTATTTCCTCTCTCACACAATGCATCACAGTGATAAGTTCTGACTGCATTCCGCTTCCACCTTCTAGTGTTTATAAATGGTTATCCTTGTCCAGAGAACTCAGAGGACAAAACCAAGTGGAAATGTGAATGTGTCCTTTGAAAACTGCAGATTCATTTCATCCCTACCTGCCACGAGCCCTCAGCAGCAGCTTTCCACATTAAAGCAGCAAACAGATTTGTGTGTGTGTGTGATCACAGGGCAAGCTGCTCCTCAGCTCCCTGCAAATGTGACTCTAAACTTCTAGGAAAGCTCCAAAACCAAGAAACAACAACGAAAAAAGAGAGTTGCTCTGATTAATCCCTCAGAGAATAATTAGTAGAGCTGAAAAGATAAACTGCAAACCTCCCAGGTGGGTTCTTTAGACCAGTTTCAGGGAGCACTAATGAAAGTACTGCGCTTCTCCTAGGAGCTAATGCACTTGGAAAATGACCTGAGCAGAAACTGGTGGTGTGATAATCATAGAATCATAGAATCAATAAGGTTGGAAAAGACCTCAGAGATCATCAAGTCCAACCTAGCACCCAGCACCTCCTGACAACAAAACCATGGCTTCAGGTGCCACATCCACTCCCCTCTTGAACACCTCCAGTGACAGTGACTCCACCACCTCCCTGGGCAGCACATCCCAATGGCCAATCTCTTGTACTGGTGCTGGTTGCCTGGCAGAAGAGACCAGCCCCCACCTGGCTACAGCCTCCCTTCAGGGAGTTGGAGAGAGCAAGAAGGTCTCCCTGAGCCTCCTCTTCTCCAGGCTAAGCAAGCCCAGCTCCCTCAGCCTCTCCTCACAGGGCTGTGCTCCAGACCCCTCCCCAGCTTTGTTGCCCTTCTCTGAACAGGTCCAAGTTTCTCAATGTCCTTCTTAAACTGAGGAGCCCAGAACTGGACACAGGACTCAAGGTGTGGCCTAAGCAGTGCTGAGCTCAGGGCAGAACGAGTTCCCTGCTCCTGCTGGCCACACTGTTCCTGATGCAGGCCAGGATGTCATTGGCCTTCTTGGCCCCCTGGGCACACTGCAGGCTCATGTTCAGGACACTGAAGCAAGAAGGCTGTTTAAATAAATGCCACTTGTCAGGCAGGAGAGATGTTTACAGAGGTTGCCTCTGTTTCTCTTCTGTCAGCATTGCCAGTGATGATGTTTTGTGGCTCTGGTTTCCAAGACATGATCACTGGTTTCTTGCCTGATGTGTTGGCTCTGGTTTGAGAGAGAGAATTCAGTTTGGGTTTGGATAGACTTGAGGGGGTGTTGGATTAGTGTGAGGCTACTGATAGGTTAAGGTTAATCTGAGAATAACTGGACAAAGAAATTAAAAGGTTCTTTTCTTTTCTTTTCTTTTCTTTTCTTTTCTTTTCTTTTTTTCTTTTCTTTTCTTTTCTTTTCTTTTTTTCTTTTTTTCTTTTCTTTTCTTTTCTTTTCTTTTTTTCTTTTCTTTTCTTTTCTTTTCTTTTCTTTTCTTTTCTTTTCTTTTCTTTTCTTTTCTTTTCTTTTCTTTTTCTTTTCTTTTCTTTTCTTTTCTTCTTCTCTTTCTCTTTCTCTCTTTCTCTTCTCTTCTCTTCTCTTCTCTTCTCTCTTCTCTTCTCTTCTCTTCTCTTCTCTTCTCTTCTTCTTCTTCTCTTCTCTTCTCTTCTCTTCTTTTCTCCTTGAGTCTCCGCCCTGTGAGTCTCCTCTCCTCTCCTTGAGTCTCCTCGAGTCTCCTCTCCTCGAGTCTCCTCTCCTTGAGTCTCCTCTCTTCTCTTTTCTTCTCTTTTCTTCTCTTTTCTTCTCTTTTCTTTTTTCTTCCCTCTCCTCCCCTTTTTTTTCCATTTCCTCTTGTACCTTTTCCTTCCCCCCCATTCTTTAATTCTTTTCATTTAAATGGGCTTTTCCTGTACCACATTGAAGATTAACAAACCCAAACAAACCAACAAACCAACCTCAGCTCTCAGTGGTGCTTCCTCCTGATTTTTGGGGAACATCATAAGAGAGAAACCAGGGGGAAAGAATGGGAAAGTTCTTTTTTTGTTTGCTGTATTTGACTTGAAAATGTACCAAGACAAGAGAGAAACGCCGGCTCAGCCCCAAGTGTTATCACTGGTGACTGTGCATGCAGAAAGAGCTGAAAGAAAACAGAGGTTCCAAAGAACTCCACCCTGGTGGTTTTGCTTTGTGTGGTTTTTTACTGCCACTGCAGAGGTTTTTCTGTGCCCTACTAACCTGTGCCAGCAGCTTCTGCAAACAAGACCTTCTCAGCAATGACACAAAGCCTGCTCATTATGGGCAACTGAGTCATATCCTTCCAACCGGAGCTGGCCTTCATCTCCCAGTTCATTCCTCTCACTGCACTGAAACCCGAGGTGGAAGGGCATGAGGTCAGGCTGGATGGTATGTGACCTCCAGTCCCTCTACACCTTATCTCCACACAGGCTGAGACTATGATGCATGGACGTATTTCTGACGGCTGGACAGGATGACTGTGGGTTAGAGGCAGCAGCAATGCTCGCTGCACTGAGCAGAGCTTCAAGAGGCTGTGGTGGATTTGGCAACAGTCTAACTGAGGCTAAAACAGGCTGCAGCAGCCCTGAGCAGTCACATCTCCATGCCTGAAACAAATGGTTTGCTTAAAGGAAAGCCATACCCGAAGGGGACTGATGCAATTGCTCTGCTTGGAAAAAGACCTCTAAGATCCTTGAGTCCAACCATTATCTGAGTGTGGTGCTAAACCATGGCCCCCAACAGCACTTTTGACCCCATGTACGTTTATTTATCTTTCCTGACAGGTGCCACTTACAGCATCACAGTGTTGCTTGCTGCAATGGCATTGGAACAGGCTGCCCATGGAGGTGCCACTTCCCATCCCTGAAGCTGTTCAAAGCCGGTGCAGACAAGGTACTTTGGGGCATGGTTTAGTGGTCATGGTGGTCTTGGGTTGATGGTTGGTCCTGGCGATCCTAGAAGTCTTTTCCAACTGAAATGGTTATGTGAGGAGTGAAGAGGAGCAGGAGAGTAACCTCTCTTGGAGACTTCATGATCTTAAGGCTGGAAGGCATCCAGGGAAGGGCCATGAGGATGGTCAGGGGCTGGAGCTGCTCTGCTATGGAGACAGACTGAGGGAGTTGGGGCTGTTCAGTCTGGAGAAGAGAAGGCTCCCAGGAGATCTTCTTGTGGCCTTCCAGTATCTGAAGGGGGCTCCAAGAAAGCTGGGGAGGGACTTTTGAGGGTGTCAGGGAGGAATAGGACTTGGGGGAATGGAGCAAAACTAGAAATGGGGAGATTGAGATTGGATGTGAGGAAGAAGTTGTTCCCCATGAGGGTGGTGAGAACCTGGCACAGGTTGCCCAGGGAGGGGGTGGAAGCCTCCTGCCTGGAGATTTTGAAGGCCAGGCTGGCTGTGGCTGTGAGCAACCTGCTGCAGTGTGAGGTGTCCCTGGCCACGGCAAGGGGCTTGGAACTGGCTGATCCTTGAGGTCCCTTCCTACCCTAATAATTCTATGATTCTTACCCTTCTGATTCTGTAATGGATTCATGATTCTCCTTCTCTGCTCAGTAATTCTAAGGTACTTTGACAGCTGCAACAGGTCAGGAGCTGTGGCAAAGCTCTGTGTACATTACACAAGCAGAAGCTGGTTTATGAGCTGCTTTCTTTCATAGGTGGTTTTCTCACCTTTTCATTGGATGGCTTTTAAGTGCAGTTGCCACCAAAGAAATCCCCTTAGGCTTTGGGAAGTAGGAAGGAAGAACTCAGGAGGTGCTGTGTTGTTTTTTTCTAGTGAGCTGCTGCCGAGTTTTCTATCAGCATTGCTTTGGTTTGCACTCCTCAGCATGCTTTGGCAGTGCTTCAAAACATCATCTAAATATAGGGATGTTCAGAGCCTGGGGTCATGTTACTGCCACAGCAGCAGTAGGAGCAGCAGCAGCAGACTAGGAAGAGCTCCCAGGGTTTGCTGAGAGACCACAGAGCACAGGAGACCAGAAAGCCTCTTCTTCCTTCTCCAGTCTCACTTTGACTAAGTGTGTACCTAAGTAGTAATTAAAAGGGCCAGTGAGTAGCAAGATTGGCCCCTGTCTGGTGGTTATCTGTGCTTTAAAGAGAGATGCAGATCTTCTGAGGAGTGGCTGAGGGAACTGGGGCTCCTTAGCCTGAGGGAAAGCAGCCTGAGGGGAGACCTTCTCATCTCCTGACAGGAGGTTGGCATCAGGGGTTGGGCTCTTCTCCCTAGTAGCAAGTGATAGGATGAGAGGAAATGGCCTCAAGTTGCAGCAGGGGAGGTTTGGGTTGGATCTGAGAAGAAAGTTGTTGAATGAAAGGGTTCCAAAACGCTGGCACAGGCTGCCCAGGGAGGTGCTTGGATCCCATTTCTGGGGGTGTTTCAGAGAGGCAGGGATGTGGTGCTGGGGGCCATGGTTTAGCTCCAGCCTTGGTAGCATTAGAGAATGGTTGGCCTGGGTGAGCTTGGAGGTCTGGTTCTATGTTTTTAGCTTTTGTACAACTTTTCTGAAGCCTTCACTTACTTGGATACATTCGAGTCCTCCTTGTGGCCATACACCACCCTCTCTACAGGATCCCTCTTGTCTCTCTTCACCATAGCTGTATGAGTGACCATACAGATTGTCTGGTGCCAAAACCAAGCCCTGGCATTCCTTAGCTTAGGCACGATCCCAGTTACCAACAGTCATCACAAATTATTGAACTTGACAATTATCATTTGGGTGGTTTTCTCTGCACAGCCTTTATACAGCTATACAACAGAGTGGTCCTGGCCTTACAGTAGTGTTTCAAGTGTTACACATTGCATCTTCTGCACTTTTTGTAAGACTCACTCACTCATTCCTGCTCTACCCATCCGTTAAGGACTCTCCCTTAGGCTAAAGCACAGAACCACAGAGTGTCAGGGGTTAGAAGGGACCTCAGAAGATCATCCAGTCCAACCCCCTGCCAGAGCAGGATCACCCAGGGCAGGTCACACAGAAACAGTCCTGGGACCAGGCTTGTTCAACATCTCTGTGGGTGCCATGGACAGTGGCATCGAGTGCAGCCTCAGCAAGTTTGCTGATGACACCAAGCTGTGTGGTGCAGTGGACACGCTGGAGGGAAGGGATCCATCCAGAGGGACCTGGACAGGCTGGAGAGGTGGGCACAAGCCAACCTCAGGAGCTTCAACAAGACCAAGGGCAGGGTCCTGCAGCTGGGTGGAGGCAATCCCAGGCACAAATCCAGGCTGGGCAGGGACTGGCTGGAGAGCAGCCCTGAGGAGAGAGACTTGGGGGTGCTGGGGGAGGAGAAGCTCAACAGGAGCTCTCAATGTGCGCTTGCAGCCCGGAAAGCCAATCAGATCCTGGGCTGCATCAGGAGAAGTGTGACCAGCAGGTCAAGGGAGGTGCTTCTCCCCCTCTACTCAGCCCTGGTGAGACCCCACCTGGAGTACTGCCTCCAGTTCTGGAGCCCCTCTGATACTATGATAAACACATCCAGGTGGGTTTTGAAAGTCTCCAGAGGAGAAGACTCCACAACCTCTCTGGACAGCCTGCTCCAGCACCCTCATAGTGAAAAAGATTTCCTTATGTTCATGTGGAGCCTCCTCTGCTCCAGCTTGCCCCCATTGCCCCTTTTCCTGTCGTTGGACATCACTCATCTGAGCCTGACTCTGTCCTCCTCACACTGCCTTGCACGTCTTTATCAACATGAGTGAGGTCACCCCTCAGTCTCTTCTCTAAGCCAAAGAGCCCCAGCTCCCTCAGCCTGTCCTCACAGGGAGATGTTCCACTCCTTTCAGCATCTTTGTGGCTGGACTCTCCCAAGCATGCTGGAGAAGAGGAGGCTCAGGCTTATTGCTCTCCATGCTACCTGAAGGGAGGCTGTAGCCAGGTGGGGGTTGGTCTCTTCTCCCAGGCAACCAGCCCCAGAACAAGAGGACCTAGTCTCAAGCTGTGCCAGGGGAAGTTTAGGATGGAGTTGAGGAGAAAGTTCTTCACCGAGAGAGTCATTCACCATTGGGATGTGCTGCCCAGGGAGGTGGTGGAGTCACCGTCCCTGGAGGTGTTTAAGAAGAGCCTGGATGTTGCACTTGGTGCCATGGTTTAGTTAGTCATGAAGTGTTTGGTGGCAGGTTGGACTTGATGATCTGTGAGGTCTCTTCCAACCTTATGGAATCTATGATTCTATGCTGAGGAGCTGTAGGAGGATGGAAAGGAGGCAAGCAATCCCTTTGATGTTACACCTTCTTCTGACTCCTCAGCACGCAAACTGTAATGAGGCTCCCTCTCCCATCAGCAAAGTGGCTGTGATTAGACCTGAGTGAGTGGAAGCAAGCCTGAGTAACAGTTCCTTACACATTACTTCTTCATTTGGCACTCTTCCAAATGGAGCTGATCATCACACTGAAGCTCCATATCATTACATCAAGATGTTGTGCAAGAGCTACAGAAAGCAATGAGCTCTGCATCAGGCTTTCAACAGTGGGTGCCCTTAGTAGCAGGGAAACAAGTCCTCCCCTCCCCACACACACTACTAGAGGGTAGAAATGCTCCCACAGGTTCAGGACAGACTGGGGATAGTCCAGTGGAGGGCCATGAAGATGCTGAGGAGGAGAGGCTGAGACCTGGGGCTGTTAAGCCTGGAGAAGAGCAGATTGAGAGGGGATCTGATCAATGCTGGTCAATATCTGAAGGGTGGAGGTCAAGAGGATGGAGCTGAGCTCATTTCAGTGGTGCCAAATGATAGAAGAAAAGGGAATGAACACAAACCAGAACACAGATTCAATATGGTTGGAAAAGACCTCAGAGATCATCAAGCCCAACCTGTTACCTAATACCTAACACCTCCTGACAACTAAACCATGGCTCCAAGTGCCACATCCAAGCCTTTCTTGAACACCTCCAGGGATGGTGACTCCACCACCTCCCTGGGCAGCACATCCCAAGGGCCAATTCCTCTTTCTGGGAAGAACTTTCTCCTCACCTCCAGCCTAAACCTCCCCTGGCAAAGCTTGAGACTGTGTCCTCCTGTTCTGGTGCTGCTTGCCTGGGAGAAGAGGGGAGAACTCCCACCTATCTCTAACCTCCTTCCAGGTAGTTGTAGGTCCCTTCCAACCCCCACCACCCTGTGGTTCTCTTACTAGTGATGTGGCCTTCGTAATGAGCTCCAATTAACACCTAGCAGTAACAAGAAATGAATTGTCAGGCATGAAACCACGGGAAGGCAGCTTGTGCTAAAGAAGAATGACAAGGGTGCTGCATTCCCAGGGGCTGGTTTTGCCAAACTTCTGACCTACAAGACCAGGAGCAGCCAAATGCCAACATTAAGAAATCCTTTGTCAGCATGGACCCTGGAGGTGTTCTTCCTCCTAATAAGAGACTTCAAAGGAGAGAGATGAGGGCACAGCTGAGGCAAGGGGAGTTTGTTCTCCGTAGAGATAACCTGGTTCACTCAGCAGTGCTCTCCCTTGCTGAGGCAGCATCAGGTACATGTTGAAAGGATTTTTGTAAAGTGATTGTCCCACGAATCACAGGCAGGGGTTGGAAGGGACCCAAAGAGATCATTGAGTCCAAACCCCGCTGCCGGAGCAGGGCCATAGAATCCAGCACAGGTCACAGAGGAATGCATCCAGACAGGCCTTGAAAGTCTCCAGAGAAGGAGACTCCACAAACTCTCTGGGCAGCCTGTTCCAGTGTTCGTGAGCCTCACAGTAAAGAAGTTCCCCCTCATGTTGAGGTGGAACCTCCTGTGCTGCAGCTTATATCCATTGCTCCTTGTCCTGTCCCGGGGAGCAAGTAAGCAGAGCCTGTCCCCTCCCTTCTGACCCCCAGCCCTCAGATATTGATAGACAAATCCCCTCAAATCCCCTCTCAGTCTTCTCCTCTCCAGACTAAACAGCCCCAGGGCTCTCAGCCTCTCCTCCCCAGGCAGTGCTGCAGTCCCTTCAGCATCCTTGCAGCCCTCCCTTGGACTCTCTCCAGCACATCCCTGTCCCTCCTGAACTGGGGAGCCCAGAGCTGGATGCAATATTCCAGGTGAGGTCTCAGCAGGGCAAAGTAGAGGGGAGGAGAACCTCCCTGGATCTGCTGGCCACACTCCTCTTAATGCTCCCCAGGACCCCATTGGCCTTCTTGGCCACCAGGGCACATTGCTGCCCCATGCAGAACTTGTTCAACACCAAATGTGTGTCTGCTATTTTCTACATAGTCACAACAAAGTTCCCTGTTGGTTTGGTTTGGCTTTGGTGTTTTTTACTGTTCTACTGATGCTCTAAAAAAAAGGCTCCCCCCAAAGTGTTTCTGTTTTATTTAGGTCATTTAATTCTTCTGTTCCTATAAATAATTGCCCCAGGATGAGCAGATGTCACAATGGAGTGAGGAAAAGAGGTGAAGCAGATTTATTACTAGTGAAAAAAAAACCCAGATGAATGAATGAATGAAGCAATAACATTTCATTCCCAGCCATGGAGCAAAGGTTTGCAGACTGAGTTCACTGGGTGATGTCTCTTCATCCAGGTCTTGTTTCCGCAGAGCTGGGGTTTGTTCAGGGGCATCTGATGTATTCCATGTCTTTATTGATGATCTGGATGAGGGCATTGAGTCCATCATCAGTAAATTTGCAGACAACACCAAGCTGGGGGCAGGACTTGATCTGCTGGAGGGCAGAGAGGCTCTGCAGAGGGACCTCGACAGGCTGGACAGATGGGCAGAGGCCAATGGCATGAGATTGAACACATCCAAGTGCCGGGTTCTGCACATTGGCCACAGCAACCCCAGGCAGTGCTACAGGCTGGGGTCAGAGTGGCTGGAGAGCGGCCAGGCAGAGAGGGACCTGGGGGTGCTGGTCGATGGTAGGCAGAACATGAGCCTGCAGTGTGCCCAGGCAGCCAAGAGGGCCAATGGCATCCTGGCCTGCGTTAGGAACAGTGTAGCCAGCAGGAGCAGGGAGGTCATTCTGCCTCTGTACACTGCACTGGTTAGGCCACACCTTGAGTCCTGTGTCCAGTTCTGGGCCCCTCAGTTTAGGAAAGATGTTGACTTGCTGGAACATGTCCAGAAAAGGGCAACGAAGTTGGTGAGGGGTTTGGAACACAAGCCCTATGAGGAGAGGCTGAGGGAGCTGGGGTTGCTTAGCCTGGAGAGGAGGAGACTGAGGGGGAGACCTTATTGCTCTCTACAACTCCCTGAAGGGAGGTTGTAGCCAGGCAGAGGTTGGTGTCTCCTCCCAGGCAACCAGCACCAAAACAAGAGGACACAGTCTCAGGCTGTGCCAGGGGAGGTTTAGGCTGGATGTTAGGAGGAAGTTCTACACAGAGAGAGTGATTGCCCATTGGAATGGGCTGCCCAGGGAAGTGGTGGAGTCGCTGTCACTGGTGGTGTTCAGGAGGAGACTTGATGGGGTGCTTGGTGCCATGGTTCAGTTGATTAGGTGGTGTTGGATGATAGGTTGGACACAATGATCTTGAAGGTGTCCTCCAATCTGGTCTATTCTATTCTATTCTATTCTATTCTATTCTATTCTATTCTATTCTATTCTAAAAGTGAAGGGAAAGGGCAGCTGTGCATGGCTGGCAGGGAACCTTTGTTGGCTACTGAAGTGTTGGTGTCTCCCAAGGTGACTTCAGGCTATGGCTTTTAATTTAGTTTCACCTAGCACACTTGAAATGTTCATTACCTGCCTGACTCTTCTTTCCGTGGCTCAATCCAAGTTCTCCACTCAATAGTTGAAGGTGCAACAGCATGCACTCTGCCCAAGCACAGCACTGAATCAGAAACTCAGCTTTCGGCAGAGGCAGACATCCTTTGAGGGCTGGCACAGTCCTGATTGACTCCAAGTCTGGGGTAGATTCATTCCTGAATGTGCCAATGTCTCAGCTGCAGGAAAAAAGATGTCTGTGTTTCTACACCCAGCTTTGTTGCAAGGCTAAATATGTAACTTGAAATATGCCCAGACAGAGAACCATCACAGACTCAGAGAATTGTCAGAGTTGGAAGGGACCTCAAGGCTCAGCCAGCTCCAACCCCCCTGCCATGGCCAGGGACACCTCACACCACAGCAGGTTGCTCACAGCCACATCCAGCCTGGCTGCAAACACCTCCAGGCAGGAGGCTTCCACCACCTCCCTGGGCAGCCTGTGCCAGTCTCTCACCTCCCTCCTGGGGAACAACTTCTTCCTAACATCCAGTCTTAATCTACCCATTTCTACTTTTGCTCCATCCCCCCAGTCCTATCCCTCCCTAACACCTGTAGCACCCTTCAGATACTGGAAGGCCACAATAAGGTCTCCTGGGAGCCTTCTCTTCTCCAGACTGAACAGCCCCAAGTCCCTCAGTCTGTCCAGAAGCCACCCAGACATTTTTGAGCATTAATATTCATTAAAATCTGAATTCTTTTGGTCTAACAGCGTGTTTATCAAACACAAATTGTCCCAGTTCTGTTACAAATGGTGAATTGACAGCACTGCTTCCACATTTCTGTCTTCCAACCCAGAACTCTGCCTGACATTGCTCAGGCTGCTTGCTCAGACTACTTTTTGCTGTTAGAGAAAGGAAAATAAAAAAGGACAGAAATTGAAATTTATTCTGGTCTATACCAAGTGGTGAGGGACACAGAGTCATTGAATGGTCTGGGTTGGATGACACCTCCAAAGCTCTTCCAGGCTAACCCCCCAGCATCCCAGCAGGGACATCCTCAACTACATCAGGCTGCCCAGAGCCCTGTCCAGCCTTATCGTGACCAGCTCCATAGAAGGGGATTCAACCACCTGCCTGGGCAACCTGTTCCAGTGTTCCACCGCCCTCATAGTGAAGAACTTGTTCCTAATATCCAATCTGAATCTGCTCTTCTCTAGTTTGAAGCCATTGCCCCTGGTCCTGTTCCTGCAGGTCTTTGCAAACAGTCCCTCTGCAGCCTTCCTGTAGCCCACTTCAGGTACTGGCAGGCTGCTATTAGGTCTCCTGGAGCCTCGTCTTCCTCAGGCTGAACACCCCCAGCTCTCTCATCCTGTCCTCATGGCAGAGATGCTCCAACCCCCTGATCATTTTCATGGCCTTCCTCTGGACCCTCTCCATCAGGTCCACGTCCTTACCATATTGGGGACTTCAGCCCTGAATGCGCCTTAGTCAGGAAGTGGATGCCTGTAGACGTTAAAGACTTCCCTGACTTTCCATCACTGTAGAGTGGTTCTGCATTGAACTAACTCTGCTGTCTTGAGTTGAATACCTTCTGATGTTCACTGATGCAACTTACTGTGGATTAATATCACAAGTAACATCTAAACAGTCCACTCCCCTGGTGTCATAGCTGGTAACCTTCCCTGTGAGAGTGCAGCTGAACCACTGTCCAACAGTGCTTGGAGCTGTGACAACGAGGATCTCAAAGGTCTTTTCCAACCTGGTTAATTCTATTCTATTCTATTCTATTCTATTCTATTCTATTCTATTCTATTCTATTCTATTCTATTCTATTCCATTCCATTCCATTCCATTCCATTCCATTCCATTCTATTCTATTCTATTCTATTCTATTCTACAATACACCAGGTTTGAAGCACAGCCCTCCAACCCACCCAACAACTGAGGAGAGGCTGAGGCTGAGGGAGCTGGGGTTGCTTAGCCTGGAGAAGAGGAGGCTCAGGGGAGACCTTCTTGCTCTCTCCAGCTACCTGAATGGAGGTTGTAGCCAGGTGGGGGTTGGTCTCTTCTCCCAGGCACCCAGCACCAGAACAAGAGGACACAGTCTCAAGCTGTGCCAGGGGAGGTTTAGGCTGGAGGTGAGGAGAAAGTTCTTCCCAGCAAGAGAGATTGTCCATTGGAATGTGCTGCCCAGGGAGGTGGTGGAGTCACCACCCCTGGAGGTGTTTAGGAAGAGCCTAGATGGGGTGCTTGGTGCCATGGTTTAGTTGATCAGATGGTGTTGGGTGATAGGTTGGACTCGATGATCTCTGAGTTCTTTTCCAACCTGGTTAATTCTATTCTATTCTATTCTATTCTATTCTATTCTATTCTATTCTATTCTATTCTATTCTATTCTATTCCCTTTATCTGCCTATGAAAGCTGCACAATTATCTTACTTGGGGAAAAAAGGACATTGTCTCTACTGCTCTGGGTTGGTTTTTTGGGTTGCTTTTTATTTGCTACAGCACAGGTTAAGAAATTCCTACTGGCACAGCCAAAAGCTCAGGGCCCTGGAAACTTCCTTCAGAGGAATAGGATTTTAAGAAGAGCAGGTTCTGAGAGAAATCAATAGTTCCACTTTTTCTGTAGATGGGGTTTTCTTTTGCAAATACCCTAAGAAGAGAGCAAAAGGAAGGGAGGGAGATAATGTCTTCCAGATGACAGCTTTCTGGATGGGATCTGAAGTCTGTAGCAAGAGGGAATTTTCATTAACATTCAGATTACATGTCATTTTGATTCACACCCTCTCAGCAAGCTAATTTGGGCTGCAGCCAGCCTTCTCCCCGTGTGATGACAACACAACAAGCTCCAGCGCCTCTCTTCCGCGGCTAAGGATTCCTTGAGTGACAGCCGTGGGCTCTGAGCTCCGCACGGCTCTTCACCCCGCGGCGACCTGCCGTGGCAGAGCTGCCTCTGTCCTTGGCCCCCGCTGGGCTTTCTGCAGCAAGGACAACTGCACCGCGGCCAGGACAGCCGCAGCAAAGGGAAGGCTCTGCTCGAGGCCGCAGTCAGGCAGCGCTGTGGTTTGTCTGCTTATTGCCATGGTGGGATAGCCACAGCAGGCCGTTTGATCTCCCCCCACGGCCTCCACCCTTCCACACCCAACCAAAAGGAACAAAAGGGAAGGGAAAGAATCTTCATCTGAGCACTGGCTTCTTTGTGAAAAGGAGAACTGTGACCTGCTTCCCCCACAGAGCAGAGAGTCATAGGATGGTCAGGGCTGGAAGGGTCCTAAAGAATCATCCAGTTCCAACCCCCCTGCCATGGGCAGGGACACCTCACACCACAGCAGGTTGCTCACAGCCACAGCCAGCCTGGCTGCAAACACCTCCAGGCAGGAGGCTTCCACCACCTCCCTGCGCAATCTCTTCCAGTGTCTCACCACCCTCCTGGGGAAGAATTTCTTCTTCTTCCACTCTCAATCTCCCCACTTCTACTTTTGCTCCATCCCCCCAGTCCTATCACTCCCTGACACCCTCAAATGTCCCTCCCCAGCTTTCCTGTAGCCCCCTTCAGATACTGGAAGGCCACAATTAGGTCTCCTGGGAGCCTTCTCCTCTCCAGTCCGAACAACCCCAAATCCCTCAGTCTGTCCTCATAGGAGAGCAGCTCCAGCCCTCTGCTGATCCTCATGGCCCTTCTCTGGACACCTTCCAGCACCTCCAGATCCTTCCTGGAACAGAGGCTCCAGAACTGGACACTCCAGGTGTCATCTCACCAGAATGGAGCAGAGGGGAAGAATCACCTCCCTGGCCCTGCTGGCCACACTTCTCTTGATGCAGATGTTTTCAGTCACCTGTGGAGTCAAATTCTATCAAAGATTTTGGTCCATATTGTGTCAATGGATTGATGGAGACTTAGGATTGCCCAAATATTGCAGGCTGTTAAGTAGTATTCACTTAAAGATCTGTGGGGTGTGCTGACCCTGGTTGGATGTCAGGTGCCCACCACAGGTGCTTTGTCATTCCCCTCCTCAACTGGACAGAGAAGAGAAAATAGGAAAGAGGAATTGTGGGTCAAGATGGGGACACTGAGAAGTCACTCTCTTGTTGCCATGGGCACAAAAATAATCAACTCAAGGGAGTTAGCTTAACTTATTATCAGTAGGGTAAGGAAAATTAACCCCAGATCTCAATAAACCTTCCCTTCACCCCTCCCTTCTTCCCAGGCTCAGCCCCACTCCTGGCTTTCTCTATCTCCTCTTCCCTAGCAGAACAAAAAACCTCTTTTCAGGGAGATGTAAAGAATCATAGAATCAATAAGGTTGGAAAAGACCTCAGAGATCATCAAGTCCAACCTATCACCCAACACCTCCTGACTACTGAACCATGGCTCCACGTGCCACATCCAATCCCTTTTTGAACACCTCCGGGGACAGTGACTCCACCACCTCCCTGAGCAGCACATTCCAATGGCCAACAGCTCTGTCTGTGAAGAATGAGAAGGCCTCCCCTCAGCCTCCTTTTCTCCCAACTGAGCTATCCAGTAGCAGTATCCATTGCTTTGTACCTACTTGAATGTTTTTCAACACTCTGTTGTGAGTTCTGATGGCAAAAACAGCTGCAGCACAGGAAGGATGAGCTAGGACAAGCTTCATACTCACAGTTTGTTTAGCTGTTTTCTCCCTGAGGTTCACATTGGTCAGGCTCCCTGTGAGGCACAAATGAGACTTGTGCAATTGTAAACCAAATGGTCCCTGGACTTCTTCTCTGGCCCCAATACTTTCTTCGTTGCCACAGTCCATCCTGATTTACTTTCCACAATATAAGTAAGTCCTTGGCCCATGCTTAAGTCTGGATGTTAGGAAGAAATTCCTCCCAGGCAGAGAGCTTGGCCACTGGAATGGGCTGCCCAGGGAGGTGGTGGAGTCACCATCCCTGGAAGTGTTGAAAAAGAGCCTGGATGAGGCTCCCTCAGCCTCTCCTCATAGGGCTTGTGCTCCAAACCCCTCACCAACTTTGTTGCCCTTCTCTGGACACCTTCTAGATTCTATATTCTATGATCTGTTCTATGATTCTATTCCATGACCTATTCTATTATCTGTTCTATGATCTATCCTGTGATCTAGGGAAGTCATTCTGCCCTGTACTCAGCACTGCTTAGGCCACACCTTGAGTCTTGTGTCCAGTTCTGGGCTCCTCAATTCTAGAAAGATGCTGGAAGGGAGCTGGGGTTGCTTAGCCTGGAGAAGAGGAGGCTCAGGGGAGACCTTCTTGCTCTCTGCAACTCCCTGAAGAGAGGTTGTAGCCAGGTGGGGGTTGGTTTCTTCTGCCAGGCAAGCAGCACCAGAACAAGAGGACACAGTCTCAGGCTGCACCAGGGGATGTTTAGGCTGGAGGTTAGGAAGACGTTCTATACAGAGAGAGTGATTGCCCATTGGAATGGGCTGCCCGTGGAGGTGGTGGAGTCACCATTACTGGAGGTGTTCAGGAGGAGACTTGATGGGGTGCTTGGTGCCATGGCTTAGTTGATGAGATGGTGCTGGGTGCTAGGTTGGACTTGATGATCTCTGAGCTCTTTTCCAACCTTATTGCATGATCTTTTCTATGACCTATTCTATGATCTATTCTATGACCATTTCTGATTCCATTCTATGATCTGTTCTATGATTCTATTCTGTGATCAATTCTATGACCTATTCTGTGATCTATTCTATGATCTGTTCTGTGACCTATTCTATGATTCTATTCTATGATTCTATTCTATGACCTATTCTGTGATCTATTCTATGATTCTATTCTATGACCTATTCTATGATCTATTCTCTGACCTACTCTATGATCTATTGTATGACTCCATTCCATGCCATGACTGGGTTGCAGGTTATAGACACCTTTAGAAGCAGTGCCTGAATCTAAAAGCAAGGACTCAAGTGTTCTGCAGAACACCCACATCAACTACTTGGGAGGTTCAGTGAGGGATCCAAGATGTTCTGTTTAAGTATAAAAAAAAATCCCTGAGCACTGACTTTGTTTGTCAGTGTGGGCAGGTGAAAGAGGAGTGGAGCATCAGGGTGGGTTTTCTGAGGTTATTTTGGGTGGGTTTTTCACTGTGGAGCAGAGTTAGGCTTGAAAGCTTTTGCTTTTCCAGCTCAGAATGTGCTGCCATCCTTCTGCTGCTTCTGCTTCTTCTATATCTGACATTGACAGCAGGATGTTTTGGCCTCCTGTCTGGCATGAGAGGCAAAGGTGGAGCAGCTCCAGTGTCAACACCCAGAGGCAGATTCAGCGCTGAGAGCTGCCACAGTTTAGAGCCCTTCTGTCTCGGTCTGGAGAGGGAAAGAGCCTCAGTTCTTCTGAATATTCCTGTGCTGTGAAATGAGAGGCACAAAGGAGGGCAAAATAGCAACAGCCAGGCTATTGATTACATAAATAACATGGATGGATCAGATGGGGAGAGAGAGAAAATAAGGAGAGAGAGAGAGAAGAGAGAGAGGAGAGAGAGAGAAGAGAGAGAGAAGAGAGAGAGAAGAGAGAGAGAAGAGGAAAAGAATTATATTTCCACACCCCCCCACCCCCAAGACCGTTTGAGTCTGTGGAGGAAAGGTGCTGCAGGAGATGTTGGGTCTGTAGAGGAAGGGTGCTGAGGCTTTGGCTGCAGAAGGGATGAGGTCCTCTGGGCAGCCTCTTCAGCTCCAGGAGCTGCAGCAGGCGGAACTTAGGGCACAGAGAGAGGGTTCAGTCTGCTTCCTCCAGGCTCCATGGCCTCTTTTCTTCGGAGCAGCACTGCCCCGGGCTTGTCCTTCTCTCCTGCTTTCCTGATCAGCGGCATTGTCCTTCTCCTGTGCTTTCCTTCTGCTGGGTTTTTGGTTCTCCGTTTTTCTTCTGCTAAGCCAGTGGTGGCTCAAGTCTTTGATACAGTTTTCAGTCCTTAGCTATGTGTCCAAGTACTGTCCCTCAGGAATTCATTCCAGGAAGTCATCCTTAGGTAAGTATCCAGGGATTGTCACCCAGGAAATCTTTCTGTGTACTCCTGTGAGTTTGGGCAGGGGTCTGGATGGAAGGGGGAGGGGGAGGGGCTTCACCTCCTCCTTCTCCATCTACCTACCCACACACTCATTACACATCAGGAAACAGGTGGTGAATCCATTGTCTCACCATCCTCCCTTCCTGGGCTATCTGATGGCTGGAAATGATCCTGTCCTGAAGGTGTGCTGGCTGGGCCCTTGGGCCATTGTTGTAGGCCAGCTGCAGTCCAGTGAGCAAGGTTATCTTTGCACCTTCCAAGAGTCCTTCCAGTGGCTCTGCCCAGCACACAGCAGCTGTTGTCTGGGCAAGCAGCAAGTGATTTTATCTTTGTTGAGTCACACCAGGAGAGACAAGCTTTTAGTCTCTGACACCTTCCCAGCACAAGGCAGGAGCTGTGGAGCAGTCGATTGTGCCTCCTGCCCCACTCATAAAAGACAAGCCATAAAAGCAGCCTGTTAATAGCAAATGAAAGTTGTTGTGCTGCCCCTAATAGAGCAAATCCAGGTGCATGTGCAGCTGAGGAAGAAAGGAGAGGCAGGAGGAGGTTGGATAAATCCAGGAGGTTGGATAAATCCACTTTTCCTGGGGAAGGTCGTGGTTTTTCCACACCTAATACCTGCTGTGGCTGTTCTCCCTGCCCCTGGCCCTGCTCCAACCCTCGCTGTGCAGTTTTCTTCGTTAGGATTGGGAGTTTAGTTTTACAGCTTCTTTAATTTCCCTTCCCCACCACCACCACCCCCCTTTTCCTTTTTTTTTTTTTTTTCAATACAAATATGCATAAGCCATTTCTGTGTGCAGAAGGATTTTAGCATAATAAAAGCACGAGGGTGAATCTCTGCTTACTGGAACAGAGCAGAAATTTCATCCATTTGATATCAGGATTTAAAGTGTGGATTACTTGAAAATGCATTTATTAAGTCTGACCTACTTTTCAGTCTTCAGTATTCCAGTTTGGTTTCCTTACAGCACAGGGGGTGTCAAGGACTGCTTGCTCCTGCCCATCCTTGTTTAGGTTGCTGTAGAGGATCAAGGGATCGTTAAGGCTGCAAAAAGAGCTCTTAAGATCTTCAGGTCCAATCATAGAAGCAAACTCCACCATGGCCACTAAACCATGGCCCAAAGTATTACAGTTGGTGTAGGGAGCCAGTGTTCATTTAGGGCCATGAGGATGAGCAGAGGGCTGGAGCTGCTCTGCTAAGAGGACAGACTGAGGGAGTTGGGGCTGTGCAGTCTGGTGAAGAGAGGACTCTGCGGAGACCTAATTATGGCCTTCCAGTATCTGAAAGGGGCTCCAAGAAAGCTGGGGAGTGACTTTTGAGGGTGTTAGGGAGGGATAGGACTGGGGGATGGAGCAAAACTAGCAGTGGGGAGATTGAGATTGGATGTGAGGAAGATGTTGTTCCCCAGGAGGATGGTGAGACACGGGAAGAGATTGCCCAGGGAGGTGGTGGAAGCCTCCTGCCTGGAGGTGTTTGCAGCCAGGCTGGCTGTGGCTATGAGCAACCTGCTGCAGTGTGAGGTGTCCCTGCCCATGGCAGGGGGCCTGGAACTGGCTGATCCTTGAGGTCCCTTCCTAACCCTGTCAATTCTGTGACTCTATGATTTGCAGTAGGACATAAGCCCTAACACACTCTGCATGAGTCGTCAGTTGATGTTTTGCTGGTGATGCTGCCTTGGAAGGCTTGCTCAGCTTTTCTGAGCCTATCTGCAGGCACTGGGTTTCAGAAGATTCAGGGAAGCATAGACTCACAGAATCCTAGAAGGGCTTAGTCTGGAAGGGACCTCAGAGATCATCTACTCCAACACCCCTGCCATGGGCAGGAATGACTCTCAGCTAGACTTGGTTGCTCAAGACCTCATCCAACCTGGCATCCACAGGCTCCCTGGGCAGCCTGTTCCAGAGTCTCACCACCCTCATACTAAAGAACTTCTTCTTAAGATCCAATCTAACCCTGCTCCATCTCCCAGCTTCAAACCATTCCCCTTTGTCTAGTCTCAAGTTTGGACTCGATCTTCAGGGTCTCTTCCAACCTTGGTGATACTGTGATACTGTCTCTAGACAACCTTATGCAAAGCCCCTCTCCAGCCTTCCTGTAGGATTCCTTCAGGTATTGGAAGGCAGCTCTCAGTTTCCCCAGAGCCTTCTCCAGGCTGAAGAACCCCATGATGGGGATTGGTGCTGCTTTGCAGCAGGGTTGGACTTGATGGTTTCTGGAAGTCCCTTCCAGCCCTTAGCATTCTATGATTCTATGATAGTTGACTGTCACATAGCCACAGAATATTTGGGGTTGGAAGGAACCTCAAAAGATCATTTAGACAACCCCCTTGCCACAGCAGCATCACCTAGAGTAGGCCCACAGGAACATGTCCAGGTGGGTTATCAATGTCTCCAGACATGGAGACTACACAGCCTCTTTGGGCAGCCTGCTCCAGTGTCTTGTCAACTTCACAGTGTCTTATGTTCCCATGGAACCTCCTCTTCTCCAGTTTGCCCCCAGTGCCCCTTGTCCTGTTCCTGGTCATCCCTGAGCAGAGCCTTGGTCCATCCTCCTTCACATCTTTATCCCCAGCAGGGAGGGCAGCCCTCAGGCTCCTCTGCTCCAAGCTCCAAGCCCCAGTTCCCTCAGCCTAGCCTCACAGGCAGATGTTCCACTGCCTGCAGCAGCTTTGTGCCTCTGTGCTGGACTCTCTCAAGCACTTCTCTGAGGTCCTTCTAGAGCTGAGAGGTCCAGAACTGCACACAATATTCCAGATGTGGCCTCAGCAGGGCAGAGTAGAGAGGGAGGAGAACCTCTCTCCCCAGGACACCCTGGAATAGGTTGTTCTTAGCCTTTCACTGGGTGGCTGTCAGTGTTGCTCACCACATGAGAGCACTCTCAGCCTTGTTTCAGAGTTGTGCTGTTGGTGAGCATTCAATGACTCATGGATCAGAAACAGCCAAGTCAACCATTCACTACATCCAGTCCTTTGGCTGCTCTCCTGCTTTCTCAGTGAACAAAGACTTTAAGTCTAGGGTTTGATGGAGCAAGCCAAGAAATCAAGCTAAAGCTTTGTGCTGCCTCAGATGTAAAATGATGCTTCCTTGAGAAGGCAGAGCTGTGTCTACCTCTCATTGGTTCCTGCTTCTGGAGAGGAAGCTCTGCAGTGGCAAATGCCAGCCTTGACTTTCGTGGTGGGACATCAAGCCTAATAGAAGACATCTGCTGAGCATGGAAGAGGTTGCACTGCAGCACATGCATTTAAATTGTTCATTCACTCATTCATGGGGAGCTGGTGTCCAGAGAAGGGCAACAAAGCTGGGGAGGGGTCTGGAGCACAGCCCTGTGAGGAGAGGCTGAGGGAGCTGGGCTTGCTTAGCCTGGAGAAGAGGAGGCTCAGGGGAGACCTTCTTGCTCTCTCCAGCTCCCTGAAGGGAGGTTGTAGCCAGGTGGGGGTTGGTCTCTTCTCCCAGGCAGCCAGCACCAGAACAAGAGGACACAGTCTCAAGCTGTGCCAGGGGAGATTCAGGCTGGATGTTAGGAAGAAATTCTTCCCAGCAAGAGAGCTTGGCCATTGGGATGTGCTGCCCAGGGAGGTGGTGGAATCACCATCACTGGAGGTGTTTAGGAAGAGCCTGGATGTGGCACTTGGAGCCATGGTTTAGTTGATGAGATGGTGCTGGGTGATAGGTTGAACTTGAAGATCTCTGAGGTCTTTTCCAACCTGGTCTATTCTATTCTATTCTATTCTATTCTATTCTATTCTATTCTATTCTATTCTATTCTATTCTATTCTATTCTATTCTATTCTATTCTATTATTCCATTCCATTCCATTCCATTCCATTCCATTCCATTCCATTCCATTCCATTCCTGTGCTGACTCCTGTTATCTGGAGCTGCACAGGAACAGCATATGCAGTCATCAAAGCACTTCTCAGCTTGCTCATTCTGACACAGGGTATGTGGCAAAGATGCAATCTGGTCCCCAGGAAAAGGCAATGCATTTGCTAGGGTGCAGACAGAGCAGTTTGGTTATGGCTGCATGCTCCATTGTTCACAGAAGATGTGTGCTAAGTGTGATTGCCTTCTTCATGCCTACTGCTATGCTCTCAGTGCTTGAAATACAGATATCTCTTTTCTAGGGGACACTGAGGGAGCTGAGGGCTCTGTAGCTTGGAGAGGAGGAGCCTGAGAGGTGACCTCATTGCTGGTGCTAAAGCTGTGCAGGGTGAGTGCCCAGAGGCTGGAGCCAGGCTCTGCTGGGGGATGCCCAGTGACAGCACAAAGGGCAATGATGGAAGCTGAGGCAGAGGAAGCTCCATGGAAACAGGAGGAAGAATTTTTTTCCATGTGAGGATGATGGAACACTGGAAGAGGCTGCCCAGGGGGGTTGTGGAGTCTCCCTCTCTGGAGATATTCAAAACCTGTCTGGATGTGTTCTTCTGTGGTCTCTCCTAGGTGATCCTGTTCTAGCTTGGGGGTTGGACTGGGTAAGCTTTGGTGGTCCCTTGCAGCTCCTAAGATTCTGTGACTCTGGAATAAAATGACTTTTTTTGGTTATTATTTTAGTGCACAGCATGAAAAACTACATATATATATATGAATAGTATTCATTGCAGGATTTGCTCCTTGCTGGAGAGGGTGCAGAGAAGGACAAAGAAGCTGCTGAAGAGTCTGGAGAACAGGTCCCGTGAGGAGCAGATGAGGAGAAAGTGAGGGGAGGCCTCATTGCTCTCTACAGCTCCCTGGAAGGAGGTTGGAGTCAGTTGGGTGTTGACCTCTTCTCCCTGGGAACAAGTGATGGAGGGAGAGGAAATGGCCTCAAGTTGCACCAGGAGAGGTTTAGGTTGGATATTTAAAGGAACTTCTTGGCTGAAAAGGTTCTCCAAGAGTGAAACAAGCTCCCCAGGGAGGTGGTTGAATGCCCATCCCCGGAAGTGTTTCAAAGAGGCAGAGATGTGCTGCTGAAGGACACAGTTTAGCACCATCCTTGGCAGAGCTAATGGTTGGACTGATCTTAGAGATCTTTTCCAACTGAAATGATTCTGTGACCTCACCCTCAGCAACCTTCCAAACCATTTGCTCTAAGAGGAATGAAATCCTGCTTCTATCACATCCTGTGATACCCTCCAGCATTACTCTGCCCTGGTGAGGCTGCATCTGAAATATTGTGTCCAGTTCTGGGCCCTCAGTTCAAGAAGGACCTTGAGGAACTGCTTGAAAGAGTCCAGCACAGAGCTACAAAGATGATTAGGGGAGTGGAACATCTTCCTTATGAGGAGAGCCTGAGGGAGTTGGGGCTCTTCAGCTTGGAGAGGAGGAGACTGAGAGGTGACCTCATTCATGTTTATCAAGATGTAAAGGATGAGTGCTCAGAGGCTGGAGCCAGGCTCTGCTGGGGGATGCCCAGTGACAGCACAAGGGGCAGTGGGTGGAAGATGAGGCAGAGGAAGTTCTATGGAAACAGGAGGAAGAATTTTTCCCTGAGAGGGTGACAGAACACTGAAACAGGCTGCCCAGGGGGATTGAAGGTGGAGTCTCCTTCTCTGGGGATATTCAAGACCTGTCTGGATGTTTTCCTGTGTGATCTGCTCTAGGTGGTCCTGCTCTGGCAGGGGGGTTGGACTGGATGAGCTTTCGAGGTCCCTTCCAGCACCCGACATGCTGTGATTCTAGGAAACCATTCTCAGGTTCAAGAGAATGTGCTGAAGGTTTGGAAAGCTTCCTTCTCTGAAGACCTTCCTGGTTTGCTACAGTATGCTGAGGAATATCAGAGTGGGAGGCTCAGCTTGTGGCACAGGAGTTTGCAAACTCTGAGTAGATTGACATTCAATTGGTAGAGAATGACTCCAGGAAGGAAGAAGCAAAAAGAAAAGAAGAAAAAAAAACCCAACCAGCCCAGACCAAAACGTATAAAATGTTTGCAAACATTTAAGGTCAGTAGCAATAACAGCTCAGCAGGAGCTGGGTCTAGTTTCAAACTTCCCCTGCTCTGAGTCTGTGTCTAATCAGTGAGTAACAGTTGCTGAGCAATGGAAACCTCCTCTGCAACAGCACAGCTGCAAAGGAGCTGCCAGGAGAGTGGGAGGTTAAAAGACAATGAGGGTTACAGCCACAGCTTTGGGCTTCCTGTGGATGGCCCAGTTTGGGGCACCTCGATGCAAGAGAGATGTGGAGGTGCTGGAGACAGGGAAGAGGAGGGCAAGGAGGCTGGGAATGGAATGGAGTGGAATGGGAGAGGAGAGGGAGAGGAGAGGAGAGGAGAGAGGAGAGGGAGAGGAGAGGAGAGAGAGAGAGAGAGGAGAGGGAGAGGAGAGGAGAGGAGAGGAGAGAGGGAGAGAGGAGAGGAGAGGCGAGAGAGGCGAGCGAGGCGAGGGAGGCGAGGAGAGGAGAGGCGAGGAGAGAGGCGAGAGAGGAGAGGCGAGGAGAGGAGAGGAGAGGAGAGGAGAGGAGAGAGAGGAGAGGAGAGGAGAGAGGAGAGGAGAGGAGAGGAGAGGGAGAGGAGAGGAGAGGGAGAGGAGAGAGAGAGGAGAGAGGAGAGGAGAGGGAGAGGAGAGGAGAGGAGGAGAGGAGAGGAGGAGGAGAGGGAGAGGAGAGGAGAGGAGAGGAGAGGAGGAGAGAGGAGAGGAGAGGAGAGGAGAGGAGGGGAGGGGAGGGGAGGGGAGGGGAGGGGAGGGGAGGAGGGAGGGAGGGGAGGGGAGGGGAGGGGGAGGGGAGGGGGAGGGGGAGGAGGAGGGAGAGGATGAACCAGGTTGGAAAAAGACCTCAGAAGTCATCAAGTCCAACCTATCACCCAGCACCATCTAATCAACTCAACCATGGCTCCAAGTGCCTCATCCAGGCTCTTCCTAAAAACCTCCAGGGATGGTGACTCCACCACCTCCCTGGGCAGCACATCCCAATGGCCAATGTCTCTTGCTGGGAAGAACTTCTTCCTGACATCCAGGGCCTGGAGAATTAACCTGATGAAGAGCAACTGAAAGAGCTGGGGATGGTTAGTTTGAAACAGAGGAGGCTGAGGGGAGACCTCACTGCTGTCTACAACTACCTGAAAGGACATTGTGGAGAGGCTGCTGCTGGTCTCTGCTCACAGGTAATTAGTGACAGAACAAGAGGGAATGGCCTCAAGCTGTGACTGGGGAGGTTTAGACTGGACATTAGGAAACATTTTTTCATGGCAAGAGTGGTCAGGGACTGGAATGTGCTGCCCAGGGAGGTGGTGGTGTCCCCAAGCCTGGCTGTGTTTATAGGTGGTTTGGATGTGGTGCTTGGGGCTATGGCTTAAGGGTGACCCTTGTAGAGTAGGGTTCTGGGTTGGACTTGGTGATCCTGAGGGTCTTTCCCAACCTGAATGTTTCTGTGGTTCTGAGGGGTTGCTTATCATCAGTCTCATAGTCAGGTTGCAGTGGTGATAGCAATTCAAAACGTCTTGGACTTTGATGATTTGCAAACAAGCTATTTTGAGGTTAAGGCAAGTGAGGAAAGAGGTTGTCAGGTGGGCAGAAGGATGAGCTGCAGCCAGTCAGGTTATAGAGTTCCTGGAATCATGTTATGCATTTTAGTCCTTGCTTTATTCCACCACCTCTCTCTGCCCAGGGAAGTGGTGGAGTCCCCATCCCTGGAGGTGTTCAAGAAAGGATTGGATGTAGCATTTGGAGCGGTGATTTCGTTGTCACAGCATCACAGAATCACCAAGGTTGGAAGAGACCTCAAAGTTCATCAAGTCCAACCTGTCACCACAGACCTCATATCTAAACCATGGCACCAAGTGCCATGTCCAGTCCCCTCTTGAACACCTCCAGGGATGGTGACTCCACCACCTCCCTGGGCAGCACATCCCAATGGCTAATGACTCTCGTAGTGAAGAACTTTCTCTTCACCTCCAGCCTAAACTTCCCCTGGCATAGCTTGAGACTGTGTCCTCTTGTTCTGGTGCTGGTTCCTTGAGAGAAGAGACCAACTCCCTCCTGGCTACAGCCTCCCTTCAGGTAGTTGTAGAGAGCAAGAAGGTCTCCCCTGAGCCTCCCCTTCTCCAGGCTAAGCAACCCCAGCTCCCTCAGCCTCTCCTCACAGGGCTTGGCCTGAGGTGTTAGGTCTTGGGTACTAGGTTGGACTTGATGATCTCTGAGGTCTCTTCCAACCTGGTTGATTCTATGATTCTATGAAGAGAAGGCTCCAAGGAGACCTAGTTGTGGCCTTCCAGTGTCTGATTATGTGGAACTCCACAGACAAGAAGACTGAAATCACCTTTCTTTATTGCCCAGGACCCCACTTGGATCACCTAACCTGGAGTCCTGGTTTAGAGACATGCACAGGGGAACCACAGAGGGCTGAAGTACCTCTCCTGTGAATCAGGCTGAGAGGAGTTGGAGCTGTTCAGCCTGGAAAAGAGAGGGCTCTGGGCACACCTTATAGCAGCCTTCCAGTACCCAAGGGGGCCCACAGGAAAGCTGGGGGGCACTTTTGCCATGGGCTTGTAGTGCTAGGATGCGAGGCGATGGTTCGACACCAGAGAAGGGTAAATTTAGCTTGGCCCTTGGGAAGAAGTTCCTCGCCATGGGGGTGATGGCTTTGAAATGAACTTTGGATTTGCCCAGCAGGCCTCCCAAGCATCTGCTCAGATGCTTGGCTAATTATTTAAAGACATTTCACGTTTGTAAAATGACTTGTACCCACAAATATGCAAAGCAGGGTTGGACCCAGGCTGGAGAGAAGGAGACTGACATGCAGCTAGGCACTAAAATAAGACTTTGCTTGGAGGGAAAATGTGCAACTTCTGATGCTTGCTCAAAATCTTTTCTGTTGTTCTACCAGTAGAGAAAAAAGAAAAAGAAGGAGAATGAAAATAAACTGCCAGCCATTTTCTTATCTCAGGCTTACAACTCCAGCCCAAGATGCTGAGGCCAGAAGCAGGAGAATGAGGCATGTGCTACACGTTACATCCAGCAGCAAAAGTGGATGGAACTTGCCAGCAGGTTGGAAAAAAACAAAACCCAAACCACCAAAAAAGCAGAAAGTAAAATAAAATGCAAAAGGTTTTCTCTCCCTTCATCCTACAGATGGGAGCAGTCCTGGTTTAGAGGCATGCACAGAGGAATCACAGAGGGCTGAAGTACCTCTCCTGTGAATCAGGCTGAGAAGCGTTGGAGCTGTTCAGCCTGGAAAAGAGAAGGCTCTGGGCACACCTTATAGCAGCCTTCCAGTACCCCAATCTCTCTCTGTGAAGAATTTCTTCCTAACATCCAGCCTAAACCTCCCCTGGTGCAGCTTGAGACTGTGTCCTCTTGTTCTTGGTGCTGCTCCTTTCAGGATTGCTGAAAACTCTGCTGCTGCATTGTGCATAATACTTCCTTAACTGTTAAGTCCCTGGAGTAAGGCTCAAAACTCACCTTTCCCCCAGTCCCTCAGGGTTGCTCTGCACTCCCCAGGGAGTAGGGGACTTGCCCTAAAAGACTTGTTAATTACAGAATGAGGATTTGTGACTTAATGGATGTTTTCACACTGTTTGGCATAAGAATTATAGAATCATAGAATCATCCAGCTTGGAAAAGACCTCAGAGATCATCGAGTCCAACCTACTACCTGATACCTAACACCTCCTGACAACTAAACCATGGCTCCAAGTGCCACATCCAATCCTCTTTTGAACACCTCCAGGGATGGTGACTCCACCACCTCCCTGGGCAGCCCATGGTTCTTCTTGGCTTCCTACCTTCAGCCAGCACAGTTGTGTCATTTTCATGTTCTTTATTGAATGTCATCTTCTCCTGCTTGGTTTGTTGTGTTATCAAAACAGAAAAGCCTAAACCCAGGTCTGGAATCCCCTAAGCAATTCTAATTTGTGAGAGGCCACCAGCTTCCCAGCCCCAACCTTTGTCACTTCAGCTAATTAAAAAGGTTGTTGTGCTGACAGCCGGGAGGTGATGACACAGTTTGTGCCACGGGGGTTTTATGGAGCTTTGCTGAGAGCAGAGCAGCAATGACACTCGGAACAGCAATAAATCTCACACGTGCCAACCGTTAAATGCCTGTGTCAGAAAGACGGTGGCATTAGTTTAATGAGGCTGTGGCTTTCACAGCCTGAGAGGACTGGGGAGAATGGAAAATAACATAGAAATGGGTAGATTCAGATTCAGATTGGATGAGAGGAAGAAGTTGCTCCCCATGAGGGTGGTGAGAGCCTGGCACAGGTTGCCCAGGGAGGTGGTGGAAGCCTCCTGCCTGGAGGTGTTTGCAGCCAGGCTGGATGTGGCTGTGAGCAACCTGCTGCAGTGTGAGGTGTCCCTGCCCATGGCAGGGGGCTTGGAACTGGCTGATCCTTGAGGTCCCTTCCAACCCTGACAATTCTATGATTCCAAGCACTGAGCTTTGCTAACTTCAGTTCTTGATGCTGATTTCATAGAATCATAGAATCATAGAATCAGTCAGGGTTGGAAGGGACCACAAGGATCATCTAGTTCCAACCCCCTGCCATGGGCAGGGACACCCTACACTAGATCAGGCTGGCCAGAGCCTCATCCAGCCTGGTCTTAAACACCTCCAGGGACGGGGCCTCAACCACCTTCCTGGATAACCCATTCCAGGGCTTCACCACTCTCATGGGGAAGAACTTCTTCCTCACATCTAGCCTGAATCTCCCCATTTCCAGCTTTATTCCATTCCCCCCAGTCCTATCACTACCTGAGATCCTGAGAAGTCCCTCCCCAGCCTTCCTGTAGGCCCCCTTCAGATACTGGAAGGCCACAATGAGGTCACCTGGGAGCCTTCTCTTCTCCAGACTGAACAGCCCCAACTCCTTCAGTCTGTCCTCACAGGAGAGGTGCTCCAGCCCTCTGCTCATCCTCGTGGCCCTTCTCTGGACACGCTCCAGCACATCCACATCCCTCCTGTAATAGGGGCTCCAGAACTGGAGGCAGTACTCCAGGTGGGGTCTCACCAGAGCTGAGTAGAGGGGGAGAAGCACCTCCCTTGCCCTGCTGGCCACACTTCTCCTGCTGCAGCCCAGGATCTGATTGGCTTTCCGGGCTGCAAGTGCACATTGAGAGCTCCTGTTGAGCTTCTCGTCCACCAGCATTTGGGTTGAAACGTTTCAGTTGTTCTACTTTTGAGGCTTCATGGGATATCTTGGAAGTGTAAAAGGAAGGAGCTGAATGCTGGAAGGATCTGGAGATGCTGGAAGGTGTCCAGGGAAGGGCCACGAGGATGAGCAGAGGGCTGGAGCTGCTCTGCTCTGAGGACAGGCTGAGAGAGTTGGGGCTGTTCAGTCTGGAGAAGAAGAGGCTCTGAGGAGATCTAATTGTGGCCTTCCAGGATCTGCAGGGGGCTACAAGAAAGCTGGGGAGGGACTTCTGAGGGTGTCAGGGAGTGATAGGACTGGGGGATGGAGCAAAACCAGAAATGGATAGATTGAGATTGGCTGTGAGGAAGAAGTTGTTCCCCAGGAGGGTGGTGGGAGACTGGCACAGGTTGCCCAGGGAGGTGGTGGCAGCCTCCTGCCTGGAGGTGCTTGCAGCCAGGCTGGATGTGGCTGTGAGCAACCTGCTGCAGTGTGAGGTGTCCTTGGCCATGGCAGGGGGCTTGGAACTGGCTGCTCCTTGAGGTCCTTTCCCACCCTGACAGTTCTATGATTCTGTGATTCTGCTCTGATGAAAACACTCTGTGAGCACTTCAGGAGGCTTCTCCACTGTGGCTTTTACATCTGCTCTTGACAATTTCACTCATGAATGTTAATTCCTATTCTTCTTATCACTGAAGCTCTGAGTCCATGCTGGCTTAAGATCTGCTTGTGGCTGATGCTTTGTAGTCCCCAAATTAGGCATTGGGTGAAAGGACAAGAAAGGAGGGGATCACATGGAATGTGGCCATTTCTCTTGGATGCTGGCTCACCAGGGAGGGTTGCAGCCTCACTGGATGTATTTTAGTCCTAATTAGGGCATTGTCAGTGGAATTGCTATTGTCCTAATCAGGAACTGTGGCAGTCAGGTGGTTTGTTAGACAGGTTTTGAAGGATATGCAATGCTTAATAAAGTCACCAGAGACCAGCCAATGCCCTGACGAGGAGCCTAGTGCTCTTTCCAGCGCTGCCCTTTGCATTGAAATTTGGGGCTTATTCCTCTGATATATGTGCTTCCAGCTTTATAACTCTGACCTTTGAATGCCTGTCTTAACATACAACCCACTTCCATTTGATGCCTGGAATGGCAGAGGATAGCCAAGAAAAAAAAGCCTTGTAAGAAGGATGGACAGCAGGAGAAAATCAATGGAGATATTTATGTTGTGCCACTGGCCTGAAGGGCTGAGTGGTTGATGTGCTGACCACATGTGCACCCAGTTTTACAAGCTGTTATGTGTCTGGATTTCAGTTTAGGAAGAATGGAGGCACCTCAGAGCAAGAGGGGGTGAAAAAACCCCAACACTACCACCACCAAAGCCAGCTGAACCCAAACATTGCTTTAGTTGGTCACATGGGTGATGGGTTGGACTCGATGATCTCAAAGGTTTCTTCCAACCTGGTTAATTCTATTCTATTCTATTCTATTCTATTCTATTCTATTCTATTCTATTCTATTCTATTCTATTCTATTCTATTCTATCCTATCCTATCCTATCCTATCCTACCCTATCCTATCCTATCCTATCCTATATCCTATCCTATCCTATCCTATCCTATCCTATCCTATCCTATCCTATCCTATCCCATTCCATTCCATTCCATTCCATTCCATTCCATTCCATTCCATTCCATTCCATTCCATTCCATTCCATTCCATTCCAACTCTTCCAATGTTCATAACATGAACATTTTTCATCAGTGCTTTGTGGAATCATAGAATCAGCCAGGTTGGAAAAGACCTCAGAGATGAAGTCCAACCTACTACCTAATACCTAACACCTCCTGACTAACAAAACCATGGCTCCAAGTGCCACATCCAAGCCTTTTTTGAACACCTCCAGGGATGGTGACTCCACCACCTCCCCAGGCAGCACATTCCAATGGCCAATCTCTCTTGCTGGGAAGAACTTTCTCCTCACCTCCAGCCTAAAGCTCCCCTGGCACAGCTCGAGACTGTGTCCTCTTGTTCTGGTGCTGCTTGCCTGGCAGAAGAGACCAACTCCCACCTGGCCCTGAAAGTCTCAAGAGAAAGAGACTCCACAACCTCTCTGGGCAGCCTGCTCCAGGGCTCTGTGACCCTCGTGTTGAGGTGGAGCCTCCTATGCAGTAGTTTACATCCCTTGCCCCTTGTCCTAACACAGGGCACAAGTAAGCAGAGCCTGTCCCTCCCTCTTGACACCCAGCCCTCAGATATTCATATGCATTGATCAGATCCCTCTCAGTCTTCTCCTCTCCAGACTGATCAGCCCCAGGGCTCTCAGCCTCTCCTCACCAGGCAGTGCTGCAGTCCCTTCAGCATCCTTGTAGCCCTCCCTTGGACTCTCTCAAGCAGGTCCCTGGTCTTTTCTCACAAGTAATTAGTGATAGAACAAGAGGGAATGGCTTCAAGCCATGACTGAGTAGGTTTAGGCTGGACATTAGGAAACATTCCTTCCTAGCAAGAGTGGTCAGGGACTGGAATGTGCTGCCCAGGGTGGTGGTGGAGTCTCCAAGCCTGGATGTGTTTAAAGGTGGTTGCTGGGGGATATGGCTTGTGGAGTAGGGCTGTGGGTTGGACTTGGTGATCCTGAGGCTCTTTTCCAACCTGAATGTTTCTGTGATGCTGTGATTTACACCCAGCTCATTTTCTGTGCGGTGAGAAAATGGTGGCATGTGGTTGTGAAGGTCTTCTAGTGGCTGAGTTGCTGAGGGATAGGAGGTTTTGCCTTGATGCAGCTAATAAGCAGCTGTTTACACAGCATGTTTGCTCAGGCTCTAATAGGATCACTTTGCTGATTTGGGGTTTTTCCTACTAGTTGGAGAGTGTTACCATCTGTCAAGCAACAAATAGCAGTACCTGAAAGGTATGAATGTTAATGAAGGTGCTCTACTCATCCAGGGAGGATTGGGAGTCACTTCCATAGAAATCTCTCCTTTTTGTTATCAGCTGCTTTCTCTTGAGTATGGTTGCCTTTTCCTCACATGATTTCCTCCTCTCTGTGTACCTGGGAGAGATTTTTATCCCTTAATCACTGAATCACATAGTGGTGGGGATGGGAAGGGACTTTTGGAGATCATCTAGTCCAACCCTCCTGCTAAAGCAGGTTTCCCTAGATCAGGCTACACAGGAAAGTGTACAGGTGGGGTCTGAAAGACTCCAGAGATGGAGACTCCAGAACCTCTCTGGGCAGGCTGATGCAGGGCTCCAGCACCCTCACAGCGAAGATTTATCTTCAGCTCAAGGAAAAACCTCCTGTGTTCTAGATTGTGCTCATTGCCCCTTGTCCTATCCCTGGGTACAATTGAGAAGAGCCCAACCCCATCCTCTTGACACCCACCCTTTAGCTATTGATCAGCACAGATAGATCCCCTCTCAGTCTTCTCCTCTCCAGGCTAAACAGCCCCAGGGCTCTCAGCCTGTCCTCATAAGAGAGACGCTCCAAGCCACTCAGCATCTTTGTGTCCCTCCATTGGACTCTCTTGAGTACTTCCCTGTCTCTCTTGAACTGGGGAGCCCAGAGCTGGGCACAATACTTCAGATGTGGCCCCAGCAGGGCAGAGTAGAGGTGCAGGAGAGCCTCTCTTGACTCCTGTGAATGCACCCCAGGATGCCCTTGGCCTTCTTGTGCAGGAGGGCACATTGCTGCCTCATGGTGAAGCTGTTATCCAACTTGAAAGCAGATCTAGCATGGCTCACCCCTAAGTGATTTCGTGATTGCCTAAGCCTTGAGTGCACATATTATGCCGATGCTGTCATCTGTGGCATAATGCACTCCACATACCTCATTGACTAGTTCATGGACTTATTTATGTCTTCTGAAAGATCTAGAGCATATCTTCTGAACAAGATCTGGTAGGAAAGGTCCCAAGTGAGGAAGAATAGGCTGCATCCAAAAAAGAAGCTGTCCCAGGGCTTGATCACACTCAAAGTTCACTAACAGTAATTGTAGTTGGAATTTAGCTCTGCTTTCAGGCATGGAATGCTTTTGAGTGCCTTGACCTTTAGTGCCTTGATTCAGATGACACTCACCTGGGAGCAGGAGTTGATCTGTTAGAGGACAGGAGGGCTCTGCACAGGGACCTTGCCAGGCTGGACAGATGGGCAGAGCCCAAGGGCATGAGACTGAACACATCTAAGTGCTGGGTTCTGCACATTGGCCGCAGCAACCCCAGGCAGTGCTACAGGCTGGGGTCAGAGTGGCTGAGAGCAGCCAGGCAGAGAGGGACCTGGGGGTACTGGTTGATTGTAGGCTGAACATGAGCCTGCAGTGTGCCCAGGTGGTCAGAAGGCCAATGGCATCCTGGCCTGCATCAGGAAGAGTGTGGCCAGCAGGAGCAGGGAGGTCATTCTGCCCTGTGCCCAGCACTGGTTAGGCCACACCTTGAGTCCTGTGTCCAGTTCTGGGCCCCTCAGTTTAGGAAAGATGTTGAGCTGCTGGAAGGTGTCCAGAGAAGGGCAACAGAGCTGGGGAGGGGTCTGGAGCACAGCCCTGGGAGGAGAGGCTGAGGGAGCTGGGGGTGTTCAGCCTGGAGAAGAGGAGGCTCAAGGGAGACCTTCTTGCTCTCTGGAACTCCCTGAAGGGAGGTTGCAGCCAGGTGGGGGTTGGTCTCTTCTGCCAGGCAAGCAGCAGCAGAACAAGAGGACACAGTCTCAAGCTGTGCCAGGGGAGGTTTAGGCTGGGTGTTAGGAAGAAATTCTTCCCAGAGAGAGAGATTGTCCATTGGAATGTGCTGCCCAGGGAGGTGGTGGAGTCACCATCCCTGCAAGTGTTTAGGAAGAGCCTGGGTGAGGCACTTGGTGCCATGGTTTAGTTGATGAGATGGTGTTGGGTGAGAGGTTGGACTCAATGATCTCTGAGGTCTTTTCCAACCTGGTGAATTCTGTATCCTGATTCTATGGGCACTAATGCCTGTCTCAGCTGTGGCCTGGCTGTGTGCTTGGAGCAGATGTTGCATTCCATGTGGAGCTCTGAGGTGTCTTCATTAAAGCTCCATTAGGCTGTTGCATGCACAAAATGAGCTCTTCAGTAAAAAAACCTGCCATGACTGGATAAACTGCAGAATGCTGGAGCTGGCTGCACAGCCTGGGCCTGAGCAAAGAGGAATCCAGGAAGAAAATTGCCTTTCCTGGTTTCCTAGAAACTAAAGAGCAATAAATTGCCCCTAATCTTCTTACTGATTTCCATGAAGAGGAAAACTGACAGCAGTGAGCAGCATCTACCTGCTTCTCCTGTGATACCATCTGAAGGGAATGAAGACTGCATCCATTCATTCCCTTTTTTCCCCCCTGGTTGTTTCAGAGGGGTAGGACCAGGCAGTGCCTTGGCAGGGTGCCTGCTGCTCTCCCTTTTGATACATTGGTGTTCAAAAGAGTGTTTCAAGGCAGACTTGATTTTCTTCCTGGTAATATAACTTGGTGATCGGGAGACAAACAGCCTGGTCGGGGTAAAAAGCAGTGATGCATCTCTGAAGTGATGCAGAAAGAGCTGACACTGGTTAAGTGCTGCTATCCTTCAGCTGCCATCGTGATGCTCTCCTCCTTGACTGGAACTGCTGTCACCCATAATAAGCTCCAAAGGAATCACATTTTGCCAGGGCATTTAGTGCCAAATGGCTTTAGTGCCCTGTGGAGAAGGACCTGGGAGTCCTGGTGGATAACAAGAAGGCCAATGGGATCCTGGGGAGCATTCACAGATGTGTGGCCAGCAGATCCAGGGAGGTTCTCCTCCCCCTCTACTCTGCCCTGCTGAGACCTCACCTGGAATATTGCATCCAGTTCTGGGCTCCCCAATTCAGGAGGGACAGGGATGTGCTGGAGAGAGTCCAAGGGAGGGCTACAAGGATGCTGAAGGGACTGCAGCACTGCCTGGGGAGGAGAGGCTGAGAGCCCTGGGGCTGTTCAGTCTGGAGAGGAGAAGACTGAGAGGGGATTTGACCAATGTCTATCAATATCTGAGGGCTGGGGGTCAGGAGGGAGGGGACAGGCTCTGCTCATTTTCTCCCTGGGATAGGATAAGGAGCGATGGATGTAAGCTGCAGCACAGGAGGTTCCACCTCAGCACAAGGGGGAACTTCTTCACTGTGAGGGTCACGGAGCCCTGAAGCAGGCTGCCCAGAGAGGTTGTGGAGTCTCCTTCTCTGGAGCCGTTCAAGGCCTGTCTGGATGTGTTCCTGTGTGACCTGAGCTAGATTGTATGGTTCTGCTCTGGCAAGGGGGTTGGACTCGATGATCTCTTTGGGTCCCTTCCAACCCCTGACATCCTGTGAGCCTGTGAAAGACACCAATAATACCCCCAACCCAAACCAAAACAATACTAACCCCCCCCAAAAAAAGCAGCTTGGCCCTGTGCTTTGCAGAGCACAGAGTAGAGAAGGTCCCACGGAGGTCATCTGAAGTGCATGACCCGTTTTGAATGCCTTCAGTTTGCAGGACTTGAGCATGCTTAGAGCGAGGGTCCTGACAGCATTGCTCAGCATCCCCCTGCTGAAGCCTTTCAATCTGGCTTCCTGCTGCTTCCCAGGCTGATGCTGGCTTTCAGCTTGATGGAATGAAGGCATCATTAAGGCAAAATTAAAAAAGCATCCCATCCCTAACTGTAAAACATCACCCAGCCCCTGACTCGAGCTGCCTGCAGGCACTCTTCAGATGACTGGTTTTATTTGTGCTCTGTGGCTTTCCTATAAGGCACTCTTCAGC
This sequence comes from Picus viridis, assembly GCA_033816785.1. Taxonomy (NCBI): domain Eukaryota; kingdom Metazoa; phylum Chordata; class Aves; order Piciformes; family Picidae; genus Picus; species Picus viridis. Next base: position 2,803,248 of record CM066576.1, on the reverse strand, counting down.
TGACTGTTTGTATGTGTTCTCTGTGGCTTTCCTATAAGACTAATAACTGCATTTTACTCACCCCCCACCCCTTCATCTCTCTCTAATTCCCCTCAGATGATGTCAGTTTAGGAGATTAGTTGAGTTCTCTTAGATGTCTTTCCAGGACTCAGTGACCTCAGTCTGCAGGAGTGGACACTCCAAATGTGCAAGTGTGCAGTACACTTCCTGCCTCTTTGTACCAGCCCCCGAGATGCTTTCTGCAAGTCCTCAGCTGCAAGGGGAGGAACTGCAAGGCTGCCAGAAAACTGCTCTGACGTCCCTGATGGTTCTCAGAAGCCGTTTGGCTCGTGGGGTCACTCAGCTCTGGCTGACATTTGCTCAGTTAGTCATCCTGGTTGGCAGATAGGAAAACAGAAAATATTTGGAAACCTGGGGCTGTGCTCAGGGTGCAATTGGGGGAAACCGAAGAGGAGCTCTAGCTGTGGGGTCTGGGGGCTGCTCCATTTCTAGGCAACTGCTGACACTGCGCATTTGGGTCCAGACCTCCCTGCTGAAAACTTCAAAGGCATTCCTTCCAGGCACAGAGTTTACTCTAGAAGAGTGGAAGTTCCTCTCTGAGGTTCAAAGGGTCACTGCCAGAAAACTCATTGTCTCTGGAGACTGGGGACTTGAGTAAAAAAAGTCTCCAAATGAGTATGGCTATCAACCAAGCTGCTCAGGGTTCCAGCAGGATGTGGCAAGCAGTCAACAAATCCAAGGAGATCCGAGGGGGTTGACTTTTGCTGTCAGTGAAGAATGGAAACTTAAAGGTTATGTGTAAAAAAACCCCAATGACTATTAGAATTAAACCCAAGGAATATTAGAATTGCAAGCAGTGAGTATCAGAATGGAACCCAAGGAATATTAGAATCAAAACTAAGGAATATTAGAATAAAACCCAGGGAATATTAGAATCAAAACTAAGGAATATTAGAATAAACCCCAAGGAATATTAGATTTAAACCCAAGGAATATTAAAATGAAATCCAAGGAATATTAGAATGAAACCCAAGGAATATGAGAATGAAACCCAAGGAATATGAGAATGAAACCCAAAGAATATTAGACTTAAAACTAAGGAATATTAGAATTAAACTCAAGGAATATTAGAAATAAACTCAAGGAATATTAGAATAAAAACTAAGGAATATTAGAATTAAACCCAGGGAATATTAGAATCAAAACTAAAGAATATTAGAATTAAACCCAAGGAATATTAGAATTAAACCCAAGGAATATTAGAATTAGAACTAAGGAATATTAGAATTAAGCCCAAGGAATATTAGAATCTAAAGAATATTAGAAAAACTAAGGAATATTAGAATTAAACCCAGGGAATATTAGAATTAAACTCAAGGAATATTAGAATCAAAACTAAGGAATATTAGAATTAAACCCAGGGAATATTAGAATTAAACTCAAGGAATATTAGAATTAAAACTAAGGAATATTAGAATTAAACTCAAGGAATATTAGAATCAAAACTAAGGAATATTAGAATTAAACTCAAGGAATATTAGAATCAAAACTAAGGAATATTAGAATTAAACCCAGGGAATATTAGAATTAAACTCAAGGAATATTAGAATCAAAACTAAGGAATGTTAGATTTAAACCCAAGGAATATTAGAATCAAAACTAAGGAATATTAGATTTAAACCCAAGAAATATTAGACTTAAAACTAAGGATTATCAGAATGAAACATTCAACATTGGAACAGGCTACAGAGTACAGAATTAATCCGGTTGGAAAAGACCTACAAGGTCCTCAAGTCCAACCTATCACTCAACACCATCTCATCAACTAAAGCATGGCACCAAGTACCTCATCCAGGCTCTTAAACACCTCCAGTGGTGATGACTCCACCACCTCCCTGGGTAACCTGTTGGAAGGGACCTCAAAGCTCAGCCAGTCCCAACCCCCTGCCGTGGCCAGGGACACCTCACACCGCAGCAGGTTGCTCACAGCCACATCCAGCCTGGCTGCAAACACCTCCAGGCAGGAGGCTTCCACCACCTCCCTGGGCAGCCTGTGCCAGGCTCTCACCACCCTCATGGGCAACAACTTCTTCCTAACATCCAGTCTCAATCTCCCCACTTCTAGTTTTGCTCCATCCCCCCAGTCCTATCCCTCCCTGACACCCTCAAAAGTCCCTCCCCAGCTTTCTTGTAGGTCCCTTTCAGATTCTGGAAGGCCACAATTAGGACTCCTTGGAGCCATCTCCTCTCCAGACTGGAGCAACCCCAGCTCCCTCAGTCTGTCCTCATAGCAGACAGCTCCAGCCCTCTGCTCATCCTTGTGGCACTTCTCTGGACAACTTCCAGCACCTTCCTGTACTAGGGGCTCCAGAACTGGACACAGTACTCCAGGTGTGGTCTCCCCAAAGTGGAGCAGATGCAGCCCAGGCTCTGCTTGGCTCTCTGGGCTGCAAGTGCTCCCTGCTGGCTCCTGCTGAGCTTCTCCTCCCCCAGCACCCCCAGGGCCTTTTCTTCAGGGCTGCTCTCCAGCCAGTCCCTGCCCAGCCTATATCAGTGCTTGGGTTGGCCTTGTTCTGTAAGCAATAAATATTTGCATTTAATCTCTCCTCTTTTCTTCTTCCTTCTCAGATGTTCATAAATGTACTCAGAAAACAAACAAACCAAAAGATAATCTCTTTATTCCTTCATTCAGTCCAGGCAGTTCCAAGCAACCAGAGGAGCCAGACATTAATGATTTATACCTCAAAATGATTCATACCTCAAAATGATTCATACCTCAAAATGGTGCAAGGTACTCTCTACAACTACCCAAAAGGACATTGTAGAGAGGCTGGTGCCTCTTCTCTCAGGTAATTAGTGATAGAACAAGAGGGAATGGCCTCAAGCTGCCACTGGGTAGGTTTAGACTGGACATTAGAAACAATTTTTCATGGAAAGAGTGGTCAGGGATTGGAATGTGCTGCCAAGAGAGGTGGTGGAGTCACAGACCCTGCATGTGTTTAAAGGTGGTTTGGATGTGGTGCTTGGGGATATGGTTTAGGAGTGAACCTCGTGGAGTAGGTTCCTGGGTTGGACTTGGTGATCCTGTTGATGTACTCAGCACTGGTTAGGCCACACCTTGAGTCCTGTGCCCAGTTCTGGGCTCCTCAGTTTAGGAAAGATGTTGAGATGCTGGAAGGTGTCCAGAGAAGGGCAACAAAGCTGGGGAGGGGTCTGGAGCACAGCCCTGTCAGGAGACGCTGAGGGAGCTGGGGTTGCTTAGCCTGGAGAAGAGGAGGCTCAGGGGAGACCTTCTTGCTCTCTCAGCTCCCTGAAGGGAGGTTGTAGCCAGGTGGGGGTTGGTCTCTTCTCCCAGGCAAGCAGCAGCAGAACAAGAGGACACAGTCTCAAGCTGTGCCAGGGGAGGTTTAGGCTGGGTGTTAGGAAGAAATTCTTCCCAGCAAGAGAGATTGGCCCTTGGGATGTGCTGCTCAGGGAGGTGGTGGAGTCACCATCCCTGGAGGTGTTTAAGAAGAGCCTGGATGAGGCACTTGGTGCCATGGTTTAGTTGATGAGATGGTGTTGGGTGCTAGGTTGGACTTGATGATCTCTGAGGTCTCTTCCAACCTGGTGTATTGTATTGTATTGTATTGTATTGTATTGTATTGTATTGTATTGTATTGTATTCTATTCTATTCTATTCTATTCTATTCTATTCTATTCTATTCTATTCTATTCTATTCTATTCTATTCTGTCCTGTCCTGTCCTGTCCTGTCCTGTCCTGTCCTGTTCCGTTCCATTCCGTTCTGTTCCTTCTTTTCCAACCTGAATGTTTCTGTGCTTCTGTGAAGTGTCTGGAACCTAGAAGCATGATGCTTCTGGGACAGAACATTTGAAACCAACTGTAAACAGCAGCAGATCAGCCAAGGCATTGCTAAAAACCCTTCCAACCCTGAAAGCTCCTGGATGAGCTCAAAGCTGTGTGCACAGCCAAAATGGACAGAGCTGAAAAGTGGACTGTAAAGGGCATAATTATGAAGAGAGATTTATGAGGCACCCTCCCAGCTGAAGGCCTTAACTGAAAGGCAGAACTCCATGCAGGTAGGTGGCTGGAAATTGCCATCATGTGACCCTCTTCTATCTTTGATCAGTAATGAAAGGGTTTTGCTCCTTCTCATTCAGCTGCTGGTGGCCTTCTCAATGGCCTGCAGTCATTCAGGTTGATCAGTGATGTAATCAGGTTATCCTTCCATCTGTTTGCTTTCAAACCCTTTCTTGTGGGATCTTTTCCTGTTTAATAGGGCTTATTTTCAGGCTAGAAACATCTGAAGGCTTCAAGATTAAGATCTAACCAGGTTCCACATGGCCATCCAGTATTGATTTGTAGTCTTGAATGTAAAATCTTTAACCTTCATTGGAGATCTTCCTCTCTGTTTTCATGGAGGCCTTAATACTATAAACCCCTTTGAGGAGCTTGTTCAGGGAGATCATTTTCCCCTTGTTTTGTTTCTCATTTTCCATGACCATCTCCAGTCTGCTACCAGCAGGATCAAATCTCTTACAGCATTCAGCAACTGCAAATTAAGTCTGAATTCAGGTCAACCATTTGCTCTGGATGGTCAAAATTTGCATCTGTGTCTGCTCCCTTCGAGCTCCTGGATAAGCTCTTGGCCAAATGGAACCAGATGCAGGGCTTTCAATTTGCACTTATTTCAGAGTAAGAACTCCAACACACCTGCAGGGAGTCATCTGCCTCTACAGAATCCAACTTATTCCTCCCTCAACACATGAGGGCTGATTTAATAGCTGCTCATTCTATTCTTTGTTGTACTTGCCCAGGAGACCTTCTTGTGGCCTTCCAGTACCTGAAGGGGGCCACAAGAAAGCTGGGGAGGGACTTTTGGTGGTGTCAGGGAGTTATAGGACTGGGGGAAATGGAGCAAAACTAGAAGTGGGTAGATTGAGATTGAATGTGAGGAAGAAGTTGTTCCCCAGGAGGGTGGTGAGAGCCTGGCACAGGCTGCCCAGGGAGGTGGTGGAAGCCTCCTGCCTGGAGGTGTTTGCAGCCAGGCTGGATGTGGCTGTGAGCGACCTGCTGTAGTGTGAGCTGGGAGTGTTCTGCCTGGAGAATAGAAGGCTCCAGGGAGACCTCAAAGGGGCCTTCCAGTACCTGGAGGGGGCTACAAGAAGGCTGCAGAGGGACTGTTTCCAAAGGCCTGCAGTGATAGAACAAGGGGAAATGGGTTGGAGCAAGAGAAGAGTGGTTTAAGGGTAGTGGAGTCTCCTTCTCTGGAGCCTTTCAAGGCCTGTCTGGATGTGTTCCTCTGTGACCTGAGCTAGATTGTATGGTCCTGCTCTGGCAGGAGGGTTGGACTCGATGATCTCTTTGGGTCCCTTCCAGCCCCTGACATCCTGTGAGCCTGTGAAGAGCAGATTGAGATTGGATGTTAGGAACAAGTTCTGCACCATCAGGGTGATGGAACACTGGAACAGGGTGCCCAAGGAGGTAGTTGAGGCCCCATCCCTGGAGATATTCAAGATGAGGGGGGACAAGGCTCTGAGCAGCCTGATTCAGTGGAGGACATCCCTGCTTAGTGCCTGGGGGGTGGCTTTTGCAGGTCCCTTTCAACCCAAACCATCCTATTAATCTACACTGCTCTGACTGGTGATGACTTGTGGTTAGAGCTTCTCAAAGTGTAGCTGTCAAGAAGTCTGTCACTTCGGCTTCACTTCTGTTTACTCTGGAATGACTTCCAAACCTTTTCCATGAGCTGAGAATCTATTTGGGATTTAGAGGCACTTGCTAAGCCTGAGCAAATTGGCCAGCCTGCAATTTGTTCCTCAACTGTTCACCTCACCTTTCTTTTTCACTTCTCTCTCATTGGGTTTTGGTGCCTTTATATTTTTTGCTGTCTGAGGGCTTTGCAGCCAGTAAGATAAGGCTGCAAACAGACTGGGGGGTGGGGAGGGAAGCTGGGAGGCAGTGACATCCATTGCAAATTCCTGCATGTGCCAGGACTCACAATCAGGTTCACCAATGGTCAGCAGTTATTTGAACACCTACTAACTGCATGGAAAATGATCCCAGAAATGCACTGAGCATGTAGAACAGAGAAGAAATGGCCTCAGGTGGTACCAAGGGAAGTTTAGATTGGATATGGAGCTGGGGTTGCTTAGCCTGGAGAAGAGGAGGCTCAGGGGAGACCTTAATGCTCTCTACAACTCCCTGAAGGGAGGTTGTGGACAGGTGGGGGTTGGTCTCTTCTGCCAGGCAACCAGCACCAGAACAAGAGGACACAGTCTCAAGCTGTGCCGGGGAGGTTTAGGCTGGAGGTTAGGAAGAAATTCTTCCCAGACAGAGAGATTGGCCATTGGGATGTGCTGCCCAGGGAGGTGGTGGAGTCACCATCCCTGGAGGTGGTTAGGAAGAGACTGGATGGTTTAGCTGATGAGATGGTGCTGGGTGATAGGTTGGACCTGATGATCTCTGTGGTCTTTTCCAACCTGGTTAATTCTATTCTATTCTATTCTATTCTATTCTATTCTATTCTATTCTATTCTATTCTATTCTATTCTATTCTATTCTATTCTATTCTATTCTATTCCTTTCCATTCCATTTACCAAAGACAAATGCAATTTCCAGATGTCCTCTGGTCTGTACCCAACCTGTTGCATTTGACAGGCAATCGGTTAGGCAGGATGGTCCCACCCTAGCAGTTGTCATCTTTCAGAAGTGAATTAATATTTAGTTGAGGGGGGGGTTTGATTGCTTTAAATGTATTAGCCTTTTTTTTTTCCTTACCAAGGAATGGGCAGGATGCATTGCAGCTGGCCTTGCTGGGCTGGAAAGGCAGAGAGCAGTGGCAAAACATTCATGCTTGCAGGCAGGCTGCTTCAGGGCAAACAAAGGAGCTTTTCAGTCTGTCAGACTGGAGTCCAGCGTCATGCCTCCCAAGTCCCTCAGGGTGGGGCAGACATGCTGCTGCAGAATTGCACTCTGAAGCCCAACACAGCATAACCAGGAAGGTATTGACAGGGAATGGGGTGGAGAACAGGCAGTAAAAAATAGAGAGGAGAGGGAGAGGTTTGGAGAGGAGAGGTTCGGAGAGGAGGAGAGGGGATTGAACAAATATCTATAAATACCTGAGGGTTGAGTGTCAAGTAGGAGGGGACAGGCTCTGCTCAGCTGCACCCTGTCATAGGAAAAGGAGCAATGGATAGAAACTCCAGCACAGGAGGCTCCACCTCAACAGGAGGAGGAACTTCTTCGCTGTGAGGCTCACAGAGCCCTGGAGCAGGCTGCCCAGAGAGGTTGTGGAGTCTCCTTCTCTCTGGAGCCTTTCAAAACCCACCTGAATGTGATCCTGTGTGACCTGTGCTGGTTTCTATGGTCTTGCTCTGGCAGGGGGTTCGAGCTGAGGATCTTTGAAGGCCCCATCCAATGCCTAATATCCTGTGAGCCTGTGATTCTGTGTCCCAAGCAATTCCAGGAAACAGCCAAACCCCCACTTGCTTGGCTGTAGAGCAGCAGCCTGAGCTAAAGGATGCTCTAAATCAACAATATCAGTTATAGGTCACTTAACAGCTTCTGTTGTCAAGATGAAAGAGGTCTGTGTCACACAGGCATGCAGACACAAGCCCAAGTGTCATGTCATCATAACCTCTTTATATGCTATGGCTGGAATGAAGAGCAAATGCACCCAGAGTGCATCTTTTCCTTTGCTTTCCTTTCCTCTTTTCTCTTCTCTTTCCCTTTTACTTCTCTTTCCCTTTTACTTCTCTTTCCCTTTTACTTCTCTTTCCCTTTCCCTTTCTCTTCTCTTTCCCTTCCCCCTTCCCCCTTCCCCCTTCCCCCTTCCCCTTCCCCCTTCCCCCTTCCCTTCCCCCTTCCCCCTTCCCCCTTCCCCCTTCCCCCTTCCCCCTTCCCCCTTCCCCCTTCCCCCTTCCCCCTTCCCCCTTCCCCCTTCCCCCTTCCCCCTTCCCCCTTCCCCTTTCCCCCTTCCCCTTTTCTTTTCCCCCATCCTCTTTCCCTTTTCCTTTCCCATCCCCTTTCCTTTTCTCTTCCCCTTCCCCAAGAAGATCCCAGAGAGACCAACAATAGCCTTAACAGAGAGCCTACAAGCACCTCTAGCTAGATTTGACTTCCCACCCTGTATTTCTTTCCTATGAAATTAGTCCTATACTGTGCGAAATAATTCTTCCCTCGTGGTGGCTTTCAAATACCTGCAGATTGATTTCCCTGCTCAGGAGGCTCTAAGCCCACCTGCCCAAACCTAGGCATCATAATCATCCCTGCATCAGGCCATGAGAAATGAGAGGCATCAAGCTGCCCTAGGTAAGGCTGCTAGCAAAGTACTGGTGTATGGTGACCCACGTAGGGGAGGTCAGCCGCTGCACACCACCTGCACATTTCTCCTTAGCATCTCAAACTGGAATCTCTGTGAGGGTTTTTTCTTCCCCCCTTCTCCATCCTGTCTTCAGCTGTGTGCTGCTCTGTTGTTAAAGGCAAATAAATTACACTTCTCAGTATTCTGAGCTGGATGTGCTTTGGTGTTAATAAGCATTTCCAGGCTCAGACACCGGTTTTACTCAGGGTGTGCTGTGCTGTGCCTTGCTGCTCTCTCAATGACGAGATGAAGCCTGGGAGGGGATACCAGGCAAAGAGCAATTTTCCTGCAGGCAGCATTCACAGTCTCCAGCTCCTGGCAATAAAGGGAAGAAATGGAATAAATGACTGGCCAGGGAAAAGAAAAGCATCTCAGCTGCTTGTCTTCAGCCACCTGGCTATCACAGCAGGCAGGAAGCTTAAAAGAAGTTGCAGAGCAAACAAAGCAAAGCAGGAGAGTTGCTGGGAAGTGATGAGTTGGGTGGACAGCCAACATTCCAGTATCTGAAGTCTGAAAGGGACCTACAAGAAAGCTGGGGAGGGACTTTTGAGGGTGTCAGGGAGGGATAGAACTGGGGGGGGATGGAGCAAAACTAGAAATGGGGAGACTGAGATTGGCTGTGAGGAAGAAATTGTTCCCCAGGAGGGTGGTGAGACTGGCACAGGTTGCCCAGGGAGGTGGTGGAAGCCTCCTGCCTGGAGGTGTTTGCAGCCAGGCTGGATGTGGCTGTGAGCAACCTGCTGCAGTGTGAGGTGTCCCTGGCCATGGCAGGGAGTTGGAACTGGCTGATCCTTGAGGTGCCTTCCAACCCTGACAATTCTGTGATCCTATGACACAGGTAAAAGCCTGAGCCTCTGGCTGTTAGTCAAAGGTTAGGCATGCTGGCACCTGCTGCAGATCAGCTAGTGAGACAGGCAAAAAGCCAACCAAACAAAAAAACCCACTCCCCCTTTAATTTACAGCTTGAGGAAATGTAGCAGGCACCATCAGGCTTTGCATCATCAGGTCTGGAGTCCTGGTTTTGATCAGCTCCCATGTCATTTGCGGGCCAGCACCAGGCTGCTGTTATCACGTTGTTATCCCTGGGCTGTTATTTGTAGCTCTTGCAGGGGTCTGGTTTGTAGTTAAGGAAGCAGCTCTGGGGCCATCAGTTGGTTTCTGTGTATTTATATGTTGGGGTTTTTATTTTTCTGGACAGCATCTGAGAGCTCTGCAAGTGCCCCAAAGCTATGCAAAGTGGTGACCCTGACCGTTGTGTGGTTTGCAGCTGATCTTGAAGGTCTGTTCCAGCTGAAAGGAGTTTATGATGCTATTACAGCAGTTAATCCATTTTTGCAGGGAAGGGTAAAACGGAGGCAGGAGGTAAAAATGTCACTTTTGGAACCATCTCCCTGCTTCTGACAGGGGTGACATTCCCACTCCTTGGCTCTGGCACCTCTTCCAGGCAGTGACGTTGCTTCTGGTGTGCTGCAGAGGAATAAGGCCTCAGGAACTACAAGATGCATAGCTAATTGAATTGAGAAATATCTCCTTGTTGTCAGCTTACTATAGAGGGCAGAGCCAGGCAAAAATCTTTATTCATGAGTTGTCTGTGTCACCATCACCATCCACAACTAACTGACTCCCCAGGTCCAGATTTCAGCTTCAGCTGAGCAGTGAAAGTGATGTAAGCCCTCTAATATTAGTTTCAAAACTGTCTTTTGTACTCCTTTGGTTAATGGAGCAACAGGGATCTTGATTTCCTTTTCTTTATATCCCTTGCAAACACATTCAGTTTCTTGGTTGGAGGTCCAGGATATTGTTTCCCCTCCTGTTCAACTTCTCTTATTTGATCAGCATCCATGCAAGAAAAAATAAATGATTGTGACCTGCTCGTGGAGTCATAGATTCATGGAATGGTTTGGGTTGGAAGGCACCTTAAACAGTTCCAACTTCCCTGCCATGGGCAGGGACCATTCCCACCAGCCCAGTTTGCTCATGGTCTCATCCAATGTGGCCTTGAACATCTCCAGGCAGGAGGCTTCCACCACCTCCCTGGGCACCCTGTGCCAGTCTGTCACCACCCTCATGGGGAGCAACTTCTTCCTCACATCCAATCTCAATCTCCCCACTTCTAGTTTTGCTCCATCCCCCCAGTCCTATCCCTCCCTGACACCCTCAGAAGTCCCTCCCCAGCTTTCTTGTAGGTCCCTTTCAGATTCTGGAAGGCCACAATTAGGTCTCCTGGGAGCCTTCTCTTCTCCGGACTGAACAGCCCCAACTCCCTCAGTGTGTCTCATAGGAGAGGTGCTCCAGCCCTCTGCTCCTCCTCGTGGCCCTACTGTGGACATGCTCTGGACTTGATAATCTCTGGAGGTCCCTTCCAACCCCTAACATCCTGTGAGCCTGGGATCCTGTAAACTTCTTCCTGAATGCTGTCTGTGATGCTGCCTGTAGGTGTGCAGCTAAGACAGGCATACATTCTGCATACAATAAATCAGGAAAGCAGCTGGTGGCTAGCAGAGAGGCATCCACAGGAGAAGAATAACAAAAAAGAAGTGAAAATCAGGGCAGAGAAAGCAGACAAGCAAATGGGGGGGGGGAGGAGGGAATCATGAAATGTGAGGGTTTAGACACACACAGAGCAAGTTTTTGGTGTGTCAGCAGGTTTGTGGTCTCTGTCCATGTGTGTGATCTAAGAACCAGTGAATGCAAGCAGTGTTTCAGTCAAGGAAGGCTAAAGCAGCTGGAATTAACTTGAAACTGGAGAGCATGCACATGGATGGCCAGCCAAGCTTAGCTGGTGTGCAGGACTCCTTTCCCTTCCTTGTTTACTGGTTAGTTTTACTTCAGCCACAAAGGTAGCTGACAGGGATGACTGAGGAGATTGGCTTCTGCAGTTTGCTGGATAGTTTAGGTGCAGCTGCTCAGCTTCAGCTTGTGGCCTGATATGTTCTAAATCAGAGCAGTACCCTTTAATTGCTCCTGATTCTGCTTTTTAGCTTAGTGTCCTCGTGGGTGCTGTGTGAAGAGGTGGCTGAGCTCATCTCACAGCTTCTCCCTAAAAGGGCTGCTTTTGCACAAGAAAAAGGTCTTTGTTACGAGGGTGGTGGAACACTGGAACAGGCTGCCCAGGGAGGTGGGGGAGGCTCCATCCCTAGAGACATTCAAGGTCGGGCTTGATGGGGCTCTGAGCAACCTGATCTAGGAGGGGATGACCCTGTTGACTGCAGGGCCTTGGACTGGATGACCTTTAAAGGCCCCTTCCAACCAGTGCACTCTGATTCCATGCTTCTATCATTCTGTGATTGATTCCATGATTCTGTGGTTGGTTCCATGATTCTGTTATTCCATGATTGCATGATTCTACAATTGCATGATTCTGTGATTCCCTGATTGCAGCCTGGTCTGGCTGGAGATGTCCCTGCTGATTGTAGGGGGGTTTGGACTGGATGACCTTTAAAGGTCCTTTCCATTCTAATTCCATGATTCTATGATGGATTCCATGATTCTATGATTCTCTTGTTCCATGATTCTACAATTGCCTGATTCTGTGATTCCCTGGTTGCAACCTGGTCTGGCTGGAGATGTCCCTGCTGATTTCAGGGTGGGGTTGGACTGGATGACCTTTAAAGGCCCCTTCAACCCAATGCATTCTATGATCCTTCCTTCTCCCAGAACCCTGCTCTGCTCTGGCACTGCCTGATCCTCTGACAAGCCAATTCAGGTCACTGGGCTGGCAGAAAATAAGCCAAGCAGAAAGAATGGAATATTTTCCTGTCAGCTTAATAAACAAAATTGGATCAGCAAAGAATCTGCTGAGTAGAAGTGGAGATGATGCAGCCAGAGAAAAGAGCAGGACCATGCAATCAGGGGAAGGGCAGCCTGCTTTCACTTGATAAATGAGCTCAGCCTGTCCTGGTGAGCTGCATGGTCAATTGTCAAGAGCCTTGACAAAAGAAAGGACAAAACCTTCCCTTTTTTTCTTCTAGCTGTGGATATTAGAAGTGGAAAAGCATTTTGGTAACTGAGAGTTAGCAGCCACTCACCTCCCAGAGACCGATCAGGTGCAGCACACAGGCTGGGTCTGCCCCTTGGAGAAGGGCAAGGAAGCTTGGGAAGGGTCTGGAGATCAGGGCTGAGGGAACTGGGGGTGTTTGGTCTGGACAAAAGGAGGCTGAGGGGAGACCTTCTGCTTTCTGGAGCTAGGTGGGGATTGGTCTCTTCTCCCTAGTAACAAGCTGGGAGCTGGGGTTGCTTAGCCTGCAGAAGAGGAGGCTCAGGGAGACCTTATTGCTTTCTACAACTCCCTGAAGGGAGGTTGCAGCCAGGTGGGGGTTGGTCTCTTCTCCCAGGCACCCAGCACCAGAACAAGAGGACACAGTCTCAACCTGCACCAGAGGAGGTTTAGGCTGGAGGTGAGGAGAAAGTTCTTCCCAGAGAGAGAGATTGGCCATTGGAATGTGCTGCCCAGGGAGGTGGTGGAGTCACCATCCCTTCAAAAAAGGCTTGGATGTGGCACTTGGAGCCATGGTTTTGTTGTCAGGAGGTGCTGGGTGATAGGTTGGACTTGATGATCTCTGAGGTCTTTTCCAACCTCATTGATTCTATGATTCCAAGTGACAGGATGAGAGGAAATGGCCCCAGGTTACAGCAGGAGAACTTTATGGAGTGCCATAAAGCAGTGCAGATGTAGGAGAAGAGAGAAGCAGTGAGACATCAGTAGCAGGGAGCACCTGTTTGTGGTAAGCCAAGTCTGAACAGGGTGAGTGGGCTTTAACTTCTGCTCTTTCCAGCAGGATCAGTGTCAGCCTGAAAGGAATCCCAGAGTGTGATGAGCAGGCAGAAAAAAAAAAAAAACCCAAAGTTGTGGTTTCAGATTACAGGAAATGCAAACTCAAAATCACTCTTTTTGTATCTGACAGGAGCTCCCCAAACAGGAAAAAAACTGGGTTGAAATAATCTACAGCTTGGCAAATGTACTCTTGGATGACAGAGCTTTGCCTGTGCTTTGCACATGCCTCTCCTTTTCAGCTTTTCATTGAGAGGAGTCATTCCTTTTGGCTCACCTGCATACAGCTGGCTTCTGGTAGAGTGGAAGAAGGAAATGTGTCAGGTGTTTGGTCCTGTTAGCTGCTATTCACACGGACTTAGAGGATGGTTCTGTGGGAAGGAATAATCACACCTATGAAAATGCATGTGGCTTTTGAGAGAACTGAGTCTGCTGACCCAGAAAACTCCCCCTTTGAAGCTCAGGATTGAATTTGCTCCAGATCCAAGAATCAGAAGTGACAGGATTAGAGAGGCAGGTGTGTTTCGATGTGGTGCAAACCATGAAGTGGTGCAAAAGTAAAGCCCACGCAAGTAGCGCTGCCTCCACAAGATTTTCCTGCTGTCGTGTCCTTTGATTGTATCTTAGGAATTAGTTATCTCAGATTTCTGAAGTAGATTAAGCAATTTCTGTTTGCTTTGCCATTGAATCACAGAATGCATTGGGCTGGAAGGGATCTTTAAAGGTCATTTTAGGCTCGAGGTGAGGAGAAAGTTCTTCCCAGAAAAGAGATTGGCCGTGGGAATGTGCTGCCCAGGGAGGTGGTGGAGTCACCATCCCTGGAGGTGTTCAAGAAAGGCTTGGCTGTGGCACTTGGAGCCATGGTTTAGTTGTCCTGAGGTGTTAGGTCATATGTTGGACTTGATGATCTCTGAGGTCTTTTCCAAACTGGTTGATTCTATGATTCTATCTGGTGAAATCTCACCATAGTCAGCAGGGACATCCCCAACTTGATCAGGTTGCTCAGAGCCTCATCAGGTCTGATCATGAATGTCTCTAGAGATGGAGCCTCTGGGCAATGTGTTCCAGTGCTTCACCACCTTCATAACAGAGAACTTCTTCCTAATGTCCAGTGTAGTATCCAATCATAGAATCAATAAGGTTGGAAAAGACCTCAGAGATCAGCAAGTCCAACCTATGATCCAACACCTCATGACTAGCTAAACCATGGCAGCAGGTTCCACATCCAATACCCTCTTGAACACCTCCAGGGATGGGGACTCCACCACCTCCCTGGGCAGCACATCCCAAGGGCTAACAACTCTCTCTGTGAAGAACTTTCTCGTCACCTCCAGCCTAAACCTCTCCTGGCACAGCTTGAGACTGGGTCCTCTTGTTCTGGCACTGGGAGCCTAGGAGAACACAGTGACCCCCACCTTGCTACAACCTCCCTTCAGGGAGTTGGAGAGAGCAAGAAGGTCTCCCTGAGCCTCCTCTTCTCCAGGCTAAACAACCCCAGCTCCCTCAGCCTCTCCTCACAGGGCTGTGCTCCGGACCCCTCCCCAGCCTCGTTGCCCTTCTCTGGACACATTCAGGTGTCTCAATGTCTTTTTTAAACTGAGGGGCCCAGAACTGGACCCAGGACTCAAGGTGTGGCTTAACCAGTGCTGAGCACAGGGCAGAATGACCTCCCTGCTCCTGCTGGCCACACTTTTCCTTATGCAGGCCAAGATGCCCTTGGCCTTCTTGGCCCCTGGGCATGCTGCTGGCCAAATATCTCCCCTCCTTTTACTTTTTTTATTCAGTCTTTATCATGCTGTTTTGTTTTTTTTCTTGAATCCCCTTCATTATTTCTCTGTCTCTTCCCAGGTCTGGAAGCACTCATCCCTTTTGGCTGTTCCACCTCTTTACATGGCTGCTAGTGTGAATCTGAATAGGAAGGCCAACTCCTACTCCTGGCAACGGTTGACCCCCGGGCTGAGCGTTTGAATTTGCAGCACTTGAGTGTTAGAATGAGTGTGAGACCAACCTTCACACTCCAGAAACTTGCCAGTTGGCAGGTTGCACTGCTTGTCTGCTTCTCATTCTGCTGTGCCCTCTGCAGTCTGCCACCCTTACATCCCAGTCTCCTTTTTCGTCGACAGTTTGTCAACCCAATGGTTTGTACCTGAGAAGTTGTCTGATGACCCATCCCAAACCCTTGGGAGCCATGGAATGGAAAATTTTCCTTTATCTTTGGCCAATGAAACTTAACTGGAAAATTTTGTTCCAGGTTACCAGCCATGAAGCAAAGAAAAATAAGAAAGAGAGGTGCTTGGGTGTAGATTTCCACAAGTTCTGTGCTGCTGCTGTGTGGCATTAGATTGGATATTAGGATAGAAATTGTTACTGGAAGTTATAAGGGGAAAAAAGTGTTACTGAAACATATTAGGAAAAAAAATACTACTCAAAGGTGCTATGGGGAAAATTGTTACTGAAAGATTACTGAAAATTGTTACTGAAAGAGCCAGCAGTGTGCCCAGGTGGCCAGGAGGGCCAATGGCATCCTGGGCTGCATTAGGACTAGTGTGGCCAGCAGGTGCAGGGAACTTATTGTGCCCCTGCACTCTGCATTGGTTAGGCCACACCTTGAGTCCTGTGTCCAGTTCTGGGCCCCTCAGTTTAGGAAGGACATCGAGACACCTGAACATGTCCAGAGAAGGGCAACAAGGCTGGGGAGAGGCTTTGAGCACAGCCCTGTGAGGAGAGGCTGAGAGAGCTGGGGTTGCTTAGCCTGCAGAAGAGGAGGCTCACAAAAGACCTTCTTGCTCTCTACAACTCCCTGAAGGGAGGCTGTAGCCAGGAGCTGGTCTCTTCTCTCAAGGAACCAGCACCAGAACAAGGGGACACAGTCTCATGCTGCACCAGGGGAAGTTTAGGCTGGAGGTGAGGAGAAAGTTCTTCACAGAGAGAGTCATTCACCATTGGGATGTGCTGCCCAGGGAGGTGGTGGAGTCCCCATCCCTGGAGGTGTTCAAGAGGGGACTGGATGTGGCACTTGCTGCCATGGTCTAGTCATGAGGTCTGTGGTGACAGCTGGGACTCAATGCTCTTTGAGGTCTCTTCCAACCTTAGTGATACTGTGAAACTGTGATATTAAGGGGAAAAAATGCTACTGAAAGATAGCAGGGAAATAAAAATTGTTACTGAAAGATGGTAGGGAAAAAAAATTGTTGCTGAAAGATAGTAGGAAAAGAATTGCTACCGAAAGATGTTAGGGGGAAAAAAATTGTTACTGAAAGGTGTTAGGGGGAAAAAAGTGTTACTGAAAGATGTCAGGAGAAAAATTGTTACAGAAAAAATTAGGGGGAAAATTGTTACTGAAAGATAGGAGGGAAAGAATTGTTACTGAAAGATAGTAGGGGGAAAATGTTACTGAAAGATATTAGGGGGAAAAATGTTACTGAAAGATATTAGGGGGAAAATGTTACTGAAAGATATTAGGGGGAAAAAGTGTCACTTAAAGATATTAGGGGGAAAAATGTTACTTAAAGATATTGGGGGGAAAATGTTACTGAAAGATAGTAGGGAAAGAATTGTTACTGAAAGATGTTAGGGGGAAAAAAAGTTGTTACTGAATGATATTAGGGGAAAAATGCTACTGAAAGATATTAGGGGGGGAAATGTTACTGGAAGATAGTAGGGGGAAAAAAATGTTACTGAAAAATAGTAGGGGGAAAATTGTTACTGAAATAAATTAGGGGGAAAAAATTGTTGCTGAAAGATAGTAGGGAAAAAAATTGTTTCTTTCCTCTTCCCCCTTTCCCCTTTCCTCCTCCTTTCCCCATCTTTTCCTTTCTTTTCTTATAGGAAACCACTGTTGTTTGTTCAAAGGCAGCTCAGAATGCCAGAAGCTCTGCATCTGACCACCTGGCTATAGCATTCCACCGTGTGGGTGGTCATCTGCATGCCTATTAAAGGGCTATTATTTTGGGAAACCAAGAGGCTTGACCTTCACAAGCATTTATTTTGCCATACTGTGCAGTGCAGGACGCCTCCTCTCCCCTGTCAATCTCCCTACAAGCGAAACCCTCCTTCCTTACCAAGAAACAATGCATCTCGGATTGGAAACAGAACCCAGAGCAACCTTCCCCCTAATGGAGAATTCATGGGAGTCAATACTGAGCGTTCTGAATCCCTGCTTCACCTCAGTGCAAAGCAGCAGCCCTGCTCTCTGGAAGGGCTGTGAGCTGAATGTGGCTCACCCTTTCCACATGGCTCCTTTGAACTCTCCCCAATTTACCATTTTGATAAAGCACTCCAGGCTCAGGGGAGACCTTCTTGCTCTCTGCAACTCCCTGAAGGGAGGTTGTAGCCAGGTGGGGGTTGGTCTCTTCTGCCAGGCAGCCAGCACCAGAACAAGAGGACACAGTCTCAAGCTGCACCAGGGGAAGTTTAGGCTGGAGGTGAGGAGAAAGTTCTTCCCAGAAAGAGTAATTGTCCATTTGTGCTGCCCAGGAGGTGGTGGAGTCACCATCCCTGGAGGTGTTCAAAAAGGCTTGGATGTGGCACTTGGAGCCATGGTTTAGTTAGTCATGAGGTGTTGGGTGATAGGTTGGACTTGATGATCTCTGAGGTCTTTTCCAACCTTGTTGATTCTATGATTCTATGATTCTGTGGCAGTCATGACAAATACAGAGGTGGCAGCTCCATTGTTTTCCTGGTTTGTGCCCTGTTTCTACAGTTGAGGATCATGACAGCCCTCTCAGCTGTAGTATTTTGTGTGAGGGTCTCAGGTTTTGCACAGAATCCTCTCAAAGCCTTGCCTTCCCACCTCAGGATAGGGTCCCTCTCCTGGGACCCCCTCTCTTGGATGTTTGACCTGCGCAGTTTGTGTGACCTCTCTTTTTGTTTGTAGATGGAGAACTTTACTCTTGCTGGTAAATATGCCAAAAGATAGCTAATCCATCACACCTTTGGGTAAACTTGTTCCATTGATTGATTGCTACTGCTGTTAAGAATGTTTGGTTTCTTTCCAGTTTGATTTGTTCTGCCCTCAGAGTCCAACCGCTACAGATCGTGTAGGCTGCTAAATCAAATAAGTCGTTAAATCCCATCTTGGGTTGTTAGATCCCACCTGGTATTGTTAGATCTCACCTTGTGCTGCTAAATCTCACCTTGGTGCTGTTAGATCCCACCTTGTGCTGTCAGATCCCATCTTGGTATTGTTAGATCCCACCTTGTGCTGTTAAATCTCATCTTGGTGCTGCTAGATCCCATCTTGTGCTGTTAAATCCCATGTTGGTATTGTTAGATCCCATCTTGTGCTGTTAAATCTCACCTTGGTGCTGATAGATCCCATCTTGTGCTGTCAGATCCCATCTTGGTATTGTTAGATCCCATCTTGTGCTGTTAAATCTCATCTTGGTGCTGTTAGATCCCACCTTGTGCTGTTAAATCTCATCTTGGTGCTGTTAGATCCCATCTTGTGCTGTTAAATCCCATCTTGGTATTGTTAGATCCCATCTTGTGCTGTTAGACCCTACCTTGTGCTGTCAGATCCCATCTTGGTATTGTTAGATCCTACCTTGTGCTGTTAAATCTCATCTTGGTGCTGTTAGATGTCACCTTGTGCTGTCAGATCCCATCTTGGTATTGTTAGATCCCACCTTGTGCTGTTAAATCTCATCTTGGTGCTGTTAGATCCCACCTTGTGCTGTCAGATCCCATCTTGGTATTGTTAGATCCCATCTTGTGCTGTTAAATCTCATCTTGGTGCTGTTAGATCCCACCTTGTGCTGTCAGATCCCATCTTGGTATTGTTAGATCCCACCTTGTGCTGTCAGATCCCATCTTGGTATTGTTAGATCCCACCTTGTGCTGTTAAATCTCATCTCGGTGCTGTTAGATCCCACCTTGTGCTGTTAAATCTCATCTTGGTGCTGTTAGATCCCATCTTGTGCTGTTAGATCCCACCTTGTGCTGTCAGATCCCATCTTGGTATTGTTAGATCCCACCTTGTGCTGTTAAATCTCATCTTGGTGCTGTTAGATCCCACCTTGTGCTGTCAGATCCCACCTTGTGCTGTTAGATCCCACCTTGTGCTGTCAGATCCCACCTTGTGCTGTTAGATCCCACCTTGTGCTGTCAGATCCCACCTTGTGCTGTCAGATCCCACCTTGTGCTGTTACATCCCACCTTGTGCTGTCAGATCCCACCTTGTGCTGTTACATCCCACCTTGTGCTGTCAGATCCCACCTTGTGCTGTTACATCCCACCTTGTGCTGTCAGATCCCACCTTGTGCTGTTACATCCCACCTTGTGCTGTCAGATCCCACCTTGTGCTGTTACATCCCACCTTGTGCTGTCAGATCCCACCTTGTGCTGTTACATCCCACCTTGTGCTGTCAGATCCCACCTTGTGCTGTTACATCCCACCTTGTGCTGTCAGATCCCACCTTGTGCTGTTACATCCCACCTTGTGCTGTCAGATCCCGCTATTCTTTGTTGTCCTCTTAAGGGCAGAGCTTTGCTCTTCCTTTCCCCTGTCCTGCCTCCAGTGGGCAAATTTCCTGCTTGCACTGCTCTTAAAGATTTGCAAGTAGACAAGCCCTCTTAGACATCAGTTTGAACGGTACAGGACCCTGCAACTGCTGTACACAAAGCAAGCTCATCCCATATCCTTCCAACGAACAGTACCTGGGGAGCTCTGAGCGGGCAAGCAGCCCTTTAAAACATGCATCAAGCACCAAGCACATTTTATCTACAGAAAGAATGATAGATGCATGACAGTGCTCAGACTGGGGATGGCAATGGGCTGGAACTTCTGGTAGTGTTCATTGCCTCAGAATTAATCAGCAGTGTGAAATTAAAGTTGGCTGGCTGCAACCTCTCTGTTCTGATGATCTTTCTCTTTCTCTTTCTCTTTCTCTTTCTCTTTCTCTTTCTCTTTCTCTTTCTCTTTCTCTTTCTCTTTCTCTTTCTCTTTCTCTTTCTCTTTCTCTTTCTCTTTCTCTTTCTCTTTCTCTTTCTCTTTCTCTTTCTCTTTTCTTTCTTTCTCTTTCTCTTTCTCTTTCTCTTTCTCTTTCTCTTTCTCTTTCTCTTTTCTTTCTCTTTCTCTTTTTCTTTCTCTTTTTTTTTTCCCCTCTTCCCTTCTTCCCCTCTTCCCCTCTTCCCCTCTTCCCCTCTTCTCTCATTGCAGGCCTCTATAAACAGACTCTCTCCATCCTTCTTGTAGGCCCCCGTCAGGTACTGGAATAGTCTTGCCAGGAAGATCTTTTATTCGTCTTGACCTTGCCTGACACTCAGTACAGTTACCTACTCCCAAAATTTCACTGATACCTAAAGTCCACCAACAGACTTCTCTCTGGCACTTCTGTCTGCACCTAGTTTATGCAAATCTGACTAATCACAGAATCAGCCAGGTTGGAAAAGACCTCAGAGACAATCAAGTTCAACCTATCACCTCATACCTAACACCTCCTGACAACTAAACCAAGGCTCCAAGTGCCACATCCAAGCCTTTCTGGTTGTAACCTTCCCCAGTGCCACAGCTTCTGGAATGATTAATGTGCAGATTTGGGGTTTGAACGTGGAGCTTAGAAAGGGGTCAGGAGGAATTTGCCATGGATTTGTCACGAGGGCTGTACAAAGGGGCAGTTGTGTCCCTGCCTAGATGGGAATGAAACCTCATCCAGCAAGAAGCTGAGCTCCATGGAACGTGGAGATCTTGTTACTGCACTCCTTCAGCTCTCACCATTGCAGACCACCAGGAAGGGAGCTCCAGCTCACTATCCACTGCCCCTTTTGACCTGCCAGGTGAGTCAATGCTTTCTGTGCTTTTAAATGCATGCAGGCTAGGAAGGAAATGGAGACTGTGATATCCTTTTGGTCACAAGAAGCTTTGAGATGGGAAACAGGAGAAACAGTTGCCTGCAATTACCTTCACACTGTGCTGAGCTTGACTTGAGGGAAGATATCTGGGTTTAAAACCCTCTGTGATTTCTGTTTGAAAATGATTATGGGGCAGGTCTCACAATTAGTCACTGGAAATAGCAACTGAAATAAAATACTTTAGGGACAAAAAGGGGCAGAACAGCAGGCCAGGATTTCCTCTGCCCACGAGCGCCACACTGCTGAGTTGTTGGCACCACATTTGATTTTCAAATAGCATCTTTTTTTCTACTGTCCTCCTTTAAGCAGTTAGAAAGACAGGCTCTTTAAATCTTGCCAAAGGAGAGAGATGTGGAGGTGCTGAAGCCAGGGCAGAGGAGGGCAAGGAAGCTGGGGAAGGGCCTGGAGAAGAAATGTGATGAAGAGCAACTGAAGGGGCTGGGGGTGGTTAGTGTGAAACAGAGGAGCCTGAGGGGAGACCTCATTGCTGTCTACAACTACCTGAAAGGACACTGTGGAGAGGCTTTTGCTGGGCTCTTCTCGCAGGCAATTAGTAACAGAACAAGAGGGAATGGCCTCAAGCTGTGACTGGGGAGGTTTAGACTGGACATTAGGAAACATTTTTTCACGGCAAGAGTGGTCAGGGATTGGAATGTGCTGCCCAGGGAGGTGGTGGTGTCCCCAAGCCTGGCTGCGTTTAAAGTTGTTTTGGATATGGTGCTTGGGGATATGGTTTAGGGATGAACCTTGTGGAGTAGGGTTCTGGGTTGGACTTTGTGATCCTGAGGGTCTTTTCCAACCTGAATGTTTCTGTGATTCTATGAATTAAAGAAAACCCCACACAGGATTGGAAGGAAGTACAGAATACCTTGGAAGATGGAATGGAGGTGCTGTTCATAGCCACAGTCTAGAATGCAGAGCGTGGAAAATACTCAAAATGCATAGTGTGGGCTTAACTATGCACAGAGCAGCATCAGGAAGAAGGGAGAGAAGAGTCCTGTGTCCACTTCTGGGCTCCTCAGTTCAAGAAGGACATTGAGAAACTTGGACCTGTTCAGAGAAGGGCAACAAAGCTGAGGAGGGGTCTGGAGCACAGCCCTGTGAGGAGAGGCTGAGGGAGCTGGGGTTGCTTAGCCTGCAGAAGAGGAGGCTCAGGGGAGACCTTCTTGCTCTCTACAACTCCCTGAAGGGAGGTTGTGGCCAGGTGGGGGCTGGTCTCTTCTCCCAGGCAAGCAGCACCAGAACAAGAGGACACAGTCTCAAGCTGTGCCAGGGGAGGTTTAGGCTGGAGGTGAGGAGAAAGTTCTTCCCAGGCAGAGAGATTGGCCCTTGGGATGTGCTGCCCAGGGAGGTGGTGGAGTCACCATCCCTGGAGGTGTTCTAAAAGCGATTGGATGTGGCACTTGGAGCCATTGTTTGGTTGTCAGGAGGTGTTGGGTGCTAGGTTGGACTTGATGATCTCTGAGGTCTTTTCCAACCTCATTGATTCTGTGATTCTAAGGAAAGGGGGAAAGGGCAAAGGGGAAGAGGCAGCTTGTGCTGTGCCCTTCTAAAGGCTAGATGCTGGCGTTCTGGGAATGAAATAACTAAAATTACCATTTCCTGGCCACCTCCTGGAGCTACCTGCACCTCCTGGAGCTCCTCTCTGTGGTTTCTTCAAGGCACCCATGTCAAACCATGGCACCTGCTTAAAATTACACTTGATCTACGGTCGCAGAGCAGCAAAGTCAGCCTTGAGCAAAGCAAATGAATTCAGCGGCGCCTCCCGTGAAGCAATGTTGTTGCTGCCGAGCTGAGAGTCGGGGAGAAAACATCTCCTCCAGAAAGGTGCAATTTATTAGCCTGATCTTTTGCATATTTATGGTACAAGGAAGATTATTCATAGGCATTTGGGTTTTAATCTCGCAGCCGTGTTCACCTGAAGGAAATTAATTGCTTGTGTAGCGAGTGTGGTGAGGAGAAAGCTGCTACAACCATGCTGAAATTAGGAAGCATTACAGAAGTAATTGATGAGGGCCTGAAGGAAAGCGAGAGGCAGAGCCAAAAAGGAGAAGGGAGATGGAGGCCTGGGGCTGTTTAGTCTTGAGAAGAGAAGGCTGAGGGAGGATGAATAGCCTATAATAGCATGGAATGGAATGGAATGGAATGGAATGGAATGGAATGGAATGGAATGGAATGGAATGGAATGGAATGGAATGAACCAGGTTGGAAAAGACCT
Source organism: Picus viridis (assembly GCA_033816785.1). Classification (NCBI taxonomy): domain Eukaryota; kingdom Metazoa; phylum Chordata; class Aves; order Piciformes; family Picidae; genus Picus; species Picus viridis. The sequence continues at coordinate 2,780,040 of CM066576.1, read as the reverse complement.
CTGAGATCATCAAGTCCAACCTATCACCCAGCACCATCTCATCAACTAAACCATGGCACCAAGTGCCTCATCCAGGCTCTTCCTAAACACCTCCAGGGATGGGGAATCCACCACCTCCCTGGGCAGCACATCCCAATGGCCAATCTCTTTTGCTGGGAGGAACCTCTTCCTAACATCCAGTCTAAACTTCCCCTGGCACAGCCTGAGACTGTGTCCTCTTGTTCTGGTGCTGGGTGCCTGGGAGAAGAGACCAACTCCCACCTGGCTGCAACCTCCCTTCAGGGAGTTGTAGAGAGCAAGAAGGTCTTTTGTGAGCCTCCTCTTCTGCAGGCTAAGCAACCCCAGCTCCCTCAGCCTCTCCTCCCAGGGCTGTGCTCCAGACCCCTCCCCAGCTCTGTTGCCCTTCTCTGGACACCTTCCAGCATCTCAACATCTTTCCTAAACTGAGGGGCCCAGAACTGGACCCAGGACTCAAGGTGTGGCCTAATCAGTGCTGAGCACAGGGCAGAATGACTTCCCTGCTCCTGCTAGCCATACTGTTCCTGATACAAGCCAGGATGCCATTGGCCTTCTTGGCCACCTGGCCACATCTATGAACATCTCTAAATATCTGAGAGGTGGGTGTCAAGATGAAGGTGCCAGCCTCTATTGGGTAGTGCCCAGTGATAGGACAAAGGACAAGAAGTGCAAATTGGAACACCGGAGAAGAAAATTCTTTATTGTGAGGGTGCTGGAGCCCTGGAGCAGGCTGCCCAGAGAGTTTGTGGAGTCTCCTTCACTGGAGACTTTCAAAACCCACCTGGATGTGCTCCTGTGTGACCTGCCCTGGGTGATCCTGCTCTGGCATGGGGGTGGGTCCCACAATCACAGAATCACAGAAACATTCAGGTTGGAAAAGAGGCTCAGGATCACCAACTCCAACCCAGAACCCTACTCTACAAGGGTCACCCCCAAACCATAGCCCCAAGCATCACACCCAAACCACCTTTAAGGACATCCAGACTTGGGGAGTCAACCACCTCCCTGGGCAGCACATAGAATCTTAGAACCAACAAGGCTGGAAAAGTCCCTCCCCAGCTTTCTTATAGCCCCCTTTAGATACTGGAAGGCCACAATTAGGTCTCCTGGGAGCCTTCTCTTCTCCAGACTGAGCAACCCCAATTCCCTCAGTCTGTCCTCATAGGAGAGGTGCTCCAGCCCTCATCTGTTTATGTGTGCCCTTCCTTACAGACGTAGCAGTAAATGTGTGGGTCCTACTTATTTCCCAGCAGACAAACCTTCCTAACCCTCTGCTGTTTCCTGCCAGAAACTTGTAGATGGATGCTAAGCATTTTCACTTCATTTTTCAAGGCACTCTTGAACTGTTTGGGAGTTCACCTGTGAAAGGAAGATTTTTATCAGCGCAGCTGGATGTTTACAAGGAGCTTAGGCTGTGTTTAAATTGAAAGGTATGAGGTTATCATGACTCTGGGAAAGAGAAGTTCTTGCACATTTAATCCAGCATGAAGTCCTCCAGCAGTGTCTGACAGCAAAGTGTTCTGGCATTCAGAGCACAGAACTTTGCGTTGTCTGCTTGGCTCTCTGGGCTGCAAGTGCTCACTGCCGGCTCCTGTTGAGCTTCTCCTCCCCCAGCACCCCCAAATCCTTTTCTTCAGGGCTGCTCTCAAGCCAGTCCCTGCCCAGCCAATATCTGTGCTTGGGATTGTCATGCAGGAATACATCAAAGCAGTGGAGGCAGGGAAGAGGAAAGTTGAAAGTAAAATGGTCTGCTGCAGCAGAAGCCTTCAAACTACTGGGGGAAAACCAAACCACCCATGGAAAAGAGTCCAAGCATGTTTTATCCTCACTCTGTGGTGTGTCTCTTTAAAGGATGGTATTTAATGGACAGATGGCCCTCAAGACCAAGGCCAAAACACTTTTGATTTCCTTTCTAGTAAAGAAAGTGTTTCCTCTTCAGGCTTGGGTTTTATTCCAGTTATAATGAGGCCTCATTTCAGTGGTGCCAAGAAGTGCCTGATTTGCATGTGCAAATTCAAGATTAATAGGAGTGAACTCTGCTGGATTTATTAAGCTGCCCTTAGCTATAGAGCATCTACTCCCTTTTTGTCCTTCTAAGCTTTTGTGCTGTACCTTTAGACAAGTGAAGCTCACAGCCTGTTTTCCTCAGCTATGATTATGCATTTTCAATCAAGGATTAATACTCATTTGATTTTAACAGAGTCCATAAACTTCCAGGGTTTCCCCTTCCTTCTTTCCCCCTTTCTCCCCTTTCCCCTTTCTCCCCTTTCCCCCCTTTCCCTTTCTCCCCTTTTCCCCTTTTCCTCCTTTCCCCCCTTTTCCTCCCTTTTCCTCCCTTTTCCTCCCTTTCCTTTCCTCCCTTTCCTCCCTTTCCTCCCTTTCCTCCCTTTCCTCCCTTTCCTCCCTTTCTTCCCTTTCCCCTCTTTCCTCCCTTTCCTCCCTTTCCTCCCTTTCCTCCCTTTCCTCCCTTTCTTCCCTTTCCCCTCTTTCCTCCCTTTCCTCCCTTTCCTCCCTTTCCTCCCTTCCCCCTTCCCACCTGCCTTCCTTCCTTGCCTCTCTTTCTCTCTCTCTTTCTCTCTCTTTCTCTCTCTTTCTCTTTCTCTCTCTCTCTCTTTCTCTCTCTTTCTCTCTCTCTTTTCCTTCCTTCCTTCCTTCCTTCCTTCCTTCCTTCCTTCCTTCCTTCCTTCCTTCCTTCCTTCCTTCCTTCCTTCCTTCCTTCCTTCCTTCCTTCCTTCCTTCCTTCCTTCCTTCCTTCCTTCCTTCCTTCCTTCCTTCCTTCCTTCCTTCCTTCCTTCCTTCCTTCCCTTCTTTCTTCCTTCCTTTCTTCTCTTCTTTCTTCCTTCCTTTCTTCTCTTCTTTCTTCCCTTCTTTCTTCCTTCCTTTCTTCCCTTCTTCCTTCCTTCCTTTCTTTTTCTTCCCTTCCTTCCCTCCTGGGCCTAAACCAGAGCCGAGCACTTGTTTGCCCCCGGTGAGCAGCGCAGAGCCCCTGCCTCCCGAAGAGCTGCTCAGACTGGAATCCTGTCGGATGGTCTAATTGCTGTGGACCTCTGAGTCACCCACAGAAATACTTTTAATGATCAATCGACCAGGAAGCTCATAACTTTTATTTGAGGTCCCTCATCAACAAATTGATTCTCTATTTCCATATGCTTAAGGAAGCCTTCCAGTCAGGGATTTGCTTTAAAAGGTTAAATGAAGCAAATAAATAAAAGAGGGAAACAAAGGAGGATCCCCACGTGTAAAGGAGAAGCATCCTACACTTGCAGGGCAAGAAGGTTATTTTAACAAGTGAGCATTTGATTCATCTTCAGCATAGCCCTCACCCATAGGATCATAGATTCCATCTTGGAAAGTGAGGGGTGAAACAATTTCTCCTTCCCCTGCGTGCAATTCCCTCTTAGCAGAGGATTAAAGGCTTATAAGGAGAGGCAGGGCAAAATTCATTAGCTGGGCTCTGCTGATGCTGAAGCTGGAACAGATCTCTATGTAACTGGGAAACAAATTTCCCATCTTAGCATTAGTGGCAGGTGAGCTGCAGTGGTAATTCCACCCTTTGCAGCCTGTCTACAATAACTACATGCAGCTATTCGTGCATGTAATTCAGCTACCTGATTCATTAACATTTAAACAGTCTGTTAGGCAATGACCATAAATTAGGGGCCTTGCAGAACCTTGGCAAAAGTTATGTTTAACAGCCACTGGTACATGAAAGTCTTGTCAAGGGAAAAAAATACTTCCGTGCTGTGCAGCAACAAACATCTATGTTTTATGGTGCCCCAGGGGATTTCCATTTGAGGATGGCATCTAAGATCTCTGGGCTCTACCAGGGAGAAAGCAGACAGTCAGAGAGCCATGGAATGCATCAGGTTGGAAGGAGGGAGGCATTGAAGGTGCTCTGGTGCAACCATGAGGTGATTAGCTGGAAAGAGGTCAAACACAGGCTCACAGGATGTCAGGGGTTGGAAGGGACCCAAAGGGATCAAGTCCATCCCCCCTTGCCAGAGCAGGACCATACAATCTAGCTCAGGTCACACAGGAACACATCCAGACAGGCCTTGAAAGGCTCCTTGAAGCAGACTCCACAGCCTCTGGAGAGCATGTTCCAGTGCTCTGTGTATTTGCTGGAGGGCAGAGAGGCTTTGCAGAGGGACCTCGACAGGCTGGACAGATGGGCAGAGGCCAATGGCATGAGATTTAACACATCCAAGTGCCGGGTTCTGCACATTGGCCACAACAACCCCAGGCAGTGCTACAGGCTGGGGGCAGAGTGGCTGGAGAGTGGCCAGGCAGAGAGGGACCTGGGGGTACTGGTTGATTGTAGGCTGAACATGAGCCTGCAGTGTGCCCAGGCAGCCAAGAAGGCCAATGGCATCCTGGCTTGCATCAGGAGCAGTGTGGCCAGCAGGAGCAGGGAGGTCATTCTGCCCATGTACACTGCACTGGTTAGGCCACACCTTGAGTCCTGTGTCCAGTTCTGGGCCCCTCAGTTTAGGAAGGATGTTGACTTGCTGGAACGTGTCCAGAGAAGGGCAACAAAGCTGGTGAGGGGATTGGAACACAAGCCCTATGAGGAGAGGCTGAGGGAGCTGGGCTTGCTTAGCCTGGAGAAGAGGAGACTGAGGGGTGACCTTATTGCTCTCTACAACTCCCTGAAGGGAGGTTGTAGCCAGGCAGAGGTTGGTCTCTTCTCCCAGGCATCCAGCACCAGAACAAGAGGACACAGTCTCAGGCTGCGCCAGGGCAGGTTTAGGCTGGATGTTAGGAAGAAGTTCTACACGGAGAGAGTGATTGCCCATTGGAATCGGCTACCCGTGGAGGTGGTGGAGTCACCTTCACTGGAGGTGTTCAGGAGAAGACTTGATGGGGTGCTTGGCTGTATGGTCTAGTTGTTGGGTGGGTTGGATTGTTTGATGGGTTGGACGCGATGATCTTGAAGGTCTCTTCCAACCTGGTGTATTGTATTGTACTGTATTGCGAAGAAGTTCCTCCTCTGGTTGAGGTGTTGAACCTCTTGTCCTGCAGCTTACAACCATTGCTCCTTGTCCTGTCACAAGGAGCAAGTGAGCAGAGCCTGTCCCCTCCCTCCTGACCCCCAGCCCTCAGATATTGATCAACATTGATTAAATCCCCTCTCAGTCTTCTCTTCTCCAGACTGAAGAGCCCCGTGTCCCTCAGCCTCTCCTCACCAGGCAGTGCTCCAGTCCCCTAATCATCTTGTAGCCTTCTGCTGAACCCTCTCCAGCAGATCCCTGTCCCTCTTGAACTGGGGATGTGGTGCTGAGGGCCATGGTTTAGCCCCTGCCTTGGTAGAGTTAGAGAATGGTTGGACTCAATGTTCTTAAATGTCTGTTCTGAAGATGAGCCAGCAGTGTGCCCAGGTGGCCAAGATGGCCAATGGCATCCTGGCCTGCACCAGAAAGTGTGGCCAGCAGGAGCAGGGAAATCATTCTGCCCTGTGCTCAGCAATGGTTAGGCCACACCTTGAGTCCTGTGTCCAGTTCTGGGCTCCTCAGGTTAGGAAAGACGTTGAGAAACTTGGATGTGTCCAGAGAAGGGCAACAAAGCTGGGGAGGGGGTCTGGAGCACAGCCCTGTGAGGAGAGGCTGAGGGAGCTGGGGTTACTTAGCCTGCAGAAGAGGAGGTTCAGGGGAGACCTTCTTGCTCTCTACCCCTACCTCCAGGGAGATTGTAGCCTGGTCAAGCAGCACCAGAACAAGAGGACACAGTCTCAAGCTGTGCCAGGGGAGGTTTAGGCTGGATATTATAAAGAAGTACTTCCCAGCAAGAGAGATTTGCCATTGGGATGTGCTGCCCAGGGAGGTGGTGGAGTCCCCATCCCTGGAGGTGTCCAAGAAAGGCTTGGATGAGGCACTTGGAGCCATGGTTTAGTTGTTCTGAGGTAATAGGTTGGACTTGAGGATCTCTGAGGTCTTTTCCAACCTGTTTGTTTCCATGATTCTATGTTATCTCTCCATATCTTCTCCTAGTTTGGTAGTCTAACTCCTTTACTAAGCAGTCTTTGGGAAGCTTTACAAAGATGGAGGTGTTAGGTATTAGGTAATAGGTTGGACTTGATGATCTCTGAGGTCTTTTCCTACCTGGCTGATTCTCTGACTCTGTGATTCTGTGACTCCATGATTCTGTGATTCTATCCTAACCAAAATGGTTCTATGACACAGAGAAGCATAATAGTGCCCTGTGACTAAGATCAGACTTGGCTGTGGAAGGGGAACAGGAAGAAACAGCAGAACCATGCTAGTGAAAGAAGTGTGTGCTTAAATAAGTAGGATGGATTAAGGCTGGCAGCAGAGGGGCACAGATGAACTGTTCTGCCTATTTGGCCAGTGAAGCTTGGGACTCTCATCTAAAACAAGTGCTTAAATAAATCAGGTTTGCAGAGACAGGGATTTAAAGCCTCTCTAGAAACTGTCACATCATAACTTCTTCCTCATCCTGACACTGGGACTGTACAGAACCTTCTCATTCATTCAGTTTGGCTTTATGTTTCAGCTCATGTTCATCCATGACTGCTTTGCTCACCTCTGCCTTCCTGGGGTTCTCAAGCAGCCTTCCAACCCAGCCTGAGAAAAGCTCTTTGGGTTTTCAGCTGCTGTGTCTTGGAATGGGATGGAGTGGAATGGAATGGAATGGGATGGAGTGGAATGGAATGGAATGGAATGGAATGGAATGGAATGGAATGGAATGGAATGGAATAGAATAGAATAGAATAGAATAGAATAGAATAGAATAGAATAGAATAGAATAGAATAGAATAGAATAGAATAGACCAAGTTGGAAAAGACCTTTGAGATCATGGAGCCCAACCTGTCCCACTCAGTGTGTTTCTGGCTTCACATTGAAAGACTTGTTAACCAAAAGTTGCCTGTGCAAATTGTTTTCATTTTAAAGCAGAAAGCTTTCACTGAAAAAAATAACCCCCTCAAAAAAACCCAAACCCACCCCCTCCCCCCAGAAAAATGGGTTGTCCAGGGAGGTGGTTGAGGCCCCGTCCCTGGAGGTGTTTAAGACCAGGCTGGACAAGGCTCTGGCCAGCGTGATCTAGTGTAGGGTGTCCCTGGCCATGGCAGGGGGGTTGGAACTAGATGATCCTTGTGGTCCCTTCCAACCCTGACTGATACTATACTATGAAGGTTAGGAGTTGGAAGGGATCTCCAGAGATCGTCAGGTCTAACTCCTCTGGCCACACAGGAACACATCCAGGTTGGCTTTGAAAGTCTCCAGACTCCACAATCTCCCTGGGCAGCCTGCTCCAGGGCTCTGTCACACACACAGTAAAGGAGTTTCTCCTCATGTTGAGGTGGAACTTCCTGTGTTCCAGCTTATATCCATGACTCCTTGTCCTTTTACCTGGTGCCACTGAGCAGAGCCTGTCCCCTTCCTCCTGCCCCCCAGCCCTCAGATATTGATAGACATTGAGCAGGCACTTGGTACCATGGTTTAGTTGATTAGATGGTGTTGGGTCGGAGATTGGACTTGATGACAGTCCCTTCCAACTCCTCCACTATTCTGTGAGTCTGTGTTCACAGACACCCTTTACACAGTGCAAAAATAGTGAAGGTCCCCAGGCAGAGAGGGACCTGGGGGTACTGGTTGATTGTAGGCTGAACATGAGCCTGCAGTGTGCCCAGGCAGCCAAGAAGGCCAATGGCATCCTGGCTTGCATCAGGAACAGTGTGGCCAGCAGGAGCAGGGAGGTCATTGTGCCCCTGTACACTGCACTGGTTAGGCCACACCTTGAGTACTGTGTCCAGTTCTGGGCCCCTCAGTTTAGGAAGGATGTTGACTTGCTGGAACGTGTCCAGAGAAGGGCAACAAAGCTGGTGAGGGGTTTGGAACACAAGCCCTATGAGGAAAGGCTGAGGGAGCTGGGCTTGCTTAGCCTGGAGAAGAGGAGACTGAGGGGTGACCTTATTGCTCTCTACAACTACCTGAAGGGAGGTTGTAGCCAGGCAGAGGTTGGCCTCTTCTCCCAGGCATCCAGCACCAGAACAAGAGGACACAGTCTCAGGCTGCGCCAGGGCAGGTTTAGGCTGGATGTTAGGAAGAAGTTCTACACGGAGAGAGTGATTGCCCATTGGAATCGGCTGCCCATGGAGGTGGTGGAGTCACCTTCACTGGAGGTGTTCAGGAGAAGACTTGATGGGGTGCTTGGCTGTATGGTCTAGTTGTTGGGTGGGTTGGATTGTTTGATGGGTTGGACGCGATGATCTTGAAGGTCTCTTCCAACCTGGTGTATTGTATTGTATTGTATTGTATTGTATTGTAATAAGGTCAGGGTGTTGCTTATATTTGGCATTCACTACAGGAGCACCCACATAGCCCAGGACAGATGGGAGACCTTCTTGCTGTCTACAACTCCCTGAAGGGAGGTTGTAGCCAGGTGGGGGTTGGTCTCTTCTCCCAGGTAACCAGCACCAGAACAAGAGGACACAGTCTCAAGAAGTGGCAGGAGAGGTTTAGGCTGAAGGTGAGGAAGAAGTTCTTCCCAGCAAGAGAGACTGGCCATTGGAATGTGCTGCCCAGGGGGTGGTGGAGTCGCCATCACTGGAGGTGTTTAGGAAGAGCCTGGATGAGGCACTTGGTGCTATGGTTTAGTTGATGAGGTGGTGCTGGGTGATAGGTTGGACACGATGGTCTCGAAGGTCTTTTCCAACCTGGTTAATTCTGTATTCAAAGGTAAAGCTGCTGCTTAGCTTTTTATTGACATTCCTCGAGATGTGGATTTCTTGAGCTGCTTCCTGTTTCAAATGTTTCGCTTGCAGCCCGGAAAGCCAATCAGCTCCTGGGCTGCAGCAGGAGAAGTGTGACCAGCAGGTCAAGGGAGGTGCTTCTCCCCCTCTACTCAGCTCTGGTGAGACCCCACCTGGAGTACTGCCTCCAGTTCTGGAGCCCCTATTACAGGAGGGATGTGGACGTGCTGGAGCGTGTCCAGAGAAGGGCCACGAGAATGATCAGAGGGCTGGAGCACCTCTCCTGTGAGGACAGACTGAAGGAGTTGGGGCTGTTCAGTCTGGAGAAGAGAAGGCTCCGAGGTGACCTCATTGTGGCCTTCCAGTATCTGAAGGGGGCTACAGGAAGGCTGGGGAGGGACTGCTCAGGATCTCAGGTAGTGATAGGACTAGGGGGAATGGAATGAAGTTGGAAATGGGGAGATTCAGGATAGATGTGAGGAGGAAGTTCTTCCCCATGAGAGTGGTGAAGCCCTGGAATGGGTTGTCCAGGGAGGTGGTTGAGGCCCCATCCCTGGAGGTGTTTAAGACCAGGCTGGATGAGGCTGTGGCCAGGCTGATGTAGTGTGGGGTGTCCCTGCCCATGGCAGGGGTTGGAACTAGATGCTCCTTGTGGTCCCTTCCAACCCTGACTGATTCTATGATTCTATGATTCTAAATGGCTGGGAAGGGAGATCGGCTGTTGGAGTGGCACCACGAGAAATGCTGAGGTGAAAGAGGGGTCAGGAATATCTTTAGGAGAACCAGGAGGGAAAGAAGTCATGCACGTTCAGAACTAAAAGGTGGAAATGAGGAGCAGAGCCTGCCTGCTCTATCCACATAGCCTGAGGGGACCAAGGGAGGGATGGGCCTGAGCTTGTCCCACCCTGGTGAGCAAATCAAATCCTGGAGCGTTTCCATCAGGTGTCAGAAACAGACAGCTATTTCTGTGGGGCTGGGCAGGAAATGAGGCTATTAAGTTACAGCTTTTCCATTGCCCTTGTCATTCTCTTCTCCTCTCCTACAGATGTTCTACCAAAGCAAGTCATTGGAACCATTTATCTTCCCAAACTTGAAACACTTTTTTTTTTCCCCCCCCAGAACTATTATTTATTTATTTATCCCCACCCCCTCCCCACCCCTCAGTACTTGAGGTCTTTGTACCCTGTGCCTTGCTTCCCTGATCTTGTATGGCTCTAAGATTAATTTGCACTGGCGAGGAGTTCAACAACAAAATCAATTTCATTTGGGTCAGGTGAGGTCACTCCCAGCTCAGTAGTGTGAGGAGAGAGAAATAGATTATTATCATTCTGGGAACACCACTGCCTCAGAATGGAGGAGGGGGGAGGGGAGGAGAAGGGAAAATAATTTACCCATTAAAGACCTTTACAATCATTTTCATAACGTCGGAAGCAGGGAATGTTTCCTTTCGGTTGTTTGCTTCAACCTTGCTCCAACCATCCCTGCACAAACAATTTGTGCTGGGGAAAAAAAAAGCCTTTGTGCCCCTTCAGAGCCAAATGGAAGAGAAGTTGTTACCTGGCTGGTAGCATGTCGCTAGGAACGTGGCACCGTCAGATCGATCCGGCAGGACCTTTGATAGATCCCTTTACGCCCTGGGCACGCAGCAGGTGCAAATTAAACAGCATCCCCCTCGGGTGGGTGTTCCCTGTGCCCCATCACCAAAGGGCAGATGTAACAAGAATTGAAGCTGCACCTTGGAAAGCAATGTTATAGATGAAAAGCATAAGAATAAGCATAAGCATAAGAGTAAGAATAAGCATAAGAATAAGAATAAGCATAAGAATAAGCATAAGCATAAGAATAAGAATAAGAATAAGAATAAGAATAAGAATAAGAATAAGAATAAGAATAAGAATAAGAATAAGAATAAGAATGATGATGTTAGGAGCAAGTTCTGAACCGTGGGGGAGGTGGAACATTGCAACAGGTTGCCCAGGGAGGTAGTTGAGGCCCCCTCCCTGGAGATCTTCGAGGTCAAGCTTGGCAAAGCTTTGAGCAACCTGATCGAGGGGGCTTAGACTAGATGACCTTTGGAGGGCCCTTCCAACCCAACCCATTCTATGATTCAATCACTCTGTTGTTCTATTTTAGCTAACATTACAACTACTCCAAGTAGTATCTGTGTGAGGGTGACAGAGCCCTGGAGCAGGCTGCCCAGGGAGGTTGTGGAGTCTCCTTCTCTGGAGACTTTCCAGCCCCATCTGGATGTGTTCCTGTGCGACCTGTGCTGGATTCTATGGTCCTGTTCTGGCAGGGGGTTGGACTCAGTGATCTTGTGGTCTTTTCCAACCTGGCTAATTCTATTCTATTCTATTCTATTCTATTCTATTCTATTCTATTCTATTCTATTCTATTCTATTCTGCTCTGCTCTGCTCTGCTCCGTTCCACTCCACTCCACTCCACTCCACTCTACTCTACTCTACTTTACTCTACTCTGTTCCATTCCATTCCATTCCTCTCCACTCCACTCCACTCCACTCCACTCTACTCTACTCTACCCTACCCTATTCTACTCTACTCTACTCTACTCTACTCTACTCTACTCTACTCTACTCTACTCTACTCTACTCTACTCTACTCTCTCTACTCTACTCTACTCTTCTCTACTCTATTCTGTTCCATTCCATTCCATTCCATTCCATTCCATTCCATTCCATCCCATCTTCAGAGGTCACTTCCAACCCTTACCATCCTTTGAGCCTGTGAAGCCTAAGGAAATGTGTTCCCCAATCTTTGCTGCCTGGCAAAACCAGAGGAGCGAGAAGCTGCCTTAAGTTTAAGGTTTGGGTTGCCACCACTTTGGAATTGTCTGAGCTTCATTTCATACAGAGCAGCTAACGAGCCCTTTTCCATGCCTCTGACAATTCCTGCAAGGAAATAATTGGGAGCTTGCTAAAATGCATGCAAAAGTGATTATTGCTTGGAATGAGAAGGATGGATAGCGAGGAGCTTTCAATGCTCTTGCTCATTTTGTATCTCATTGTGGCCATGCAGAAGGGAGAAAAGAATAGCAATGAGATCAGGGAATGCTAAAATGGAGATGATCTCAACGAAATGTTCTGAGATGGGGGCACAGAACACTACTATCAGTTGCATTCTAGATGTAGAAGCCATTTGTCTTTAAACAAATGCTTGCTTTATGGGTTGGGGGGTGGGTGTCTTGTGGTTTTGTTGGTGGGTTCATTATTTTTGTCATTATTTATTATTGTTGTTATTATTGTTGTTGTTGTCATTGCTATTAGTACTTTCTAAGTACTTGAGTTTCTGCCTGTGCCCAGTGGGGTGTTTGTGTCCCTTCAGATGTGCCTCTCTCAGGTTGAGCCCCACCAGCTGGCCCCTGTTGATGTGAATGTCAGCTCTTATCACTGATATTTAGTAGCATTTCCTTTGCTGAGCTCTGACTCCAATCTCCTGCCTACCTTATGAATTCCCCTCCATCTCATCTGCTTCATGTCACACCAGCAGAGACTTTCAATGACCTTCTCAGGATTCTTATCCTTACAAAGCACTTGGCAGCCATCCCCTATGCTAATTTCCATCAACTTCCATTTCTCCTCCTTCTCCTTTTTTTTTTTCCCTATTATCAGCTTTCATGAGTGTTCTTCTGAGCTGATCCATGAAATCTCAGTGCAGCCAATGACATTTGGTATATAACAGAGTATTAGAGACAACCCCAGAGATCAAATCCTTGTGGTAGGCTGCAAAAAATAAAAGGGAAAACACTTCAAGCCCTGCAATTGTTAAGGTGGAACTCGGTTGATATGATCCAGTCTGGAAGTCTGAACACTCGAAATTTGGGTGGTTGCTCATAGTTTAACCTGATCTAGCTGAGGATATGTCTGCTTACTGCAGAGGGGTTGGACTAAATCAACTTTGGAGGTCCCTTCCAACCAAGACCATTCTATGACTCTGTGATAATTTCAATTTGTTGTTTTTCCATCCAAGTGATTGATGCTGAGACATTATCATGTCTTGGGCAGAGACTGGCCTGAGAGCAGCCCTGAAGAAAAGGATCTGGGGGTGCTGGGGGAGGAGAAGCTCAACAGGAGCCAGCAGGGAGCACTTACAGCCCAGAGAACCAATCCCATCCTGGGCTGAGCAAGAGAAGTGTGGCCAGCAGGGCCAGGGAGGGGATTCTCCCCTCTGCTCCACTCTGCTGAGACCACAGCTGGAGCTCTGGGTCCAGTTCTGGAGCCTCTGTGCCAGGAAGGATCTGGAGGTGCTGGAAGGTCTCCAGAGCAGGGCTGCGAGGAGGAGCAGAGGGCTGGAGCTGCTCTGCTCTGAGGACAGACTGAGGGAGTTGGGGTTGTTCAGTCTGGAGAAGAGAAGGCTCCCAGGAGACCTAATATTGGCCTTCCAGGATCTGCAGGGGGCTCCAAGAAAGCTGGGGAGGGAATTTTGAAGGTGTGAGGGAGGGATAGGACTGGGGAGAATGGAAAAAAAAACTAGAAGTGGGGAGATTGAGATTGGATGTGAGGAAGAAGTTGTTCCCCATGAGGATGCTGAGAGCCTGGCACAGGCTGCCCAGGGAGGTGGTGGAAGCCTCCTGCCTGGAGGTGTTTGCAGCCCGGCTGGATGTGGCTGTGAGCAACCTGCTGCGGTGTGAGGTGTCCCTGCTGAGGTCAGGAGGGTTGGGACTGGCTGACCCTTGAGGTCCCTTCCAACCCTGACAATTCCCTGATTCTCTGATCATTGTGCACTGCTACCTTGCCTTGGGACTGAAGGTATCCTTTCACCTTTGCACACTGCTAATGGAAAACACTTTTCCTGGGGGTCTGGAATTAATGCAGAAGGGCAAAGGAAGTCATTGTTATTTGCAGCTTCTAAGGAGTTGCAGATTACTTTGCTTTTGTTGTTCTTTTGTCTTTGTTGTTGGTTTGTTCTGGGGGCTTTTTGTTGGTTGCTTGTTTTTGGTTTGGTTTGTTGGGTTTGTTTTTTTTCTGGGGAGGATATTAAAATGGAGCCCCTAAGATGATTTACCTTTTTTCCCCCTTTCTCAGGCTACTCAAAATGAGCAGTTTAAAAGATTAAGAAAAATCTTGTTTAGGTTTTGTAATCTTTGTTTCTCTTTCACAGTTTCCTCTGCTTTGGGCAAAGCAAAACCTCACAACCTGGTTTGCTTCAGTGTATTTTGGCTGCTTGTGGTCTCTGCTTTCCTGGTCTGATCTCTTTTAGGAAAAGTAATTTTTGCACAAGTGCTCTGAGGTTAAAAATTCTCTTTTTTCTGACTATTGAACAGGAAAAGGTGAATTATACTCAGGAAAAAAAAAAATCATCATGCTTAATGTTTGGCTTGTGGCAAGTCTGATATCTGATGGTCATGCAGGGAAGTCATTCTGCCCTGCGCTCAGCAGAATCATAGAATCATAGTATCAGTCAGGGTTGGAAGGGACCACAAGGATCAGCTAGTTCCAACCCCCTGCCATGGGCAGGGACACCCCACACTAGGTCAGGCTGGCCACAGCCTCATCCAGCCTGGGCTTAAACACCTCCAGGGACAGGGCCCCAACCACCTCCCTGGACAACCCATTCCAGGGCTTCACCACTCTCATGGGGAAGAACTTCCTCCTCACCTCCAGGATGAATCTCCCCACCTCCAGCTTCATTCCATTCCCCCTAGTCCTATCACTACCTGAGATCCTGAGAAGTCCCTCCCCACCCTTCCTGTAGCCCCCTTCAGACACTGGAAGGCCACAATGAGGTCACCTGGGAGCCTTCTCTTCTCCAGACTGAACAGCCCCAACTCCTTCAATCTGTCCTCACAGGAGAGGTGCTCCAGCCCTCTGATCATCCTCGTGGCCCTTCTCTGGACACCTTCCAGCATGACCACATCCCTCCTGTAATAGGGGCTCCAGAACTGGAGGCAGTACTCCAGGTGGGGTCTCACCAGAGCTGAGTAGAACTGGACACGGTGCTCAAGGCAGACTCCTGCCAGTGGGGTCCAGCAACAGGACAAGGAGCAATGGACACAAACTGGAACAGAGGAGGTTCCACCTAAACCTAAGGGGGGGGGGGGAAAGACTTTGAGTGTGACAGAGCACTAGAGCAGGATGCCCAGAGAGGCAGTGGACTCTCCTTCACTGGAGGCATTCCAAACCCTCCTGAACCTCCTTCTTGTGTGGTTTACTCTGGGTGATCCTACTTTAGCAGGAGGGGATGGATTAGATGATCTTCAGAGGACCCTTCCCCATGCAATGCTACAGGCTGGGGTCAGAGTGGCTGGAGAGCAGCCAGGCAGAAAGGCATCTAGGGGTAGTCCTTTACAGTAGGCTGAACATGAGCCAGCAGTGTGCCCAGGGGGCCAAGAAGGCCAATGGCATCCTGGCTTGTATCAGGAATAGTGTGGCCAGCAGGAGCAGGGAGGTCATTCTGCCCTGTGCTCAGCACTGCTTAGGCCACACCTTGAGTCCTGTGTCCAGTTCTGGGCTTCTCAGTTTAAGAAGGACATTAAGACTCTTGAATGTGTCCAGAGAAGGGCAACAGAGCTGGGGAGGGGTCTGGAGCACAGCCCTGTGAGGAGAGGCTGAGGGAGCTGGGCTTGCTTAGCCTGCAGAAGAGGAGGCTCAGGGGAGACCTTATTGTTGTCTACCTCTGCCTGAAGGGAGGTTGTAGCCAGGTGGGGGTTGGTCTTGTCTCCCAGGCAAGCAGCACCAGAACAAGAGGACACAGTCTCAAGCTGTGCCAGGGGAGGTTTAGGCTGGATGTTAGGAAGTTGTTCTTCATAGAAAGAGAGACTGGCCATTGGGATGTGCTGCCCAGGGAGGTGGTGGAGTCACCATCCCTGGAGGTGTTTAAGAAGAGCCTGGATGAGGCCCTTGGTGCCATGGTTGAGTTGATGAGATGGTGTTGGGTGATAGGTTGGACCTGATGATCTCTGAGGTCTTTTCCAACCTGGTTAATTCTATTCTATTCTATTCTATTCTATTCTATTCTATTCTATTCTATTCTATTCTATTCTATTCTATTCTATTCTACTCTATTCTCATTCCATTCCAAGCCCTGCCATCCTGTGATTCTCTGATTTCTGGCACTGGGAGGAGGTTCAGTTGCCACCAGAATTTATTTACAGGAAAACCTGCATTGATTTTTTTTGTTCCTTCCTCTCCAGCACTCAACCCCTCATGCAGCCAGGTTGAGCTCTGTCTATGAATTCCCCATTTTGACAAACAGGAAATGTTTCTGCTCAAATGCTAATCTCCAAGAACAAGGCTGGAGCCTGCTCAGTGCTATAGAGTTCAACTGAAGGCCAATAATCCAATATATGTCTGCTGGGGGAGGGAGAGGGGAGGATAAGGAGGAAGAGACCTCTCTTTCCCTGGAAAAGAAATAAAAATAGCAGCAGGCCTTATCATGTTCAGATTGTTACTAGCACCAGGGAGACGTGATCCAAATAACAAGTGGATGACTGCATACACTGGTGCAAGATAAAGCCCCCAGATAGGGATTTGATTAAGTATCATTATCAGTCACCATGCAGAGGATGGCAGCCAGCCAGCGCAGCATTCGCTTCTCTGTCCATCTCTGCCTCTGCCTGGCTGCTTCTGCAGGTTGTCCTAAAGGTAACCCAGAGCTAGGGCAGCATGTCAGAGAGCAGCCAGCATTTTCTCCAAGCTGGGTCCCCTTAAACATGACTGGCATTGTTGCAGGGAGAAAGCGAGGCTGGCAGCTTAAACCACCCTGTGCGTTGGTAGCCTCAGATTTGTGATTATTACCATCCTTCCTTAGAATCAGCCAGGTTGGAAAAGACCTCCAAGGTCATCCAGTCCAACCTAGCACCCAGCCCTATCCAATCAACCAGACCATGGCACTAAGTACCTCATCCAGTCCCCTCTCCCTAAACACCTCCAGGGATGGGGACTCCACCACCTCCCCGGGCAGCACATCCCAATGGCCAATCTCTCTGTCTGTGAAGAACTTCTTCCTAACATCCAGCCTAAACCTCCCCTGGCACAGCTTAAAACTGTGTCCTCTTGTTCTATCACAAGTTGACTGAGGGAAGAGACCAACCCCCACCTGGCTACAACCTCCCTTCAGGGAGCTGGAGAGAGCAAGAAGGTCTCCCCTGAGCCTCCTCTTCTCCAAGCTAAGCAACCCCAGCTCCCTCAGCCTCTCCTCACAGGGCTGTGCTCCAGACCCCTCCCCAGCTCTGTTGCCCTTCTCTGGACACCTTCCAGCAGCTCAACATCTTTCCTAAACTGAGGGGCCCAGAACTGGACACAGGACTCCAGGTGTGGCCTAACCAGTGCTGGGCACAGGGCACAATGACTTCCCTGCTGCTGCTGGCCACACTGTTCCTGATGCAGGCCAGGATGCCATTGGCCTTCTTGGCCACCTGGGCACACTGCTGGCTCATGTTCTGCCTGCTATCAACCAGTACCCCCAGGTCTCTTTCTGCCTGGCTGCTCTCAGCCACTCTGACCCCAGCCTGCAGCACTGCATGGGGTTGCTGTGGCCAATGTGTAGACCCTGGCACTTATATGTCTTCACTCTCATGCCCTTGGACTCTGCCCACCCATCCAGCCTGGCAAGGTCCCTCTGCAGAGCTCTCCTACCCTGCAACAGATCAACTCCTGCCCCCAGCTTGGTGTCATCTGCAAGCTTACTGATGAGGGACTCAATCCTCTCGTGCAGACCATCAGTCATTCCTCTCTGGCTGCTAATCAGCCTGTTTATTACTCATTCCCATGGCTTAAAGACAGTGGTTCAGGAAATATTCCCTCACTGCTAATGTGATGTTGGAATGGCAAGGGAATAACCTCAGCCTTTGCTCTGGGAGCTGTTTAACCAGTCTCCAAGTGTTAATCACGCTCAGGGCACTGTCACTTTCAGGGGACAGAGATTGCTTCTGGGCACGTGGCTGGGAAAGCAATCTATTTAGTTTTCTTTTCATCTGAATTTGGGGAATGATGAAGGTTTTATTAAATGAACCTTAATTCACCACAACAGGGACTCCAGCTCTACCTGTTCCCACTACCAGGGGATGCAGGGTAATTTAATCACAGTCTCTTTAGATTAGCTCTGCCTATTTGCATGTGGCTTTATTAACTGACTCCACGCCAGGGCGTGCAGAGGGTTTCAGAGACCTCTGTCTCAGCCTCTTCTATCAGTAAAAATCATAATCCTACACTGATGATTAGTAAACTCCATCGTGCCAGTGACAAAGCCACAGGAGAAGAACAGCTAGAAGTGGTGATGTCAGCCTTTTGGCTACGGTCCAAGGTGCTAAGACTCAGTAGATTGCAGTTCTGCCCAGCGATGATGTGGGTTCTTCCCCTGCCACGGTGACAGCTGCTTGAGAGCTTTCCTGACATTATCTTGTTTATTCATTTAAGCATTAAAGTGTAATGATTTACCAGCCCATGACGTGGGAGCAACCTGTGAATTGCAGCGAGGCTGCCTTTTGTATGCTCAGCAACATCTGCTTTCCAGGTGTGAAGCTGTGGATCGTGGTCACTGATGCTCAGAGGCTGTTTTCGTGTGAAGGTAGAGAGGCACTGATATGGGCTGGGCAGAGACTGGCCTGAGAGCAGCCCTGAAGAAAAGGATCTGGGGGTGCTGGGGGAGGAGAAGCTCAACAGGAGCCAGCAGGGAGCACTTACAGCCCAGAGAGCCGAGCAGAGCCTGGGTTGAGCAAGAGAAGTGTGGCCGGCAGGGCCAGGGAGGGGATTCTCCCCCTCTGCTCCACTCTGCTGAGACCACAGCTGGAGCTCTGGGTCCAGTTCTGGAGCCTCTGCTCCAGGAAGAATCTGGAGGTGCTGGAAGGTGTCCAGAGAAGGGCCACGAGGAGGAGCAGAGGGCTGGAGCTGCTCTGCTGTGAGGACAGACTGAGGGAGTTGGGGTTGTGCAATCTGGAGAGGAGAAGGCTCCCAGGAGACCTAATATTGGCCTTCCAGTCTCTTATGGGGGCTCCAAGAAAGCTGGGGAGGGACTTCCGAGGGTGTCAGGGAGTGATAGAAGAGACCAACCCCCACTTCTATGATTCTATGAGGAGAGGCTGAAGGAGCTGGGGGTGTTTAGCCTGCAGAAGAGGAGGCTCAGGGGAGACCTTCTTGCTCTCTATAACTACCTGAAAGGAGGTTGTAGCCAGGTGGGGGTTGGTCTCTTCTCCCAGGCAAGCAGCACCAGAACAAGAGGACACAGTCTCAAGCTGTGCCAGGGGAGGTTCAGGCTGGATGTTAGGAAGAAGTTCTTCATAGAAAGAGTGATTTTCCATTGGAAAGTGCTGCCCAGGGAGGTGGTGGAGTCCCCATCCCTGGAGGTGTCCAAGAAAGGCTTGGATGTGGCCCTTGGAGCCATGGTTTAGTTGTCCTGAGGTACTAGGTTGGACTTGAGGATCTCTGAGGTCTTTTCCAACCTGTTTGATTCCATGATTCTATGTTATCTCCCCATATCTTCTCCTAGTTTGATACTCCAAGTCCTTTACTAAGCAGTCTTTGGGGAGCCTTACAAAGATGGAATATCCTAAGGAGGTGTCCTGCTTTTCCTGGGAGAACATGGTAGAGCAGCCCCAGTTTGCAGTTAGCAATTTGGAGCTCAGCAGGACAGCTGGCTTGCACTGGCTCACAGGTGTATCTCATACCATCATTCAGAGATTCACAGAGTAGTTTAGTTTGGAAAGGACTTTAAAGATCATCCAGTTCCAAACCCCCTGCCATGGGCAGGGACACCTCCCACCAGCCCAGACTGCTCAAGGTCTCACCCAACCTTGCTTTGAACACCTCCAAGGAGGGGGCATCCGCAGTGTCCCTGGGCAACCTGTTCCACTGTCTCACCACCCTCTCTATAAAGAATTTCTTTCTAACACCCACTTTAAATTCCTCCTCCTGAAGCTTCCCTCTCCTCCTATCACCGTGCTGGGGGCAGCAGAGCTGGATGCCTTACTGGATGGGGTCTCAGCAGAGCTGCCGAGGCAGCCCAGCACCCAGCTGCCTCGGGCTGCCAGCAACCATTGCTCACGTTGGGTTTCTCATCAGCTGACACCCCCAAGTCCCTCTGCCTGAGCCTGCTCCTGAGCCACTCCTCCCCCAGCCTGGGTTTGTGCCAGGGCTTGCCCCAGCCCAGGTGTAGGTTGTAATTGGCCTTGTGAGCTTCACGCTCAGTGGAAAAGAGGTTTGCTGAGGAGAGAGGAACTTTTTGTTGGATCTCTCCTGACTCTGCTCCTTCTCCTGCTCTTCCAGAATGGTTTCCTGTTTCTTGTGCCTGCTGCACCTTTGCTGGGGTGAGTACAACGTTGTGTGCTTTGTGTCAGGCAAGCAGCACCAGAACAAGAGGACACAGTCTCAGGCTGTGCCAGGGGAGGTTTAGGCTGGAGGTGAGGAAGAAATTCTACAGAAAGAGAGAGATTGGCCATTGGAATGTGCTGCCCAGGGAGGTGGTGGAGTCACCATCACTGGAGGTGTTCAGGAGGAGAGACTTGATGGGGTGCTTGGTGCCATGGTTTAGTTGATTAGGTGGTGTTGGGTGATAGGTTGGATGTGATGATCACAAGGGTCACTTCCAACCTGGTCTTTCCCTTTCCCTTTCCCTTTCCCTTTCCCTTTCCCTTTCCCTTTCCCTTTCCCTTTCCCTTTCCCTTTCCCTTTCCCTTTCCCTTTCCCTTTCCCTTTCCCTTTCCCTTTCCCTTTCCCTTTCCCTTTCCCTTTCCCTTTCCCTTTCCCTTTCCCTTTCCCTTTCCCTTTCCCTTTCCCTTTCCCTTTCCCTTTCCCTTTCCCTCATTGACATCAATGTTGTTGCTTTGATAAATCTGTTTTCACTTCAGCCCATGAAGCTTCTCTCATTTTCCTGGCTCCCCTCCTCTGAGAGTCTTGAGAGGGTAGAGCAACTGCTAGACCTCAGCCCCAAGCAGAGGCTAAAAGCAGACAGGGAAGGGTGAGGGAATTGGACACAGGAAACATGCTAGAGAGGAAGCAACAGCTTGAATCCAGCCTTTTATCAGTATTTCAAACTCTGTGGTTACTTTGCAGAAAGCATTAAATTGTGGTCTTGGTTTGGTGGTTTGGTTTGGGGTTTTGGTTGGTGGGTTGGGGGGCTCTGGGGGTTGGCAGGGTTGGGGGCATTTGGGGGTTGGCAGGGTTGGAGGCTCTTGGGGTTTGTTGAGGTGGGGGTTGTGTTGGTTTGGGGGCTTCTTGGTTGGTTGGGTTTTTTGCCCTTTCTTTTTGTCTGTTTGGGTTTTGGTTTTTGGTTATTGGCCTTTTTTGTTTGCTTCCTTAAGAGGTTATTTTGTTGTTCTTTCTCTTTGTTTTTTTGGTGTGGGTTTGTTGGGGTTTTTTCCTTTCCTTTTTGTCTTTTCCCCTCCTGTCTCTCCTGTGGAACTCAGCGGAGTGTCAGATTCTTGCACTGCATCTTTGTAGGATGCATTGCTCCAGCACCTCAGTGTCTCTCCTGTAGTGAGAGCACCAAAACCAAAGCCAGTGCTCCAGGTATGGCCTCACTAGTGCTGAGTCCAGGGGGACAGTCACTGGTAGCCAGGTGGGGGTCGCTCTGTTCTCCCAGGCAGCCAGCACCAGAAGGAGGGGACACAGTCTCAAGCTGTGTCAGAGGAGGTTCAGGCTGCATATTAGGAAGAAATTCTTCCCAGCAAAAGAGTGACTTGATATTGGGATGTGCTGCCCAGGGAGGTGGTGGAGTCACCATCCCTGGAGGTGTTTAAGAAGAGTCTGGATGAGGCACTTGGTGCCATGGTCTGGTTGGTTGGATAGGGCTGGCTGATAGGTTGGACTGGATGACCTTGGAGGTCTCTTCCAACCTGGTTGATTCCATGATTCCCTGCTCCTGCTGGCCACACCATTGCTGGTCCAGGCCAGGATGCTATTGGCCTTCTTGGCCACCTGAGCACACACTGGCTCATGTTCAGCTGGCTGTTGATCAACACTTCCAGGTTTTCCCTCTTCTGGGCAGCTTTTCGGCCACTCTGCCCCAAGCCTGCAGCATTCATGGGGTAGTTGTGACCCAAGTGCAGGACCCAACTCTTCACCTTGTTGAACCTTGTATGGTGTTTTCTATCAGCTGGACTACAGAAAATATTTGATAAGGGCTCAAGATCAGTTCTGCTTAAGCTTGGTGAGAGCCTGGCACAGGTTGCCCAGGGAGGTGGTGGAAGCCTCATCCCTGAAGGAGTTGAAGGCCAGGCTGGATGTGGCTGTGAGCAACCTGCTGTAGTGTGAGGTGTCCCTGCCCATGGCAGGGGGCTTGGAGCTGGCTGATCCTTGAGGTCCCTTCCAACCCTGACAATTCTGTGATTCAGGTGCAGTCTGAGATCTATTTCAGAGCCCTGTTTGGAAGGAAAAACAACAGGATCTCTATAGAGTTATTAATTCAGCATGCAGTTTGAATCAATGGCAATGAAGTGATACAATATTTTAAACAGAAATAAATTCCACTGCTCTGACACTGATGAGATGTTCTCAACCCAAAACAAGAGCCATATTGCTTTTTACTTTGTTATTGTCATAGATTCAAGAGGAAGGAGTGGTGAAGAGGCAGGGAGGAAAGGGCTTGTATTTTAGTGTGCTTGCTTTGAGATCAGAGGCATCAAATCCCAGGAGGAAAGGAGATCTGTAAACTGTGATGTGCAGAGGCTGAAATACCTCAGGAGTAAAAGGAACTTAGTGCTTCTCCACAGTGAAAATGATAGGCATGAAATGGAAAGAGATGAAAGAGAGAGAGAGAGAGAGAGAGCTGCTAATAGTAAAGGTGCAGAGCTGACACTTCTTCCAATGACAAGCAAAGAACAGGCAAGAGTACTCGGCAACAAAATAAAGCCTTAAGGATTTAGGGCATAAATTTTTTCCCCCAGGATGACACTTTCCCATCACTGTCAGAAAACCCATGAGAAGGCAGCCTTGCACAACTGCAGTTCCTCATTGTTGTTGCTGTGGTTTTTTCTAAGCCATACTAAATGCTGGTGACCTTCCAGGGGAGTTTTGAAAGCTTGGTAAAGTGAGTCAAGAATCAGACACAGGAAAAGGGGAGTTGGAAGGCACTGACTTGCATTCAGAATCATGGAATGGTTAGGGCTGGATCCTCAAGGATCAGCCAGTTCCAACGCCCCTGCCATGGACAGGGACTCCTCACACTACAGCAGGTTGCTCACAGCCACATCCAGCCTGGCTGCAAACACCTCCTTCAAAACCTCTAGGGATACAGAATTAACCAGGTTGGAAAAGACCTCAGAGATCATCAAGTCCAACCTATCACCCAACACCATCTGATCAACTAAACCATGGCACCAAGTGCCTCAGCCAGGCTCCTCTTAAACACCTCCAGGGATGTCCACCTCCCTGGGCAGCACATCTCAATGGCCAATCTCTCTTGATGGGAAGAATTTCTTCCTCACCTCCAGCCTAAACCTTTCTGTTCCTTCTGACAGTGTTAAGCCTGCTGACTATCTTTTAATTAGCATTTGTCTTCACTGGAGCAACATCTGGGAATAAACTTAACATATCCTTTCCTGCAATTACTTTAAGTGCCTGCAGAAGCCTGAAGGGAAGAAGCCATAATCTCTGTTCTGCAGGATGCATGCTCATCCCATGGCCACACTCAATACATATTTCAGATGATTAGCACAGCTAATAACTGTTTTCGCTCCTCTGAACAAGCTAAATCTTACCCTGAATTAAGTTCTGCTGAACTATGAAATGCTGCAGGCAGGTTTCCTCTGTGAAAAATGACCCCAGTGCTCAGAGCCTCTGAGGAAAGAGCCTCCTGAACTGTGAGGTTACCTGGGAAGCAACACAGGACAGGGTTGATGGAGGTGACTTAATGTTTTAGAGCCTGGAATGTGAGGGAAAAGCTCCAGAGATAAAAGGCAAGGAGGAGGCTGAGGGAGTTGTGGCTGCTCAGCCTGGAGAAGAGGAGGCTCAGGGGAGACCTTCTTGCTCTCTACAGTTACCTGAAGGGAGGTTGTAGCCAGGAGGGGGTTGGTCTCTTCTGCCAGGCAACCAGAACAAGAGGACACAGTCTCCAGCTGTGCCAGGGGACGTTTAGTCTGGAGGTGAGGAGAAAGTTCTTCCCATAGAGAGTAATTGGCCATTGCAATGTGCTGCCTAGGGAGGTGGTGGAGTCACCATCCCTGGAGAGGTGTTCAAGAAGGGGTTGGATGTGGCACTTGAAGCCATGGTTTAGTTGTCAGGAGGTGTTAGGTATTAGATTGGACTTGATGACCTCTGAGGTCTTTTCCAACCTTGCTGATTCTATGGTAATAAATTGACCTGTGGGCTGACCTGGCTCCAGAAGAAAACAGGCTGCCAGGTCCCCATAAACCAGGCAGGAATGGGTTCCTTCACTTCATTCACACTGGGCAAAGTGTCTGTGTCTCCTAGATGGCTGCTGTCACTGGTGACTTCCTCCTTTTTATCCCTGCTGTTTGTAGGGGGAAGGGGGGGGGGCGGAAACCCCAAGTGAGATGCTGAATTTTAGCCGAGGGGTTAATATCTGCAGGGGTTAGGGGAGGCGCAGGAACTTCCACAGGGGAGGCACAGAAACTTCCACAGGGACAGCAGAACTCAGGACAATGTGGGAACTCAATAAGAATATATTTGCTTCAATCTGTAGTTGTATTTTATTTATATTACATCTGTGTTTGTATTATTTTAGCAACAAAACCATATGGCAGGATTGAAGTGGAAAGCTCCAGAGATAAGGGGGTGGGGGGTGGGGAGTTAACTATATTTTGCTGTTTAAGAAATCCCAGTTTTCCCTGAGGAGAAGGAAGAGACCTCTCATCCCTAGAATCTACTGAGCTGAGATGTTCTTGTTTCAATTTTTCTGGGCACTTAGTGGATGTTGGTTGACAGCAGGCTGAACATGAGCCAGCAGTGTGCCCAGGGGGCCAAGAAGGCCAAGGGCATCCTGGCCTGCAGCAGGAACAGTGTGGCCAGCAGGAGCAGGGAGGTCATTCTGCCCTGGACTCAGCACTAGGTCACACCTTGTGTCCTGTGCCCAGTTCTGGGCCCCTCAGGTTAGGAAAGATGTTGAGCTGCTGGAAGGTGTCCAGAGAAGGGCAACAGAGCTGGGGAGGGGTCTGGAGCACAGCCCTGTGAGGAGAGGCTGAGGGAGCTGGGCTTGCTTAGCCTAGAGAAGAGGAGGCTCAGGGGAGACCTTCTTGCTCTCTCCAACTACCTGAAAGGAGGTTGTAACCAGGTGGGGGTTGGTCTCTTCTCCCAGGCAAGCAGCACCTGAACAAGAGGACACAGTCTCAAGCTGTGCCAAGGGAGGTTTAGGATGGAGGTGAGGAAGAAAGTCTTCATAGAGAGAGATTGGCCTTTGGAATGTGCTGCCCAGGGAGGTGGTGGAGTAACCACCCCTGGAGGTGTTTAAAAGAGCTTGAATGAGACACTTGGTGCCATGGTTTAATTGATGAGTGCTGGGAGAGGTTGGACTTGATCATCCCAGAGGTCTTTTCCAACCTGCTTAATTCTATTCTATTTCAAAGGTTCCAGCTCAAAAGGATCAAGGTAAGGACCAGCAGACGAGGGGTTAGGTTTAAAGTGCATGTTAGAAAGAAAGCCTGTGGATGGGGGAGACAATTTGTGAGTCATTTCATGGGCTCACAGGATGTTAGGGGTTGGAAGGGATCTCCAGAAATGGAGTCCAACCCCCTGCCAGAGCAGGACCATAGAATCCAGCTTAGGTCACACACAACCAGATGGGGCTGCAGAGAAGGAGGCTCCCCAACCTCTCTGGGCAGCCTACTCCAGTGCTCTGTGAGCCTCACAGTGAAGAAGTTCCTCCTCAGGTTGAGGTGGAACCTCCTGGGCTGGAGCTTATATCCATTGTGCCTTGGCCTACCTGAGGGAGCAAGTAAGCAGAGGCTGTCCCCTCCCTCCTGACCCCCAGCCCTCAGATATTGATAGACATTTATTTAATCCCCTCTCAGTCTTCTCCTCTCCAGACTAACCAGCCCCAGGGCTCTCAGCCTCTCCTCCCCAGGCAGTGCTGCAGTCCCTTCAGCATCCTTGTAGCCCTCCCTTGGACTCTCTCCAGCAGATCCCTGTCCCTCCTGCATTGGGGAGCCAAAAACTGGATGCAACAGTCTAGGTGAGGTCTCAGCAGGGCAGAGTAGAGGGGGAGGAGAACCTCCCTGGATCTGCTGGGCACACTTCTGTGAATGCACCCCAGGATCCCATTGGCCTTCTTGGCCACCAGGGCACATTGCTGTCCCATGCAGAACTTGTTTTCCACCAGGATAGGTAGCTGTAACCTCTGGCAAGATGGAGAGAGTGAAGCTGAGGGTCCAGCCGTCTTGTGTAGCTCTCCAAACCCACAGGCAGAAGCTCGTTTCCAGCCTATTTAAAGCTGGGGGGAGAAAGGAAGACAAATTCTGTTATGCTAATGATCACATAGATCTTTCCCACCTCTAGTTGTGTGACTGGATGATTTATCATCATGAAGTCATGATGAATGAGAAGGAAGAGGAGGAAATGCAGCAGCTCAGTGTCAGCTGCGTGGAGCAAACCCAACAGCACAGGAGAAAAACTGTTTTCCTGAGGATTCTGGGCTGCTGCCACCAGCACAGCACAGGATTGATATGCAATAGGTGTCAGAAGGGAAGAAAACTTTGTTGGCATTTGACACTTGGGGGGGGGGGGGAAGAAAAATTCCACTCTAACAACCTGCCATAAAATAATCACTGCCTTACCCCTGGAGGCAGGAGCTGGGGTGGGCACTGGGCTGCAGGGCTGTTGCTGTCTAATTAACAAGCTCGTTAGTGTGTTTCAGGGTGGCTTTGCCACATAGAATCATAGAATCAGTCAGGGTTGGAAGGGACCACAAGGATCAGCTAGTTCCAACCCCCCTGCCATGGCCAGGGACACCCCACACTAGATCAGGCTGGCCAGAGCCTCATCCAGCCTGGGCTTAAACACCTCCAGGGATGGGGCCTCAACCACCTCCCTGGTTAACCCATTCCAGGGCTTCACCACTCTCATGGGGAAGAACTTCCTCCTCCCCTCCAGCCTGAATCTCCCCACCTCCAGCTTCATTCCATTCCCCCTAGTCCTATCACTACCTGAGAGCCTGAGAAGTCCCTCCCCAGCCTTCTTGTAGCCCCCTTCAGATACTGGAAGGCCACAATGAGGTCACCTGGGAGCCTTCTCTTCTCCAGACTGAACAGCCCCAACTCCTTCAGTCTGTCCTCACAGGAGAGGTGCTCCAGCCCTCTGCTCATCCTCATGGCCCTTCTCTGGACATGCTCCAGCACGTCCACATCCCTCCTGTAATAGGGGCTCCAGAACTGGAGGCAGTACTCCAGGTGGGGTCTCACCAGAGCTGAGTAGAGGGGAAGAATCCCCTTCCTTGACCTGCTGGCCACACTTCTCCTGCTGCAGCCCAGGCTCTGATTTGCTTTCTGGGCTGCAAGTGCACATTGAGAGCTTGGAGTCTCCACACTTGCCTGGCCAGGCGCAGGCAGAGCTGTTCCCTCCACAGCCTGCCTCTACTCTGAGAGATTGTGTGGGTGTGCAAGCTTGTGACAGAAACCTTCATCTTCTCCCTCATGTCTAAGCCCAGCTTCCCACCTAACATGACATATTAGAGCTGTGGCAAGGCTTCCTGGAGGAGCTGGGGTTCAATGCTGATGGATGGCTGAGCACTGAGCTGTTCAGCTCTTCTGGCTCTTGGATTTTTTTTTACATGGCATTGATGGAAGTCAACAGGAAAAGAAAATCCTCAGTTTTTGTGATCTCCTGAAACATCTACAACATCAAGGCACTGTTTCACTAGCCCAGGGGTTAGCTGAAGCAGCAATCTGGCCTTGGGGAAGAAAGAGCTCTGCTTGCCCTATGTAACGATGCACTTTTGGCTTGCATCCTTGAAATGTTGGTGGTGTGCTGCTCTGCTTGCTAATTGTTCTCTTTCCTAATTACTGCTAAAATAATTTGGTGTCCCTTCTGGAAGAGGATTCTTAAGTGATGAGTTATGTCTGCAGCAAGGCTGGCTGGGCTTTTACAGAATTAACCAGGTTGGAAAAGACCTCAGAGATCATCAAGTCCAACCTTTCACACAGCACCATCTGATCAACTCAACCATGGCACCAAGTGCCTCATCCAGGCTCTTCCTAAACACCTCCAGGGATGGTGACTCCACCACCTCCCTGGGCAGCACATCCCAATGGCCAATCTCTCTCTATGAAGAATTTCTTCCTCACCTCCAGCCTGAACCTCCCCTGGCACAGCTTGAGACTGTGTCCTCTTGTTCTGGTGCTGGGTGCCTGGCAGAAGAGACCAACCCCCACCTGGCTACAACCTCCCTTCAGGGAGTTGGAGAGAGCAAGAAGGTCTCCCCTGAGCCTCCTCTTCTCCAGGCTAAGCAAGCCCAGTTCCCTCAGCCTCTCCTCCCAGGGCTGTGCTCCAGACCCCTTCCCCAGCTTTGTTGCCCTTCTCTGGACACCTTCCAGCAGTTCAACATCTTTCCTAACCTGAGGAGCCCAGAACTGGACACAGGACTCAAGGTGTGGCCTAAGCAGTGCTGAGCACAGGGCACAATGACCTCCCTGCTCCTGCTGGCCACACTGTTCCTGATGCAGGCCAGGATGCCATTGGCCTTCTTAGCCCCCTGGGCACACTGCTGGCTCATGTTCAGCCTACTGTCAACCTGTGCCATGGTTTAGTTGATCAGATGGTGCTGGGTGATAGGTTGGACTTGATGATCTCGAAGGTTTTTTTCCAACCTGGTTAATTCTGTGTTCAATTAGAGAACGGTGGGATTGCTGAGACCACACCTGCAGTGCTGTGTCCACTTCTGGGCTCCCTGATTCAAGGGAGACAGAGACCTGCTGGAGAGAATGCAATGGAGATGTGCGAGGGTGATCAGGGGACTTGGATATCTGTGGCTGTTTAGTCAGGAGAAGGGAAGGCTGAGAGGAGGTCTGATCAACATCTATAACTATCTGAGGAGTAGGGTAATAGGTTGGATTTGAAGAACTCTGAGTTCTTTTCCAGCCTTATTGATTCTATGATGTTGAGATGAAGGGCCCAGGCTCTTCTCAGTGGTGCCCAGTGATAGGACAAGGAACAATGGGTACAAGCTGGAGGTTCCACCTCAACATAAGGAGACACTAATTTATGGTGAGGGTGCTGGAGCCCTGGAGCAGGCTGCCCAGAGAGGTTGGGGAGTCTCCTTCTCTGGAGACTTTCTAAACCCACCTCTATGTGCTCCTGTGTGACCTGCCCTGGGTGATCTTGCTTTGGCAGGGGGATTGGTCTCCATCTCTGGAGGTGCCTTCCAACCCCTAATATTCTGTGATTCTCTGCTGGATTTGTTGCTGGAGCATGTCCAGAGCAGGGCCACAAGGATGAGCAGAGGGCTGGAGCTGCTCTGCTATGAGGACAGACTGAGGGAGTTGCAGTTGTGCAGTCTGGAGAGGAGAAGGCTCTGAGGAGACTTAATTGTGGCCTTCCAGGATCTGCAGGGGGCTGCAAGAAAGCTGGGGAGAGACTTTTGAGGGTGTGAGGGAGTGACAGGACTGGGGGGGATGGAGCAAAACTGGAAGTGAGGAGATTCAGATTGGATGTTAGGAAGAAGTTGTTGCCCATGAGGGTGGTGAGAGCCTGGCACAGGCTGCCCAGGGAGGTGGTGGAAGCCTCCTGCCTGGAGGTGTTTGCAGCCAGGCTGGATGTGGCTGTGAGCAACCTGCTGCAGTGTGAGGTGTCCCTGGCCATGGCAGGGGGTTGGAACTGGCTGCTCCTTGAGGTCCCTTCCAACCCTGACAGTTCTATGGTTCTATGGTTTCCAACCAGAGCTCTTCCATACCAAGATCTTTCCAGGCACCTCTGCACACCCACAAGCCCACACCGAGGTTTTGCAGGAGGTGAACAAACACTTCTGATTTTCTCTTCTCTTTCAGCCCCCAGGAAGCAGTGCACAGGGTGATACAGAGCTGAGCTATCTGGATGTAATTAGGGTAATAAGTAAATAGCTAAATGTCGACAACTGTTCTCTTGCTGGCACTTGAGCACTGCACATTGATCAGGCAGCTCTAAAAATAGGCAGGCTGGTAATCTGAGCTCTGCTTTCCTAACATCCTGCTGTTGGCTACAGGCTTGCAGCCTTTTTCCTGCCCTCCTCTTGAAGGAGATAATCGTGTGCCTCCTGGAATAGAGTGATGCTGAGGTGAAAGCCTTTAAAGGCTTTTTAAACACCTTTTGTTTACCATGTTTTCAGCCTTTTTAAAGTGTTGGCTTCAACTGCTGCTCCTGCACACGTGTGAAACAGAGAAATCAGAGGCTTCCTAATGTGCTGTGGTGACTCTGCCAGGATTTCCATGGCCAGTTTGGGGGAAATTTGCAGTGGCTTGTAGAAAAGTAGCATCTGGTAGTACACCGTGGGCCTTACCCTCAGAGATTCACCAAGGTTGGAGGAGACCTCAAAGATCATCGAGTCCAACCTGGCACCACAGACCTCATGGTTAAACCATGGCACCAAGTGCAGCGTCCAGTCCCCACTTGAACACCTCCCTGGGCAGCACATTCCAATAGTGAACGACTCTCTCAGTGAAGAACTTTCTCCTCACCTCCAGCCTAAACCTCCCTTGGCACAGCTTGAGACTGTGTCCTCTTGTTCTGGTACTGGTTGCCTGGGAGAAGAGGCCAACCCCTTCCTGGCTACAACCACCCTTCAGGTAGTTGTAGAGAGCAATGAGGTCGCCCCTGAGCCTCCTCTTCTCCAGGCTAAACAGCCCCAGCTCCCTCAGCCTCTCCTCATAGGGCTTGTGCTCAAGGCCTCTCCCCAGCCTTGTTGCCCTTCTCTGGACACCTTCAAGTGTCTCAATGCCCTTCTTAAACTGTGGGGCCCAGAACTGGACCTGCAGTATCATAGTGATATGGGCAGGCTACTCTCTGTGTGTGGGGGGTAGGCTAAGGTAATGACCAGTAGATGAGGAGGGAGATTTAGACTGGAGATTAGGAAGAAATTCTTTCCAGTGAGGGTGATGAGACACTGGAACAGGTTGCCCAAGGAGGTTGTGGATGCTTCTTTCCTGGAGGTGTTCTAAGGCCAGGTTGGATGAAGCCTTGAGTAACCTGGTCTGAGGTGAGATGTTCCTACCCATGGCAGCAGGATTGGAACTGGATGATCTTCAAGGTCCTTTCTACCCCAAATCCTTTGCTCTTCCCCATGAGGGTGGTGAGAGCCTGGCACAGGCTGCCCAGGGAGGTGGTGGAAGCCTCCTGCCTGGAGGTGTTTGCAGCCAGGCTGGATGTGGCTGTGAGCAACCTGCTGCAGCGTGAGGTGTCCCTGCCCATGGCAGGGGGTTGGGATTAGCTGATCCTTGAGGTCCCTTCCAACCCTGACAGTTCCATGATTCTATGAATCCACATGAACAGATGATGTGCTTTTGAAATAGGTTTGTGTGCAGGATGTGATCTTCCATCACAGAGCAGAAAGGAAGGTCAGAAGCACCCAGAAACCAAACAGGTAGTGATAGGACTAGGGGGAATGGACTGAAGCTGGAGGTGGGGAGATTCAGGCTGGAGGTGAGGAGGAAGTTCTTCCCCATGAGAGTGGTGAAGCCCTGGAATGGGTTGTCCAGGGAGGTGGTTGAGGCCCCGTCCCTGGAGGTGTTTAAGGCCAGGCTGGATGAGGCTGTGGCCAGCCTGATCTAGTGTGGGGTGTCCCTGGCCATGGCAGGGGGTTGGAACTAGCTGATCCTTGTGGTCCCTTCCAACCCTCACTGATACTACTAAATGAAAATTCAAAGGGGAAAAACGAACCCAAATGAATCAAACACACACCAATAAGATACAAAAGAAATAAAGTCCAAACAACAACAACGAAAGGAACAAAATAGCCCCAAGCCAAGGAACAAAAAAACAACCCACAAGCAAAAACAGAGAAGGGAAAATAAAAAGACAAGAAAACAGAGCCCACAGGAGATCAGCTGTCCTTTCTTGGAAGTAATTAACTGTCAGCCATTCAACTGTGCAAAATTAGAAGTTCTCTTGCAATGCCTCCCATAAAAAGCAAGGTTTGGGCTTATTTTTCACAGCCTACGGCAGAGCCCTGGGGGAGGGCACAGAGAGCACTGCCAGCAGGGTGACACCAAGCTGGGTGGAGCGGCTGCCACAGGAGGGCTGTGCTGCCATTCAGCCAGACCTGGGCAGGCTGAGAGCTGGGCAGGGAGAGATGGAATGGAATTCAACAAGGGCAAGGGGAGAGTCTTGCACCTGGAGTTGTTCCTCCCCATGCACCAGCATAGGTTGGGGACTGACCCGCTGGAGAGCACAGAAGGCAAAAGGGACCTGGGGGTCCTGGTGGATGGAAGGATGACCATGAGCCAGGAATGTTCTCTGGTGGCCAGGGAGGCCAGTGGTAGGCTGGGGTGGATTAGAAGGGCTGTGGTTAGTAGGTCAAGAGAGGTTCTCTTCCTCCTCCAGTCTGCACTGATGAGGCCACACCTGGAATATTGTGTCCAGTTCTGGGGCCCTCAATTCATGACAGACAGTGAGCTGCTTGAGAGAGACCAGCACAGAGCCATGAGGATGATCAGGGGAGTGGAACATCTTCTGTATGAGGAGAGCCTGAGGGGAGCTGAGGGCTCTTTAGCTTGGAGAGGAGGAGCCTGAGAGGTGACCTCGTTGCTGTTGCTAAAGCTGTGCAGGGTGAGTGCCCAGAGGCTGGAGCCAGGCTCTGCTGGGGGATGCCCAATGCCAGCACAAGGGGCAGTGGTGGAAGCTGAGGCAGAGGAATTTTCATACACATAGGAGGAAAACATTTTTCACTCTGAGGGTGCCAGAGCCCTGGAGCAGGCTGCCCAGGGGGGTTGTGGAGTCTCCCTCTCTGGAGATACCCAAAACTCACCTGGATGTCTTCCTGTGTGACCTGCCCTGGGTGACCCTGCTCTGGCAGGGGGGTTGGACTGGATGAGCTTTTGAGGTCCCTTGCAGCCCCTGAAATTCTGTGATTCTGTGACTATGAATATGAGGCAAGGCATTGAACTGCCCTTGAGGAGTAACCTCTGGTAAAAGAAATGATTCCTACTCGTTGATTTTTATCCCACCCTCCCTGTCTTCCTTTAGACTACTGCACCTAAGACCAAATCCTGTTTGGGTGGGTTGGATTGGTTGATGGGTTGGACACGATGATCTTGAAGGTCTCTTCCAACCTGGTGTATTGTATTGTATTATTGTGCTGCTTTTCCTGAATTTCCTGTGTAATGTGGTGTAGGTGACCCTGCTCTCCCAGCGGGGGTTGGACTGGATGATCTCAAGCTGCACCAGGGGAAGTTTAGGCTGGAGGTGAGGAGAAAGTTCTTCCCAGAGAGAGTAATTGGCCGTTGGAATGTGCTGCCCAGGGAGGTGGTGGAGTCCCCATCCCTGGAGGGGTTCAAAAGGGATTGGATGTGGCATGTGGAGCCATGGTTCAGTAGTCAGGAGGTGTCGGGTGATAGGTTGGACTTGATGATCTCTGAGGTCCTTTCCAAGCTGGTTGAGTCTATGATCTTTCAAGGTCCCTTCCAGCTCCTGAAATTCTGTGGTGATTTCCTGACCATCTGAGCTCGTGCAGCTGTTGATTGTTAAGAGACATTTGCCACCCCTGTGCTTGCTTGCTTGCTGCCACACTCTTTCTCTCTCTCTCTCTCAATCTCTCTCTGTAGTCAGCCCTGGTTTTATCCCAAACAGTTGAATTTACCAATCAGCCAGAAATGACTGCCTGGCATCAAGTTGAGTTTTGGAGGGCGGTGACCCATCCTACCCCTGTGTAATAGCAGGTCCCACGGTGACAATTAAAATAAATCACCCTCCAGAATGTGCCATTACAGACATTCATGGCTCATCAGGAACTGAATTGTCTTTTATGATAGATTTCCAGGAAAGGTGTAGAACTTGAGGCTGCTCTCCCTACAGCACAAAATGATTTATAAGGGAGCTCCCCTCCCTTCTCCTCCATTTGCTGTGGAAATGAAACATGGGAGGAGTGAGACACAGATTTGAATTAAGAGTCAGAGAGCTGTTGGCCACTAAAGAAAACCACAAGTGTGTAGGTAGTTTTTGAACCAATCACAGCTGATTCCAAATGAAACAGACAGGACAGACTGAAGGAGTTGGGGCTGTTCAGTCTGGAGAAGAGAAGACTCCGAGGTGACCTCATTGTGGCCTTCCAGTGTCTGAAGGGGGCCTGCAGGAAGGCTGGGGAGGGACTGCTCAGGATCTCAGGTAGTGATAGGACTAGGGGGAATGGAATGAAGCTGGAGGTGGGGAGGAAGTTCTTCCCCATGAGAGTGGTGAAGCCCTGGAATGGGTTGTCCAGGGAGGTGGCTGGGGTGTCCCTGGAGGTGTTTGAGCCCAGACTGGATGAGGCTGTGACCAGCCTGCTCTAGTGTGGGGTGTCCCTGGCCATGGCAGGGGGGTTGGAACTAGCTGATCCTTGTGGTCCCTTCCAACCCTCACTGATACTAGGATACTATGATGCTACTATGAAACCAAGTCCCCAGACCTCACTGCTGCTATCATTTGAATGTGCCCAGAGAAAGCCAATGAGGCTGGGGAGAGGTCTGGAACACAGCCCTGGGAGGAGAGGCTGAGGGAGCTGGGGTTGCTTAGCGTGGAGAAGAGGAGGCTCAAAGGAGACCTTCTTGCTCTCTCCAACTCCCTGAAGGGAGGTTGCAGCCAAGAGGGGGTTGTCCAGCCTGGTCTAGTGGAAGGGACCCTTTGGTAGATGCAGACAGGAGTTTGGTACCATCTGCTTGCAGGAGGAAAACTGAGTTTGCTTCAAGAGGGCAATATATGAGTTGTATCCCCAGATACCTGGAGGTATCAGGATATGGTTTAGTGGTCATGGTAGTGGAGTTATGGCTGGACTTGATGATCTTAAAGATCTTCTCCAACCTTAAATGATTCTCTGTCTCTTCTCCCAGGTAACCAGCAGCAGAACAAGAGGACACCGTCTCAAGCTGTGCCAGGGGAAGTTTAGGCTGGAGGTGAGGAGAAAGTTCTTCCCAGAGAGAGAGGTTGGCCATTGGGATGTGCTGCCCAGGGAGGTGGTGGAGTCACCATCCCTGGAGGTGTCAAGAGGGTATTGCACATAGCACTTGGAGTCATGGTTTAGTTGTCCTGAGGTGTTAGGTGATAGGTTGGACTTGAAGACCTCTGAGGTCTTTTCCAATCTGCTTGATTCTATGATTCTTTTGTTAGGTATTGCAGTAGGCTGCCCAGGGAGGTGGTGGAATCACCATGCCTGGAGGTGTTCAAGAAACTTATGGCCATGGTGCTTTGGGACATGGTTTAATGGCCATGGTGGTCTTAGGTTGGTGTTTGGACTCTGATCTTGGAGGGATTTTCATAGCATCAGTCATAGCTTCATAGAGTAGGTTGGAAGGGACCTTAAAGATCATCTAGTTCCAACCTCCCTGCCATAGGCAGGGATGCCTCCCACTAGACCAGGTTGCTCAAAGCCTCATCCGACCTAGCCCTGAACACCTCCAGGAAGGGGGACATGCAGAAAGTCCCTGGAGGTGCCATTTTCCAAGCAAAACAATTCCATGATTCTCTTTTGAAGCAACTAGAGCTAGCAAGAAGGCAGTGGGAAAAGGAATTCTTCAGCTCATGTTGCATTCTGATAATTTCATCTAATTTTAGAAGCTTTTTTTTTGCACCCACCAGGTGACACTACCACAACTTCTGTGGTGGTAAATGTTGGTCTCTTCTCCCCAGTAACAGTGACAAGATGAGAGGGAAAATGGCCTCAAGCTGCCCCCGGGGAAGGTTTAGGTTGAATATGAGAAAAGACTTCCTGACTGAAAGGGTTCTCCAAGCCTGGCACAGGCTGCCCAGGGAGGTGTTTGACACCTCATCCTTGGAGGTGTTCCAAAGAGGCAGAGATGTGGTGCTGAGGGACATGATTTAGTACTCATATCATAGTATCAGTGAGGGTTGGAAGGGACCACAAGGATCATCTAGTTCCAACCCCCTGCCATGGGCAGGGACACCCCACACTAGATCAGCCTGACCAGAGCCTCATCCAGCCTGGGCTTAAACACCTCCGGGGACAGGGCCTCAACCACCTCCCTGGAGGGTGGTTGGACTCAAAGGTCTTCTCCAACCCAAATGATTCTGTGGTGGTTGGGTTTTTTCCTATTGCAAGAGGCACAGGGCCTCCTCCCATCCCTACTGGCAGCACTGTGCAGGTGGCAGAAGTACAACGGTATTGGTAAATTCTCCTGACTTTAAGAGCTATTTCTCTGCCAGATCTCCACATCCTTCCTGCTGGGAGCACTTGGAACTGAAGTGGTGTAGGTGAACAATGTTTCCATTTGTGTATTTTAGTCAGCTACCTCCAAACCCTTTTTTTCCCCCTTGGTTCCCAAGTGGGTAGAACACTTAGGGTTGAGACTCATCTCATTAACTTCAGGCATCTGTAGTGCAGACATCTCCATCTGAACTACTCACTTGAGACTTACTTTGTAGTCAACAGAGAGATAAACTCTTTTAGAGAGAGATTCAGCTGACCTATTTGAGTCAGTTGGTAGCAGGGCACCTGTTAAGATAACCACTTCTTGATTAGATGAGGCCATTGAAGTTGTCTGCACTTGGTCATGTGAATCCCACTGAGACTTCAGGATCTGTATCTAGATGCTTTGGTAAGTTGGTCAATGGGGAGGAGAAGATGTTTTGCTCCCCTGCATCCTGTAAGTTCCCAACTCAAGCTGTGCACTGTACCTTTTTTTTTTTTTTGGTGGCTTTTATTTGCCTGCTTGAAGCTTATACCATGAAGGCAAGCAATCAGGCTCTTGCTTAATAGGGTAGGTTCCTGGAGTGAGCCAAGGATAGGTTTGTCTCTTCCCTTCACAGGACAATATTAAAGCCTTGACAGCATCTGCCTGGCCTGTCTCTTCCACTCCATGAGATGGTGAAATCTGCCCTGTGCACAAGCAAGCAAGTACAGGTTGGAGTCACACCCATGTGGGATAGAGTGCTTGGAAAGCTGCCTGTCAGAAAAGGTCCTGGGGGTGCTGGTTGACAGACAGCTGAAGATGAGCCAGCCGCGTGCTGAGGTGGCCAAGAAGGCAAACAGCATCCTGGTCTGGATCAGGAATATTGTGACAGCAGGACCAGGAAAGTGCTTGGTTCCAGCAGTGGGCACTGGTGGAGGCTGTACCTGGAGTGCAGGGTTTGGTTTTAGGCCCCACGCTATAAGAAGGACATTGAAGTGCTGGAGGGTGTCCAGAGAAGGGCAACAAAGCTGACTGAAAGGTCTAGAGAACAGGACTTGTGAGGAGCTGGGGAGGCTGAGGGACCTAGGGTTGTTCAGCCTGGAGAAAAGGAGGCTGAGGGGAGACCTCATTGCTCTCTACAACTCCCTGAAAGGAAGTTGGAGCCAGGTGGGGGTTGGCCTCTTCTCCCCACTAACAAGTGACAGAGAGGAAACGGCCTCAAATTGCGTCAGGGGAGGTTTGGAGCAGGCTGCCCAGGGAAGTGGTGGAGTCACCATTGGATTGACTTTTGAACTTGATCTTAGAGAGTCCCTTCCAACCTTAATGATTCTACAGTTCCCTTTTTCCTACACTCTGAATTCTCTTGAACATAAGATGCAAGCCATGGACTCCCAGGGCACATCCCTTCCAACTCTTAGCCCTGGCTCATCTGTCTTACCCACAGCTCATGTCCCTGCTGTCCAGCATAAGAGAACTGCTGGGCTCTCACCATTGCTCTCTAATGCTTCATACAGCAGCAAAAGCTGTATGAAGCATACATAGCTCTGCTGTGAGGACAGGCTGAAGGAGCTGGGTGTGGTCAGACTGGAGAGGGGAAGGCTCTGGGGAGACCTAATAGCAGCCTGCCAGCACCTGAAGGGGGCTACAAGAAGGATGGAGAGAGACTGTTTGCAAAGACTTGCCGGGTCAGGACAAGGGGCAGTGGCTTCAAGCTAGAGAATTTAGACTGAATATTAGGAACAAGTTCTGCACTATAAGGGTGGTGGAACACTGGAACAGGTTGCTCAGGGAAGTGGTTGGAGTCCCAACCCTGGACATATTCAGGGTGAGGCTCAGCAGGGCTCTGAGCAGCCTGATCTAGTTGGGGATGTCCCTCCTGACTGCAGAAGGGGTTGGACTGGATGACCTTCAGAGGTCCCTTCCAACCCAAACCATTCTGTGTTCAGGGGTGAATTTTGTAGAGCAGGGTTAAAGGTTGGGCTCGATGGGGAGAAGGAGGCCAGAAGCAGGATAAATGTGGTGGAGTTACAAAAAAATCACACAATCCCTGGTCAGTGTCACCAGCTCTCTGCTCTGCACCACACCAGCCATGTAGGTTATGACAGCTCTCCTAAAATAAAACTCTCCCACTGAAGGAGCCCTGTGAGGAGAGGCTGAGGGAGCTGGGGTTGCTTAGCCTGGAGAAGAGGAGGCTCAGGGGAGACCTTCTTGCTCTCTCCAACTCCCTGAAGGGAGGTTGTAGCCAGGTGGGGGTTGGTCTCTTCTCTCAAGCTGCCAGCACCGGTCTCAAGCTGCCAGCACCGGTCTCAAGCTGCCAGCACCAGTCTCAAGCTGCCAGCACCAGTCTCAAGCTGTGCCGGGGGAGGTTTAGGCTGGAGGTGAGGAAGAAATTCCTCCTAGAGAGAGTGATTGGCCATTGGAATGTGCTGCCCAGGGAGGTGAAATCACCAGCACTGGAGGTGTTTAAGAAGAGCCTGGATGAGGCACTTGGTGCCACGGTTCAGTTGATGAGATGGTGCTGGCTGATAGGTTGGACTCAATGACCTTAAAGGTCTTTTCCAACCTGGCTAATTCTGCCCAGGGAGGTGGTGGAGTCGCTGTCCCTGGAGATCTTCAGGAAAAGCCTGGATGAGGCATTCAGTGCCACGGTCTGGTTGATTGGCTGGAGCTGGGTGATAGGTTGGACTGGATGATCTGACCTCATTGTGGCTTTCCAGTATCTGAAGGGGGCCTACAGGAAGGCTGGGGAGGGACTTCTCAGGATCTCAGGTAGTGATAGGACTAGGGGGAATGGAATGAAGCTGGAAATGGGGAGATTCAGGCTAGATGTGAGGAAGAAGTTCTTCACCATGAGAGTGGTGAAGCCCTGGAATGGGTTGTCCAGGGAGGTGGTTGAGGCCCAGTCCCTGGAGGTGTTTAAGCCCAGGCTGGACGAGGCTCTGGCCAGCCTGATCTAGTGTGGGGTGTCCCTGGCCATGGCAGGGGGGTTGGAACTAGATGATCCTTGTGGTCCCTTCCAACCCTGACTGATTCTATGATTCTATGATCTTGAAGGTCTCTCCCAACCTGGTTGATTCTATGAAATCTTTGCAGTCTTTGTCTCTAATTAGGTTTCCCCGTTGGATTGGTTTTCCTCCCCTTTCTGCTGCAAAGACTGAAAGGAAAGTTAAGTCCAAACTGTGACACTTCCCCCTTCCCCCCCCCCCCCCCGCCTTTCACATCTGTGCATCTCTTGCTCTTCCTTAAAAAAAAAAGGTAGTCGAACGCTGCCAAATGACCTAACTAATAACTGCATTTACATTTCTGTACCTATGGAGGGGATTCATTTAATTCCTTTTAAAAGCCGGGCTTGGAGCCGCAGATAAGCCATCAGTGTGCTTAACAGGATATTAAAAGCAGAAAGCAAGGCTGGAATAGCAGGTTCATTAGAGAACACTTTCTCCAAACGTGGAAGCTGAGCACCAGATGCCGTTTTGCATAATAAAGGCAGCCAATGATTAGCCCTTCGAGGTCTGTGATCCCTGAATAATAACCCATTTTTCAACCTTGCCTGTTCTTTTTTCCCTTTTCTTGGCTTTTTTTTTAATTCCCCCTACCCTAAATTTTCCAGCTGTAGGAGTAGTCCATTTTAATCAGCACCTCAACCAAATGTCATTCCTAATGCTGCTGTAACATTCAATGTGATATTTTTGTCTTTTCCCCCACCCCGAATAATTCCAAGAAGGAAAAAAAGAGAATAAAAAAATAGAATAATAAATAAAAAGGAAAAATAGAATTAAAAATGATAAAAAATAGAAGGAAAAATAGAATAAAAGAAGGAAAAAGAAGGAAAATAGAATTAAAAATAGAAGGAAAAATAGAATAAAAAATGATAAAAAAATAGAAGGAAAAATAGAATAAAATAATAAAAAAAGAAGGAAAATAGAATTAAAAATAGAAGGAAAAATAGAATAAAAATGATAAAAAAAGAAGGAAAAATAGAATAAAAGAAGGAAAAAGAAGGAAAATAGAATTAAAAATAGAAGGAAAAATAGAATAAAAAATTATAAAAAAATAGAAGGAAAAATAGACTAAAAGAATAAAAAAGAAGGAAAATAGAATTAAAAATAGAAGGAAAAATAGAATAAAAATGATAAAAAAAGAAGGAAAAATAGAATAAAAGAATAAAAAAGAAGGAAAATAGAATTAAAAATAGAAGGAAAAATAGAATAAAAAATGATAAAAAAATAGAAGGAAAAATAGAATAAAATAATAAAAAAAGAAGGAAAATAGAATTAAAAATAGAAGGAAAAATAGAATAAAAATGATAAAAAAATAGAAGGAAAAATAGAATAAAAGAATAAAAAAGAAGGAAAATAGAATTAAAAATAGAAGGAAAAATAGAATAAAAGAAGAAAAAAGACAAAAGGAAAATAGAATTAAAAAATAGAAGGAAAAATAGAATAAAAGAAGAAAAAAGAAGGAAAACAGAATTACAAAAATAGAAGGAAAAATAGCATAAAGGAAGAAAAAAAAGAAGGAAAACAGAATTGAAAAAATAGAAGGAAATATAGAATACAAGAAAATAGAAAAAAGTAGAAAAAAAGAAGAAAAAAGAAAAATAGAATGGAAAAAGAAGGAAAAGTAGAATAAAAGAAGAAAAAGAAAAAAGAAGGGAAATAGAATGGAAAACAGAAGGAAAAATAGAATAAAAGAAGAAAAAAGAAAAAAAAGAAGGGAAATAGAATGGAAAACAGAAGGAAAAGTAGAATAAAAGAAGAAAAAAAGAAAAAAAGAAGGGAAATAGAATGGAAAACAGAAGGAAAAGTAGAATAAAAGAAGAAAAAAAAAAAAAGAAGGGAAATAGAATGGAAAACAGAAGGAAAAGTAGAATAAAAGAAGAAAAAAGAAAAAAGTAGGAAAATAGAATGGAAAACAGAAGGAAAAGTAGAATAAAAGAAGAAAAAAGAAGGGAAATAGAATGGAACACATAGAAGGAAAAGTAGAATAAAAGAAGAAAAATGAAGGGAAATAGAATGGAACACATAGAAGGAAAAATAGAATAAAAGAAGAAAAAAGAAAAAAAGAAGGGAAATAGAATGGAAAACAGAAGGAAAAATAGAATAAAAGAAGAAAAAAAAAGAAAAAAGAAGGGAAATGGAATGGAAAACAAGGAAAAATAGAATAAAAGAAGAAAAAAAGAAGGGAAATAGGATGGAAAACAGAAGGAAAAATAGAATAAAAGAAGAAAAAAAGAAGGGAAATGGAATGGAAAACAGAAGGAAAAATAGAATAAAAAGAAGAAAAAAAGAAGGGGAATGGAAAACAGAAGGAAAAATAGAATAAAAGAAGAAAAAAAGAAGGGAAATAGAATGGAAAACGTAGAAGGAAAAATGGAATAAAAGAAGAATAAAGAAGGGAAATAGAATGGAAAACGTAGAAGGAAAAATGGAATAAAAGAAGAATAAAGAAGGGAAATAGAATGGAAAACGTAGAAGGAAAAATAGAATGAAAGAAGAAAAAAAGAAGGGAAATAGAATGGAAAACGTAGAAGGAAAAATGGAATAAAAGAAGAATAAAGAAGGGAAATAGAATGGAAAACGTAGAAGGAAAAATGGAATAAAAGAAGAATAAAGAAGGGAAATAGAATGGAAAACGTAGAAGGAAAAATGGAATAAAAGAAGAATAAAGAAGGGAAATAGAATGGAAAACGTAGAAGGAAAAATGGAATAAAAGGAGAAAAAAAAGAAGGGAAATAGAATGGAAAATAAAAAATAATAAAAAATAGAAGGAAAATAAAAAAGAGTGAAAAATAGTAGGGAAAACAGAAGGAAAAGTCAAAAAGAAGGAAAAAAGAAGGGAAATTTGAAATATTAAAGTTTTTAAATATTGAAACTATGCCTAAAAATATCTATTTATAAATATCTAGTAAATTCTATCAAAGCTATCCAATATATGCCATTTATAAATATCTAAAGGGGCTGAGAAGAACAAGAATCAGTGTCAGGCTCGCTTGACACGGAATTCCTGGGTTTGAAGCTGATTTTCAACCCACAAAAGGGGAATCCAGTGATTCACCTACAGGGAATAGTCTATAATTACCCTCCCTGAGCTCAGGGATAAAAGAGCATTAGACACATGGGCTCCTGGTTCCTTTGAAGAAGGGTGGCTTCCGAAGCTGTTTCCTCAGCTTGGGGTTTGGGAGTGATGAAGAGCAGGCATGGCGCGATCAAATCTGGCTTATTTGGCTCTCAGCACTTGCATCGGCTGCTGAAGCTGCCCGGGTCCATCTGCTGTTTGTGGATGCTTCTTCCACAGCAGACCTTTATTTGACTTCCCCTGTATGAGGACAAAGGGAGATGCCACATTGCAGGTGGGGAATTGGTTCCTGTCTCCAAGAAGAGCAAAGCAATAGAGGAGTGCAAGGGGGGAAATTCCTACAGTTGCTGACCTTCAGGGCTTGGAAATTGCTGGGATGCCTCTGGGAAGAGCTTCTGTTTTCAACTCAACATCTTGCTTGCCATTTCCGATGGGCACTGCTCATTTCACACTGATGTTGATGTCAGGAAGGATGAATATTGTCCAAAGACAGGCAGTTGAGGACAAACTCATGGCCCCGTTACGTTAGCCTAAGTAGGTAAAGACAAGAATTAAAAGGTTCAGTGCAATTATGGACAAACAGAAACATGCTGCAGCAACAGCTTTGGTGCAGCCATCTGAAAGCCAGGAAGTATTTTTGTTTCAGTGATAGTTATCTGTAGTCTGTTGTGTCTGCAAGCTGGTAGCAAGACACTGGAACAAACTCTCCAGTCCCATCTGCTGCCTGGAAGAAAGTTTCTCTGTGCTTTGTGTTATTAAAGCCAAGGCTGAAAGCAAGAGCACCTCCTGTAGTTCAGAGGATGCTTCGGGGGGGGGGGTCGAGAGGGTTGTTGAGCTAGTGAGGGTTATCAAAACACTTGAAGGGCTGATGGTCATTTCTGGCATCTGTTTTGTCTGTAAGTGTGTGTTATAAACAAGTGAAAAAGAAACCTAGGGTAGCTGACTGTAGAAGGAAAACATCCTGGCAAGGGGAAACATAGCCAAAAAATGTTATGTAAAGAAAAGTTTTTGTTACCAGAGAATCGCAGAATTGTCAGGGCTGGAAGGGACCTCAAGGAGCAGCCAGCTCCAACCCCCTGCCATGGCCAGGGACGCCTCACACTGCAGCAGGTTGCTCAACAGCCACAGCCAGCCTGGCCTTCAAAATCCTTTCTTGGAGCCCCCTTCAGATACTGGAAGGCCACAATTAGGTCTCCTTGGAGCTTTTTTCTCCAGACTGCACAACCCCAACTCCTTCAGTCTGTCCTCAGAGCAGAGCAGCTCCAGCCCTCTGCTCATCCTCGTGGCCCTTCTCTGAACATGCTCCAGCAACAAATCCAGCAGAGAATCACAGAATATTAGGAGTTGCAAGGGATCTCCGGAGATGATGATGTTCAATCTCCGGGCCCGAGCAGCATCACCCAGGGCAGGTCACACAGGAGCACATCCAGGTGGGTTCAGAAAGTCTCCAGAGAAGGAGACTCCCCAACCTCTCTGGGCAGCCTGCTCCAGGGCTCCAGCACCCTCACCACAAAGAACTGGAGCCTTCTCTTCTCCAGACTGCACAACCCCAACTCCCTCAGTCTGTCCTTACAGCAGAGCAGCTCCGGCCCTCTGCTCATCCTCGTGGCCCTTCTCTGGACATGTTATGCTGCATTGTTTTGCTATTCCCTCTATTGCAATGACTTTACTCAAGAGATATTCTAGTGGATAAACTACCTGAAGGCTCAGTGTGCAGCTGATAGGAGAGTTTTACTGAATTTATTGATGCACTGCTTTCCATCCACAACACTTTCTCAGGCTTTATGTGTCAGCAGCACACAAACGTTTATTTGCTTTGGAGTGCATAAGCAGAATGGTTTGGAAGGGAACGTTGCCCAGGGAAGTGGTTGAATCACCATCCCTGGGTGTCTGGATATGGTGCTGAAAAGGATGTGGTGGGGTAGTAGTGGCCATGGTAGAGTTGAAATTAGAGTATTTAGTGACAGCAATGGCTTAGAATAGAATTAACCAGGTTGGAAAACACCTCAGAGATCATTGAGTCCAACCTATCACCCAGCACCATCTAATCAACTAAACCATGGCACCAGGTGGCTCATCCAGCCACTTTTTCAACATCTCCAGTGATGGTGACTCCACCACCACGCTGGGCAGCGCATCCCAATGGCAAATTTCTCTTGCTGGGAAGAATTTCTTCCTCATCTCCAGCCTAAACCTCCCCTGGCACAGCTTGAGACTGTGTAATCTTGTTCTTATGCTGCTTGCCTGGGAGAAGAGACCAACCCCCACCTGGCTACAACCTCCCTTCAGGGAGTTGGAGAGAGCAAGAAGGTCTCCCTGAGCCTCCTCTCCTCCAGGCTAAGCAAGCCCAGCTCCCTCAGCCTCTCCTCACAGGGCTGTGCTCCAGACCCCTCCCCAGTTCTGTTGCCCTTCTCTGGACACCTTCCAGCAACTCAACATCTTTCCTAAACTGAGGAGCCCAGAACTGGACACAGGACTCAAGGTGTGGCCTAACCAGTGCTGAGCACAGGGCAGAATGACTTCCCTGTTCCTGATGCAGGCCAGAATGCCACTGGCCTTCTTGCCCCCTGGGCACACTGCTGGCTCATGTTCAGCCTACTATCGACCAGAACCCCTAGGGAAGCTGAAGCTGAAGTTTGAAGCTGATGGGAAGTAGTTTTAGATTGGATCTTAGTAAGTTCCTTGGTAAGAGGATGGTGAGACTCTGGAACAGGCTGCCCAGAGTGCTTGTGGATGCCCTTTCCCTGGAGGTGAGGTTGGATGAGGCTTTGAGCAATCAAGTCTAGCTGAGTGGCCTCCCTGTACATGGTAGGGGGCTTGAAGCAGATTCTCTCAGGTCTATTCTAACCATTGTTCTGTAGTTGATGGACTTGCTGATCTTGAATGTCTTTTCCAACAAGACTGATAGTGATCCTGTGAATTCTGTGAGTAAATGGAATGATGTTGGAGGTGGGGAGATTCAGGCTGGAGGTGAG
The DNA here is from genome assembly GCA_033816785.1 of Picus viridis. Classification (NCBI taxonomy): domain Eukaryota; kingdom Metazoa; phylum Chordata; class Aves; order Piciformes; family Picidae; genus Picus; species Picus viridis. The sequence goes on along the minus strand of CM066576.1, from coordinate 2,735,070 downwards.
GAGGAAGTTCTTCCCCATGAGAGTGGTGAAGCCCTGGAATGGGTTGTGCAGGGAGGGGGTTGGGGCACCATCCCTGGAGGTGTTTAAGCCCAGGCTGGATGAGACTCTGGCCAGCCTGATCTAGTGTGTCCCTGCCCATGGCAGGGGGGTAGGAACCAGATGATCCTGGTGGTCCCTTCCAACCCTGACTGTCTGATACTGATACTAATTTGGTTCCAACCTCTCTGACACAGGCAGGGTCACCTTCCACAAGACCAGGTGGCTCAAATATTTCAGATATGAGTAGTAACACATAACAGAATAAGTACTGTGTCTCACTTAGAGAGTACTACTTCATTGCAGGTGTTTTCTAGTGCTTGCAGTACAAACTAATTCAGCAATTCACACAGATGATCAGAGGGCTGCACCACTCTGCTATGAGGACAGGCTGAGAGAGCTGGGAGTGTTCAGCCTGGAGAAGAGAAGGCTCTGGGGAGACTTAATAACAACCTTCCAGTACCTGAAGGGAGCTTCAAGAAGGTTACAGAGGGTCTGTTTCTAAAGGCCTGCAGGGACAGGATGAGAGGCAATGGTTTGAAATGAGAGAAGAGGAATCACACAGAACCACAGAATCACCAAGGTTGGAAGAGACCTTAAAGATCACCAAGTCCACCCTGTCACCACAGACCTCATGACTAAACCATGGCACCAAGTGTCACCTCCAATCCCCTCTTGAACCTCTCCAGGGATGGTGACTCCACCACCTCCCCGGGCAGCACATTCCAATGGCGAATGACTCTCCGTGAAGAACTTCCTCCTCACCTCGAGCCTAAACTTCCCCTGGTGCAGCTTGAGACTGTGTCCTCTTGTTCTGCTGCTGGTTGCTAGGGAGAAGAGACCAACCTCTTCCTGGCTGCAACCACATTTCAGGTAGTTGTAGAGAGCAATGAGGTCTCCCCTGAGCCTCCTCTTCTCCAGGCTAAGCAACCCCAGCTCCCTCAGCCTCTCCTCACAGGGCTGTGCTCAAGGCCTCTCCCCAGCCTTGTTGCCCTTCTCTGGACATTGAGATTGGATGTTAAGAGCAAGTTCTTTAGCCTGAGGGTGGTGGAACAGGTTGCCCAGGGTGGTAGTTGAGACCCCATCCCTGGAGATATTCATGGTCAGGCTTGACAAGACTGAGCAACCTGATGTAGTGGAGGATGTCCCAGCTGACTGCAGAGGAGGTTGGACTGCCTGACCTTTGGAGGTCCCTTCCAAGCCCAACCTGTTCTACAAATTCTCTCACAGAATAAATTCCAATCAAACCTGATCTTGGTGTAAAAAAAAATAGTGTGTGTGCAGGAATGAAAGAAGGTTGTGGTGGAGGATGAAGGCTGAAGCAGCGTGGCATTGTACGCTTCATGTCATAAACTAGGCTGCTGCTTGTTGGTTGGGTTTATTTCATTGCCAGCCAGAGCTTTTGTTTTGGCAGGTAGCACCAGGTGGCACTGTGACATTACCATCCACATGGGTAACTTATTTTTAGCAGGAGAAGAAGGTTTCAGCCTTGGGAAGCCATGGTTCAACTGGCTGGGTGGCTGCTGGGCTTTATGGAAGAAGCTGAGAAGGGCAGTGGAGCATTTAGCTTCATTTCCACACTTCTCTGGGTTTTATATTCAGTTCATATATTGTGGAGGCTTACCCCTAGGCTAGAGTCACAGCATGATGGTTAAAAGGGACCTTTGGAGATCATCCAGTCCAAACCCCCTGCCAAAGCCCAGGTCACCCCCAACAGATTGCACAGGGCTGAAATGTCCAGGTGGGTTTGGAATCCTCTCAGAGAAGGAGACTCTGCAACCTCTCTGGGCAGCCTGTTCCAGAGTCTCACCATCCTCATACCGAGGACCTTATTACTAACATCCACTCCAACTTATTACTAACATCCACTCCAACTTATTACTGACATCCACTCCAACTTATTACTGACATCCACTCCAACCACTCTCACAGCAAACTTTTTTTCCCTCATAATCAGGTGGAACCTCCTGGCTTCCAGTTTGTGCCTGTTGTGTCTTTTCCCAGGCACCACTGAATAGTTCCAGTTGTTTGCTTGTGTGTTTCTCTTTATTGTTCTTTTTAACCCCTTGAAGGATTTGTGCATGGCTAAATTGAGCAAGATTTGCCCAGTGTTTGCTCACTTGATTCATCATAGTCTTCTACATCAGGCAGCCCCAGAATACTTGAAATGAAAGGGCAACAAAACTGGTGAGGGGTTTGGAACACAAGACCTAAGAGGAGAGGCTGAGGGAGCTGGGGGTGTTAGCCTGGAGAAGAGGAGAATCAGGGAGATTTTATTGCTGTCTACAACTCCCTGAAGGGAGGTTGTAGCCAGGTGGGAGTTGGTCTCTTTTCCCAGGCACCCAGCACCAGAACAAGAGGACACAGTCTGAAGCTGTGCCAGGGGAAGTTTAGAGTGGATGTTAGAAAGAAATTCTTTATAGAAAGAGTGATTGCCCATTGGAATGTGCTGCCCAGGGAGGTGGTGGAGTTGCCATCACTGGAGGTGTTCAGGAGGAGACTTGATGGGGTGCTTGGTTGCATGGTTTAAGTTGATTAGATGGTGTTGGATGATAGGTTGGACTCAATGATCCTGAAGGTCTCTCTCAAACTGGTCTATTCTATTCTAAAGCTCTTTGTTGTTGGCTTTCTTTATAATAATTCAAGGCAAATGACAACTCTTCTAAGATCAGAAATAACAGACCATGAAGTGATAGATATTTACTAATCTAACTGTCTCAGATATGGCCAAGAAATAATAGAACCATAGAATTGTCAAGGTTGGAAGGGACCTCAAGGCTCAGCCAGTTCCAGTCCCCCTGCCATGGCCAGGGACACCTCACACTACAGCAGCTTGCCCTAAGCCACAACCAGCCTGGCCTTCAAAACCTCCAGGCAGGAGGCTTCCACCACCTCCCTGGGCAACCTGTGCCAGGCTCTCACCACCCTCATGGGGAAGAACTTCTTCCTCACATCCAATCTCAATCTCCCCATTTCTAGTTTTGTTCAATTCCCCCAGTCCTATCCTTCCCTGACACCCGCAAAAGTCCCTCCCCAGCTTTCTTGGAGTCCCCTGCAGATACTGGAAGGCCACAATTACGTCTCCTTGAAGGCTTCTCTTCTCTTCTCCAGCCTGCACAACCCCAACTCCCTCAGTCTGTCCTCAGAGGAGAGCAGCTCCAGCCCTCTGCTCACCCTCGTGGCCCTTCTCTGGACACCTTCCAGCACCTCCAGATCCTTCCTGGCACAGAGGCTCCAGAACTGGACCCAGAGCTCCAGCTGTGGTCTCAGCAGAGTGGAGCAGAGGGGGAGAATCCCCTCCCTGGTCCTGCTGGCTCTGCTTCTCTTGCTGCAGCCCAGGGTGTGATTGGTTCTCTGGGCTGCAAGTGTTCGCTGCTGGCTCCTGTTGAGCTTCTCATCCCAGGTCCCTTTCTTCTCTGCTTATCTGTTATCTGTTTCACAAATCCTTCAGGAGCTTCTTGAGGCCCTGATGGTAAATGGCTCTATGTCCAAGTGGAGAGAAGTGATGAGTGGTGTTCCCCAGGGGTCAGTACTGCAACCAGCACTGTTTAGCATCTTTGTCAGCAATGGGGACAGTAGGACTGAGGCACCCTTAGTGCGTTTGCTGTTGACACCAAGCTGTGTGGTGTGGCCAATGTGGTTGAGGGAAGGAATGTCATCCAGTGAGAATTTGAGAGGTGGGCTAATGCCAATCTCATGAGTTTCAACAAGGCCAAGGGCAAGATCCTCCATCTGTGTCAGAGTGATCCCAAGCACAAACTCAGGCTGGTCAGAGAATGGATGGAGAGCAGTGCTGAGGAGATGGAGGTGGGGGGTGCTGGGTGATGAGAAGCTCAGCAAAAGCTGGCACTGTGCACTTGCAGCCCAGAAGGCAGCCATGTCCTGGGCTGCATCAGAAGTGTGACCAGCAGGTCAGGGGAGATGATTCTCCTGCTTTGAGCTGCTCTTGTCAGACCTCACCTGGGCTACTGTGTCCAGCTCTGCAGATCCCAGCACAAGAGGGATACAGAACTGTTAAAGCAAGTCTAGAGGAGAGTGGTGGAGATGATCAGAGAGCTGGAGCACCTGTCCTGTGAAGATGGGCTGAGACAGTTGGGGTTGTTGAGTCTGCAGAAGAGAAGTCTCCAGGGAAACCTCAGAGCAGCCTTGCAGCATTTAAAGGGGGCTCCAGGAGAGCTGGAAAGGGTCTTTTTCCCAAAGCATGTAGTGATAGGACAAGGGGCAATGGCTTCAACCTGTAAGAAGCTATTTTTAGGGCAGATATGAAAAAGAAAGTCTTCCCTGTGAGGGTGATGAGGCACTGGACCCAAGTTGCCCAGGGAAGTCATGGAGGCTCTAGGCCTGAAAGTGGTCAAAACCAGGTTGGAAGGAGCCTTTAGCAACCTGATCCAGCAGGAGCTGAGCTGTCTGGGCACTTGTTGGGGGGTTGGAACTAGATTATCTTTCAGGTCCTTTCCAACCCAAACCATTCTGGGGTTGGAACTAGATTATCTTTCAGGTCCTTTCCAACCCAAACCATTCTAGGCTTGGAACTAGATTATCTTTCAGGTCCTTTCCAACCCAAACCATTCTATGATGCTTTAAGCATTAGGCAGAGCATTTCAAACCCTGCACCGAGTCTCCTCACTTCCAGAAGTTATCATTCAATACCTGCAGCTTGGCACAGCAAATTATGCAGCTGTGGGTTTTATGTACTCACTTCTGGCTCCTGCTCGAGTTCATACATTGCAGTATTCATCATTTTGACTTGGTAATGACTTTGGGCTGCCAAGACCAACTGGGATGTTGGTTAGACTGTGTCAAAAGCTTGATGCCTCAACTGTAACTCAGGTCTCCTGTGTAGCCATCTCCTGTTTACTTTGTAGATGCTGCAATAACACCTTGTAAAATTTCAGGACACCTACCTTGCAATTCACAGATATTTTCTTGGTGGAAGTATCAGAGTGTTGAAGAGAGAAACTCAAATAATGGAAGAGAAGATGCTGGAGTCCACCACTTAACCAAAATCACTGCTCAGGAAAAGGGGAGGATGGAGGCATCCTAGCTGACTGCCAAGCCTCTTCTGAGACCTTGGGACATACAGGGTGGTGATGATTCAATTAATAACACACAGGACATAAAACCAGGTGGGTAAGAATGTGTGTCTCTTCCTGGATGACATAATATTCATCAGCTTTAAGGAAATGATCTAAAACTGTGGGGGCTCCTCAAGCCAGAGGAAATGGAGCCAGCCAGTGGATAGGGATCACTTTCCATTTCCATCACTGGAGCTGAGATTTGGCTCCACTCAACTCCAGATTTACAACCACCCTATTAAAAGCTGGAAGTTGTGGTGGTGGTTGGGACATGCCTGGCTATAAATAATGGTTGCAAGAAAAGAAGTGTGAGGTTTCAAATACTTTGTAGTTCTTCGTGACAGTCTCACTGCATTTATTGAGCTGAAGGCAAAGCCAGTGGGGAAAAAAATAGTAGTGAGCATTTCTCAGATGCTTTCTAGTAAGACCAAAACTGGAGTGAAGGTTAAATGGAAGTCCAAAGGTGGATTCATAGAATCACAGAATCAACCAGGTTGGAAAAGACCTCAGAGATCATCAATTCCAACCTATTACCTAATACCTAACACCTCAGGACAACTCAACCATGGCTCCAAGTGCCACAGCCAAGCCTTTTTTTGAACACCTCCAGGGATGGTGACTCCACCACCTCCCTGGGCAGCACATTCCAATGGCCAATCTCTCTTTCTGGGAAGAACTTTCTCCTCACCTTCAGCCTAAACTTGCCCTAGTGCAGCTTGAGGCTGTGTCCTCTTCTTGCCTCTCACACTGGATCAGATTGCCCAGAACCACCTCCAGCCTGGCTGCAAACACCTCCAGGCAGGAGGCTTCCACCACCTCCCTGGGCAACCTGTGCCAGGCTCTCACCACCCTCATGGGGAACAACTTCTTCCTCACAGCCAATCTCAATCTACCCACTTCTAGTTTTGCTCCATCCCCCCAGTCCCTGACACCCTCAAAAGTCCCTCCCCAGCTTTCTTGGAGCCCCCTTCAGATGCTGGAATTTTCACTGTTCAGTTGGACTAGATGACCTTTGGAGGTGCCTCCCAGCACAGGTGATGCCATGATTCTGAAGTCCCTGGGAGGGAGAGCTGCACTGGAAGTGTGCTGCACTGCAGGTGTCACTAGGCAAGAGGAAGAAGGACCACTGTGTGCAGTACCTGTTACTCCTTGGAGCTCTCTCAGCCATGCTTAGCACATAAAATCTGACAGGATTAGAACCTCAGGTGGTATGGCTCCAGGCAAAGGAGAAATTCAGTTACCTGTCAGTAGCAATAATGAAGAGATGAGTGAAGCCACCACAAGGCTGCCTCTGTCTTTCCCCTGGATTGCTTCTCTTTTAAGATGCCCATCCTGAGCAGTCTGTCCCTGTGCCTGCTGATGAAAGGAGAAGTTAATGTTGTGCAAAGAGAAAGCAAGCCTTAAATCTCTCTTATGGGTTGACTTAAGTTTCTCTGGATATTTTTATGACATTTTTTTCTGTTTGCTGTCTTTTAAGCTGAGCTATATAAATATATGTATATGTAGAGGGAGAAGCAAGAGCTTCCAGTGTCTTTAGTAGGCATGTCATATTCAAATGCTTTTCTTTTCATTGGGGGTGGGGCAGGGGGAGAAACTTCCATCTTGCAAGGAAAACTAAAATTGTTAGCTGAACCATACAAATGGTCTGCTCCAGCTCCCAATGAAATCAGTCTCCTATTGATGGATGAGAAGCTGGACAGGAGCAGGCAGTGTGAGCTTGCAGCCCAGAAGGCAAATCACAGCCTGGGTTGCATTAAAAGCTGCAGTGCCAGCAGAGCCAGAGAGGGGATTCTGACTCTTTGCTCTGCTCTGGAGCACTGTGTGCAGGTCTGGAGACCTCTCAATCTAGGAAGGACATGGACCTGATGGAGAGGGTCCAGAGAAGGGCCACAAAAATGATCAGGGGTTGGAGCACCTCTGCTATGAGCATAGGCTGAAGGAGCTGGGGGTGTTCAGCCTGGGGAAGAGGAGGCTCCGGGGTGACCTAATAGCAGCCTGCTAGTACCTGAAGGGGGCTGCAAGCAGGATGGAGACTGTTTGCAAAGGTGTGAAGTGACAGGACAGAGGGACAGTGACTTCAAACTAGGGCAGAGCAGCTTTAGATTGGATGTCAGGAGGAAGTTCTTCACTATGAGGGTGGTGGAACACTGAAAAAGGTTGCCCAGGGAAGTGGCTGAGGCCCTATCCCTGGAGACATTCAAGGCCCTGGGTAACCTGATCCAGGTGAGGATGGCCCTGCTGACTGCAGGGAGGTTGGGCTGGATGAGCTTTGGTTGTCCCTTCCAGCCTGGACTATTCTATAATTCTGTATTTTTTTAGGTATTGCTGTATTGATGGCTCTTTCCTTTTAGTAGAGTCTGTAGGCTACTTATTTGTTGCTGCTGTGCTGAGAGGCTGCAGCTAAGCTCTTCTGCCTAGACCCCTATACTATAATTTTCCAAGGAAACATGAAGTGAAAGAAATTTAGAGGAGAGCCACCAGGGTGATCAGAGGGCTGGAGAACCTCTCCTGTGAAGACAAACAGAAAGAATTGGGGTTGTTCAACTTGGAGAAGAGAAGGCTCCAGGAAAACCTTAGAGCTGCATTTCAACATCTGAAGGGGACCTACAGGAAGGCTGGGGAAGGACTGCTCAGAAGGGCTTGGAGTGATAGGACAAGGGGCAATGGTTTGAAACTGGAGCAGGGAGATTTAGGTTGGACCTCAGGTGGAGGTTCTGCACAATGAGGTTGATGAAATACTGGAACAGGCTGCCCAGGGTTGAGGGTGAGGCCCCATCACTGGAGACATTCAAGATCAGACTCCATGTGGCCCTGGGCAGCCTGGTCTAGTTGGAGATGTCCCTGCTGACTGCAGGGGATTTGGATAAGATGACCTTTTAGGGTCCCTTCCAACTGGATCCAACCTGTGCATACTCTTCTTCTACACATGTTAGTATAGAATAGAATTAACCAGGTTGGAAAAGACCTCAGAGATCATGTAGTCCAATCTATGACCCAACACCATCTCATCAACTCAACCATGGCACCAAGTGCCTCATCCAGGCTCTTCCTAAACACCTCCAGTGCTGGTGACTCCACCACCTCCCTGGGCAGCACTTTCAAATGGCCAATTTCTCCTTCTGGGAAGAATTTCTTCCTCACCTCCAGCCTAAACCTTCCCTGGCACAGCTTGAGGCTGTGTCCTCTTGTTCTGGTGCTGGTTGCCTGGCAGAAGAGACCTAATTATGGCCTTCCAGTATCTGAAGGGGGCCACAGGAAGGCTGGGGAGGGACTTCTCAGGATCTCAGGTAGAGATAGGACTAGGGGGAATGGAATGAAGCTGGAAATAGGGAGATTCAGGCTGGAGGGGAGGGGGAAGTTCTTCCCCATGAGAGTGGTGAAGCCCTAGAATGGGTTGTCCAGGGAGGTGGCTGGGGCCCCGTCCCTGGAGGTGTTTAAGCCCAGGCTGGATGAGGCTGTGGCCAGCCTGATCTAGTGTAGGGTATCCCTGCCCATGGCAGGGGGGTTGAAACTAGATGATCCTTGTGGTCCCTTCCAACCCTGACTGATACTATGATACTATACTATGATAACCCCCACCTGGCTATAACCTCCCTTCAGGTAGCTGTAGGCAGCAAGAAGGTCTCCCTGAGCCTCCTTCAATCCCTCTACTAGTACTCTGCATTTTGAACTCCACTTGTATCGTGTTTTCTCCATTGCTCTTTGTCTTTCCCATGTAAACCCTCTCAGAGTATTCTGCTTTTATTTCCTCTTCCCCCCAGCTGTCTGCACAATGCCTCCTTTCCCATCAGGTGGACTGGGGGTTTCTGTCTGAAGTCAAGGCTAATAGAGAGCAGATTTTTTTTTCCTCCTGTAAATAGCTCAATTATGTTAAAAAGAAAAACCTGAGCTCCCAGCCCTTTAGGGTGATGGTATTTTCATGGTAGGGGAGTTTGTTGGGAATTTTGGGGCTTTGTTTTATGCCTTTAATGCAGCAATGACTGACAGGCAGGGAACTGGGGGTGGGGGGATGCAACAGCCATATGACTGCTACAGCACATTTCCAACCCCTTGAAAGGAAAGTTGTTTTGCAGAAGCTAGGGTGAAAGAGGGGTGGGTTTGTGTTTTTTTTTGCAAGCCAGAGATCTGTTTAACATGTCCCTGCAGGAGGGGAAAGGATTCCTCCAGGTGGAATTTGACACACAGCCAATTAAGTTTTTAAATGGTAGGCTCTGGCCACTTGCATAGCAAATAGCCCAAGACAAATAGGGAACATCTTTGATGTAGGCTTTACAAAAATAAAGGGGGGAGGAAAAAAGACAGATTGTGGACCACTTAAGCAGATGCCACAGGGTCTAGGCTGGGCCTCTGTAATCTTGTTTTTGTAACTGCTGCATCTATTAAAAAGGAACAGAGGCCAGAATGCTTGTAAATGGGAACATCATCTTCCCAGCACAGCCTTGCTTTTGGAAGCTTTCCATTTGCTTCTCAGTGAGTGATACCCCTCAGTCATCAGTGCATTAACGTTTTACCAAGCTTGCTTCTTTCAATGGCACTTGAAAAGTTCCTCTTTTACTTTCTGGTTAGTCCCTAGATCTATATCATAGTATCATCGAATCAGGGTTGGAAGGGACCACAAGGATCATCCAACTCCAACCCCACTGCCATGGGCAGGGACACCCCACACTAGATCAGGCTGGCCAGAGCCTCATCCAGCCTGGTCTTAAACACCTCCAGGGATGGGGCCTCAACCACCTTCCTGGATAACCCATTCCAGGGCTTCACCACTCTCATGGGGTGCTTGGTGCCAGGGTTTAGTTGTTTAGGTGGGTTGGATTGGTTGATGGATTGGACGTGATGATCTTGAAGGTCTCTTTCAACCTGGTGTATTGTATTGTATTGTATTGTATTGTATTGTATTGTACTGTATGGTGAAGAACCTCCTCCTCACATCCAGCCTGAGTCCTATGCTGTTTCTTCTCCCTGGAGTACAGAATCACTGAAACATTCAGGTTGGGAAAGACCCTCAGGATCACCAAGTCCAACCCAGAACCCTACTCTACAAGGGTCACCCTTGAACCACAGCCCCAAGCACCACAGCCAAATGACAGAATACAGAATTAACCAGGTTGGAAAAGACCTTTGAGATCATCCAGCCCAACCTATCACCCAACACCATCTAGTCAACTGAACCATGGCACCAAGTGCTTCATCCAGGCTCTTCTTAAACACTTCCAGTGATGGTGACTCCACCACCTCCCTGGGCAGCACATTCCGCTCTTGTTGGGAAAGAAATGTTTCCCAATGTCAAGACCAAACCTACTCAGTCAAAACTTGAGGCCATTCCCTCTTGTTCTATCACTAATTACCTGGAAGAAGATACCAGCAGCAGCCTCTCCACAGTGTCCTTTCATGTAGTTGTAGACAGCAGGGAGGTCTCCCCTCAGCCTCCTCTATTCCAAACTAACCATCCCCAGCTCCTTCACTTGTTCTTCATCATATTTCTTCTCCAGGCCCTTCACAGCCTCCTTGCCCTCCTCTGCCCTGGCTCTAGCACCTCCACATCTCTCTTGCATTGAGATGCCCCAAACTGGACACAGCACTCGAGGTGTGGCCTGCCCAGAGCTGAGTGCCAGGGGACAATCCCTTCTCTGCTCCTGCTGGACACAGCATTGCTGATCCCAGCCAGGATGCCTTTGGCTTTCTTGGCCACCTGGGCACACTGCTGGCTGCTGTTCAGTATGCAGTGTACTCTCTGATTATGTGACCTGAAGAGCCAGGTGTAAAAATGTGAGCACTTTGTAGAGCTCTGATGACACAATCTCTCTTCTAATAGCATTAGATGAAGATATGTGACAAATCCTGTCGAGATTCAGGCTAAAATGAGAGTAGGTTTCTGTGCTGTGAGGCCACACCTGCAGTATTGTGTGAACCTCTGGGCTCCCCAGTTCAAGAGGGACAGGGAAGTACTGGAGAGAGTCCAGTGGAAGGTCAGGAAGATGCTGAGAGGCCTGGAGCACCTCTCATACAAGGAGAGGCCAAGCGACCTGGGGCTGTTCAGCCTAGGAAAGAACAGTCTAAGATGAAATCTTCTCAGTGATGTTTAATATCTGAAGTCTGGAGGCCAAGAGGACAGGGTTGGGCTCTTCCAGTGGTGTCCAGTGACAGGACAAGGGTCAATGGGCACAAACAGTAGCGCCATGCTCCCGGTGGGCCAAGACCAACAGCATCCCAGCCTAGATGAGGAATAGTGTGGCCAGCAGGAGCAGGGAAGTCATTCTGCCCTGGACTCAGCACTGGTTAGGCCACACCTTGAGTCCTGTGTATAGTTCTGGGCTCCTCAGTTTAGGAAAGATGTTGAGATGCTGGAAGGTGACCAGAGAAGGGCAACAGAGCTGGGGAGGGGTCTGGAGCACAGCCCTGTGAGGAGAGGCTGAGGGAATGTGCTGCCCAGGGAGGTGGTGGAGTCAGCATCCCTGGAGGTGTTTAAGAAGAGCCTGGATGAGGCACTTGGTGCCATGGTTTAGTTGATGAGATGGTGTTGGGTGAGAGGTTGGACTTGATGATCTCTGAGGTCTTTTCCAACCTGGTTAATTCTATTCTGTTCTGTTCTATTCTAGTGTGACCAGCAGGACCAGTGGCCTTCCAGTATCTGAAGGGGGCTACAGGAAGGCTGGGGAGGGACTTCTCAGGATCTCAGGTAGTGATAGGACTAGGGGGAATGGAATGAAGCTGAAGGTGGGGAGATTCAGGCTGGAGGTGAGGAGGAAGTTCTTCCCCAGGAGAGTGGTGAAGCCCTGGAATGGGTTATCCAGGGAGGTGGTTGAGGCCCCGTCCCTGGAGGTGTTTAAGACCAGGCTGGATGAGGCTCTGGCCAGCCTGATCTAGTGTGGGGTGTCCCTGGCCATGGCAGGGGGGTTGAAACTAGATGATCCTTGTGGTCCCTTCCAACCCTGACTGATACTATGATACCATGATCAGAGAAGTGATTGTCCTCTGTACTCAGTGCTGTTGAGGACACATCTTGAGTCCTGGGTTCAGTGTTGGGGCCCTCACTATAAAAAAGACATTGAGATACAGGAGTGAGGCCGGGGAAGGGCAGCAAAGCTTGGGAAGGGTCTGCAGAACAGGTCTGGGGAGGGAACTGAGGTGGTTTAGTCTGGAGAAAAGGAGGCTGAGGGGAGACCTTCTGTCTCTGCACAGCTCCCTGAAAGGAGCCAGGTGAGTGTTGGTCTCTTCTCCCTGGTAGTTTGATAGCAGGAAAGGAAATGGTCTCAAGCTGCACCAGGAGAAGTTTAGGTTGGGTGTGAGGTCCATATCCTTGATGTGCTGAGGGCTCCAAAGCTGGATGCAGTACTCCAGGTGAGCTCTTACCAGAGCAAAGTCCTTTCACAGGCAAAATTATCAGTAAATCTATTCCCCCCCCCACTCCTAATTCTAATTAATTTCAGAAGCTCTGATGGTATAAAAAGCTCATTGCAGATGTCTGCTGCAGTTTCTGCACCTGGAATGCAGAACCTCTGAAAAGGTTTCCCTCTGAACTCTTGCCAGAAGGAAAACCCCAAGAAAAATGTGGTGAAGTGATAGCCACTGGATGCTTCTTCCTCTCCTGAGTAAAATCACTCTGGAATTTGGCCTTGATTTAGCCATTTTGGGTGGCAAATAAACACAATCCGACCCAACCCAAGCACTCTCATGTGTAGATACTTGCTCTTCAGGAAGGGGGATGCAAAGAAAGACAGGCTGCTGAAACTTTGGCTGCCTCACACAGCTGCTGGGGCATGGTCTTGGCATGGCTTCCTCTGTCACCAGACAACACCAGATTGCATCACCCAGAATGGATTTTTATGATGATTAGTAATTTTTATCCACCCCCATGGGAATGGAAGAGACTTTTCCAAAGCTGTACACAAGCTTGACTCCCTGCACCCTTTGCTGCTTCTCAAAGGAGTCTGCAAGACACTGTTGTCATGAAGTGAAGCCTTTGATTCATAGGATCGTAAAATCATGGAATTGTTAGGGTTGGAAGGGACCCCAAGGATCATGCAGTTCCCTGCCCTGGGCAGGGACACCTCACACTGGGTCAGGTTGCTCAGAGCTACATCTCTCATGCATCTCCAAAAAGAAATTGTCATTGGAAAAAAACAGTTTATTTCATCCTTTTCCTCACTTCCCCCAGCCTGCCCCTGCCATTCACACCATTTCCATGCACCACTCGCTAAACTTCGCTTCCCCTAAGCCTGGGCACAGCCCTGGCTTCGTTTCTTTGGGCCAGCAGGCGCTTGATGATTTCTCTCAATGCCTTTTCCTAGCTCAGCTCTCTCCTAGCCTCTGCTGTGCACACACTTTACCTCTCCTCCCCAAGAGCTTCCCCAGGCCACCATGCCCAGGGTACTACTCAGTATCAGAGTATCACCAAGGTTGGAAGAGACCTCAAAGATCATCGAGTCCAACCTGTCACCCAAGACCCCATAACTAGACCATGGCACCAAGTGCCACGTCCAATCCCCTCTTGAACCTCTCCAGGGACGGTGACTCCACCACCTCCCCGGGCAGCCCATTCCAATGGCGAATGACTCTCTTGGTGAAAAACTTTCTCCTCACCTCGAGCCTAAACTTCCCCTGGTGCAGCTTGAGACTGTGTCCTCTTGTTCTGGTGCTAGTTGCTAGAGAGAAGAGACCAACCCCCTCCTGGCTACAACCACCCTTCAGGTAGTTGTAGAGAGCAATGAGGTCTCCCCTGAGCCTCCTCTTCTCCAGGCTAAGCAACCCCAGCTCCCTCAGCCTCTCCTCACAGGGCTGTGCTCCAGACCCCTCCCCAGCCTTGTTGCCCTTCTCTGGACACGTTCAAGTGTCTCAATGTCCTTCTTAAACTGAGGGGCCCAGAACTGGACACAGTACTCAAGGTGCGGCCTAACCAAAGCAGAGTACAGGGGCACAATGACCTCCCTGCTCCTGCTGGCCACACTGTTCCTGATGCAGGCCAGGATGCGGTTGGCCTTCTTGGCCACCTGGGCACACTGCTGGCTTATGTTTAGGCGGCTGTCAACCAGCACCCCCAGGTCCCTCTCTGTTTGGCAGCTCTGTCCTCAGTCAATGGACCACGCTGCTTGGGGGACTCAGTGTCAGAGCTCCCAAAAGCTTTCCCACAGCTTCATCATAGCGACGCTGCTGCTGGGCTGGGCTTGGCTTGCTCCGACTGGCTGCTTCGCAGCTCCATTTCTGCAGCTGTCCATGCCCTACTGAGGCACAGCTTGCAGCCTTCTCTTTCTCTAGGTCGTCTGCTTTGTGATCCTGCTCCCAGCTGTGTTTTTCTTCTTCTGACGGCTGAGGTCGGAGGGGGAAGAAAGCTTCCTTATTAGACGCAGTTGTGTCTGTTTAGTGCCTCCAAGTGAACACAGAGGGTTGCTGCTCTGCAAGTACAGTGTGCAAGCCATGGAAACTCTGCTTCATTCTTTGAGATAATGGAGCAAGGGTTTAGTTAGAGCACAGCAATTCTCCCTGTGCAGGCAGGAAACGCTGAACAAAACTCTGGCACGACATCTGGCAGCGCTGCTCCCAGTAGAGAACCTGTGACAGTTGCAGGCTATGCCTTTAAAAGTTAGCTGTAAGCATTACAGCACCTAAGAGAAGAGGCCCTCTTTTGCCTCTCTGTTAAAGACCATGGGAATGTTTAAGTCAGCAGCACTTTTGTTGAGTTGTTTAATTTTGCCTCATTCCTGCTCCTCGCTTCAAGGCGGTTCCACATTCACTCTGCCTCCTCACCAAGCTGCTTTTAATTGTTTAAGCACTGATCAGTAGCAAAGCATGTCGGTGTCAAACCAGTGTCTTCTCAGATGGCTGTCACAGGGGGATCATAGAGTCATTGAATGTGAAGGGTTGGAAGGGACCTCCACAGATCACTGGCTGCCCCAGTGATCACTCACTCACCCCCTGCCCAAGCAGGATCACCTAGGGCAGGGGCACGGCCAGGTTGAAGTTCTTCAGAGAAGAATTTCCTCTCTGGGCAGCCTGCTCCAGTGATGGATGAATGTGGCTTTAGAGCACAGAGTCTTAAATTGTCTTTGACCAAACATAGCTATGGCCCAGTCCATTTTGAGCACGGGTAGATTGAACTTTTGCTTCGTTCAAAAGCAATCCAGATTAAAATATTGCTGTTGCTCTACTCTGTCCTGATGAGACCGCACCTGCAGTACTGTGTCCAGTTTTGGGCTCCTCCATTCAAGAGAGACATTGCAGAGAGTCCAAGGAAGAGCCACAGGGATGATTAGGGGCCTTGAGCTTCTCACCTGTGAAGAAAGATTGGGAGCCCCAGGTCCCTTTCCACCCGGCTGCTCTCCAGCCTGTAGTTGCATGTGGTTGTTGTGGCCAAAGTGCAGCACCCAGCACTTGGACTTGTTAAATGCCATCATGTTGGACTCTTCATAACCCCTCACCTTTTACAACCATTAACATCAATATGGAGTTGTAGGAAAGCATCAGGGATTCTTCTTTACATTTTGTGGTGCCAGGCAGAAAGGGACCTGGGGGTACTGGTTGATAGCCACTGAACATGAGCCAGCAGTGTGCCCAGGTGGCCAAGAAGGCCAAAGCATCCTGGCCTGCATCAGGAACAGTGTGGCCAGCAGGAGCAGGGAAGTCATTCTGCCCTGTGCTCAGCCCTGGTTAGGACACACCTTGAGCTCTGTGTCTAGGTGGGGATTGGTCTCTTCTCCCAGGCAACCAGCACCAGAACAAGAGGACACAGCCTCAAGCTGTGCCAGGGGAGGTTTAGGCTGGATGTGAGGAAGAAGTTCTTCCCAGCAAGAGAGATTGGCCATTGGAATGTGCTGCCCAGGGAGGTGGTGGAGTCACCATCACTGGAGGTGTTTAGGAAGAGCCTGGATGAGGCACTTGGTGCCATGGTTTAGTTGATTAGATGGTGCTGGGTGATAGGTTGGATGTGATGATCTCTGAGATCTTTTCCAACCTGGTCTATTCTATTCTATTCTCTTCTATTCTATTCTATTCTATTTCTATTCTATTCTATTCTATTCTATTCTATTCTATTCTATTCTATTCTATTCTATTCTATTCTATTCTATTCTACTGTACTCTATTCTATTCTACTCTATTCTAATTCTATTCTAATTCTATTCTATTCTATTCTATTCTATTCTATTCTATTCTATTCTATTCTATTCTATTCTATTGCATTCCACTCCACTCCATTCCATTCCATTCCATTCCATTCCATTCCATTCCATTCCATTCCATTCCATTCCATTCATCATCTGAGGTTGAATCAAGCTACATTTGCTCCACCCTTTGCTGCACAGTAAGAAAGCTTGGAGTGGACCCTGCTTGGTGTGCTCTATTTTAACCCTCCAAAGCAAACAACACTCTAAAGCAAAGAGCACAAAGCTAAACGAAGCACTTAGCCCAAACACTGTGATGTTGTTTTCAAAGATGGAGAGTTACAGCAGCAATAGATTCAGCAGCTTCTTGGTCGTCTTAGTCATCTTTTTCCTTTTGGCTGATTTCTTTTGGCTTTGCTTTGGCTTTTGTTTTTCTTGGTGGCCTTTATTTGTTTGTTTGCTTGCTTTTTGGTTTGATTTGGGTTTTTTTTAGGTTTTGTTTTGATTTTATTATCGTTTTTTTCTAATCCATGTAAGAAGGCTCTGCACAAATCACAGTTCTATTGACCCTTTTTTTTTGGGGGTGGGGGAGGGAGTGTTTAATTTTATTTCATGATTTTACCAGCTGGGAAGTGTCACAGAATGGTGGCAAAGGGCTTTGCTTTTGTTACACTCTTGAGTCACAGCCCTTGAGTTATAGTTGCCAGCTGCCTCTCCCAGACCTCCTTGCTCTGCTGCTCCCTTACTGGTGCAATTATTCTTTCAGAAGGAAAAGGTTTTCCTGTGTACATGTGAAACTTTATCCTGTTATTGGTTGGCTCTCACTCCAATATTTCAACCTGGCTGTCCTTCCCAATTTGACTTCTCCTGTTTCCTGTAATGTAATATTTGTAATCTCTACTCAATCACTTAGCTAAAATAATGACTAATACTAGACCTACATTAAACCCCACTTGACCCATCTGTCTGGTTGGAAATATGTACCACTAATAACTGCTCTGCAAGTACTGTTCTCCCAAGCCCTGTGCACTAACTTCATGGTGGAGTCTTTCCCAAGCTTCCTTTTTATTGTGTTCTTATGACTGCATCAGCTGAAACAGCGTGGAGTTTGAGACAGCAATCGTGGAATGCTTTTGGTTGGAAAGGACCTTTAAGATCATTGAGGCCAAGTGTTGACCCAGCACCACCACGGCCATTAACTCGTGTCCCAGAGTGCCATGTCTACAAGATTTTTGGACACTTGCAGGGATGGTGACTGCGCCACCTCCCTGGGCAGCCTCTTCCTGACCACTCTTTCAGTAAAGAAACATTTACAATGCAATACAATACAATAAACCAGGTTGGAAGAGACCTTCAAGATCATCGCGTCAACCCATCAAAAATTTCCTAACATGAAACCTTGAGTACTGTGTCCAGTTCTGGGCTCCTCAGTTTAGGAAGGATGTTGACTTGCTGGAGCGTGTCCACAGAAGGGCAACAAGTTGCTGAGGGGTTTGGAGCACAGCCCTATGAGGAGAGGCTGAGGGAGCTGGGTTGCTTAGCCTGGAGAAGAGGAGACCTTCTTGCTCTCTACTACTCCCTGAATGGAGGTTGTATCCAGGTGGGGGTTGGTCTCTTCTCCCAGACAAGCAGTACCAGAACAAGAGGACACAGACTCAGGCTGTGCCAGGGGAGATTCAGGCTGGATGTCAGGAAGAAGATTGGCCATTGGAATCGGCTGCCCATGGAGGTGGTGGAGTCACCTTCACTGGAGGTGTTCAGGAGAAGACTTGATGGGGTGCTTGGCTGTATGGTCTAGTTGTTGGGTGGGTTGGATTGTTTGATGGGTTGGATGCGATGATCTTGAAGGTCTCTTCCAACCTGGTGTATTGTATTATTATTATTATTATTATTATTATTATTATTAAGAAATTCTACACAGGGAGAGTGATTGCCCATTGGAATGTGCTGCCCAGGGAGGTGGTGGAGTCACCATCATTGGAGGTGTTTAGGAGTAGACTTGATAGGATGTTTGGTGCCATGGCTTAGGTGATTGGGTGGTGTTGGATGATAGGTTGGACATGATGATCTTGGAGGTCTCTTCCAACCTGGTCTGGTCTAGTCTAGTCTAGTCTAGTCTAGTCTAGTCTAGTCTAGTCTAACCTGAACCTCTCTTGGTGCAATTTGAAACCATTTCCTTTCATCCTACTGCTAGTTGCTAAGTTGAGGAAAACAACTTTCCACCTGCTTCCAACCTCTGTTCAGGAAGTTGTAGAGAGGGAGAAGATCTCCCTTCAGCCTCCTTTTCTCCAGACTAAACACCACCAGACCCTTCAGCTGTTCCTCACAAGACCCTTCACCAGTCTTACTGCCCTGTTCCAATCCCTGACCACTCTTGCAGTCAAGAAGCTTTTCCTGACAGCCACCCTAAAGCTCCCCTGCTGCAATTTGAGGCCATTTCCACTTATCCCATCACTTGATACTAGGGAGAAAAGACCAACTCCCACCTCACTCCAACCTCTTTTCAGGACATTGTAGAGAGCCAGAAGGCCTCCCCTCAACCTCCTTTCCTCCAGACTTATCACCCCCAGGTCCCACAACCACTTCCCATACCACCTGCTCTCCAGACCCTTCACCAACCGCGTTGCCTTTCTCCAGCTGAAACACTTCTGTAATTCTAATGGCATCTAGTCCAACCCTGCTGCTAGAACATTTTAAAACCCAGCTTCAAGGAGGTGGAGGCTGAGGCTTCCTGTCCTGAGCAACTGCTTGGCCAGATAGGGGATGGATCTGCTCCTTCTGCTGTAGGAGAGGACTAAAGACCTGTGCTTTTTATTCTCTGCACACACCCATGTGCAACGCAGTGTGGATACAACACAATGCAATACTAAACAATACAATATAATACAGTACAGTACAATACAATACACCAGGTTGGAAGAGACCTTCAAGATCATCATGTCCAACTCATCATCCAATCCAACCCACCTAAACAACTAAACCATGGCACCAAGCACCCCATCAACTCTCCTCCTGAACACCTCAGAGTTCTTAGGTAAGTTGAAACTCTGTTTTTCTCTCTCTCTCACACACATATATACATCTTGTCTTAGCAGTGAAGAGGGAGTCATCATCATTTTTTTCATGTCTAAGATCTCCTGCTTCCATCAAGTCTCCTTCAAGCAGTCCTGCACAGGCTATATGCAAACCTCAGCCCCGAAAGTGTTTTCTCCCACCTCAACTTTTTCCATGCTCTCAGACGTCCCTCACTGCATTTTACATGGACTCAATATCCTCGAGGCTTTACTTGGAATTTCCAGGTTCAGACATAGATTCAGGCTTAGTTAAATCCCTTCCAAAACAAACCTGGTAAATAATTACATCAGTTTTAGAGGGAGAGTGGAAATTTCCCTCCTTCCCCACTCAATTTCTTCACGCTCAAGCAAAGCTTCACCCAGATTAATCATGTAATAGCACAGCCTTTAATTGAATTTTCTGTTGGTAACAAACAGGAAACCTAACTAATTATTCCAAGGGTCTGTTCTGAGACAGGTTTTGCATGCAGCTCTTGCAACACTGCCTGACTTAGACAGAGATGAAATTTTGCCTCTTGCTTCAGGTAAGCTTAAAGATCCTGGCCTGCATCAGGAATAGTGTGGCCAGGTGTGGCCAGCAGGAGCAGGGAAGTCATTGTGCCCCTGTACTCAGCACTGCTTAGGCCACACCTTGAGTCCTGTGTCCAGTTCTGGGGTCCTCAGTTTAAGAAGGACTTTGAGATGCTTGAATGTGCCCAGAGAAGGGCAACGAGGCTGGGGAGGGGTCTGGAGCACAGCCCTGTGAGGAGAGGCTGAGGGAGCTGGGGTTGCTTAGCCTGCAGAAGAGGAGGCTCAGGGGAGACCTTCTTGCTCTCTACAGCTACCTGAAGGGAGGTTATAGCCAGGTGGGGGTTGGTCTCTTCTCCCAGGCACCCAGCACCAGAACAGGAGGACACAGTCTCAAGCTGTGCCAGGGGAAGGTTAGGCTGGAGGTGAGGAGAAAGTTCTTCCCAGGAAGAGTGATTGGCCCTGGGGATGTGCTGCCCAGGGAGGTGGTGGAGTCATCATCTCTGAAGGTGTTCAAAAAGGCTTGGCTGTGGCACTTGGAGCCATGGTTTAGTTGTCAGGAGCTGTTGGGTATTAGGCAATAGGTTGGAGTTGATGATCTCTGAGGTCTTTTCCAACCTGGTTGATTCTGTGATTCTAGCTTAGTAAATGCTCTTGTTGCTCATGTCATTAACCAGAGTCTGTAAGCCCCTTAAACCAGACAAGGGAAGACACCTACAGATCAGCTAATTCCTGCTTTTTCCATTCCCTAACTAGCAACAGAGCTGCAGAACTTCTCTCATTTCAGTTTTAAAGCCTAACAGCAACAACGACACAGTAAAAAGCTCTCTCTCCAGAAAAGCCTTCCTGCCACCCCCCAGAATCTGCTCCACAGCAACAGTCTTTCAACAGCATTAAGTGAAACCTTCCCCGTGTTCAAATCCAATGCATTAGAATCAAGAGTAATGCCACTTTTAATTAAAGCAGGTGTTGCAAAGGATCTGTGCTCTCTTACATTCATCCTTACAATCTCATTTCATATTTCTTCCTCACTGAAGTATGTTTATTAATAGTGCTGCAGAGATTTTTGGCAGCAGGGGCTTCTCAGATCTTCTAATAACCTTTAGGAGCCGAAGATTGCTTCCTTTCAGACTCCACCAAATCCTTTACTCTGAAGGGATGTTTCGCTTCATTCAAAGCTTTCCTTTCATTTCTTTGACTACTACCCTTTAATAATTCCTCTTCTTAAAAGTCCTGATGAATTGCTTTGCTCCACACACCATCTAGAAATAGCCAGAATGGACCAGTGGCACACTCAGAGGAAAAAGCTTCTTTGTGTTGTCACTGACAGCTTCCTTAAACTAGAGAGAAGAAAAGGGATTCAGGCAACCTTTTGAACCCCTAACTTTTCTTTGCTGCTGTATCCATTGAGAAGGCAGCCAGAGATGAATAAACATTGAGAAATGGTCACTCCACCTCTGGTACAATCGATTTTATGCACTAAAACTCAACTCTAATATTTACTGCCAGCCTTCCGCAAATTGGTGTCCTGATGCTCGAGCATTTAGCAGCCAAACTGTTCACAACTGCTCCCCATCCACCATTTCAGCTGCATCCTGCTCTAACCATCCATTACTCAACAGGTGGCTGAGGCCCCGACCCTGGAGGTGTTTAAGCCCAGGCTGGACGAGGCTCTGGCCAGCCTGATCTGGTGTGGGGTGTCCCTGCCCGTGGCAGGGGGGTTGGGACTAGCTGATCCTTGTGGTCCCTTCCAACCCTCACTGATACTATGATACTGTGATTTTCCCTCCTCCACACCTCTTTTTCTCTCTGTTTCAGTCTTGTTGTAGGAAATGGTTTGATCTGTTTAAAGCTGAGTTTATCCTGTGTGTAAATGACATTTGGTTGGGTAAGGATTTGCCTTCTTAATAACAGCTTCTCAGTTCAAGTCTGCTTCAGTGGCATCAAGCTATAAATAAGCTCAACTTTCTTAATCCTCCATAATGAACAACCTAATCAATGGATAGATTTGTGGCAAATATTGAAAGCATTAACTTGCCAGTTTCAATCTCTTTAAAGCAAAACGTTTTTACAAGGGCTTGTGGCGATAGGGCAAGAGGGAATGGATTGAAGCTTGAGGAGGGCAGATTTAGACTGGAGATTAGAAAGAAATTCTTTCCAGTGAGGGTGGGGAGACACTGCAACAGGTTGCCCAGTGGATGCCCCTCCCTGGACAAGGTCTGGAGCAACCTGGTCTAGTGGAAGCTATTCCTGCCTATGGTGGGAGGTCTGGAACTAGATTACCTTTAAGGTCCCCTCTCAACCCAAAGCATTCTATGAACCTGTGATTTATTCGAAGTATTAGAAGACTATTGGAATCCTGCTCACTCATTTCCCACTGTAGGAAATGCAGATTTAGGTTTCACCCCCAGGCTCTCCGTTTCTATTGCCTGATCCAGTCTGGATGTGAGAGAGGGAGGAAGAGAGGGAGGAAGGAAAGGAGAAAGGAAGGAGGGGAAGGAGGGAGGAAGGCAGGCAGGAAGGAAAGAAGGCAGGAAGGAAGGAAAGAAGGAAGGAAGGAAGGCAGGAAGACAGGAAGGGAGGAAGGAAGGGAGGAAGGAAGGAAGGAAGGAAGGAAGGAAGGAAGGAAGGAAGGAAGGAAGGAAGGAAGGAAGGAAGGAAGGAAGGAAGGAAGGAAGGAAGGAAGGAAGGAAGGAAGGAAGACAGGAAGGAAGGAAGGGAGGAAGGAAGGAAGGAAGGAAGGAAGGAAGGAAGGAAGGAAGGAAGGAAGGAAGGAAGGAAGGAAGGAAGGAAGGAAGGAAGGAAGGAAGGAAGGAAGGAAGGAAGGAAGGAAGGAAAGAAGGAAGGAAGGAAGGAAGGAAGGAAGGAAGGAAGGAAGGAAGGAAGGAAGGAAAGAAGGAAGGAAGGAAGGCAGGAAGACAGGAAGGAAAGGAGAAAGGAAGGAGGGGAAGGAGGGAGGAAGGCAGGAAGGAAGGAAAGAAGGAAGGAAGGGAGGAAGGAAGGAAGGAAGGAAGGAAGGGAGGAAGGAAGGAAGGAAGGAAGGAAGGAAGGAAGGAAGGAAGGAAGGAAGGAAGGAAGGAAGGAAGGAAGGAAGGAAGGAAGGAAGGAAGGAAGGAAGGAAGGAAGGAAGGAAGGAAGGAAGGAAGGAAGGAAGAAGGAAGGAAGGAAGGGAGAAAGGAAGAAAGAGATGGAGGAAGGAAAGAAGGATGGAAGGAAGGAGGGAGGGAAAGAGGGAGAGAAGGAGGGAGGAGAAAGGAAAGGAGGGAGGGAAGCAGAGGGGAAGGAAGGGAGAAAGCATAGGAAGGAGGAGAAGGAAGAAAGCAAAGAAGGGAAACCCCCAAAAGTGGTTCCTATCTGTATTGCAATTCCTAAGTAAAGGGAAATGCTGGAATGAGTTGATGACTTCTTCCCTTTCCCTTCTGCAGAGGGAATCCTTTGGCTGGGAGGAAGGCAGCGTAATTGTGTTTCAGCACCCTCAGTAAGCCACTGCAGAAAGTGACCAGGTTATCATAAATCACCTTTCCTTTCCCTTCAAACTCCGTCAGGCCCGAACTCCTGGGAGGCTAAGGAAAAGAAAACATATTGGAAAAGAAAACAAAGCACAGCAGTGCTGCATGGAGTGGAAATCTCTCTTCCTGGGGTTTAAAAATACCAGCCTACTGCTCCTGCACAGACAAACGGAGCAAACCTGCCATCTTCTCAACGTTATTTCAGGTCCCCGGGCGGCACGAGATCGGTCTCCTGTGTCTCCTCATGGCTGCTCCCACGAGACATAGCATCGAGGTCTTGGCTTAAGCTGAAGTGGAAGAGGCACTCATTCAGCTTCCAAACATCTGAGCAATGGCTCCCTGAAGGAATTATGCAAGGATCATTTCATCACCAGCCCACCTGTTGGTCGTGTTGGATGTGTTTCTGAGCTCAGCAGATGTGAAGATCTCTGCCTGTGTAACTGATAGCTCCTTAAGTAGCTGCACACAGTTTTGGATTGTGCTTCTCTTTTCTGGTGGAAGTTTTGTAACAAGAGATGCGGAATGGAATGGAATGGAATGGAATGGAATGGAATGGAATGGAATGGAATGGAATGGAATGGAATGGAATGGAATGGAATGGAATGGAATGGAATGGAGTGGAGTGGAATGGAATGGAATGGAGTGGAGTGGAATGGAATGGACTGGACTGGACTAGACTAGACTAGACTAGACTAGACTAGACTAGACTAGAATAGAATAGAATGAACCAGGTTGGAAAAGACCTCAGAGATCATCAAGTCCAACCTATCACCCAATACCATCCAAGCAACTAAACCGTGGTGCCTCATCCAGGCTTTTCTTAAACACCTCTAGGGATGGTGACTCCACCACCTCCCTGGGCAGCACATTCCAATGGTCAATCTCCCTGTCTGGGAAGAATTTCTTCCTAAAAAAGCCTGAAACTCCCTGAACCTCCCCTGGTGCAACTTGAGACTGTGTCCTCTTTTTCTGGTGCTGGTTGCCTGGGAGAAGAGACAAGCCCCCACCTGGCTACAACCTCCCTTCAGGTAGTTGTAGGCAGAATGTGCTGCCCAGGGAGGTGGTGGAGTCACCATCACTGGAGTTGTTTAGGAAGAGCCTGTCTGAGGCACTTGGAGCCATGGTTTAGTTGATTAGATGGTGTTGGATGATAGGTTGGACTCGATGATCTTCAAGGTCTCTTCCAACCTTACTGATACTGTGATGATCTCAAAGATCTCTTCCAACCTGGTCTATTCTATTCTATTCTATTCTATTCTATTCTATTCTATTCTATTCTATTCTATTCTATTCTATTCTATTCTATTCTATTCTACTCTACTCTACTCTACTCTACTCTACTCTACTCTACTCTACTCTAACTCCTGCCCCCAGCTTGGTGTCATCTGCAAATTTACTGCTGATGGACTCAATGCCCTCATCCAGATCATCAATAAAGATATTGAACTGGATGGGGCCCAGCACTGATCCTTGTGGCACACCACTAGTGACTGGCTGCCAGCTGGATGTGGCACCATTCACCACCACTCTCTGGGCTCTGCCCTCCAGCCAGTTCCTAAACCAGCTCAGAGTGCTGCTGTCCAAGCCAGGGGCTGACAGCTTGGCCAGGAGTTTGCTGTGGGGGACGGTGTCAAAGGCCCTGCTGAAGTCCAGGCAGACTACATCCACAGCCTGCCCCACAGCCACCAGGCAGTCACCTGTTCTATGTGAAACAATGAACATACAAATGTGATTATTCATACAACTGCTGAGTGGATTTCACAGCAACATGACACCAACATCACAGCCTTAAAACCTTTAATGAGTGACTTCACAGTGTAATCAGCCTGAGAATTAACCAGTCATTCTTGCTTTTAATTCCTGCGGTCAGGGTAGCTGAGAGCAACTTCCATGAATTACTGAGATCTCCTCAGCCTGTCAGGACTTGTCTACAGGGGAGATTAGTTCTCAGGAAATCCAAGGGATAATTTACTGGAAAGTGGCTGCACTGAGCTAGTGTCTGTGCCTGGTGCAACACTTGAGGAATCTGAGTTCAAAGAAATTAGTTTAAGGGCCACAAGGTAGCTGAGGGGTCTGGAGCACAGCCCTGTGAGGAGAGGCTGAGGGAGCTGGGGTTGCTTAGCCTGCAGAAGAGGAGGCTCAGGGAGACCTTCTTGCTCTCTCCAACTCCCTGAAGGGAGGTTGTAGCCAGGTGGGGCTTGGCAATTCAAAACCCTCAGTGCTTCTGGCTTTGGGGATTTAAAGCCACCACACACTTCAGGAGAAAGCTACTGGCTTCCAGCTGATCAGCTGGCTGTTCATAGAATCATAGAATCAGTAAGCTTGTAAAAGACCTCAGAGATCATCAAGCCCAACCTGTTGCCTAATGTCTAACGGGGGAGCTTAGCAGCCCTGCAGCTCTGGGAGGTTTGGCACTTGCTGTTCTGAGTTCTGTGATGTCTGTACCTCTCACAGTCCCCCTGGATAGCCCTGTAACACTCTTCTTTGAGTGTGATGGGTTGTGCTGGCACAACGATTCCCTGTTTTTTTGGCACTCAGATGGCAATTAAATTCCAGCTGCCTAGTTCATGAGTGAATTTGGGGGTCCCCGTGGATGGGAGTTTGACCATGAGCCAGCAATGTGCTCTTGGGGCCAAGAAAGGCCAATGCCATCCTGGGGTGGATTGGAAGGGCTGTGGTGAGCAGGTTGAGAGAGGTTCTCCTCCCCCTCTACTCTGTCCTGGTGAGGCCACATCTGAAATATTGTGTCCAGTTCTGGGCCCCTCAGTTCAAGAAGGACCTCAGGGAACTGCTTGAGTCCAGCACAGAGCCACAAAGATGCTGCAGGCAGTGGAACATCTCCCTTATGAGGAGAAACTGAAGGAGCTGGGACTCTTAGCTTGGAGAGAAGTCATCTGGGGGGTGGCCTCATTCATGCTGATAAATATTTCACGAGTGAGTGCCCAGAGGCTGGAGCCAGGCTCTGCTGGGGGATGCCCAATGCCAGCACGAGGGGCAGTGCTGGAAGCTGAGGCAGAGGAAGTGCCATGGAATGAAGAGGGAGTTTTTTTGGACAGTGAGGGTGACAGAGCCCTGGAACAGGCTGCCCAGGGCGGTTGTGCAGTCTCCCTCTCTGGAGATCCAAGACCTGCCTGGATGTGCTCCTGTGTGACCTGCCCTGGCTGACCCTGCTCTGGCAGGGGGTTGGATTGGATGAGCTTTTGAGTTCCCTTCCAGCCCCTCACATCCTGTGACTCTGTGAATTTCTTCACTTTTGCTCTCCAGTGTACTTTTATCTGCTCAGATTTAGGTGTTGGGGTTTTTTTTTTCCCCTCCCTGCATTCATTATTTATTGTCATAAAGTAGCATTGTTAGAATCAGATTAATTAAATTCTATGGTTCTGATAATAAATTCCAAGTTTTATAGTAGGAAGAAGCAACACATAGCAGTAAGGATGAGGACCAGAGTAGGAGAGTTAAAATTAAACTCCGAGTACATTGTTCCTTAGTGTCTAATCTGTTAAATCTTTAATGTTTTTCCAGACAGCTTGGTTAAAACTTAATGATTCAAAAATCAGAGTGGTCCAGAAATGTACAATTAGAGACTAATAGTCTTAGCATTCTTAAGTTAATGTCTTCCAGCTGCTCTCTTCCAAGTTCCCTTTGCAACTGGAACAAACTCCAGGATCAAAATGCAAAGATCAATAGCTGATAGATTTGCAGTTTGCACCAATAACTGATGGGAAAAGAGGAATCTAAATGGACTCGTGCTGCTGTTAAATACTACCTGAGCATTGATAAAATCAATCACAAGTTCACAGTTCCCAATTCCCTGTCATAATGAAACCTTTTGAGGCTCAGCCTCCCAGTGAGCACAGAGGAAAAATCCAGAGAAGGACAAAAGCATCTTGCTTTTATTGCTTGGGTAAATGATTGCTTCATTGGCTAAAGATGATGAAGGGAGTGGAACATCTTCCTTATCAGGAGAGGCTGAGGGCTCTTAGATTGGAGAGGAGGAGACTTGGAGGTGACCTCCCACCCCATGTGTGGCCACTTTGCACCCACCCACTCACTCCCCTTTATAATCCCCCCAGCAAGGGCAGTAGCCCTAAGCTGAGCCCATCTGGGCTGAGGATCCTCCTCTCATCTCTGGTGAGTGCCTCTGGTGCACACTGGGTGATGGTGGTGGTGACAACAAAGGCCGGGGGCCTGGTGGCCCCCGGTTGTTAGGGCCAACATTGATGACTGCTCCAATATTCTCCATGGGTGCTGGCTGGGGCTGAGCTCCTCTGGGTGGCATCTTGGCTGGTTGTAGCTCTTGCTCCTGCTCTGGTGTGGGTGCACCAATGGTGGTGGTGGAGCAGGAGCAGGAGCTGTGTAGGCAGGGGGAGGGTGGTGCAGAGGCAGCAGGACCTGCTTTGGGAAGATGAAGAAGGGTGGTGGGGGAGCCAGGGGGGTTAAACTAGATGACCTTTAGAGGCTCCCTCCAACTGTAGTGATTCTGTGACTCTAGGATCTAGCTCCAGCCCCCTTGCCACAGGCAGGGATACCTTCCACTAGACCAAGTCAGCATCTTTAATGGAGCTTATATATTGAGTCGCTATGATGAACTGGTGGATTTTGGGTTTGAAGCTACCTTATTTTGAAGACAAACTCTTCTGTATGTTGCCCCAAGAAGTGAAATGATGAGTGAATAAAAATCATTGGCATTAGAACCTTTTAAAATCCCACTGATTTGAGGGGAAGGGTTTGGCTGTTCCAGTGCTGCTGCTCAGCAGTTCTCAGTCTTTTGTCTGAAGTGTAGGTAGTGGAAACACTGAAGTGAATTCAGAACTCAAAGGCAAGTTTCTTACCAATATATTAAACTAGGTGATTCTAGAAAGAAAACTCCATAATCCATGCTGAGCTTTGCAGCCTGGCTCAACAGATCTTGATCCAGAAAAAGGGCAGGAAGGATACTCCAGGAGAGTTGGGCTAGATGATCTTCAGAGGCCCTTTCCAACCCCTACCACTCCCTGCTTCTGTGACAGGCATTTATTCATGGCCAGCTTTGCTCCCAAACACACTGAAGTACATGCAAATATATTCTTTTGTGTCTACTGTAATGTCTTTTTTTTCTTCCCCCTGGAAAGATAGAATAGAATTAACCAGGTTGGAAAAGACCTCAGAGATCATGGAGTCAAACCTATCACCCAACATAATCTAATCGACTAAACCATGGCACCAAGTGCCTCATCCAGGCTTCTCCTAAACACCTCCAGTGATGGTGACTCCACCACCTCCCTGGGCAGCACATCGCAATGGCCAATCTCTCTCTCTATGAAGAATTTTCTCCTCACCTCCTGCCTAAACCTCCCCTGGCACAGCTTGAGACTGTGTCCTCTTGTTCTGGTGCTGGGTGCCTGGGAGAAGAGACCAACCTCCCTTCAGGGAGTTAATTTAATTTCAGCTGTTAAAGGTTAATGCTAACCTCTCAAATTTTCTGGAGTCTTCTGTTTTAAACAGATTTCCTTCACAGTGCCTCCAAAAATCAAGTTTGGCTTCAGAGCTAGAAGAATGGTAACTGCCTTGCTAAATGAACAACTTGTTGGAGTTCTGCTGTGGCTCTGTAAGGAACAAAGGTAAATGGATGAAGAAGGACAATGCATTTACTCCCCTTTTAGCAGCCCTTCTCGTTGAGGTCCAACTGAAACCCGCATTGTGATCTAATAAATCTTTTAATCAATACTAATCTGTGTTTGAAGCCTTTCTGCAGCTGCAGTTGAGAGTTTGCACACAGGTGGAAGGGTTGGGGTTTGTCTTCCAGCAGCTCTTTGAAGTGGCAGCTGAGGGTTTTCAGCCACAGGGCTCCTTGGAGAGCCCAAGCTGCTCCCTCTTCATTTCAAACATTTTATGCATGCTTCCTGCACAGCTTGGAGATGGATAAGTTGGGGCAGAATAGTTTGAGTTCTGGATACGAACTACAGCACAGGAGGTTCCACCTCAACATGAGGAGGAACTTCACTGTGAGGCTCACAGAGCACTGGAGCAGGCTGCGCAGAGAGGTTGTGGAGTCTCCTTCTCTGGAGCCTTTCAAGCCTCCTCTGGACACATTCCTGTGCAATCTGCACTAGGTTCTGTGGTCCTGCTCTGGCAGAGGGGTTGGACTCGATCTTAGGAGGTCCCTTCTATCCCCTAAGACCCTGTGAGCCTGTGAAGAGCAGATTTAGATTGGATGTTAGGAACAAATCCTGCACCATGGGGGGAGGTGGAACACTGCACCAGACTGTGCAGGGAGGTAGTTTAGGCCTTCTCCCTGGAGATCTTCAAGGCAAGGCTCTGAGCAACCTGGTCCAGAGTCAATAGAATTAACCAGGTTGGAAAAGACCTCAGAGATCATGGAGTCAAACCTACCACCCAACATAATCTATCAACTCAACCATGGCACCAAGTGCCTCATCCAGGCTCTTCCTAAACACCTCCAGGAATGGTGACTCCACCACCTCCCTGGGCAGCACATCCCAAGGGGAAATCTCTTGCTAGGAAGAATTTCTCCCTAACATCCAGCCTGAACCTCCCCTGGCACAACTTGAGACTGTGTCCTCTTGTTCTGGTGCTGGGTGCCTGGGAGAAGAGACCGACCCCAACCGGGCTACAGCCTCCCTTCAAGGTAGCTGTAGAGAGCAAGAAGGTCTCCCCTGAGCCTCCTCTTCTCCAGGCTAAGCAAGCCCAGCTCCCTCAGCCTCTCCTCACAGGGCTGTGCTCCAAACCCCCTCCCCATCCATCTCTGTTGCCCTTCTCTGGCTGCCTTCCAGCAGCTCAACAACTGATTTAGATGGGATGCTAGGAACAGGTTCTTTACCATGAGGGTGGTGGAACAGGTTGTCCAGGGAGGTGGTTGAGGCTCCATCCCTGGTGATACTCAAGGTCAGGCTTGACAAGGCTCTGAGCAACTTGATGTAGAGAAAAATGGCCCTACGTCACTGCAGGGGGAAGGTCTAGATGACCACTGCAGGTCCTTTTCAATCCAAACCATTCTCTGACTCAATCACTCATTTACTCTATTTTAGCTAGTATTACAGCTCCTCCCAGTAGTATCTGTGTAGAGGAGGGCTTAATATGCCTTTTGATAAGACTCTGCTAAGGCTGCAGGTTGGGTGCTTGATATGAGAAGTTTGTTTGCTACTTCAAATAAGAGAGAGATGCTGATAAATGTTGCAGACCTGAACTCTCTAGGAACATATAGTACAATGTTTTGGAAAGAAATCACTTTATAAAACCAGTGTGGAGATGATTTCACTGAGCTGAGAAGGCTTCAGTGGTTGGATCTCAAGATGTTGCCCTGAATAGAATAGAATAAACCAGGTTGGAAGAGACCTTCAAGACCATCGTGTCCAACCTATCATCCAGCACCATCTAATCAACTAAGCCATGGCACCAAGCACCCCATCAAGTCTCCTCCTGAACACCTCCAGTGATGGTGACTCCACCACCTCCACAGGCAGGCCATTCCAATAGGCAATCACTCTCTCTGTGTAGAACTTCTTCCTCACCTCCAGCCTAAACCTCCCCTGGCACAGCTTGAGACTGTGTCCTCTTGTTCTGGTGCTGGTTGCCTGGGAGAAGAGAATAACCCTTTCCTGGCTACAACCTCCCTTCAGGTAGTTGTAGAGAGCAAGAAGGTCTCCCCTGAGCCTCCTCTTCTCCAGGCTAAGCAACCCCAGCTCCCTCAGCCTTTCCTCACAGGGCTGTGTTCCAAACCCCTCACCAGCTTTGTTGCCCTTCTCTGGACATGTTCCAGCAAGTCAACATCCTTCCTAAACTGAGGGGCCCAGAACTGGACACAGGACTTAAGGTGTGGCCTAACCAGTGCAGTGTACAGGGGCAGAATGACCTCCCTGCTCCTGCTGGCCACACTGTTCCAGGATGCCATTGTCCCTCTTGGCTGCCTGGGCACACTGCAGGCTCATGTTCAGCTTCCCATCAACCAGCACCCCCAGTTCCCTCTCTGCCTGGCTGCTCTCAGCCACTCTGCCCCCAGCCTGTAGCACTGCCTGGGGTTGTTGTGGCCAATGTGCAGAACCCGGCACTTGGATGTGTTAAATCTCATGCCATTGGACTCTGCCCATCTGTCCAGCCTGTCGAGATCCCTCTGCAAAGCCTCTCTGCCCTCCAGCAGATCAACTCTTGCCCCTAGCTTGGTGTGTCTGCAAGCTTACTGATGATGGACTCAACGCCCTCATCCAGGTGGTGGAAGCCCCATCTCTGTGGCTCTGGGCAACCTGATCTAGCACGAAGTGTCCCTGCACATGGCTGGGGGTTGGAACTGGATGATCCTCGGGCTCCCTTCCAACCCTGACAGTTCTGTGATGTGTAAGTGCTGGGTTGGAAGGGACCTCTAGAGTTCATGTGGTCCAACCCCACCTTGCAGTAAGCAGGGACACAGAATCACTTGGGTTGGAGGGGACATTCCCAGCTAGGTCAGGTTGCTGGTGGATATAATAATAGGAAACAAAGTTCTGTCCATTTGATGAGAGATTTTTGGAAGAATAGACTCTTTTTTTGTCATTTTGAAATATTTTTCTCTCCTTCTGATGCCTTTTCATACCTGTAGGTTATATTTTATGCTCCTGATACACTATCCTGTACTTCCATCTTCAAGCAGAGCTGTAAGCATCCACTATATCCATTTAAAACGCTACTTTTTCCTGAAAAAAAAAAAAAAAAAAAATAATGAGAGTTTTGCATTTTACTTTGAATTTTCTCACTGAGGGGAGAGAGAAATAAATTAAGGCTTCTATCCAAATTGGGATTTCCAGTCCCTGTGCCATTACCTGAGCCTGTGGATTCACTCTGGCCCACCACTTCCAGCAGAAAAATCTATTTTGCTGCCCATGGGGGAAAGGTTATAATGGCTAGCTGATCCTGAAATGAAATGTCCTCTTTGATTGCTTCACATCATGCTAAGCTGCATTATAGTCAGGAGAAATACAAAGCAGGGTGCTGTGCTATCCAATATCAAATGAGAGCTGGCCAGAAGTGGTTTTCCCCACCTCTGCCTGCATTAGATTTCCCTGAGATGAATGATGCTGCTGTGGTAACTTCAGGAATCATCTGTCTGGATCCATTTTTGGGCGAGGGACACAAAGCAGACAGCAAGCTGCCTGCCCACCTGGGTCTGGGTTCAGGCTTGGATGTCTGCTTGAGCCAGCGATGTGCCCTCTTGGCCAGCAAGGCCAATGCTATCCTGAGGTGCAGTAAGGAAAAGTGGGGCCAGTAGGTCAAGGGAGGCTCTCCTGCACCTCTACTCTGCCCTGCTGGGGCCACATATGGGGTATTGTGCCCAGCTCTGGGCTCCCCAGTTCAAGAGGGACAGGGAAGTACTCAAGAGAGTCCAATGGAGGGACACAAAGATGCTGAGTGGCTTGGAGCGTCTCTCTTATGAGGCTGAGAGCCCTGGGGCTGTTTAGCCTGGAGAGGAGAAGACTGAGGGGGATCTATCTGTGCTGATCAATAGCTAAAGGGTGAAGGCCATAAGGGTGAGGCTGGGCTCTTTTCCATGTTGCCCAGTGATGCCATAATGGCCAGGGGCTGCAAACCCAGGAGGCTTCGCTTGAACTTAAGTAGAAACTTCTTTCCTTTGAGGGTGACAAAGCCCTGGAGCAGGCTGCCCAGAGAGGTTGTGGAGCCTGGAGACTTTTGAAACTTGCCTGGGCACACCCATGTGCAGCCTGCTCTAGGTGACCTTGCAGGGGAGAATGCAGAATTAGTCAGGTTGGAAAACACCTTTAAGATCACCAAGTCCAACCTATCACCCAGCACCATCTCATCAACTCAACCATGGCACCAAGTGCCTCATCCAGGCTCCTCTTAAAGATCTCCAGTGATGGTGACTCCACCACCTCCCTGGGCAGCACATCCCAATGGCCAATCTCTCTTGCTGGGAAAAGTTTATTCCTAACCTCCAGCCTAAACCTCCCCTGGCACAGCTTGAGACTGTGTCCTCCCTTCAGGGAGTTGTAGAGAGCAAGAAGGTCTCCCCTGAGCCTCCTCTTCTCCAGGCTAAGCAACCCCAGCTCCCTCAGCCTCTCCTCACAGGGCTGTGCTCCAGACCCCTCCCCAGCCCTGTTGCTCTTCTCTGGACACCTTCCAGCAGCTCAACATCTTTCCTAAACTGAGGAGCCCAGAACTGGACACAAGGCTCAAGGTGTGGCCTGAGCAGTGCTGAGCACAGGGCAGAATGACCTCCCTGCTCCTGCTGGCCACACTCTTCCTGATGCAGGCCAGGATGCCATTGGCCTTCTCGGCCCCCTGGGCACACTGCTGGCTCGTGTTCAGCCTGCTATCAACCAGTGCCCCCAGGTCCCTCTCTGCCTGGCTGCTCTCCAGCCACTCTGACCCCAGCCTGTAGCACTGCCTGGGGTTGTTGTGGCCAGTATGTAGAACCTGGCACTTCAATGTGTTCAGTCTCATGCCTTTGGGCTCTGCCCATCTGCCCAGCCTGGAAAGATCCCTCTCCAGAGTTCTCCTACCCTCCAAAAGACCAACTCCTGCCCCCAGCTTGGTGTCATCTGCAAACTTACTGATGATGGACTCAATGCCCTCATCCAGATCATCAATAAAGATATTGAACAGGATGGGGCCCAGCACTGATTCCTGGGTTAGTTGATTAGATGGTGGTGGGTGATAGGTTGGATTGATAATCTTGCAGGTCTTTTCCAACCTGGTTAATTCTATTCTCTTCTATTAGCCTGTGCTCTGAAGAAGGCTTTTTGTTCTTTACAGGACATAATCTGATTCAGGAAGCTACCAGGATTTTATACAACAACCTATTTAGTTTCCACTGGATTGAGTAAATAAAGAGAACTTTACTGGCTAATAAAATTTATAAAGCTTAGTTTTTAAAGCTTGCTGTAAAAGCTTAGGAAGAGGAACAGCCTTTAAACTTCTTTCTCTTCTGCCTTCTTCTGTTGCCTAGAGGAGAGGAAGGGGAATTGGTGGCAGACAAGGAGTGGTTTGTGGGATTTATCTGTTTAATCCTCACACTTCCTTCTAAGAACTCTCTGCAAGACTTGATGATTATTTTTTCCTAAGATTATTTTTCATTTTGAAACAGCTTTTTGGAGAGAAAACTTGGTGCAGGGAAATGAAAGCTGGATGCTCCAGCACACACTGCTGAAGAGAGAGAACCAGAGAAGAGCCGGGATCACAAAAGGGGTTAAAAAGAGCATTCAATCTATGTCACAGAGCCACAGAATTGTCAGGATTAGGAAGGGACCTCAAGGATCAGCCAGTTCCAACCCCCTGCCATGGGCAGGGACACCTCACACTGCAGCAGGTTGCTCACAGCCACATCCAGCCTGGCTGCAAACACCTCCAGGCAGGAGGCTTCCACCACCTCCCTGGGCAACCTGTGCCAGGCTCTCACCACCCTCATGGGCAACAACTTCTTCCTCACATCCAATCTCAATCTCCCCACTTCTAGTTTTGCTCCATCCCCCCCAGTTCTGTCACTCCCTGACAATACAATACAATACAATACAATACAATACAATACAATACAATACAATACAATACAGCAGGTTGGAAGAGACCTTCAAGATCATCGCATCCAACCCATCAAACAATCCAACCCACCAAACAACTAAACCATGGCACCAAGCACCCTATCAAGTCTTCTCCTGAACACCTCCAATGAAGGTGACTCCACCACCGCCACGGGTAGCTGATTCCAATGGGCAATCACTCTCTCTGTGTAGAACTTCTTCCTAACATCCAGCCTAAACCTGCCCTGGCGCAGCCTGAGACTGTGTCCTCTTGTTCTGGTGATGGTTGCCTGGCAGAAGAGACCAACTAACCCCCACCTGGCTACAACCTCCCTTCAGGGAGGTGGAGAGAGCAAGAAGGTCTCCCTGAGCCTCCTCTTCTCCAGGCTAAGCAACCCCAGCTCCCTCAGCCTCTCCTCACAGGGCTGTGCTCCAGACCCCTCCCCAGCTTTGTTGCCCTTCTCTGGACACCTTCCAGCATCTCAACATCTTTCCTAAACTGAGGAGCCCAGAACTGGACACAGGAGACCAGGTGTGGCCTGACTGGTGCTGAGCACAGGGCACAATGACTTGATGTCCTGGGTTGTTGTCCAAATGCTGCAGATCCTCCTACTCATTGCTCTGAATTCATAGGGCCAGCTGCTTATAACGCAAGACATAAAAGGGTCTATGAGACTCAAGGCCCTTCCTTTGATGTCAGAACTCCCTTTGAAATGTTTTAGGAAGGTGTGGATACTAAAATCTGTTGTGAAAGAACTCTGAAGGCTTCTTCTTTGCATATTTATGTATTTTATTTATTTATTTATTCTTGGTTTGGGCTCTGTTGTTTCTTTTTAAAGCCGGGAAGATTTATCAGTCTAAGGCACTTATCTCAAGTATTTCCATCAGTCCTCTGTGGAAAGAAGTCAAAGGTACAAAGAGACATAAATGGAATGTTAAAAGAGTCAAGATTTTGGTTTTGTGTAGAGAGGAAGCAGCCCTAGAACAAGGGACACATTGTGCTGGAAGAAGGATCATAGAATCATTGAATGGTTTGGCTTGGAAGGGACCTCCAAAGCTCACCCAGTCCAAACCCCTGGCAGTCAGCAGGGACATCCCCAACTAGATCAGGCTGCCCAGAGCCCTGTCAAGCATCACCTTGAATATCTCCAGGGATGGAGCCTCAACCACCTCCCTGGACAGCCTGTTCCAGTGCTCCACCACCTTCGTAGTGCAGAACTTGTTCCTAACATCCAATCTAAATCTGCTCTTCTGTAGTTCCAAACCACTGCTCCTCAACCTGTCACTGCAGGCCTTTGCAAACAGTCCCTCTGCAGCCACCTTCGAGCCCCCTTCAGGTACTGGCAGGCTGCTATTAGGTGTCCCTGGAGCCTTCTCTTCTCCAGGCTGAACACCCCCAGCTCCCTCAGCCTGTCCTTGGTACCGGGAACGGCTCTGCAGAGCTGGATTTTCGACACCTTTGACTCACAAGCTGCTATTAAATTAGTCTGCCAGTCCCTCAGGCAGCTGCAAATGGCACTGGCAGTATTAAAAGTGGTGGAATTATACCTTAACAGAAAATGCTCTGTACACAGAGTGTTAGGTTATTGCTGTGTGATACATTGACTTGTTCTAGGAGTCCTGCACTTGGGTCACAACAACCCCACTCAGCTCTCCAGGCTCAGGAAAGCTGCCCAGGAGAGAAAGACCTGGGGGTGCTGGCTGACAGCTGGTTGAATATGAGCTAAGAGGGGGCTCAGGTGGCCAAGTAGGTCACCAGCATCCTGGCCAGCACCCAGAAACTGTGTGACCAGCAGGAACAGGGAAGGGATTGCCCCCTGGACCCAGCACTGCTGCTTCTGGTAGGAGAGTTGGATTTGTGTTAGAGTCAGAAGTGCTTTGCTGATAGCTTTAGAGAATGACAAAGATCTTTTACTTTGGCAACAAGTAGCAAGCTGAGGTTCTCTGGCTCTGCTCTTCTAAAGAGGGAGGGGAGATGTGTTAACACATAGAATCATAGAATCAATAAGGTTGGAAAAGACCTCAAGGATCATCAAGTCCACCCTGTTAATATGGGCTGGGATCAGAGTGGCTGGAGAGCAGCCAGGCAGTAAAGGGACCTTGGGGTACTGGTTGACAGTAGGCTGAACATGAGCCTGCAGTGTGCCCAGGTGGCCAAGAAGGCCAAGGGCCTCCTGGCCTGCATCAGCAACAGTGTGGCCAGCAGGAGCAGGGAAGTCATTGTGCCCTGTGCCCAGCACTGCTTAGGCCACACCTTGAGTCCTGTGTCCAGTTCTGGGCTCCTCAGTTTAGGAAAGATGTTGAGTTGCTGGAAGGTGTCCAGAGAAGAGCAACAGGGCTGGGGAGGGGTCTGGAGCACAGCCCTGTGAGGAGAGGCTGAGGGAGCTGGGGTTGCTTAGCCTGGAGAAGAGGAGGCTCAGGGGTGACCTTCTTGCTCTCTACAACTCCCTAAAGGGAGGCTGTAGCCCGGTGGGGGTTGGTCTCTTCTCCCAGGTAAGCAGCATGAGAACAAGAGGACACAGTCTCAGGCTGTGCCAGGGGAGATTTAGGCTGGATGTTAGGAAGAAATTCTTCCCAGGCAGAGAGATTGGCCACTGGGATGTGCTGCCCAGGGAGGTGGTGGAGTCACCATCTCTGCAGGTGTTTAGGAAGAGACTGGATGAGGTGCTTGGTGCCATGGTTGAGTTGATGAGATGGTGTTGGGTGCTAGGTTGGACTTGATGATCTCTGAGGTCTCTTCCAACCTGGTGTATTGTATTGTATTGTATTGTATTGTATTCTATTCTATTCTATTCTATTCTATTCTATTCTATTCTATTCTACAGTGGCTGATGGCCTGGGGATATGGTTTAGGGGGGGAACTTTGCAGAGCAGGATTCTGGGTTGGACTTTGGACTTGGTGATGCTGAGGGTCTTTTCCAACCTGAACGTTTCTGTGTGATTCTGTGAGAGCTACAACTTCAGCACAGGTCTTGCAAATTTAGAGTGAACTAAAGAAAAAGCCCCAAACCCCACCCAAACAACACCAAAACCCCCAAACCAAACCCAAACCCCCCAAAAAACCCCTAGGTTGGAGAATAATACCCCATGTAATGTTGGGATAATTAAACCCCTCTGACAATTACATCATACATTATCAGGATTAAGCAGATCCATTACTCATCACTGGTGCCTTGGACAAAACAAAGCTGGTGCACTAGGGACTGTCAGCTGAGCAGATGCTTCCAGGGAAGAAAGCAGCCAAGTGCTGTTGATGTAACACGAGCACCAGCCTGCTGGAGAAAGATATGGGCTGGGCTTGCAGAGTGTTCCTGAAGTTCAGAGACTAGGAAAGGCTGAAATCTGAAGGCACCACATTGCCCATACCATATTTGAACAGCAATTTGTCTGCTCCTCTGCCAGGGTTATGCTTTGCTGAAACCTTTTTTTGTTGTTGGTGGTGGTGTTTGTGCATAGAGAGCAGGCAGCTTTGCATTTCTTCTGCTGGAGACAAGTTAAAGGCAGCAATCCTCAGAACACAGAGTGGAGTTGAGGGGGAAGGAGAAAGAGTTAAAATGGTTGAAAATTAAAGGCAGCAATCCTCAGAACACAGAGTGGAGGTGGGGGGGAAGGAGAAAGAGTTAAAAATGGTTCAGAATTAAAGGCAGCAATCCTCAGAACACAGAGTGGAGGTGGGGGGCAAGGAGAAGGAGTTAAAAATGGTTCAGAATTAAAGGCAGCAATCCTCAGAACACAGAGTGGAGGTGGAGGGAAGAAGAAAAGGGGAAAGAGAGTTAAAATGGTTAAAAATTAAAGGCAGTAATCATCAGAACACAGAGTGGGGGGGGAGAATAAAAGGCAGAGAAAGACTTGGGGAGGGAAAAGGGTTAAAAATTAAAGGCAGTAGCCCTCAGAACACTGAGTGGGGAGGGAGGAAGAGAGTCAAAACTGCTTCAATATTAAAGGCAGCAATCCTCAGAACACTGAGTGGGGAGGGAGGAAGAGGAAGAGAGTCAAAACTGCTTCAATATTAAAGGCAGCAATCCTCAGAACACTGAGTGGGGAGGGAGGAAGAGGAAGAGAGTTAAAACTGGTTCAAAATCAAAGGCAGCAATCCTCAGAACGCTGAGTGGGAAAAAGAGGAAGAGAGTTATTATAAAGAAATATAGAGTTAATTGCAGGGGGTTGTAATGTTTGGATTAAAAATGAACCCTGCAGAGCTGTTTTCCCTCTGCACATTTGCAGTGGCTTCATAGGTCCATGGAATGGGTTGGGTTGGAAGGGAGCTTGAAGATCATCTGGTTGCAACCCCCTGCCATGGGCAGACACTTTTTACCAGCCCAGGTTGCTCAAGGCCTCATCTAAACTGGGCTTTGAACACCTCCAGGGAGGGCAAATCAACAACCTCCCTGGGCAGCCTGTTGCAGTGGCTCACCACCCTCACAGGAAAGAATTTCTTCCTCATCTCCAGTCTCAATCTGCCCTCCTCAAGCTTCAATCCTTTCCCTCTTGTCCTGTCACTACAAGCTCATAACGAAGTCCCTCTCCACCATTCTTGTGGGCACTCTTACAATACAATACAATACAATACAATACAATACAATACAATACAATACAATACAGCAGGTTGGAAGAGACCTTCAAGATCATCGCGTCCAACCCATCAACCAATCCAACCCACCCAAACAACTAACCCATGGCACCAAGCACCCCATCAAGTCTCCTCCTGAACACCTCCAGTGAAGGTGACTCCACCACTTCCACGGGCAGCCCATTCCAATGGGCAACCACTCTCTGTATAGAACTTCTTCCTAACGTCCAGCCTAAACCTGCCCTGGTGCAGCCTGAGACTGTGTCCTCTTGTTCTGGTGCTGGCTGCCTGGGAGAAGAGACCAACCTCTGCCTGTCTACAACCTCCCTTCAGGTAGTTGTAGGGAGCAATAAGATCACCCCTCAGTCTCCTCTTCTCCAGGCTAAGCAACCCCAGCTCCCTCAGCCTTTCTTCTTCTCTTCAGGCACTGGAAGGCTGTTGCAAAGTCTCCCTGGAGCCATTACTTCTCCAGGCTGCTCAGCCCCCTTGCTCTATGACTGGACACCACTGAAAAAAGACTGGTCCCATCCTCCTGCTTCTCCACTCTTGAAGTATTGATAAGCATTGATAAGATCCCTCCTCAGTCTTCTCCAGGCTAAAATTCTCCAAGTCACTCAACCTATCTTCAGAAGAGAGATGTTTTAGTCTCTTAATCATCTTTGCAGCCTTTGTTTTGCCTTCTCAGACTTTTCCTTGTTTCCTGAAGTGGGAAGGCCAGAAATGGACACACTGAACTGGACACTCCTCTTCTCTCCCCTTTCTTCCTTCTTTCTTCCCTTCCTTCCTTCCTTCTCTCCTACTCCCCTTCCTTCCTTCCTTCTTTCTCTCCTTCCTTCCTTCCTTCTTTCTCTCCTTCTTTCCTTCATTCTTTCTCTCCTACTCCCCTTCCTTCCTTCCTTCTTTCTCTCCTTCCTTCCTTCCTTCCTTCCTTCCTTCCTTCCTTCCTTCCTTCCTTCCTTCCTTCCTTCCTTCCTTCCTTCCTTCCTTCCTTCCTTCCTTCCTTCCTTCCTTCCTTCCTTCCTTCCTTCCTTCCTTCCTTCCTTCCTTCCTTCCTTCCTTCCTTCCTTCCTTCCTTCCTTCCTTCCTTCCTTCCTTCCTTCCTTCCTTCCTTCCTTCCTTCCTTCCTTCCTTCCTTCCTTCCTTC
This sequence comes from Picus viridis, assembly GCA_033816785.1. NCBI lineage: Eukaryota > Metazoa > Chordata > Aves > Piciformes > Picidae > Picus > Picus viridis. The sequence goes on along the minus strand of CM066576.1, from coordinate 2,694,555 downwards.
CTTCCTTCCTTCCTTCCTTCCTTCCTTCCTTCCTTCCTTCCTTCCTTCCTTCCTTCCTTCCTTCCTTCCTTCCTTCCTTCCTTCCTTCTTTCTTCCTTCCTTCCTTCCTTCCTTCCTTCCTTCCTTCCTTCCTTCCTTCCTTCCTTCCTTCCTTCCTTCCTTCCTTCCTTCCTTCCTTCATTCCTTCTTTCTCCCTCCCTCCCCTTCCTTCCTTCCTTCCTTCCTTCCTTCCTTCCTTCCTTCCTTCCTTCCTTCCTTCCTTCCTTCCTTCCTTCCTTCCTTCCTTCCTTCCTTCCTTCCTTCCTTCCTTCCTTCCTTCCTTCCTTCCTTCCTTCCTTCCTTCCTTCCTTCCTTCCTTCCTTCCTTCCTTCCTTCCTTCCTTCCTTCCTTCCTTCCTCCCTCCCTTCCTCCCTCCCTTCCTTCCCTCCCTCCCTCCCTCCCTCCCTTCCTTCCTTTCCTTCCTTCCTTCCTTCCTTCCTTCCTTCCTTCCTTCCTTCCTTCCTTCCTTCCTTCCTTCCTTCCTTCCTTCCTTCCTTCCTTCCTTCCTTCAGTTAATTTCTCAGCCCGGAGCCTGTGCACGCAGCCGTGAGTGTATCTGCGTGCAGGGCACACAGTGCTCTCAAAACCTTTCTGCTTGTTGGTTGTTCTTTGCTTATTTCTTTTTCTTTGCCTCTTTAGCCCTCAGATGGAGGCTCCACATCTATGTCAGCGTCTTTATCTCCGCTCCAATCCACACCAGCTTGCCTCACAGAGGTTTTTACCTCCCTGCACCAGGCTTGCTTCGGCTCCTGGCTGCTCCTCTGCGGAGGTCACCGTGGGGCTCAGAGTCTCTCAGGTCTGTGTTAATCTCGAATCCTTCAGCAGACTCTGGACCTCTGTGGATAATTTTCCTCTTTATTGTGGCCCTTTAATTAAACAGAAAATGATAAATTGGTTGTGCCCATTGTGCAGGCTACACAGCTCCTCACTTCCTGCTTGGTTGCCATCACTGTATGACATATGGAGAGGATGAAAAGGGGCAGATTAATGGAGCTGCATGCTGATTACAGTTTTCCTGGGGAATCTCAGATAGCTGCTCTCTGACAGCCATTCACAAGCTGCTATCTGGCCTGATCAGATGTCGCTGAGCTGTGACCATAACCCAGTGGCTCCTTTCCTACTCTTCTTTCTTTCCCTTTTTTTTTTGTTGGCAACACCCTTTTCAAAACGAGGCATTAAAGAGATTATTGATTGTTGCTGTGTGAATTATGACAAAAGACAAGCCTGCTTAGTTCCACTAAGCTGCAAAGGCTAATAAAAGACAGAGTCATAGCTTGAGGCAAAGGGGAAAGCAGAACTCCCTTCTGCAAGCCACACTAAGGACCACTCAGAACTGTAGCCTCAGCCTTTAGAGTCATCATAGAATCACAGAATCAACCAGGTTGGAAAAGACCTCAGAGATCATCAAGTCCAACCTATGTCCTACTACCTAACACCTCCTGACAACTAAACCATGGCTCCAAGTGCCACAGCCAAGCCTTTCTTGAACACCTCCAGGGATGGGGACTCCACCACCTCCCTGGGCAGCACATTCCAGTGGCCAATTCCTCTTTCTGGGAAGAACTTTCTCCTCACCTCCAGCCTAAAGCTCCCCTGGCACAGCTTGAGGCTGTGTCCTCTTGTTCTGGTGCTGGTTGCCTGGGAGAAGAGACCAACCCCCACCTGGCTACAACCTCCCTTCAGGGAGTTGGAGAGAGCAAGAAGGTCTCCCCTGAGCCTCCTCTTCTCCAGGCTAAACCACCCCAGCTCCCTCAGCCTCTCCTCGTTGTGCTTGTGCTTGAGGCCTCTCCCCAGCCTCTTTGCCCTGGAGGTGTTTGCATCCAGGCTGGATGTGGCTGTGAGCAACCTGCTGCAGTGTGAGGTGTCCCTGCCCATGGCAGAGGGATTGGAACTGGATGCTCCTTGAGGTCCCTTCCAATCCTATCAATTCTGAGACTCAGTGATTTCAGGTGGTTTGTTTCCTACATACTGCTGCTTTCATCAGCAGGGCCATTCAGAGGGCAGAAGTGCTGCTGTGAGGTGCTCTGCACTCATTGCCTGCACTTCTTTGCTCCCTGTTGGAAGTGAATGCAGTTCATCTACCTGTGAGCATTGCTCAGTGAGGTACAGATGGCAGCACCACGGTTTGCCAGTGGAAAAAAGAAACAATGATCCACCCCCTCATCAAGTAAATGATCTTCCTGGGTTCTTCTGCACGGCATCTTTGTCTCCTTTCACAATCCTTTTAGGACCCATGATTTGGTCTGGAGAAGAGAAGGCTCCCAGGAGACTTAATTGTATCTGAAGAGGGCTATAAGAAAGCTGGGGAAGGACCCTGTGGAAACCAAGGGGAGTTGGCACAGGAGGACGACAGGGCCAGCCCGGCTGAAGTGCTTCTATGCAAATGCACGCAGCTTGGGCAACAAACAGGATGAGTTAAGGGCCACTGTGCTGCTGGGACGCCATGACACAGTGGGCATCACCGACACTTGGTGGGACGACTCCCACGACTGGAACGTAGGGATAGACGGGTATGAGCTCTTTAGCAAGGATAGGCAGGGAAGGGAGAGGAGGAGGTGTTGCCCTCTATGTCAACAACCAGCTGGAATCAGCAGAACTCCACCTGGGGAGGCATGATGAGTCGGTTGAGAGTTTATGGGTTAGAATTAAAGGCAAGACAGGGGAAGGAGATATTACTGTGGGGGTCTCCTACAGGCCACCTGACCAGCAGAACCAAGCAGATGAGGCTCTGCACAGGCAAATAGAAGCGGCTTCCAGGTCACAAGCCCTGGTCCTCATGGGGGATTTCAACCACCCTGACATCTGCTGGAGGGACAACACAGCAAGGCATCAGCAATCCAGGATGTGCCTGGACTGCATAGAAGACAACTTCCTCCTCCAAATGGTAGAGGAACCAACAAGAAAAAGGTGCTACGCTGGACCTTGTTCTCACCAACAGGGAAGGGCTGGTAACCAATGTGAGGCTCAGAGACGGCCTTGGCTGCAGTGACCATGAAGCAGTTGAATTTCATCTCCTCAGGGCAATCAGGAGGACCTATTCTAAGCTTAGGACCCTAGACTTTAGGCGTGCAGATGGTGTTGGGTGCTAGGTTGGACTTGATGATCTCTGAGGTCTTTTCCACCCTGGTCAATTCTGTATTGTGATTTCTCAACTAAGCAGCAAACAACCTCAAGCCTCAGCAGGGAACCCATCGTCTTTATCTCAATCTTACCCCATTTGGTCTTTGCTAATGCAGGAGAATTGTGGGCTCTGCCTTAAGCACCCAGTGCACATTGTGTGAGAGCTCCCCAGGTTCCAAATTTTCAGAGCAGTGTTCTAATGGAATTGCTGTGCCTTAGCAAGCAATAGAGAATCTGGTGGAGGAATGCTTTGTCATAGAAGCATAGAGTGCATTGTGTTGGAAGGGGTCTCTAAAGGTCATCTAATTCACCCCCTGCAGTAAGCATGGACACTCAGAGCAGCTTGCTCACATCCCAGTCAAGTTTGACCATGAATGTCTCCAGGGATGGAGCCTCCACCACCTCCCTGGGCAACCTGTCTCAGTGTTCCACCACCCTCATGGTGAAGAACTTCCTCCTGGCATCCAATCTGAATCTACCCACTTCCAGTTTTGCTCCATTCCCCCAGTCCTGTCACTCCCTGACACCCTCAAAAGTCCCTCCCCAGCTTTCTTCTAGGCCCCCTTCAGATGCTGGAAGGCCACAATAGGAAAGAATTTCTTCCTGATGTCCATTCTGTGTCTCTCCCCCTCTAGCTTCCAGCCATTGCCCCTTGTCCTAGTGCTCCATGCCCGTGCAATCAGCTCCTCAGACTGATCACTTTTGGACAGTTGGCATTGAAGCATTTCCACTTCTCCTATGCCTCTCAAACTTTCCTGTGAGACCTCTCTCAGTCTGTAACAGCCCCTGTGGTGTGGTCAGACAAAGGGACTTCAGCATTCCAGTAGAGGCTGCACCACTGCTGAATGCAGCTGCAATCTGACCTCTCTGCTGCTGCTTCACCTGCAGTAATCATACACCCAAGGATCACCTTTTTGACCCCCACCCTTGCAATTGCCTCTACCATCAGCAGTTCCTTTCTCAAAGGCTGCATCTAAGCTTACTTGCAAGGGAACACCAGGAGACACCCCAGATCCTGCTTGCTCCTTGGATAACGAGATTGGGTGCTTAGATTTCAGCTAGATGGAGACAGGGATCTGGGAAACTGCTGGTGCATGTCCAGCTGGCAGGCTAATGGGATGGTGGGAAGTGGCAGGGGCCAGCACCTGCATCTGGGAATTAAGGAACACTCCTGGACTGTAGATTCCAGGCAGATTCAAACCCATTTCTTCTTGGCTTTACCCTTAGGTTGTTTGATTCTGGGTGTGTTTCCTGCCCTATTTACTACTTCTTGAACAAAATCTGGGATTTGACCTCTGCATTATTCACTGTGTCACCCTTGATCAACACTGACTTTGTGGTTTAGAGTCATAGAATCCACCAGGTTGGAAAAGACCTCAGAGATCATCAAGTCCAACCTATTACCCAACACCTCCTGACGACTAAATCATGGCTCCAAGTGCCACATCCAAGCCTTTCTTGAACACCTCCAGTGATGGTGACTCCACCACCTCCCTGGGCAGCACATTCCAATGGCCAATCTCTCTTTCTGGGAGGAACTTTCTCCTCACCTGCAGCCTCAACTTCCCTCAACACCTTGAGACTGTGTCCTCTTGTTCTGGTACTGCTGTCAACCAGTACCCCCAGGTCCCTTTCTGCCTGGCTGCTCTACAGCCACTCTGACCCCAGCCTGTAGCACTGCCTGGGGTTCTTGTGACCAAAGAGCATCACCTGACACTTGGATGTGTTCAATGCCATCCTGTTGGACTCTGCCCCTCTGTCCAGCCTGTCAAGGTCCCACTGCAGAGCTCTCCTACCCTCTAACAGATCAACTCCTGCTCCCAGCTTGGTGGCATCTGCAAATTTACTGATGATGGACTCCATCCCCTCATCCAGATCATCAATAAAGATATTGAACAGGCTGGGGCCCAGCACTGATCCTTGGGGCACACCACTGGTGCCTGGCTGCCAGCTGGCTGTGGCACCATTCACCACCACTCTCTGGGCTCGGCTCTCCAGCCAGTTCCTAACCCAGCTCAGAGTGCTGCTGTCCAAGCCAGGGGCTGACAGCTTGGCCAGGAGTTGCTGTGGGGGACAGCTTCAGATAGCCAGTCAAGTTTCTCTGAGGTGTAAGTATGTAACTAAAATCCCTGTCTATTTGATGAGAATCATGCAGCAAGTCCTGAAATGTAACAGAGAGTAAGCTCTAAATGGGTTGGGACCTTATTGAAAGGGAAGGGACCTTATTGATCACCTAATTCTGACCCCTTCCCCATGGGCAGGGACACCTCCCACTAGACCAGGCTGCCCAAGCCCCCATCCAAGCTGGCTTTGACCACTTCTATTTGAACCCTTCTAGGACTAAATGAATTGTGTGGGTTTTTTTCATTCAGAAGAGACTTCCTTGTATATTATCCCGAACTGTACTAACAAGCAACATCCTTATCTGACATCATTTATAGTGTTATGATCTTTGTCAGAATGTCTTCCAGCTACCATTGCACTGCCTCCTTCCCAGGTCTTTTCATTTGTCATTTCTGTCTTTGGCTTGGCATCCTGACTCATCAGCAGTGACTTCTTCCTGGCTGCATAAGCAATTCCCTTGCACTTGGCTCTTTTGCCTCCAGGCAAAGTTCTCACCCTGCAGGATGTCTGTTGTAATCAGGTCTCAAAGATCAACAGCTACATCTAAGGTCAGAAGGTGCAAATGGGGAAGACATCAGAAACAAAATAGACAACAGATTTAGGGGCCAGGTTCTCCTCTTGCCATTCAGCCCATAGTTATATCCATCTTGATAAGATTAATTAAGGCCAGAGGAAGTCTGGGTTTGAGCCTGACTGATGTCCCTGGCTGTACATACCTCATTATCAACCTGTTCACTGGCAAGGTTTTGACACACATCACCTTTTATTTTCCTGGGATGTGGCCAGATCTGATCTACAGACACTGCTCCCAGTAGGCAATATGGGCAAGATGCCTTTTCTTTGGGAGGTGGAGGAAATGAGCACTTCCCATGCCTCTGTTTTCTCAGGCTTTACACATCCTCTCCTTTATTTGCTGCTGCAGGAGTAGTTTGCATCCAGGAATCTGTCTGCACACTCCTTCATCCTACATTCCCCAAAAAGAAAGAGAAGAGAAGAAGAAGATATTTTTCTCCTAGGATGAAAAGGAGAAGAAACCATTTGCTACTCAGGCTATCAGACCTCTGTGGAGCCAAAGTGTAGTGGAATCATGTTCAGAGCTCATCCTGAGGTGGAGGTACAGCATGCTGGATGCAAACAAACCTCAGAGAATCACAAAGGTTGGAAAAGGCCTCTAAGAGCATCAAATGCAACCATCCACCCAAAACCACCGTGACCATTCAAACATAGATTCACATAATTGTCAGGGCTGGAAGGGACCTCAAGGCTCAGCCAGCTCCAAGCCCCCTGCCGTGGCCAGGGACACCTCACACTGCAGCAGGTTGCTCACAGCCACATCCAGCCTGGCTGCAAACACCTCCAGGCAGGAGGCTTCCACCACCTCCCTGGGCAACCTGTGCCAGGCTCTCACCACCCTCATGGGCAACAACTTCTTCCTCACAGCCAATCTCAATCTCCCCACTTCTAGTTTTGCTCCATTCCCCCCAGTCCTATCACTCCCTGACACCCTCAGAAGTCCCTCCCCAGCTTTCTTGGAGACCCCTTCAGATCCTGGAAGGCCACAATTAAGTCTCCTCAGAGCCTCCTCTTCTCCAGACTGCACAACCCCAACTCCCTCAGTCTGCCCTCAGAGCAGAGCAGCTCCAGCCCTCTGCTCCTCCTCGTGGCCCTTCTCTGGACACCTTCCAGCCCCTCCAGATCCTTCCTGTGCTAGGGGCTCCAGAACTGGACACAGTACTTCAGGTGGGGTCTCACCAGAGTGGAGCAGAGAAGAGAAGAGAATTAACCAGGTTGGAAAAGACCTCAGAGGTCATCAAGTCCAACCTATCACCCAACACCATGTAATTAATTAAACCATGGCACCAAGTGCCTCACCCAGGCTCTTTTTAAACACCTCCAGGGATGGTGACTCCACCACCTCCCTGGGCAGCACATTCCAATGGCCAATCACTCTTTACACCTTTAGAGACATCCAGGGTTGGTGCCTCCACCACCTCCCTGCACAGCCTCTTCCAATGCCTGACCAATCTTTCAGTCAAGATATTTCTTCCAGTTCTCCCTTCTGAATGCAGTTTATGTGAATTTGGGTTTTGTTGGTTCTTTTTCCTGCTGTGGTTGCTTCATTTTGCTTTATTTTTTCATCAGCTAGACTAGAATAGCATTGAATAAACCAGGTTGGAAGAGACCTTCGACATCATTGTGTCCAACACATCGTCCAATACCATCAAATCAACTAAACCATGGCACCAAGTGCCTCATCCAGGCTCTTCTTCAGCACCTCCAGTGACGGTGACTCCACCACCTCCCTGGGCAGCACATTCCAATGGCCAATCTCTCTCTCTATGAAGAATTTCTTCCTAACATCCAGTCTAAACCTCTCCTGGCACAGCTTGAGACTGTGTCCTCTTGTTCTGGTGGTGGTTGCCTGGCAGAAGAGACCAGCCCCTGCCTGTCTACAACAAGATGAATTCACTCTGCCTGACCAAAGCCCTTTGTGCAACATGGGGAAGTTCAGGCTGGATGTTAGGAAGAAGTTCTTCCCAGCAAGAGAGATTGGCCATTGGGGTGTGCTGCCCAGGGAGGTGGTGGAGTCACCATCCCTGGAAGCGTTTAAGATGACCTGGATGAGGCACTTGGTGCCATGGTTCAGTTGATCAGATGGTGTTGGGTGATAGGTTGGACTGGATGATCTCTGAGCTCTTTTCCAACCTGGTCAATTCTGTTCTATATTTCTGTACTGAAAATGTGGAAGTCAAACATTTAGTTCCAGGCTGGAAGGTTTCTTCACCGTTCCCTGCATACAGCCGTGGGACGCGTTTTGTGCGGCGCAAAGCCCCTGCATTGATAACCTATCTTAATTAAAAGCTCCTTTTACAGGTATTTAACCCAATATCCACCCCTGCCTCCCCTGGGGATCACTGATGGGGTTTGGATTACCTTCAGCACGTCATGGAGGCATTTGGTGAGAAAACTCAATGTTTGGGTGCTGTCTTTCATTCCCTTTGGGATCCTGGCTTTGAGCATCATTATTAAGTACTGCTCAGCTGAATGGCTTGGCAGGAAAAAAATAACAGTGCAGTGGAGAGAGAAAGAAACTCAGAGATTTATTGGACCCACAATGATGATGATGATGACAATAATAATAATGATAATAATAACAACAACAACAAAAACAACAATAATAATAATAATAATAAAACTTAATAAGAAACAACTTAATAATAAAACTTAATAATAACAGAAATAACAATTAAAATGACATCAAAATAGCAATGACTTAATAGTAACAACAAGAATAAACATAAAAATAACATAAGAACAATAAAATAGTAAAAAAAAAAAAATAATAATAATAATAATAATAATCCCCCAACTTAATAATAAACAACTTAATAATAAAACTTTATAACAGAAATAACAAGAATTAAAATAACATCCAAACAATAACTTAATAGTAACAACAATAATAGACATAAAAATAACATAATAAGCAGAACAATAAAATAGTAATAATAAAACAATGATAACAACAACAGCAACAATAATAATAATAAACAACTTAATAATAAACAACTTAAAAATAAAACTTAATAATAACAGAAATAACAATAATCGAAATATCAAAATAACAATAACTTAATAGCAACAACAATAATAAACATAAAAATAACATACTAAGAAGAATAAAATAGTAATATAATAATAATAGTAATAATAATATTATTACTATAAAAATAATAAACAACTTAATAATAAACAACTTAAAAATAAAATTTATTAATAACAAAAATAACAGTAATTAAAATGACATAAAAATAATGATAACTTAATAGTAACAACAATAATAAACATAAAAATAACATAATAAGAACAATAAAATTGCAATAAAATAATAATTACAGTAATAATAGTAATAATAATATTATTACTATAAAAATAATAAACAACTTAATAATAAACAACTTAAAAATAAAATTTATTAATAACAAAAATAACAGTAATTAAAATGACATAAAAATAATGATAACTTAATAGTAACAACAATAATAAACATAAAAATAACATAATAAGAAGAACAATAAAATTGCAATAAAATAATAATTACAGTAATAATAGTAATAATGATACTATAAAAATAATAAACAACTTAATAATAACACTTAATAGTAACAGAAATAACAATAAATAAATGACATCCAAATAACAATAACTTAATAGTAGCAACAATAATAAAAATAACATAATAAGAAGAACAATAAAATAGTAATAATAAAATAATGATAGAAACAACGACGACAACAACAACAACAATAATAATAATAATAATAAAACCAACAAAGGCTTTTTTGCAAAGTTTGGTGTTTCTCTGTCTCTTAGGAAATAAAATGGGCCACAGACTGTTCTCTGGCCCTGAGGGCAAATGATGTGGTACAAGCCAGACTGAGAGAGCGAAACTCCCTTCACTCTCTAAACAAGGTAACTGCATCCAAGCTGCCCACTGGGAGCAATCCCTAGAGCGCTCCACTCCCATCCCCGTGCTCCAGGAGTGTTTGGGATGGTGTTAACTAGAATAGAATAGAATAAACCAAGTTGGAAGAGACCATCAAGTCCAACCTGTCATCCAACACCATCTAATCAACTAAGCCATGGCACCAAGCACCCCATCAACTCTCCTCCTAAATACCTCCAGTGATGGTGACTCCACCACCTCCCTGGGCAGCACATTCCAATGGCCAATCTCTCTTCCTGGGAAGAACTTCTTCCTAACATCCAGCCTAAACCTGCCCTCGCACAGCTTGAGACTGTGTCCTCTTGTTCTGGTGCTGGTTGCCTGGCACAAGAGACCAACCCCCACCTGGCTGCAACCTCCCTTCAGGGAGTTGGAGAGAGCAAGAAGGTCTCCTCTGAGTCTCCTCTTCTCCAGGCTAAGCAACCCCAGCTCCCTCAGCCTCTCCTCATAGGGATTGTGCTGCAGACCCCTCCCCAGCTCTGTTGCCCTCCTCTGGATTTAAATGAAGACCTTACTCTGAATTTGGGTGGACAGGAGGAGGATTTTGTTTCTGCATGCAAAAGCAGCCAAGGCCTAAAGCATAGATTATAGAATCACAGAATCATGGGCAAAGTGCTGCACCCAGCACTTGGACTTGTTCAGTGCCATCCTGTTGGGCTCAGCCCATCTGCAAGGTCCCTCTGCAGAGCTCTCCTACCCTCTAACAGTTCAACACACGCCACCAACTTGGTGTCATCTGCTGAGTGAGGTTGTTGGTTTAGTTTTATTCTGTTATATATGTTAAGAGGCAAACTACAAAAATGCTGGGAAATCATCCAGGACCTCAGAGGGCTGCAGTGGTTTGGGTGCCACACACTGTGCATTTCCTTGTCAGCTGGAAGCCCTGAGCTTCAGGTTTCAAGCAGCATGGAAACTCAAAGGGAGATTAAGGAAAATGACAATGTTTTCTCTGCTTTCTTAGCCAAAGCCATTAACCCCACAGAGGTTTTCCTGGCTACCAGGGTACAGCAGCAGCTCTGCTGGGAAAAAGACACCAAAAAAAAAAGGCATTTTATGGAATTGAGGAAGATGGTAAAGAAGAAGAACGTGAAAGGAAAAGCTTCTGAATTAACAGATTTGCCGGATGAGTGTGAGGAGGGAAGAGAAGCACACGCAGCAGGGCAGAGAGCAGAAGGGGGTATCACAGTGAAGTTATTTCCAAACAGCTTCAGAAGCAATCAGAATACAGAAAAAGAATTAACCAGGTTGGAAAAGACCTCCGAGATCATCAAGTCCAACCTGTGCAGCCTGACCTTGAATATCTCCAGGAATGGAGCCTCAACTACTTCCCTGGACAGCCTGTTGCAGTGTTTCACCACCCTCAACTTCTTCCTGACATCCAATGTAAATCTCACAGTATCACAGTATCACCAAGGTTGGAAGAGACCTCGAAGATCATCGAGTCCAACCTGTCACCACAGACCTCACGACTAGACCATGGCACCAAGTGCCACATCCAGTCCCCTCTTGAACACCTCCAGGGACGGCGACTCAACCACCTCCCTGGGCAGCACATCCCAATGGCGAATCACTCTCTCGGTGAAGAACTTTCTCCTCACCTCCAGCCTAAACTTCCCCTGTTGCAGCTTGAGTCTGTGTCCCCTTGTTCTGGTGCTGGTTGCTAGGGAGAAGAGGCCAACCCCTTCCTGGCTACAACCTTTCCAGGGCTGTCTGGGTGGAAATCATGGTGGGAGAGGTGGGTGAGGGCTGGGCAGGGCAGGCAGCAAGTATCAGCTTCAGCTTCTCACATTCAAGGCAAACACTGCAGCTCAGGTGAAGCTAAAGATTATTCTTTAAGCCTTTGCCTCCCTGAAGTTCATCTGTCATATAAATACAAGCTCATTTGATTCATCTCAAGACATTTTCAGCTCTCTCATTTGAATTTAAATGTTGTTAATATTAACTTCACCTTTATTTTCCTCAGCTGAAGGAAAAGAAGCTGGCAGCTCTCAGCTTTAATCTTAACGGGATCTGTGGTAATGAAGGCAGCTGCTCAGTAGAAAAATGGCTTTCATTTGTTCACTCATTTCATCTTGGACACCTAACATGATTGACAAACGTGCCCACTGAGGATTTTCACTTGTTCTGACGTCCTGGTTGCTGGCAGAACTTCATTGAATCACTTGAGAGAGGCAGACTCTGCTGCCACAGATCAACAGGTGCAGGCTCATGAATGTTGTTCACACCCAGCCCTGCAGAAAGAATCTGAAGAGAATAATTCTGTGGTAAGTGATGCTGGGTCCTTGTAAGGGACAGGCTGTAGCCAAGCCAGGGATAGGTTGCAGTGGGTCACTGCTGTGGGTTTGGCTTGCACCACACAGCAGTTTGGAAACTTACCCCAAGCAGTAAATTTGCAACACAGAGTTTGGAAGGAGAAGTAAATTCTGTTTACAAAAGCAGACTGACTCCAGAAGTATAAAAGGCAATAAACATATACAAAATATATTTGCATGTATTTCCAGATCAACAACAGACAGTTCCCCCTTGGAGAAATGATCCAGCTCTCCTCTCCCCTCCTGTACAGAGAGAAGGGAGAGGGGAGGAGAGGGAGGGAGGGGAGGGAGGAGGGAGGGGAAGGGAAGGGAAGGGAAGGGAGGGAAGGGAAGGGAAGGGAAGGGAAGGGAAGGGAAGGGAAGGGAAGGGAAGGGAAGGAAGGGAAGGGAAGGGAAGGGAAGGGAAGGGAAGGGAAGGGAAGGGAAGGAAGGGAAGGGAAGGGAAGGGAAGGGAAGGGGGAAGGGAAGGGAAGGGAAGGGAAGGGAAGGGAAGGGAAGGGAAGGGAAGGGAAGGGAAGGGGGAAGGGAGGGAAGGGAAGGGAAGGAAGGGAAGGAAGGGAAGGGAAGGGAAGGAAGGGAAGGGAAGGAAGGGAAGGGAAGGGAAGGGAAGGAAGGGAAGGGGAAGGGAAGGGAAGGGAAGGGAAGGGAAGGGAAGGGAAGGGAAGGGAAGGGAAGGGAAGGGAAGGGGAAGAATCAACCAGGTTGGAAAAGACCTCAGAGATCATCAAGTCCAACCTATCACCCAACACCACCGAATCACCTAAACCATGGCACCAAGTGCCTCATCCAGGCTCTTCTTAAACACCTCCAGGGACAGGGACTCCACCACCTCCCTGGGCAGCGCATCCCAGTGGCCAATCTCTCTTGCTGGGAAGAATTTCTTCCTCACCTCCAGCCTAAATTTCCCCTGGCACAGCTTGAGACTGTGTCCTCTTCTTCTGGTGCTGGGTGCCTGTCAGAAAAGACCAACACCCACCCGGCTACATCCTCCCTTCAGGGAGTTGCAGAGAGCAAGAAGGTCTCCCTTGAGCCTCCTCTTCTCCAGGCTAAGCAACCCCAGCTCCCTCAGCCTCTCCTCACAGGGCTGTGCTCCAGACCCCTCCCCAGCTTTGTTGCCCTTCTCTGGACACCTTCCAGCAGCTCAACATCTTTCCTCACCTGAGGAGCCCAGAACTGGACCCAGGACTCAAGGTGTGGCCTAACCAGTAATACATATTAACCAAAGGCTGCAGTGCACACTAGGCACACTCTTGACATGCATCCTCCAGCTAAGCTTCAACTGAGTGGAATCCAGGATGTGGCCTCACTGGGTAGGTTTAGGCTGGACATTAGGAAAAACTTTTTCCCAGCAAGAGTGGTCAGGGACTGGAATGTGCTGCCCAGGGAGGTGGTGGAGGCCCCAAGCCTGGAGGTGTTTAAAGGTGGTTTGGATGTGATGCTTGGGGCTATGGTTTAGTGGTGACCCTTGTGGAGTAGGGTTCTGGGTTGGAGATGGTGATCCTGAGGCTCTTTTCCAACCTGAATATTTCTGTGATTCTGTGATGTGTGCTATGAGTAGGCACTGCAACATGAGCCAAAGGATGCTGCTGCTTGACAGCTGGCTGAAGATGAGCCAGTGTGAGCCCAGGTGGCCAAGAAGGCCAACAGCATCCTGGTCTGGATCAGAAATAGTGTGATCAGCAGGACCAGGGCAGTGATCATCCCCCTCTACTCAGCGCTGCTGAGCCACACCAGGAGTCCTGGGTTCAGTTTTGGGGCACTCACTCCAAGAATGACATTGAGGTGCTGGAGCACGTTCAAAGAAAGGCAATAAAGCTGGTGAAGGGCCTTGTGAGGAACAGCTGAAGGGTCTGGTGGTGTTTAGGCTGGAGAAAAGGAAGCTGAAGGGAGATCTTCTCCTCTCTACAAGATCCCTAAGGGAGGTTGGAACCAGGTGGAAAGTTGCTCTCTTCAAACTAGTAACTCCAAGGAGACCTAATTGTGGCCCTCCAGTGTCTGAAGGAGGCTATAAGAAAGCTGGGGAGGGACTTTTGAGGGTGTCAGAGAGGGATGGGACTGGGGGGGATGGAGCAAAACTAGAAGTGGGGAGGTTGAGATTGGCTGTGAGGAAGAAGTTGTTCCTCATGAGGGTGGTGAGAGCCTGGCACAGGCTGCCCAGGGAGGTGGTGGAAGCCTCCTGCCTGGAGGTGTTTGCAGCCAGGCTGGATGTGTCTGTGAGCAACCTGCTGCGGTGTGAGGTGTCCCTGGCCCTGGCAGGGGGCTTGGAACTGGCTGATCCTTGAGGTCCCTTCCAGCCCTGACAATTCTATGGCTCTATGATTCTGTGATGCAGGGTAAGAACTGATTGTTCTCTCTCAAATAAATGAGGGGGTGGGAGGGTAATTGCATCTGTAATGTAAGCCAGAATCCCTAAGCAGGCAGTGGCTAAGTGGTTCATGTAAGAGCAGTTAGATGTTCCTTTGGGGATAGACACTTTTCTCCTTACTTACTGGTGCATAAATTACTACTTCAGGGCATTTATTGTAGAGAGCCAAAGTCAGAGATTCCTTCCTCCCTGCTCCCCGGCAATAGTCCTGACAGTGTCCAAACCCTCTGGAATTCTCATCCTTGGAGTGCCAGAGTTTAGGTGGCAGATTAACTCTCAGCATCTAACTGTAAAACTCTTGCAAGAGAATTTAGGTTCTGTTTTCACCAAGATTTCTTCTTCTAAAGTGAGTCCAATTCATCAGTCCTGCTTTTGCCTTTCCTTCGGGGGCCCCTTTACTCCCTACAGGATTATGTTTCACACGCCATCTGCTGAGAATCAAGGAAAACCTTTATGCTTCCTCCCTCCCAGCCTCCCTCTTGCAGGATAACACAGCCACAGGTCACAGCTGAAAATTGCTGCAAAAATCTTCCTGTTTTCTGCTGCCCTTCAGCTCACTCAGGCTGTTGCTGGCTTTTATGAAGCAGAGCTCTTCGTGCTGACACTTGATGAGGTGCTCCTGGAGGTTACTCCTGTTCTAAAACACAAGTTTGTGGCTGTGCAGGCAGCTGAAGTGATGCTTGTTCTGTATGACAGGTTTTACTCCTAGAGGTTGTATTCCACCAGCACCGAAAGTCATAAGAAGGACTGGAGGAGGCTGCTCAGAGAGGTTGTGGAGCCTCCTCCTCTGGAGGCTTTCGAAGGTCATCTAGACAATGCTCCTGGGCAACCTGATCTTGGTGAAACTTGAAACTGCTTTAGCAAGGGGTTGGAGTAGATGATCTCCAGAGGTCCCTTCCAAGCCCCACCACTGGATGATTCTGTGAAGAATGGAAAACTTAGCCCAGCCTTGTGAGAAATACAGTGCTTCAGTAAAGGAGCTGGCGCTGGGGAGTGTGGCTAATGAGAAGGCTTTTCCTTGGCTTTGATTCAGAGAACCCTAGAATGGCTCAGGTTGGAAGAGACCTTAAGGATCATCTACTCCAACCCCCATGCCATGGGCAGGGACACCTCTCAGCTAGACTTGGTGTCTCAAAGCCTCATCCAGTCTGGCCCTAAACAGCTCCAGGGAGGAGGCAGCCACAGCCTCCCTGGGCAGCCTGTGCCAGTGTCTCGCTACCCTCACTCTGAAGAACTTCTTCCTCAGCTCTAGTCTAACCCTGCTCTCCCTCAGCTTCATACCATTCACAGAGCTACAGAAACATTCAGGTTGGAAAAGACCCTCAGGATCACCAAGTCCAAGCCAGAACCCCATTCTACGAAGTTCACCTCTAAACCATATCCCTTCTGTGCTGTCCGCCCTTCTCCTCAACTCTGATGTTCCTTTGGAACACTTGTCCTTGTCTTCTTGTTTTCCCCCTTGTCCTGTCTCTAGACACCCTCAGGAAAAGTCCCTCTACAGCCTTCCTGTTGGATCCCTTCAGTTATTAGAGGGCAGCTCTGAGGTCCCTCCAGAGTCTTCTCTTCACCCAGCTCCCTTAGGCTGTCCTCATAGCAGAGGTGCTCCAGCCCTTGGATCATCTTTGTGGCCTCCTCTGGACTCACTCCAACAGCTCTGGGTCCTCCTTCTGCTGGGGGGCATCAGAACTGGATGCAGTATTTTAGGTGGTGTTTGATCATTACTGCAATCGTTTGTTTTCCACACCTGATCCAGAGAAGGTCCTTCTCAGCTGCTCATTGCTCTCTTACTTTGCATTTCTGCTTTTCATGGGAAATCTCTCATCTGCTCACCAGGCAGGCCTGACAGCAGGACATTGCTATCCTCACCACAGTGGGAGGACTCAGAGTCTAGGAGCTGGAAAGATGTAACTCTTGCAAAAGTTATTATCAGTGGTAGGGATTGCCAGAGATGATAAAAGCAATTAAACCAAGAGAGGATGAAAGTGTGGGACTTGTGTTTAGAGAGTGGCAATAGTTTTCTAGGAAATAGCTGAATGAGGGCAATTGATGATCTAGATGTAGATGATCTAGATGTAGGGATTGAAGCCACCATTAATAAGCTTGCAGACAACACCAAGCTGGGGGCAGGAGTTGATCTGTTAGAGGGCAGAAGGGCTCTGCAGAGGGACCTTGACAGGCTGGACAGATGGGCAGAGTCCAACAGGATGGCATTGAACAAGTGCAAGTGCCAGGTGCTGAACTTGGGTCACAACAACCCCAGGCAGTGCTACAGGCTGGGGTCAGAGTGGCTGAGAGCAGCCAGGCAGAAAGGGACCTGGGGGCACTGGCTGACAGCAGCTGAACATGAGCCAGCAGTGTGCCCAGGGGGCCGAGAAGGCCAAGGGCATCCTGGCCTGCATCAGGAACAGTGTGGCCAGCAGGAGCAGGGAAGTCATTCTGCCCTGTGCTCAGCACTGCTTAGGCTACACCTTGAGTCCTGTGTCCAGTTCTGGGCTCCTCAGTTTAAGAATGACATTGAGACACCTGAATGTGTCCAGAGAAGGGTAACAAAGGTGGGGAGGGGTCTGGAGCACAGCCCTGTGAGGAGAGGCTGAGGGAGCTGGGGTTGCTTAGCCTGCAGAAGAGGAGGCTCAAGGGAGACCTTCTCCCTGAAGGGAGGTTGTAGCCAGGTGGGGGTTGGTCTCTTCTCCCAGGCAAGCAGCACCAGAACAAGAGGACACAGTCTCAAGCTGTGCCCGGGGAGCTTTAGGCTGGAGGTGAGGAGAAAGTCCTTCCCTGAAGGAGAGATTGGCCACTGGGATGTGCTGCCCAGGAAGGTGGTGGAGTCACCATCCCTGGAGGTGTTCAAGAGAGGCTTGGATGTGGCACTTGGAGCCATGGTTTAGTTAGTCATGAGGTGTTGGGTGACAGGTTGGACTTGATGATCTCTGAGGTCTTTTCCAACCTTATTGATTCTATGATTGTATGAATGCCAGAGATGACAAAAGCAATCAAACCAAGAGAGGATGAAAGTGTGGGGCTCTGTGTTTAGAGAGTGGCAATAGTTTTCTAGCAAGTAGTTGAATGAGGGCAAAAGGGAGAAACTTTACCCAGAGCTCTAGAGCAGTTGTCCCACCACCGGGGATAAGACTGAACCCTTCATATGGACGTGTAAAGGCCAGAGATGCAGAGTGTGATGTATATGGTCATCTGCAGAGAAGGGCCAAAGAAAGGCCTGAGAAGATGTGAAGGTTTTGGCTGATTCCTGGAAGCAATGAGAAAAATGCATTGTTGTGAGCAGCAAAGAGCTTCCTGTACCCCATGGTAATGGTGCAGCAGGGCATGGAAAGAAAGTGTAAATGCAGGCACTGAAGGAGGCAAGAGAGCAGGGTAATGAAAGGAGTCATAGAATCAACAAGGTTGCAAAGTCATCCTCTCCTCCTCTGAGGGGAAACCTTCTCGCTCTCCATACCTAGAAAGAGTTTGGAGGTAGGTGGGTGTGGGTCTCTTCTCCCTAGGAATGAGTGATAGGAGGAGAGGAAATGGCTTCAAGTTGCCCCAGGGGAGGTTTAGGTTGGATATGAGGAGAAACTTCGTGATTCAAAGAGCTCTCAAAAGCCTGACACAGGCTGCTCAGGGAGGTGGCTGAATTCCCATCCCTGGAGGTGCTTGCAAGAAGCAGAGATGTGGTGCTGAGGGCCGTGGTTTAGAATAGAATACAGAATACAGAATTAAGCAGGTTGGAAAAGACCTTTGAGATGATCAAGTCCAACCTGTCACCCAACACCATCTCATCAACTAAACCATGGCACTAAGCCCCAGCCCTGGAGAGAATGGCTGGACTGGATGATCTTAAAGGTCTTTTCCAACCAAAATGACTCCATGGTGTGACTTGAGAGCTCTCTTGGCCAGGGCTAAGTATTGTAAACAAGTCCTCTGAGGCTTTCTTTGTAACCACTGCTCAGCTGGGCCATGTGAAGCCTTGCAGGGAAAAGGTGGGAAGGGTTTGAAGTGCTTGCTCTTCCACGTTCTAGACACTCCCCCAGCTCTTGAAGTCCAAAAACCAGATAGAGGGAGCTTCAGCTACGTGCAGAGAGAGAGGACATGGATTGTTTCTAACGGAAAAGCAGCTTCCAGAGGCAAAAAAAGAAGATGCAAGGACCTTCTCCTCCACCCCCCACCCTCCCCAGTGGAATACAGAGAGAACAAAGTCAGCTGTGGTCCAGAAATTCAGGAAGCCAAAACTTTAATGAGCTCAAGTGGAGAGCTTGGGACCTCTCCATCACAGGAAGACAAAAAAACCCCACAACCCCACCATAAAAATAATGGATGTAACATAAGGACAATACAGATTTGGCAGGGCTGTTCAAAATCACAGCTGCTCACCATGTATTATGTTTGGTGACAGAAAGAACAAACTGTAAAAGCTGCCTCTGATAAAACAGTGGAAGCACGGCGAGAGGGTCGGCGAGGGTCGCGCCGGTAATTAGCAGCGCTGGCTTGCCGGGTGTCATCACCTCCTCCGCTGGGTCACACGGACCTGGGATGGTTGGCAGTTTAAAGAGCTTCCATGTGGCAGCTTGGCTTACAACTGCTGAAAGAACTGCTGGAGAGAGTCCAAGGGAGAGCCACGAGGATGATTAAGGGACTTGAGCATCTCCCCTGTGAAGAGAGGCTGAGAGCCCTGGGGCTCTTTAGTCTGGAGAAGAGAAGGCTGAGAGGGGATCTGATCAATGTCTGTCAATAGCAAGTGGAGGGGGACAAGCTCTTTTGGGTGGTGCACAGTAACAAGCTAAAGAACAACAGGTACAAGCTTGAACAGAGAAGATTTCACCTCAACATGAGGAGAAACTTCTTTCCAGTGAGGGTGAGAGAGCCCTGGGGCAGGCTGCCCAGAGAGGTTGTGGAGTCTCCTTCTCTGGCGACTTTCCAACCCTACCTGTTTTCAATACAATACAATACAATACAATACAACACAACACAACACAACACAACACAACACAACACAACACAATACAATACACCAGGTTGGAAGAGACCTTCAAGATCATCGCATCCAACCCATCAACCAATCCAACCCACCCAACAACTAAGCCATGCAGCCAAGCACCCCATCAAGTCTTCTCCTGAACACCTCCAATGAAGGTGACTCCACCACCTCCACAGGTAGCCGATTCCAATGGGCAATCACTCTCTCCGTGTAGAACTTCTTCCTAACATCCAGCCTCAACCTGCCCTGGTGCAGCCTGAGACTGTGTCCTCTTGTTCTGGTGCTGGCTGCCTGGGAGAAGAGGCCAACCTCTGCCTGGCTACAACCTCCTTCAGGTAGTTGTAGAGAGCAATAAGGTCACCCCTCAGTCTCCTCTTCTCCAGGCTAAGCAACCCCAGCTCCCTCAGCCTTTCCTCACAGGGCTTGTGTTCCAAACCCCTCACCAGCTTTGTTGCCCTCCTCTGGACATGCTCCAGCAAGTCAACATCCTTCCTAAACTGAGGGGCCCAGAACTGGACACAGGACTCAAGGTGTGGCCTAAGCAGTGCAGTGTACAGGGGCAGAATGACCTCCCTGCTCCTGCTGGCCACACTGTTCCTGATGCAGGCCAGGATGCATTCCTGTGCAGACTCCCTGGGTGGTGCTGCTTTGGGCAGGGGGTTTGGACCTGATGATCTCTGGAGGTCCCTTCCAACCTCCAATGTACTGTGGTACTGTGATTATTTGTTCCCTGTTCCTGCAAGTGTGAGGCTGTTGGTACATGTTTAGAGTACCATGAAAGAGATCTATGATTCTATTACAAGTTACTTTACAATGTTTATTTCTTTTTAATTAGAAACACAGCATTGACAAACTCTTGGGGCTATAGCCAAGGAGGAGATGTTATTAATGTTTTAATGTTATAGCCTAGGGTGCATTAAGATGAATGTGGCCAACAAGTCAAGGGAGGTTCTCCTCCCTCTCTCCTCTGTTTTGTGTCCAGTTCTGGGCTTCCCAGTTCAAGAGAGATAGGGAACTACTGGAGAGAGTCCAGTGCAGAGCCACAAAGTCCATAAGGGGACTGGAACATCTGTCTGATGAGGAGAGGCTGAGACACCTGGGGGTTTTTAGCCTGCAGAAGAGCAGCCTGAGAGGGGATCTGATCGATGCTGATCAATAGGTAAAGGGTAGAAATCAGGAGGGTGAGGCTGGGATCTTTTCTGTGGTGCCCAGTGACAGGACAAGGGCCACGGACACAAACTAGGAGGTTTAATTTGAACTCCCGGAAAGATCTCTTTCCTTGGAGGGTTCTGAAGCCCTGGAGCAGGCTGCCCAGAGAGGTTGTGGACTCTCCTGCTCTGGAGACTTCTGAAACCTGCCTGGATATGATCCTGAGCAACCTGCTCTAAGCAAACATCAGGGAGGCTGGAGTAGCTGATCTCCAGGGGTCCCATCCAGCCACTGCCACTCTGTGAATCTGGGATCATTCTATGGAATCATAGAATCAACAAGGTTGGAAAAGACCTCAGAGATCATCAACTCCAACCTGTCACCCAACACCTCCTGACAACTAAGCCGTGGCTTCAAGTGCCACATCCAATCCCTCTTGAACACCTCCAGGGACGGTGTCCCAGCAGCAACGTCCCTAAGTATCCATTTCTCATTGTCCACTCTGTAAAACTTGAGGGCTTTGGAAGAAGCAAACAAACCAAAGCATCCACCACAGCAAACAACGTGGCTGGAGATCTCTTGCAACCATCAGCATCCTCTTAAGGTGTAGAGAGCAGCTTCTCCACCACTCAGTTCTTGCTCACTCTCTTCTTTTGCATCTGACTGCTGATGTGGCAGTGGCCCACACGAGCTCCCACGCAGCTCAGCATCAGGACAGTGCTGAGCAAGCAGATCCTGATGCCCCCCCCCATTTGTCACTTTACCAGTGCAAGTTAGGCCAGTTTGCAGCCCTTGGCTGCAGCCCCTGAGGACCCAGTAACCTATGGATGCAAAGGAAAATTCTTCCTAACCTTTCATTCACTGTAGAACAGCATCTACCCTTTCCTTTTCCCTACCCTTTTGTCTTCCCTTTTTTCTTTCCCTTTTTCCCTCCTGTTGTCTCTTTCCCTTCCATTTTCCCTTTCCTTTCCCCTCTCCCATTAACTTCTGCTTTGCTTTCTGCTTAATTTTTTTCCCCTTCCCTTCCCTTCCCTTCCCTTCCCTTCCCTTCCCTTCCCCTTCCCTTCCCTTCCCTTCCCTTCCCTTCCCTTCCTTCCCTTCCCTTCCTTCCCTTCCTTCCCTTCCCTTCCCTTCCTTCCCTTCCCTTCCCTTCCCTTCCCTTCCCTTCCCTTCCCTTCCCTTCCCTTCCTTCCTTCCCTTCCCTTCCTTCCCTTCCCTTCCCTTCCTTCCCTTCCTTCCCTTCCCTTCCCTTCCCTTCCCTTCCTTCCCTTCCCTTCCCTTCCTTCCTTCCCTTCCCTTCCCTTCCTTCCCTTCCCTTCCTTCCCTTCCCTTCCCTTCCCTTCCCTTCCCTTCCCTTCCCTTCCCTTCCCTTCCCTTCCCTTCCCTTCCCTTCCCTTCCCTTCCCTTCCTTCCCTTCCCTTCCCCTCCCCTCCCCTCCCCTCCCCTCCCCTCCCCTCCCCTCCCCTCCTCCCCTCCCCTCTCCCGAGTCTCCTCTCCTCTCCTCGAGTCTCCACTCCTCCTCTCCTCTCCGAGTCTCCACTCCTCGAGTCTCCTCTCCTCGAGTCTCCTCTCCTCGAGTCTCCTCTCCTCGAGTCTCCTCTCCTCGAGTCTCCTCTCCTCGAGTCTCCTCTCCTCTCCTCTCCTCGAGTCTCCTCTCCCTCTCCTCTCCTCGAGTCTCCTCTCCTCGAGTCTCCACTCCTCGAGTCTCCACTCCTCGAGTCTCCTCTCCTCGAGTCTCCTCTCCTCGAGTCTCCTCTCCTCGAGTCTCCTCTCCTCTCCTCGAGTCTCCTCTCCTCTTCTCTCTTCTCTCTTCTCTCTTCTCTCCCCAGATAATCTTACTTGAATTGAGGTCAAGAAGAAGCTTTCCTGCCACTGCTGCTAGATAACAAATTCTAATGCTTGGCTGGGAATATTTTTTCCATCCTACATCCCAGCTGGTTGTGAGATAACCACTGGACTTGATCTCAAAGGTCTTTTCTAACCTCAATAGTTCTGTGATTCTTCAAAAGCCTGGGCTCCCAGTATCCCAAAGTAGCCTATGGAGTGGGCCAGGAACACTCACAAAAGCATCCCCCAGCTGCAATTTTTCCCCTCCAAACAACTACATCCCACTGATGGATCAAATGCTTGCTCTCAAGACTTGGGGTAGTTTTCCTGGATGAAAGGTGCTGTAAGCCATAAAAGCACTCAGCTGTCGTCATTTTAAGGTCTCTTTCAATCTGCAGTGACTTTTACAGTCCCGAAGTTCCTCGGCTTGCAAAAGGAGCTCTCCAAGCATGCCCCACTCTTTAATGAAGTATACAGGCAGGCACAGTAACACGCTCCAAGCTTGCAGGGCAGGGGTTTTGCTGGAGCCAAGAGGACTTTCTTGCTCAGTCAGACAACAGGAGCAACTTAACTCAAGGAATAGAATAGAATAGAATAGAATAGAATAGAATAGAATAGAATAGAATAGAATAGAATAGAATAGAATTAACCAGGTTGGAAAAGACCTGAGAGATCATCCAGTCCAACCTCTCACCCAACACCATCTAATCAACTAAACCATGGCACCAAGGGCCTCATCCAGGCTCTTCCTAAACACCTCCAGTGATGGTGACTCCACCGCCTCCCTGGGCAGCACATTCCAGTGGCCAATCTCTCTTGCTGGGAAGAACTTCTTCCTCATCTCCAGCCTAAACCTCCCCTGGCACAGCTTGAAACTGTGTCAGAATAGAATAGAATAGAATAGAATAGAATAGAATAGAATAGAATAGAATAGAATAGAATAGAATAGGATAGGATAGGATAGAATAGGATAGAATAGGATAGAATAGGATAGGATAGGATAGAATAGAATAGAATAGAATAGAATAGAATAGAATAGAATAGAATAGAATAGAATAGACCAGACCAGGTTGGAAGAGACCTTCAAGATCATTGTGTCCAACCTATCATCCAACACCATCTCATCAACTAAACCATGGCACCAAGCACCCTATCAAGTCTCCTCCTAAACATCTCCAATGATGGTGACTCCACCACCTCCCTGGGCAGCACATTCCAATGGGCAATCACTCCCTCTGTGTAGAATTTCTTCCTAACATCCAGCCTAAACCTCCCCTGGCACAGCTTGAGATTGTGTCCTCTTGTTCTGGTGCTGCTTGCCTGGGAGAAGAGACCAACCCCACCTGGCTACAACCTCCCTTCAGGGAGCTGGAGAGAGCAATAAGGTCACCCCTGAGTCTCCTCTTCTCCAGGCTAAGCAACCCCAGTTCCCTCAGCCTCTCCTCACAGGGCCGTGCTCCAGACCCCTCCCCAGCATGCAGAGGATTAATTGTCTTCCTCATCGTTACTTAATGTAAGCCAAGCCTTGGCAGTGTAAAAAGGAACGTGGGAGGGAAGGGAGTTGCTCCTCTGAAGTGTATGAAGAACATAGAAAAGGGAAATGCTCTGGGAGATAAAAGAGCAGAACTGATCGAGGCACATAGAGACAAGGGCAGGGAAAGGAGGAAGCAGGTGGTGGGGTTTAGATTTCAATTGAAGTGCAGGACAACTGGGTGACCTCTGGGCATGTCTGAGCACTTTTCATCAGCCTGAGATATTTGGCAGTTTCCGTTTTGCTGCTCTTACACCTCCTGGGGAACAACTTCTTCCTCACATCCAATCTGCATCTCCCCACTTCTAGTTTTGCTCCATCCCCCCAGTCCTATCACTCCCTGACCCCCTCTGAAGTCCCTCCCCAGCTTTCTTGGAGCCCCTTCAGATACTGGAAGGCCACAGTTAGGTCTCCTTGGAACCTTCTCTTCTCCAGACTGAAAAACCCCAACTCCCTCAGTCTGTCCTCAGAGCAGAGCAGCTCCAGCCCTCTGCTCACCCTCGTGGCCCTTCTCTGGACAGGCTTCAGCACCTCGTATTTCTTGTACCAGTCACCCAGTTTGAGTGGTTTCTGGAACAAAGAGAGTTATATTCTCTGAAGGGGATCTACAGGAAAGCTGGGGAAGGACTGCTTAGAAGGGCTTATAGTGACAGGAGAAGGGGCAGTGGTTTGACACTGGAGCAGGATGGACATCAGGAAGATGCTTTTGCTACATTCTGGGCTGCATCAAAAGTCCTATGAGGAGAGGCTGAGGGAGCTGGGGTTGCTTAGCCTGCAGAAGAGGAGCCTCAGGGGAGACCTTCTTGCTCTCTCCTACTCCCTGAAGGGAGGTTGTAGCCAAGTGGGTGTTGGTCTCTTTTCCCAGGCACCCAGCACCAGAACAAGAGGACACAGTCTCAGGCTGCACCAGGGGAGGTTTAGGCTGGATGTTAGGAAGAAGTTCTGTACAGAGAGTGATTGCCCATTGGAATGTGCTGCCCAGGGAGGTGGTGGAGTCACCATCACTGGAGGTGTTCAGGAGGAGACTTGATGGGGTGCTTGGTGCCATGGTTGAGTTGATTAGGTCGTATTGGATGATAGGTTGGATGCGATGAACTTGAAGGTCTCTTCCAACCTGGTCTGGTCTGGTCTGGTCTGGTCTATTCTATTCTATTCTATTCTATTCTATTCTATTCTATTCTATTCTATTCTACTCTACTCTACTCTACTCTACTCTACTCTACTCTACTCTACTCTACTCTATTCTAAAAGTAGCATCACCAGCAGGTCAGGAGAGGTGCCTGTGCCACCTTACCCTGAGTTGGTAAGACCTCACCTGGGGCACTTTGTCCAGCTGTGGAACCCCCAGCACAAGAGGGCCATGGACCTGCTGGGGCAGCTATAGAATCCAATTTTGGGGCAACCCAAACGTGAGCAAAGAAACACTTGAAGCTGGAGAGAAATTCCACCACTTCTCTGACTGTCACCAGGAGCTTTAATGTCTCTGCTCTCCATGCTGATGAAATGAAGGGGATCAGATGAATATCTATTTCTTCTTTCTCCTTGTCCCAGAGTTCCTACAGATGAATATTTCGTTGTGGCCATGCCTGAATGTTTGCTAAATTGATGCTTGCTAAATTTCCCTGCTAATTTTCTTCCCCCCCCAAGATTTATCCAGGAAAGCAAGCAGAGAAAGATTGGAATTGCTGTTTAGGGAGAACTACTGGAGCAAGGGCTTTTGTCTGGGCTTTTCCCCCTTACCTTCCCAGCTCTCTCTCAGGCAAAACACCATCACATTTAGCTTTTCTCACCTCTTTTTTTGGTTAAATGTGTGTAAGGTAAAGATAATGAGTCAGTTCTGCCCTCACAGTGACCTCCTGTGTCCTCCAGGGCCAGCAGTATCACATTTTTTCCCATTCAAAAGAGGAAAGGACTTGGAAAAAAGCCATCTGAGGCTTTCTTACTTGAGGATTAATCATCTGAGCAGCCCCTTAAGTGAGATAGTATGGAAGTGGGGACCAATATAAATGTAAGGTAGAGCACAATGTGACATTTTGCTTAGAGAAGGAAACAAGGCAGTGTAGGATCAGCTTTACTTATCCATTTCTTACATTTATAACTTACTCCTTCCACTGAGAATTTGTTTCCAGGTATTCCTGCAGTGAAAGAAAGAAAAAAGCCTTTAATTTACCAGTAAGAAATGCTGTAATCCTGGAATATTGTGTTTAATACACCAAGCTGTGTGCTGCAGCAGCAGAGACACTGGAGGGAAGGGATCCATCCAGAGGGACCTGGGCAGGCTGCAGAGATGAGCCCGTGACAATCTCATGAGGTTCAACAAGACCAAGGGCAAGGTCCTGCAGCTGGGTCAGCGCAATCCCAAGCACCAATACAGGCTGGACAGGGACTGGCTTGAGAAAAGAAAAGGACCTGGGGGTGCTGGTGGAGAAAAAGCTCAACAGCAGCCATCAGTGAGCACTTGCAGCCCAGAGAGCCAAGCAGAGCCTGGGCTGCAGCAAGAGAAGCACAGCCAGCAGGGCCAGGGAGGGGATTCTCCCCCTCTGCTTCACTCTGGTGAGACCCCAGCTGGAGCTCTGTGTCCAGTTCTGGAGCCTCTGTGCCAGGAAGGATCTGGAGGTGCTTGAAGGTGTCTGGAGAAGGGCCATGAGGAGGAGCAGAAGGCTGGAGCTGCTCTGCTGTGAGGACAGACTGAGAGAGTTGGGGTTGTGCAGTCTGAGAAGAGAAAGCTCCCAGGAGAGCTAATTTGGCCTTCCAGTATCTGAAGGGGGCTCCAAGAAAGCTGGGGAGGGACTTTGGAGGGTGTCAGGGAGGGATAGGACTGGGGGGAATGGAGCAAAGCTAGAAATGGGGAGATTGAGATTGGCTGTGAGGAAGAAGTTGTTCCCCAGGAGGGTGGTGAGATCCTGGCACAGGCTGCCCAGGGAGGTGGTGGAAGCCTCCTGCCTGGAGGTGTTTGCAGCCAGGCTGGATGTGGCTGTGAGCAACCTGCTGCGGTGTGAGGTGTCCCTGGCCATGGCAGGGGGTTGGGGCTGGCTGATCCTTGAGGTCCCTTCCAACCCTCACAATTCTGTGATTCTATGATTTCATGCATCCCATCAGGATTATTGCATTTTGCCTGTGGTTTCTTGACTTTAATTTCACAATCCTCTTTCACAGAAGTAGGAAGGATGAAGCTTTGAGCAGCCTGGTCTAGGGGGAGGTGTCCCCATCTTCGGCAGGGGCTGGGTTGCTCTTATCAGCAAGTAGTTCTCACTAAATTCTTCTCCTCTGTCTATTTATTATTAATAGTTTGGGTCCTTGTGAGCAGGCAGGAACCTGAAATGCAAAATAAATAGCAATAATTATAATGTATGTGCTGTGCCCTGCGTTCTGGCAGTTCAGTTATTGAAGCATGGCTTGGGAAAAGATTGCATGTGAAATAATTGCATCAAACCTTCAGGTGTCATGAGAATACAATTTTGTTCCTCAGCAACTTATCCTCCACGTGTTTCTTCTTGTTGGTTTTCTTTCTTTGCCTCTACCCTACCCACCCCCTCCCAAACCCCCCCAGCTTTATGTTATAATCACAGAAGCAGCCAGGTTGGAAAAGAGCTCAGAGATCATCAAGTCCAACCTATCACCCAACACCATCTGATCAACTAAACCATGGCACCAAGTGCCTCAGCCAGGCTCTTCTTCAATACTTCATAGTGTCATAGTATCAGTGAGGGTTGGAAGGGACCACAAAGATCATCTAGTTCCAGCCCCCTGCCATGGCCAGGGACACCCCACACTAGATCAGGTTGGCCACAGCCTCATCCAGCCTGGGCTTAAACACCTCCAGGGACGGGGCCCCAACCACCTCCCTGGACAACCCATTCCAGGGCTTCACCACTCTCATGGGGAAGAACTTCTTCCTCACCTCCAGCCTGAATCTCCCCACCTCCAGCTTCATTCCATTCCCCCTAGTCCTATCACTACCTCATAGCCTGAGAAGTCCCTCCCCAGCCTTCTTGTAGGCCCTTTTCAGATACTGGAAGGCCACAATGAGGTCACCTGGGAGCCTTCTCTTCTCCAGCCTGAACAGCCCCAACTCCTTCAGTCTGTCCTCATAGGAGAGGTGCTCCAGCCCTCTGCTCATCCTCGTGGCCCTTCCAGCGCATCCACATCCCTCTTGTAATAGGGGCTCCATCATTTCCAATGATGGTGACTCCACCACCTCCCTGGGCAGCACATTCCAATGGCCAATTCCTCTTTCTGGGAAGAACTTTCTCCTCACCTCCAGCCTCAACTTTCCCTGGCACAGGTTGACACTGTGTTCTCTTGTTCTTGTGTTGGTTGCCTGCCTGGGAGAAGAGACCAATCTCCACCTGTCTACAACCTGCTTTGAGGTTGCTGTAGACAGCAATAATGTCTCCCCCTGAGCCTCCTCTTCTCCAGGCTGAACCACCCCACCTGATTCCGTGGTCCTACTTTGGCAGGGGGTTTGGACTTGATGATCTCTGGAGGTTTCTTCCAACCCTTAACATCCTGTGGTCCTGTGAACGTTCTTGCACAGCTCCTGGCACTTGGTGCCATGGTTTAGTAGTCATGAGGTCTTGGGTGACTGGTTGGACTCAATGATCTCTGAGGTCTTTTCCAACCTTATTGATTCTATGATTCTATGATAAAGAGCACAATTAGTTTTACTCAGCCAAGATTACCCAACACTTGGACTCCCTTTGAGTATGGACAGTTCTGACTTGGTTTTGCTTCTTTGTTTTGGGGGTCTGGATTTCGGTTATTTTTATTTGATTTAATGTTTTTGGGTTGATTTGGTTGTATTGGTTTTTGGCTTTGTTGTTGTTTTGGGGTTTGACTCTTTGTGGTTCTGTTTGTTGCAATGGTTTGCTTTTCTTTGGGGCTTTTGGTTGGGTTTGACAGAATCTCAGATTCTGACTTAGTTTTGCTTGTTTGCTTTGGGCTTTGTTGTTGCTTTGGGGGTTTGGATTTTGGTTTATTTTGGATTTTGGTTTATTTGTTGTGGGCTTTGTTGCTGTTTTGGGGTTTGAGGTTTTTGTGGGTTTGCTTGTTTTAATGCTTTGCTTTTCCCGGGTTTGTTGCTTTGGTTTTATTGGGTTTTGAGCTTCCATGTTGTTTTTGGGGTGGGTTATATTTTTGGGGTGTTTTAATTTGCTTTAATGTTTTGGGTTTGTTTGGGATTGTTGCCGTGCTCTGGTTTTGTTTCTTTGCTTTGGGCTTTGTTGTTGTGTTGGGGTTTGGCCCTTTGTGGTTCTGTTTGTTGCAATGGTTTGCTTTTCTTTGGGGCTTTTGGTTGGGTTTGACAGAATCACAGATTCTGACTTGGTTTTGCTTGTTTGATTTGGGGGGTTTGGATTTTGGTTGGTTTTATTTGATTTAATGTTTTTGGGTTGATTTGGTTGTATTGGGTTTTGGCTTTGTTGTTGTTTCAGGGTTTGGCTCTTTGTGGTTCTGTTTGTTTCAGTGGTTTGCTTTTCCTTGGGTTTCTTTGGTTGGGTTTCACAGAATCACAGATTCTGCTTCAGCTTTTTGTTTGTTTGTTTTGGGCTTTTTTGTTACTTTATTTATTTTAATGCTTTGCTTTGTTGGTGTTTTTTTTTTTTTTTTGCTTGGTTTGCTTTGGGTTTTATTGTCCTTTGTGGGTTTGTTTTCTTTATCTTTGTTTATCTTTTAGGTTTGTTTTGGGGTTTTTTTTTTTTGGGGGGGGGTGATGTTCAGTTCTGTTCTGTTTTCTTTCTATGGTTTTATTTTTGGTGGGGGTTTATAGCTTTAATTTCTGAGCCACAGCAATGATTCAGGGCCATCTTCTGCTCGTGGCAGCTTTTCTTTCCCTGGCTTTAGACAAAGTTGCTTTTACTCCTGAAACCATTCAACTGCATAAACAATGCACAAAATGATGCCCAGCACGCAAGAATGCGAAGCATGCAGACTTGTCTGGTAGGCATCTCTGGAATAACACATGTCCTAAAAGTCAGCTTGCCATCACTGGGGAAATGGTGACATGTCTGAGGCATTGCTGCTGACATTGCAGGAGGTTAATGAATGACAGTGCCAAAATGCCAGCACTTACCTTGTCACCGCCAAAGAGCTACAATTAAATTGCCCCTTAAAGAACTGACAAGTGACGAAAGGGGTTTCACTGAAGGTCATGAGTACCCAAGATTCCTATTCCTTTGAGCACTGCTGTAATTTCTGATTTGCCACAAAGAAATCACAAGACAAATATCCTCCATAACCCAGCAGTCTTCCCCCAGAATTATTAAATTACTGGGGCACAGTTAGCATCAAACCTGTGCTATTAAGACGTATTGCGTGGCGCCACCGCCTTGCACGCTGAAACTCTTCCCTGTCCTAAGTTATCCTTCAGTAATCTGGAGCAAAAGAGAAGAAAACCTTCCTCCCTCCCAATAAAAAGCCTTAAAATTCACTTTTTTAAGAGTATTGATGGGGTTTTTTTTGCTTCCTGAGGGGGCATGATTTGTATCACCCAAACGAAGGGGAGGACGGCTGCTGCCTAACAAAGGTCTGACTGTGCATCCACTGACAACAGAGGGTGGAATGAATGCACCTCTTGTGCTCATATTAAGATGAGCAAAATATTTCAGTCTCTCCTATTTATTCTTTGGTTGTTGGTTTTTTCTTTCATTAATCAAGCAAACCAAAATCCCATCAGCACAGGCCACAGAATTTAGTTTGCCAGGGTTTCAATGGCCACTTTCAAATGAAGCTCTTTTTTCGCCCTCATCCTTCTCCCTGCATGGCAAAGGTAAACCCCCATCCCCAGAACATATCAGGCTTTATTTGCATGTATCTCAGATAAAGGAGTGAAACTGTTTGCTCTGTCTTAATCTCCCCATATGTATGGATCCACACAATGCTCTGAATTTATTGCCCAGTTCTGAAAGGAATTTTATTTCTATCTCTAGACATTAATTGTGGGAAAGCCTTAGCCCTGAGTAATAACCCCCAACTCAAAACTGAAAGGCAGATAGAAGAGATAAAGGCAGCATTAAACAAGGTAGTAAGAGAAGGCTTTCTGCCTGTGCTTTGAAAATAATCTGTGTGGAAGGTCTGTAAATTGGAGAAAGATGAGGATTGGGTTGGGTTACACCCCCACCCCCCCCAGATGACAGAAGCTGCAAACAGCAGAAGTGTCCACCCAAAAGCAGTGCTGTGGAGTGAGGAGCTAGAGAAAAACCACTGCCAGCTGAGTGACAGAAAGGCAAAAGCAGTTGAAGAGATAAGAGCAAGCCCATGGCAAGCTCTGAAGCAGGGAGAACAGCTTCATGTCTTCCATGGGGCACCAAAGGAGCACTGAGCTCCTTTGTGACACTAATTGCTGAGCTTCCTGAAACTCAGGCACTCTGCTTCAGGAGTGGAATGCACCTTTATTGACTTCACTCTCGAGCACTGCACTTTCCCCTGCCTGGACTTGTGGTCCTCCAGCAGTCCTGCAGTTAGGGAGCTTTGTGAACATACTCTTGAGGCTCCGAATCCTCAACCTGCTTCATGGTGCAATCTGCATTATGATTTCTTTCTGAAAAGAGGTTGGATTAGGAGGAAATGGTTCTCTGGAAACATTTAAACCCACCTGGAGGCACTCCTGTGCAGACTACCTGAAGTGATCCTGCTTTGGCAGGGGTTTGCACCCAATGATCTCTTGAGGTCCCTTCCAACCTCTAATATCCTGTGATACTGTAATAATATACTGCCCAGGAGACCATTTGCCTTCTTGGCCTTGAGAGCACATTGCTGGCTCATGCTGAACTTGTCCACCAGAACTCCAAGGTTCTTCTCCATGCACCCTTTCCAGAAGATCCTCATCTGCAGTGTTGCAGAAGGTTCTTCCCCTCTAGAATTTGTCCACCAGAAATCCAAGGTTCTTCTCCATGGACCCTTCCCAGAAGATCCTCATCTGCAGTGTTGCAGAAGGTTGTTCCCCTCTAGATGTTGTCCACCAGAACTCCAAGGTCCTTCTCCATGCACCCTTTCCAGCAGGTCCTCATCTGCAGTGTTGCAGAAGGTTGTTCCCCTCTAGATGTTGTCCTCTAGGACTCCAAGGTCCTTCTCCATGCACCCTTTCCAGCAGGTCCTCATCTGCAGTGTTGCAGAAGGTTGTTCCCCTCTACATGCAGAACTCTTGACTTTGTTGAGCTTCATGAGGTTCCTCTCCACTCAGCTGTCTGAAAGACATGTAATAAATGGTCCAGGTATTAAAAATTATGCTTCTGGACGGCTCTTTCCCATACCTGGAGCCAATCAGCACTTCAGTCCTTGCTTTCCAGGCAATCAGATCATCTCATCTGCTGTCAGACTGTCAGAGCCACCCTTGGAGTAAACCAGAACTTTGCTTCAGAGCATAATTTATGTTTGTGTCTGATATGCAGCAAGGGTGATACAGATCTCCAAATGTGACTACCATTAATTTCCAAAACCTCCCTCATTAATTTGCAATAATGATGTGTAATGAATATTTATTAGAAGATTGTATCTGTCCCTATTAATTTACCATTAAACACCACTGATCTCTCTCTGCCCGTGGAGTGAATAGCACGAGGCAGAATTAAATGGAGAGAAGATAAATCATAGAATAGAATCACAGAACCAGCCAGGTTGGAAAAGACCTCAGAGATCATCCAGTCCAACCTATCACCTAATACCCAACACATCAGGGCAACTAAACCATGGCTCCAAGTGCCACATCCAAGCCTTTTTTGAACACCTCCAGGGATGGTGACTCCACCACCGCCCTGGGCAGCACATCCCAATGGCCAATCTCTCTTGCTGGGTAGAACTTTCTCCTCACCTCCAGCCTAAACCTCCCCTGGCGCAGCTTGAGACTGTGTCCTCTTGTTCTGGTGCTGGTTGCCTGGCAGAAGAGACCAACCCCCACCTGGCTGCAACCTCCCTTCAGGGAGTTGTAGAGAGCAATAAGGCCTCCCCCTGAGCCTTCTCTTCTCATTGGCCCTCTTGGCCACCTGGGCACACTGCTGGCTCATGCTCAGCCTACTATCAACCAGCACCCCCAGGACCCTTTCTGCCTGGCTGCTCTCCAGCCACTCTGACCCCAGCCTGTAGCACTGCATGGGGTTCTTGTGGCCAAAGTGCAGAACCTGGCACTTAGATGTGTTCAGTCTCCTGCCCTTGGCCTCTGCCCATCTGTCCAGCCTGGCAAGATCCCTCTGCAGAGCTCTCCTACCCTCCAACAGATCAATTCCTGCCCCCAGCTTGGTGGCATCTGCAAATTTACTGATGATGGACTCAATGCCCTCATCCAGATCATCAATAAAGGTACTGAACATGACGGAGCCCAGCAATGACCCCTGGGGGTCACCACTAGTGCCTGGCTGCCAGCTGGCTGTGGCACCATTCACCACCACTCTCTGGGCTCAGTCCTCCAGCCAGCTTCTGTTTGCCATGCCAGGCTTGGATATTATGGTTAAAAGGTCCTAAATGGGTGTTCAGTGTGGAGCTCCTTGGTAAACAGAGCAGAGAGCTGAGTGACTCCATGGATATTGTTTTCCTCCTTGTGTGGGTCATCATTTTTCCCTTTCTTTTATAGATATAAGCATAAAAAAACCCCAACCAACCCCTCTGTGTTCCTGCAGTTAGTAGGAACTGAATGTCCTCATTCCAGTGGTTGCTGTGAGACTCTCATGAAATCTTTCACTGGGATTAAAGATCAAAGGAGGAGCTGTGATTACAACTCAGATGGTTTTCACCATCCCCTTTGATAAAAAGGCCTCAGTCTCAGCCACCATTACATATTCAGCAGCCTGAGACTCCAGCTGACTGTCTTCTCCCCTTTTTAACTGCAGCTTTCTTTTGTTGCCTGCTTTCTATGAGGTGGTTGATGGAAAAGTTTCCAATTTCAGTGTGTTCCACAAAGCCAAACTCACAGCAAATTCGGTGGCAGGAAGGATATGTCTAAGCAAGGTGCTCCACATGGGAACATGTGAATAGGTGCATGGAGCAGGAGGAAGAGGAGAAGGGTGATTAGAAAGAGCAGGCACATTCAGAATATTTTATTCACTTATTTATTCATACACCAAGTTGGGAGCAGATGTTGGTCGGTTAGAGGGCAGAAGGGCCCTGCAGAGGGACCTCAACCAACTGGACAGATGGGCGGAGTCCAACGGGATGGCATTCAACAAGTCCAAGTGCCAGGTGCTGCACTTTGGCCACAGCAACCCCATGCAGAGCTACAGGCTGGGGTCAGAGTGGCCGGAGAGCAGCCAGACAGAAAGGGACCTAGGGGTGCTGATTGACAGCTGCCAGCTGATTGACAGTGTGGCCAGCAGGAGCAGGGAGGTCATTCTGCCCCTGTACACTGCACTGGTTAGGCCACACCTTGAGTCCTCTGTCCAGTTCCGGGCCCCTCAGTTTAGGAAGGATGTTGACTTGCTGGAACGTGTCCAGAGAAGGGCAACAAAGCTGGTGAGGGGTTTGGAACACAAGCCCTATGAGGAAAGGCTGAGGGAGCTGGGGTTGCTTAGCCTGGAGAAGAGGAGACTGAGGGGTGACCTTCTTGCTCTCTACAACTCCCTGAAGGGAGGTTGTAGCCAGGCAGAGGTTGGCCTCTTCTCCCAGGCAGCCAGCACCAGAACAAGAGGACACAGTCTCAGGCTGCGCCAGGGGAGGTTGAGGCTGGATGTTAGGAAGAAGTTCTGCACGGAGAGAGTGATTGCCCATTGGAATGTGCTGCCCGGGGAGGTGGTGGAGTCACCTTCATTGGAGGTGTTCAGGAGAAGACTTGATGGGGTGCTTGGCTGTATGGTCTAGTTGTTGGGTGGGTTGGATTGTTTGATGGGTTGGACGCGATGATCTTGAAGGTCTCTTCCAACCTGGTGTATTGTATTGTATTGTATTGCCTGAACACGAGCCAGCAGTGTGCCCAGGTGGCCAAGAAGGCCAATGGCATCCTGGCCTGCATCAGGAATATTGTGGCCAGCAGGAGCAGGGAGGTCATTGTGCCCCTGTACTCTGCATTGGTTAGGCCACACCTTGAGTCCTGTGTCCAGTTCTGGGCCCCTCAGTTTAAGAAGGACATCGAGACACTTGAACGTGTCCAGAGAAGGGCAACAAGGCTGGGGAGGGGTCTGGAGCACAGCCCTGTGAGGAGAGGCTGAGGGAGCTGGGGCTGTTTAGCCTGGAGAAGAGGAGGCTCAGGGGTGACCTCATTGCTCTCTACAACTACTTGAAGCGTGGTTGTAGCCAGGAAGAGGTTGGTCTCTTCTCTCTAGCAACCAGCACCAGAACAAGAGGACACAGTCTCAAGCTGCACCAGAGGAAGTTTAGGCTGGAGGTGAGGAGAAAGTTCTTCACTGAGAGAGTCATTCGTCATTGGAACGGGCTGCCCGGGGAGGTGGTGGAGTCACTGTCCCTGGAGGTGTTCAAGAGGGGATTGGATGTGGCACTTGGTGCCATGGTCTAGTTATGGGGTCTTGGGTGACAGGTTGGACTCGATGATCTTTGAGGTCTCTTCCAACCTTGGTGATACTGTGATAGCTCCCTTAAGTTTCCTAGTAAGTAGAGATGTAGAAGTTAACATCAGGTCATCAGCATTCAGCTGCATTCTATATCCTGGAGCTGTGTTTGGCAGGTGTGGGGGGTGTGTGTGGGGTGAGGAATTCCAGCTAAATCACTCCCCAAACAATCTTTCATGGGAAGTGATTAAAGTTGAAGACATTTCCAAAACATTTCTGCAGCAAAAATTGCTGTCCAGCGTGGCTCTCTCTTTCTGTACTCAGTAATTAATGATAACGCACAACACAGGATTAACCACGTTGGAAAAGACCTCAGAGATCATCAAGTCCAACCTATCACCCAGCACCATCTCATCAACTAAACCACGGCACCAAGTGCCTCAGCCAGGCTCAAGCACTTCCAGGGATGGTGACTCCACCACCTCCCTGGGCAGCACATTCCAATGGGCAATCACTCTCTCTGTATAGAACTTCTTCCTAACATCCAGCCTAAACCTCCCCTGGCGCAGCCTGAGACCGTGTCCTCTTGTTCTGGTGCTGGTTGCCTGGGAGAAGAGACCAACCTCTGCCTGGCTACAACCTCCCTTCGGGTAGTTGTAGAGAGCAATAAGGTCACCCCTGACTTGATGATCTCCTTGGGTCCCTTCCAACCCCTAACACCCTGGGAGCCTGTGACCTGCCTGGATGAGTTCCTGTGTGACCTGGTATAAGGTGACCCTGCTTTGGCAGGGGGATTGGACTGGGTGATCTCTTGAGGTCCCTTCCAGCCCCTTTAGGCTGGTTGTTAGGAAGAAATTCTTCATAGAAAGAGAGATTGGCCATTGGAATGTGCTGCCCAGGGAGGTGGTGGAGTCACCATCACTGGAGGTGTTTAGGAAGAAACTGGATGGGGTGCCTGGTGCCATGGTTTAGTTGATTAGATGGTGTTGTGTGATAGGTTGGACTTGATGATCTTGAAGGTCACTTCCAACCTGGTTAATTCTATTCTAGGTCCCTCTCTGCCTGGCTGCTCTCCAGCCACTCTGACCCCAGCCTGTATCACTGCATGGGGTTGTTGTGGGCAATGTGTAGAACCTGGCACTTAACCTGGCATCACACCCTTTACCAGGGTTCTTGTATTAATTATCTGCTCGATTAATTCTTTACCCTATTGAACCTTCATCAACACAATCAGAAGAATTTAAGTTCCCTTAGTGGTGCTGGCTTGATGGTTGGACTTGAAGATCTCTAGAGGTCTTCCCCAACCTTAATGGCTCTGTGATTGTGTAGGTTTGAGGAGAGAAAGTGCTTTTCTTTACAAGAATGATTTGGGGACTTGAATATCTCTCCTGTGTAGAAAGACTGAGAGCCCTGGAGCTGTTTAGTCTTGAGAGGAGAAGGCTGAGAGGAGATCTGATCAATGTCTATTGATATCTGAGGGGTGGGTGTTAGGACGTAGGTTCCTTGTAGAACAAGGAACAATGAATGTAAGCTGGAACAGAGGAGGTTCCAACTCAGCCTGAGGAGACACTGCTTCAAGGTGAGAGTGATGGAGCCCTGGAACAGGTTGCACAGGGAGGCTGTGGAGTCTCCTTCTGGCTTCCAAACCCACCTGGATGTGTTCCTATGTGACTTGCCCTGGGTGATCCTCCTTTGGCATGGAGGTTGAACTCAATCTGTGGAGGTCCCTTGCAGCCCCTAACCTTCTGGGATTTCTAGGGAGCTTGGGTCAGAGAAGCCAGACAGAAAGCCTTGAGAAGGGCCTCCTGGATGTTTTTAGGTGGGGTGTTGTTGGCTAGGGGTCCCCCCCCCCCCCCCCCCCATGCAGTCTTCAGAATAAAGGAATGGGGGGAAAAATGACAAAGAAAAGTAGCCTAGAAATCATTTTTTCTGCATGGGCAACTATGGCAGGAGTCTGAAAAACACACTGTGTGTCTCTCAGAAGGTAAGTGAAATGTGAAAGTGTATGACAGCCAGACACAGGCACAGAGCACAAACAAATCCACTTCTCTATTAAAAATACCTCTACTGAAGCTCTGGATTCAGCTCAGCTTCTCAATCCCTTAAAGGAACCAAACCCAAACATTTCTGAACATTTCTGGGCTGCAGCAAGAGAAACAGAGCCAGCAGGGCCAGGGAGGGGATTCTGCCCCTCTGCTCTGGTGAGACCCCAGCTGGAGCTCTGTGTCCAGTTCTGGAGCCTCTGTGCCAGGAAGGATCTGGAGGTGCTGGAAAGTGTCCAGAGAAGGGCCACGAGGAGGAGCAGAGGGCTGGAGCTGCTCTGCTGTGAGGGCAGACTGAGGGAGTTGGGGTTGTGCAGGCTGGAGAGGAGAAGGTTCCCAGGAGACCTAATTGTAGCCTTCCAGGATCTGAAGGGGGCTCCAAGAAAGCTGGGGAGGGACTTTGGAGGGTGTCAGGGAGGGATAGGACTGGGGGTAATGGAGCAAAACTAGAAGTGGGGAGATTGAGATTGGCTGTGAGGAAGAAGTTGTTGCCCATGAGGGTGGTGAGAGCCTGGCACAGGTTGCCCAGAGAGGTAGTGGAAGCCTCCTGCCTGGAGGTGTTTGCAGCCAGGCTGGAGGTGGCTGTGAGCAACCCGCTGCAGTGTGAGGTGTCCCTGGACATGGCAGAGGGTTTGGAACTGGCTGATCCTTGAGGTCCCTTCCAACCCTGACAATTCTGTAGCTCTTTGATTTGGGATCTAAATGGCTTCTCCTGTGGGCTATAGTTAGGCTTCTTTGCCAACTCTTCAAAGCTATTCACATAAGTTTTTGGGTTTTGCTCACATGTATTAGGAGCAACTCTGCACTCTTCTGTACCTGCAGACTTGGGTAATGGTGTACCAAAAGTGAGGGCTTCACTACTCATCCCTTGCCTTTTGTGCATCTCCCATCTTATAAGGTTCACTTGTGAGACCAGGAAGGAGCAAAACAAATATCTAAACCTCCCCTGGCACAGCTTGAGACTGTGTCCTCTTGTTCTGGTGCTGGGTGCCTGGGAGAAGAGACCAACCCCCACCTGGTTACAACCTCCCTTCAGGGAGTTGGAGAGAGCAAGAAGGTCTCCCCTGAGCCTCCTCTTCTGCAGGCTAAGCAACCCCAGCTCTCAGCCTCTCCTCATAGAGCTTGTGTTCCATATCCCCTCCCCAGCTTTGTTGCCCTTCTCTGGACACCTTTCAGCATCTCAACATCTTTCCTAAGCTGAGGACCCCAGAACTGGACACAGGACTCAAGGAGTGGCCTAAGCAGTGCTGAGCACAGGGCAGAATGACCTCCTTGCTCCTGCTGGCCACACTGTTCCTGATGCAGGCCAGGATGCCATTGGTTCAACAAATTCCAAGATGCCATAACCCATTTGCCTCACAATCAAGGTTGCCCTCTCCTCCTTTTTTCCTTTCCACACAGTCCTGTAACGCTGAAACTCCTATAATAAATCCTGACTCCTGCAATCTCTTCCTGCCACACTTCGGTTTTCTTCAGCTCTTACAACTCAGAGGCATCATTATTCCCTCCTCTTCTCCTGAAAGAAAACCAATTTCAAACAGCTCCACCTTGGCCTGGGGGGGTGAAGATATTCAAGGTCATGTCTCATTATACAGAAAGGTGGCAGTGGATGTCTTTACCTGTCAGGACCACAGCAGCTGCTTGATTAGAGGCATGTGGCTGACACTGTGATGAACAGGAGCTGGCACAAGGGCTTTGGCTTGGACCCTGGTTTGTTTCTAACTCTGGTGCCCCAAATGCTGCACACTGGCATGCTCAAACCACAACACAGATAATTTCAGGTTAACAAGAGGATCTCAGGGTGGGTTTTGACCATCATTTAGTGGTAACTTGTATGTTCTTACAGAAAATGGTGGAAAGAGTGGGGAAGTTTAAAGGGAAGATGAACACATGAGGTGTTCAAGAGATGTGTGACCATGGCATATTGGGACACTCTGGGGTCAGAGTGGCTGGAGAGCAGCCAGGCAGAAAGGGACCTGGGGGTACTGGTTGACAGCAGCTGAACATGCAGCTACAGTTCCCTGAAGGGAGGTTGTAGCCAGGTGGGGGTTGGTCTCTTCTCCCAGGCAACCAGCACCAGAACAAGAGGACACAGTCTCAAGCTGTGCCAGGGGAGGTTTAGGCTGGAGGTGAGGAGAAAGTTTTTCCCAGCAAGAGAGATTGGCCATTGGGATGTGCAGCCCAGGGAGGTGGTGGAGTCACCATCCCTGGAGGTGTTTAAGAAGAGCCTGGATGAGGCACTCGGTGCCATAGTTTAGCTCATTAGATGGTGTTGGGTGACAGGTTGGACTTGATGTTCTTTGATGTCTCTTCCAGCCTTGGTGATTCTGTGGCATGGCAGTTGGGACTGCTCAGTCTGGAGAAGAGAAGGCTCCCAAGTGACCTCATTGTGGCCTTCCAGTATCTGAAGGGGGCTACAAGAAGGCTGGGGAGGGACTTCTCAGGATCTCAGGTAGTGATAGGACTAGGGGGAATGGAATGAAGCTGGAGGTGGGGAGATTCAGGCTGGACGGGAGGAGGAAGTTCTTCCCCATGAGAGTGGTGAAGCCCTGGAATGGGTTGTCCAGGGAGGTGGTTGGGGCCCCGTCCCTGGAGGTGTTTAAGCCCAGGCTGGATGAGGCTGTGGCCAGCCTGATCTAGTGTGGGGTGTCCCTGCCCATGGCAGGGGTTGGAACTAGATGCTCCTTGTGGTCCCTTCCAACCCTGACTGATTCTATGATTCTATGATTCTATGATTCTAACCTATCACCCAACACCATCTAATCAACTAAGCCATGGCACCAAGTGCCTCATCCAGTCTCCTCTTAAATACTTCCAGTGATGGTGACTCCACCACCTCCCTGGGCAGCACATTCCAATGGCCAATCTCTCTTTCTGGGAAGAACGTCTTCCTCACACCCAGCCTAAACCTCCCCTGGCACAGCTTCAGATTGTGTCCTCTTGTTCTGCTGCTGGTTGCTTGGGGGAAGAGACCAACCCTTGATAACCTGAGAGGTCTTTTCTAGGCTTAATGATTCTGTGATTCTATAAAGGGATTGAGGAAAGCAGAAAGCCTGAGGGGGGGGGGGATTGGTTGATAAGTTGGACATGATGATCTTGAAGGTCTCTTCCAACCTGGTGTATTGTATTGTATTTTATTGTATTGTATTGTATTGTATTGTATTGTATTGTATTGTATTGTATTGTATTGTATTGAGTTGGATTGATGAACACAACCTGGCCACTGAATTTTGCTGCACACTGAGAGCAAAAAATTTCTTCCCTTCTTGATCAGGGGCAGTGCATTCACCCCCACTCCATGATCAATCTCTCCTCCTAATGACACTAAACCGACCTGCTGGGTATGTAGCATCATAACGGCATTGCTGTGAAACACAGGCTGCCCTGGCTCAGTCCTGAAGGAAACATCTCCTCCAAACCCAAATCAAAACGATAAAGAAAGAGGAGGCAGTGCTGAGATGGAGCACAGGCACTAAATGAAACAGCAGCTCTGTAAATAACACTTTAACAAATGCTGCAGGTGAGGCAGAGCATAATGACAGAGCTGGAGGAGAGCGATGCGCCTGGCCCTCGCCTTCGAAATGGAATCTCTGGAGCAGTGCACTTCTTGGGCAATTTCATGCATTTGCTCAGCTAATCTCACATCAGCAGCATCAAGCTTGTCATAGTGATTTTAAAGGAGAGGCTGGGGAGGGGGGCAGAAAAGAAATTCCAAATGGGTAGGTAGCTTGGCTTTGTCAGTCCTCAGCACGGTTGCCAGGCAACTTGGTGACCTGACTTGGGATGGATTGTTACAGTGACCTGACTAAATAGTCCCCAAATCACCCGAGACTTTCCAAAGGAAACACAGCAAAGATGAATTGTTTCTGCCATAAGATGCATTGGCTTCCTGCTTTGCTTCTAGAAAGGACAATTTATACCAAAAAATGGTCTTTTTTCCCCCTTTCTTTTTAGTGAAAGGCAGCGAGAACAGTCTTTGTGCCAATTAATCACAGAAGCACAGAACATTAAGGGCTGGAAGGGACCTCAAGAGATCATCTAGTCCAACCTCCTCCTGCCAAAGCAGGGTCACCTATACCAGGTCACACAGGAACTCATCCAGGCAGGTCACAGGCTCCCAGGATGTCAGGGGTTGGAAGGGAAACAAAGAGATCATCAAGTCTAACCCCTCTGTCAGAGCAGGACCAGAGAATCCAGCACAGGTCACACAGGAACACATCCAGATGGGGATTGAAAGTCTCCAGAGGAGACCACAACCTCTCTGGGCAGCCTGCTCCAGTGCTCTATGAGCCTCACAGTGCAGAAGTTCCTCCTCATGTTGAGGTGGAACCTCCCGTGCTGGAGTTTCCACCCATTGCCCCTTGTGCTATCCCAGGGAGCAAGTGAGCAGAGCCTGTCCCCTCCCTCCTGACCCCCAGCCCTCAGATATTTATAAACATTTATTAGATCCCCTCTAAGTCTTCTCTTTTTCAGACTGAAGAGCCCCAGGTCTCTCAGCCTCTCCTCACCAGGCAGTGCTGCAGTCCCCTCACCATCCTTGTAGCCTTCTGCTGAACCCTCTCCAGCAGATCCCTGTCTCTCTTGAACTGGGGAGCCCAAAACTGAATCCGAAACTCAAGATGAGTTCTCAGCAGGGCAGAGTAGAGGGAGAGGAGAACCTCCCTGGATCTGCTGGCCTCACTCTTCTTAATACACCCCAGGATTCCCCTGGCCTTCTTAGCCACCAGGGCAGATTGCTTTCCCATGGATAATTTATATTCCACCAGGACTGCCAAGTCCCTCTCCACGGGGCTTGAATGTCTCCAGAGAGGGAGACTCCACAACCCCCCTGGGTCATGGATAATCATCTAAAAGAGAAACAGTTATCTATGTGGCATTGAAAACTCTTTTGATTTGAATCATTTCCATTTAGAGTGGTTAAATAAATAAATAACTAACTAAATAAAGCAATCCATGAGTGATTTGCTACAACTTTCTTGCTACTAAACCAGAACTGGTTGAGTATAATTTTCCTGCTACAAGCACAGACTGTTTCTGAGACTATTTCAGAGGGCTGAGTAGGATGGATGTCAGTAGATTAAGCTAAGAACTTCTAAAGCATCCAGTTCTAAAGTTGGAACTGGATGATCTTTGAGGTCCCTTCCAACCCTGGCACTCGTGTGATTCTGCAAAGCAAGCTCTTGAAATGCTGTTTCCTTTCACAAGTGTTGGTCTCTCTGTTGCTGTAAGCCATGGTTTGGATTTTTCAGACTGAGATTCTAAACTGAGTTGCACTCAGCATACAGGGGATAAAAACATAAATAACTGATTCATGGAATGGTTTGGGTCAGAAGGGACCTTAAAGATCATCCAATTCCAACCCCTGCATTGGCAGGGACACCTCCCACCAGCCCAGGTTGCTCAAGGCCTCATCCAACCTGGTCTTGAACACACAGAATCACAGAATCACCAAGGTTGGAAGAGACCTCAAAGATCATCAAGTCCAACCTGTCACCCAACACTTCATGACTAAACCATGGCACCAAGTGCCACATCTAATCCCCCCTTGAACACCTCCAGGGACGGTGACTCCACCACCTCCCTGGGCAGCACATTCCAACGGCAAATGACTCTCTCAGTGAAGAACTTTCTCCTCAACTCCAGCCTAAACCTCCCCTGGCACAGCGTGAGACTGTGTCCTCTTGTTCTGGTGCTGGTTGCCTGGGAGAAGAGACCAACCCCTCAACCTGTCCTTCAACAAATACATGTGTAAACATTCTGGCTGCTGGGTTTCGTGGCACAGGAGGGCAGGGAAGAAGATATTTTTTGCACAGTGACCTGTGCATTAACAACCTGAACTATGTGTTTTAAGCAGCAATTTTCTGACATAAGCTGGAAGGCACTTTGTGTGCATTGCTGTGTGGGCAGGAACTGAGAGGAGGTCGTCAAGGTCAATATCATCCATTAAGGAACTGAAAAATCTCTTTATCTCATAAGTAGTTTCCTAAACTACTACAAGCCTGAGAGGTTTTTGGTAGCACCTGGATCCAGAGATTTTCCTTTTCCAGTCTTGTTGGAGTGAAGGGAAGTAGAAACCCTAAAAGGCAATCAAACAATTCCAGGTTATTCCTGGAAATTGTGTGGTTTTGGTTTTCATTCCTTTATGAAGTGTTCAGTAATAATCTGGCATTTACCTAACAAGGAAGCATCAGAGAATCATTCAGGTGGGAAAAGACTCTCAGGGTCACCAAGTCCAACCCAGCACCCGACTCTGCAAGGGTCACCCCTAAGCCATAGCCCCAGGCACCACATCCAAACCACCTCTAAACACAGCCAGGCTTGGGGACTCCACCACCTCCCTGGGCAGCACATTCCAGTCCCTGACCACTCTTGTCCTGATTTTTTTGCCCTGAAAAATGTTTCCCAATGTCCAGTCTAAAGTTACCCAGTGGCAGCTTGAGGCCATTCCGTCTTCATCTATCACTAATTACCTGTGAGAAGAGACCAGCAGCAGCCTCTCCACAATATCCTTTCAGG
Organism: Picus viridis; assembly: GCA_033816785.1. Lineage (NCBI taxonomy): Eukaryota > Metazoa > Chordata > Aves > Piciformes > Picidae > Picus > Picus viridis. Next base: position 2,650,628 of record CM066576.1, on the reverse strand, counting down.
TAGTTGTAGAGAGCAATGAGATCTCCCCTCAGCCTCCTCTATTTCACACTAACCATCCCCAGCTCCTTCAGTCACTCTTCATCAGAATTCTTCTCCAGGCCCTTCCCAGATTCCTTGCCCTCCTCTGCCCTGGCTCCAGCACCTCCACATCTCTCTTGCATTGAGGTGCCCAAAACTGGATAGAACAGAACATAGAATAGAATAGAATAGAATAGAATAGAATAGAATAGAATAGAATAGAATAGAATAGAATAGAATTAACCAGGTTGGAAAAGACCTCAGAGATCATCAAGTCCAACACCATCTAATCAACTAAACCATGGCACCAAGTGCCTCATCCAATCCAATCCAATCCAATCCAATCCAATCCAATCCAATCCAATCCAATCCAATCCAATCCAATCCAATCCAATCCAATACACCAGGTTGAAAGAGACCTTCAAGATCATCGCGTCCAACCCATCAACCAATCCATCCAGGCTCTTCCTAAACACCTCCAGGGATGGGGACTCCACCACCTCCCTGGGCAGCACATTCCAATGGGCAATCACTCTCTCTGTATAGAACTTCTTCCTAACATCCAGCCTAAACCTCCCCTGGCACAGCTTGAGACTGTCTCCTCTTGTTCTGGTGCTGCTTGCCTGGCAGAAGAGATCAACCCCCACCTGGCTGCAACCTCCCTTCAGGGAGTTGTGGAGAGCAAGAAGGTCTCCCCTGAGCCTCCTCTTCTCCAGGCTGAGCAACCCCAGCTCCCTCAGCCTCTCCTCACAGGGCTGTGCTCCAGACCCCTCCCCAGCTTTGTTGCCCTTCTCTGGACACCTTCCAGCATCTCAACATCTTCCTTAAACTGAGGGGCCCAGAACTGGACACAGGACTCAAGGTGTGGCCTAACCAGTGCTGAGCACAGGGAGACAACCTCCTCCCTACCCAGGCTTTCTCTTTGTTTTTGTTTCTCTTTTCAGAAACCATCAGTCTCCCCAAGCTAATGAGCTCAGTGAATCAGATTAACACAAGCTACAGCTGACTGACAAGTAAGTACATGGCTGTCATGTCATCTAATCATGGTGTTGTAATTCAATTAGCTATTGATTGTGGTTACCAATACTCTGCTCTAGCTGTGGCAGCAAAACATTCAGTAGCTCTGAAGTTTTATGATTGATGCAAATGGTATGAGCCTCAGGTCCTCTTAAACTCAGGTATCCTGAAAGTGGAGGGATTTTTATCTACAACAAAAAAACAGTCTGTTTCCATGTATCACAGAATCACAACATGTTAAGGGTTGGAAGGGACCTCCAGAGATCATCCAGTCCAACCCCCCTGCCAGAGCAGGGTCTTTCAGGGCAGGTCACACAGGAACACATCCAGCTGGATTTGGAATCCCACTAGAGCAGGAGACTCCACAACCTCTCTGGGCAGCCTGCTCGAGGCTCTGTCATCCTCACAAGGAAAAAGTTTTCCCTTCTGTTCCCATGGCACCTCCTCTGCTCCAGCTTGGCCCCAGTGCCCCTTGTGCTGTCCTCATACAACCCTGAGCAGAGCCTGGCTCCAGCCCTGCACATCTTTATCCCCAGCAGTGAGGGCAGCCCTCAGGCTCCTCTGCTCCAAGCTCCAAGCCCCAGCTCCCTCAGCCTGGCCTCACAGGGAGATGTTCCACTGCCTGCAGCAGCTTTGTGCCTCTGGAATGGACTCTCTCAAGCACTTCCCTGAGATCTTTCTTGAAGGGAGGCCCAGAACTGGACACAACCTTCCAGGTGTGGCCTCAGCAGGGCAGAGAAGAGGGGCAGGAGAACCTCTCTGACCTACTCACCACAGCCCTTCTAATCCCATCCCTGGATTCCGTTGGCCTTCACTAGCTATGAGCTATTCTGTAGTATCTTGTAGCTGATCAAGCTAATTATAGATGGAAATGGTTTGCCATGGTTTAGTTGTTTAGGTGGGTTGGATTGGTTGATGGGTTGGACACGATGATCTTGAAGGTCTCTTTCAACCTGCTGTATTGTATTGTATTGTACTGTAAACTGTATTGTATTGTAGAACTTCTTCCTAACAATCCAGCCTAAACCTCCCCTGGCACAGCTTGAGACTGTGTCCTCTTGTTCTGGTGCTGGGTGCCTGGGGAAGAGACCAACCCCCACCTGGATACAACCTCCCTTCAGGGAGTTGGAGAGAGCAAGAAGGTCTCCCCTGAGCCTCCTCTTCTGCAGGCTAAGCAAGCCCAGCTCCCTCAGCCTCTCCTCACAGGGCTGTGCTCCAGACCCCTCCCCAGCTTTGTTGCCCTTCTCTGGACACCTTCCAGCAGCTCAACATCTTTCCTAAACCAAGGGGCCCAGAACTGGACACAGGACTCAAGTAAAGCTTATGCTTTACAATTCAGCACTTGTCAAGTCATCCATACCTTTGCCAAATGAGTGAGGGGGCAATGGTTTGAAACTGGAGCAGGAGAGATTTAGTTTGGACATCAGGAGGAAGTTCTTCTCAATGAGAGTGGCAAGATGCTGGAACAGGTTGCCCAGGGATGTGGTTGATGCCCTGTCCCTGGACACATTCAACATCAGACTTGAGCAGTCTGCTCCAGTTGGAGGTGTCCCTGCTGCCTGCAGGGGCTTGGAGAAGCTGATCTTTGAGGGTCCCTTCCAACTCAGAGCAATCTGTGTGTGAATCTGTGAAGACAAAGCAGGCACAGAGCCTTGTTTTCCAGACTGTTGATTGATCTTCTCCTTTGGACTAGCACAGATGACTGCACAAATGGCAGAGTGTGCTGCTCTCAGGCATGAAGAGAGTCATGAGTCCAGCTACAAATGTCAGCTGAATTTCCAGATGCACTGCTGCACCGCACAGTCACAGAATGGTGGAGGTTGGAAAGGACCTCTGGAGATCTTCTGCAGCAGGTTGACCTGGAGCAGGTTGCAGAGAGGATCACATCCAGGTGGGTTTTGGAAATCTCCAGAGAAGGAGACTCCACAACCTCCCTGAGCAGCCTGGTTCAGGGCTCTGGCACTCTCAGAAGGGTAGGTGCTCCGTTTTGGATGTGGTCCATCACTTAGTTCTGCACCACTGAGTACAGCTCCCAGAGCTCTCCTACACCAGACTACCAAATGTTTGAATCCTATTTGAGCTGTGCCAGGGCAAAAGACTTCAGAGCCAGTTGTTATGTTATAATGTGATATTTCCCCACAAGCTGCTGCTGCCTTTCCTGACTTGCTTGCATTTCCAGCTCCTGCTGCATCCAAATTGGCTCTGTCTGTTTTCCCCTTTAACACAGTTGTTTTTTTCCCTCCTAGTAGTCTGACTATCCACCACACACCTGCTCCTGAACCTGGTTACACCAGAAGCTTCAAAAATAACCAGCAAAGACAAAAAGAACCCCCACTTCAAGGTTTTTTACAAGCCAGATCCATCAATCAACTCAACTGCCTGTGGCTTGCCAGTTTGCCTCTACACCAGTTACAGTAACAGCCTGGAAGGACCAGCAAATAATGTCAGTAATTCAAAGCAAGAGCCTTTTATGGCTATCACACATAATTTACATGTGCAGAGCAGTATATTAAACATGATTTAGGACTAAAAAAGAAAAAGCCATCACAGAGAATTCTCTTTTAATGTCATTGTTTACCTCCCTTCTCCTTCCAACACAGCCCAAGCCCGAGCAATTTGTTTTGTCACTGGCACTGCCAGGAGACACAGATGGCAAGTTAAAAGTAATAAGCAGTCTGCCTACTTTTTTTTTTGGGGGGGGGGGGAAGGTGATACATTACCTCATCCTCACAAATGGGTACCTAGCAGCAGCTCCTGTGCACAGCCACTTTGCAATGTGTGACATCTTGGCTGGAGAAGGCTTCTCCTGTGTAGTCTTCAGCAGTTTTCCCACCGTGACTCAATTTTGCTCCTCTGAGTTCTTCCCTCAGGGTGATATTCCCCCTAACAGATGGAAGTAGTAGAGGTAGCCTTCTACAGCTTTGCTTGCTGCTAGCTGTGGGTGACAAGGGCATCTGTTATGTCCCATGAGATACCTGCTAGAGATGTTCTCAGATTGCCAGCCCATGAAGTCACTTCACTGCAGATTTGTTCCCTAAGCTGCCAGGATATGTCTGTGGTTTGTACAGCTTCATGGAAAGCTGCTTGTAGAGCTTGTCACTGACATTGCTTGGGATACAGAATACTGAATTAAACAGCTTGGAAAAGACCTCAGGGATCACCAAGTCCAACCTAGCACCCAGCACCATCTAATCAACCAAACCATGGACCAAGTGCCTCAGCCAGGCTCTTCCTAAACACCTCCAGGGATGGTGACTCCACCACCTCCCTGGGCAGCACATCCCAAGGGCCAATCTCTCTTGCTGGGAAGATTTTCTTCCTCACCTCCAGCCTGAACCTCTCCTGGCACAGCTTCAGACTGTGTCCTCTTGTTCTGGTGCTGCTTGCCTGGGAGAGGAGACCAACCTCCACCTGGGTGCAACCTCCCTTCAGGGAGTTGTAGAGAGCAAGAAGGTCTCCCCTGAGCCTCCTGTTCTCCAGGCTAAGCAAGCCCAGCTCCCTCAGCCTCTCCTCACAGGGCTGTGCTCCAGCCCCCTCCCCAGCTTTGAGAGGAGACCAACTTGTGTGATTCTTCCGTGGAGGAAGAGCATGACAGGGATGCCTGCTGCCATTTGCAAACTCAACAGAGCCACCTGAAGATCACAGAATCACAGCATCATAGGGGATGGAAGCGGCCTCTGGAGCTCATCTACTCCAATCCTTCTGCTACAGCAGGATCACACAGGAGCTTGTCCAGGCAGGTTTTGAATGCCTCCAGAGATGGATGCTCCACAACCACTCTGTTCAACCTGGTCCAGTGTTCTGGCACCCCCACAAAGAAATAAGTTTTCCTTCCTGCTTGCATGGAACCTCCAGTGTTTCAGTTTGTGTCCATTGTCCTTGTCACTGCACACCACTGAGAAGGATCTGGCTCCATCCTCCTGACACTCTCCCTTCAGATACTGGTAAGCATTCATGAGATCCTTTCTCAGTCTCCTCTTCTTCAGGAGAAAGCTCGCTGAGCTTTTCCTTGTAAGGTAGACACTTCACTCCTCTCATGAGCTTGGTGGCTCTCTGTGGGGCTCTGTATAGCAGAAGTCCCTGTCCTTGAACTGGGGACCTGAGAACTGGACACAATTCTTCAGAGGAGACCTCACTAGAGCAGAGCAGAGCAGAGCAGAGGGAGAAAAAGCCTCCCTTGACCTGCTGCTCACACTCTTAATGGATCCCAGGGTACCAGTGGCCTTCTGAGCCACAAGGGCACACTGTTGGCTCACGGCCATCCTCTTGTCCACCAAGATTCCTTTTCTACCACAGCTTCTCTCCAGGTCAACCCCAACCTGTAGTGATACATGGTGATACATCACCTCAAGGGAAGGTAAATTCCTGTGATTAAGTCTGAAAGGGTTAAATCTGATATTTTAGTCTCAAGTCTGATATTTTAGTCTCACAGTCTCAAGCTGTGCCAGGGGAGGTTCAGGCTGAAGGTGAGGAAGAAATTCTTCCCAGCAAGAGAGATTGGCCATTGGGATGTGCTGCCCAGGGAGGTGGAGGAGTCACCTTCCCTGGAGGAGTTTAGGAAGAGCCTGGATGAGGCACTTGGTGCCATGGTTTAGTTGATGAGATGGTGTTGGGTGATAGGTTGGACTCAATGATCTCACAGGTCTTTTCCAACCTGGTCTAGTCTAGTCTAGTCTATTCATCTTCTGCTACCAGGGAAAGAAAGAATTTAAGGTTTGAATCATCGACTCATAGAATGGTCCATGCTGGAAGGGACCCCCAAAGGTCATAGAATCTTTGGGGTTGGAAGGGACCTCAAGGATCAGCCAGTTCCAACCCCCTGTCATGGGCAGGGGCACCTCACACTACAGCAGGTTGCTCAGAGCCACAATCAGGTTGCTCAGAGCCACACTCACACAGTCACCAGGGATATCCTTAGCTATATCACGCTGCCCAGCGTCTCACTGAACCTTACCTTAAATATCTCCATGGAAGGGGCCCCAACCACCTCCCTGGGCAACCTAGTCCAGTGTTCCACCACCCTCACAGTCAAGAATGTCATCCTGATATCCAATCTAAATCTGCCCTTCTCTGGTTTGAAGCCATTGCCCCTGGCCCTGTCACCGCAGGCCTTCGCAAACAGTCTCTCTCCAGTGTTGGAATGAAAATTAACTTGAGCTAACCAACTTCATTCTTGCCTATGCCATGCTGTGGGCATGTTATTCCACAGAGCCTGAGGAGCCTGAGAGAGCAGCCCCAGGCAGTCCTGCAAGGGGCAGCCGTGTCCTTGCACAGATGTAACAGGGAAAGCTGACAAGCAGCCTTGCCTAAATGGAGTGGGGTTGGTGCTGCGCCCAGAGCTGTCACTAATTCAATGCAGATTGCCTGGGTAATAGGAGTGCTTATTTTTCAACAAGAAGCAGGGTGAAAAAAAAAAAGTGTGTGCAATGCTCAGGAGATTCTGATTGCAAAAGGCATGGTTGGAGCTGATTAACCTGCTTCCCCTGCCAGCTTTCACACACAGCCAGAGAGGCAGGCTCCTGCATTTCCCCAAGCAGATGCTGGAGGAGGTGGAGGGAAGAAAATGAAGCCCAGCTCCACTGCCATGTTTTGCTCAGCCCATTGCAATCAGGGATAGTGCTTGAGCTGGAGGTCTCTTGCCCTAAGTGGGAAGAGAAAGCTAATTGCTAGGAAGATCTTTGCGTAGTTCCCGAACCTATTCCCTCACCTCTGAGGCTGAGGACTGAGATTTATTGACCAATTTTGCTCAGAGTTTAAAGCACACTCATTTTTCTTTCAACATTTTGGGGCTGGGCCACAAAAGCATGGTTATTTTTTACCTTCTTTTTAATTACTTTTTCCCCTCCTGCATTTTTAGAGAATCACAGAACTGGCAGGGTTGGAAGGGACCTCAAGGATCATCCAGTTCCAACCCCCCTGCCACGGGCAGGGACAGCTCAAAATAGATTAAGTTGGGGGTTGGTCTCTGCTCCCTTGTAAGCAGCACGAGAACAAGAGGACACAGTCTCAAGCTGTGCCAGGGGAGGTTTAGGCTGGAGGTGAGGAAGAAGTTCCTCCTAGAAAGAGAAAGTGGCCATTGGAATGTGCCATGGTTTAGTTGATTAGATGGTGTTGGGTGATAGGTTGGACTGGATGATCTCAAAGGTCTCTTCCAACCTGGTCTGGTCTATTCTATTCTATTCTATTCTATTCTATTCTATTCTATTCTATTCTATTCTATTCTATTCTATTCTATTCTATTCTATTCTATTCTATTCTATTCTATTCGCCTGACCTGGCACAAAACAGATGTGACCAGAAGAGAAGGAAATTAGAGCAGGTCTTTTCAGCTCAGTACCTCAGTCATTTGCTCATATTTCTCTTAAGGACAACTGCAGAGTTCCATTTAATTTGACCAGTACTTAAATATCACAAGCTAGACCTGCTGGTTCCACACTTGAAGCAGTGACCAAGCTGGCCAAGGCTCTGTGCTGCAGGCTCCTGCACAACATCCATAGGCTGGCAGCCACTGCATTGCACTGGGGGGATTTGCTTCTTGCATCCCCATCACATAGAGGTCTGGCATCGTGCTCAGGTCTGCACTCCAAGGTACAGGGGACTCTGAAACTGTTCTCTCACAGCCCAGCAGGACATTTAGTGGAGGGTGTTGAGGTGTGTCAGAAGAGGCTTTCAAGGAGTTCCTGTGGGTTTAAGCAATATGGACCTTACCCAGAGATAAATTAGGCTGTGAGCTGCCTTTTCCTTAACAAAACCCCAGTCTTGTTGCTTCTTGATTTGATTGCATACCCTTCCTCTTCAAGCACTGAAAATAGCTGTCCTTGAAGACAGATGTGACCCATAAACTAATTTAGCTTGCAATAGAAGTATTATAGATAGGTTGTCTCCCATCTGTAGGTGCTGTGAGTGCAACAGAACCTAGTATGAACCTCTACATTCCCTTTATAAGATGCTACAGTGATATCAACCTCATTTCAGAAGGCCTGATAGGGTCTGAGGCAGAATTAGCGATCTGCCAGGAAAGAGTCTGCAGCTACCTGGAACTCTGTATTTCAGTCCTTGCATCCCTCCTGCCTGAGAAAGCTGTGCAGCATCTCAGAAGCACAGAATGGTGAGGGTTGGAAGGGACCTCTGAAGATCATCGAGTCCAGCCCTGCTGCTAAAGCAGGATCACATCGAGTAAATCACACAGGAACTCATCCAGGTGGATTTTGAATGCCTCCAGAGAAGGAGAATCCACAACCTCCCTGGGCAGCCTGCTCCAGGGCTCTGCCACTCTCCAAGTAGAGAATTTTTCTCTTTGTGTTTATTGTGGAACCTTCTGTGTCCCAGTTGGTGTCCATTGCCCCTTGTCCTGGCACTGGACACCACTGAGTTTCATAATTTACAATGTTTTCATGCAAAATAAGAGAAAGAAAGGGCAAATGTATTATTTTCCATGCTCAACCCAACTACTGTTGTCCTCAAATCATAGAATCATAGCAGGGCCTAGGCTGGGAGAGACTTTAGAGATCATCCAGTCCAACCCAAGCACCCTGCCATGGGCAGGGATGCCTCTCATCTACCCCAGGTTACTCAAGGCCCCATCCAACCTGGCCTTGAAGATCTCCAGGGAGGTGACACCTACAAGCTCTCTGGACAATGCATTCCAGAGTCTCACCACCCTTGTAGTGAAGAATTTCTTCCTAAGATCCTATCTGAACCTCTTCTCCTTCAATTTAAATCCATTTCCCCTGTCCTATTGGTGGACATGCTCATAAAAAGTCTCCCTGCAGCCTTCCTGGAGGATCCCTTCAGGTATTTGAAGCCAGGTCTGAAGTCCAGAACAAGAGGACACAGTGTCAAGCTGCATCAGGGTTGGTTTAGCCTGGAGGTGAGGAGAAAGTTCTTCCCAGAAAGAGGAATTGGCCATTGGGATGTGCTGCCCAGGGAGGTGGTGGAGTCACCATCCCTGGAGGTGTTCAAAAAGGCATTGGATGTGGCACTTGGAGCCATGGTTTAGTTAGTCCTGAGGTGTTGGGTGTTAGGTTGGACTTGATGATCTCTGAGGTCTTTTCCAACCTGGTTGTTTCTATGATTCTAAGTCCCCCCAGAGTCTGTCTTCTCCAGGCTGAGCAATCCCAGTTCCTTTAGGCTATCCTCATAGCAGAAGTGAACTCTGAACACCAAACTCTTCTGCTGAAGAGATTAATATCTTTTAAGTTTATGTGCAGTTTAATAGGATCAGTATTAGTACTTAAATGCAAGCTCTAATCCAAACTTGAGCTCTGTGGTGCCTGAAGACAATGCTTCTTAACAGCAGCAGAAGCCTCATCTTCAATGCCATTAAAATTAAATATGAGTACACATCAATTGCAGTGTCAGGAGACATACTGTAAAGATCAACAATAATTCTAGCTGAAGATGTCTCTGGAAGCCCATAAAGCTTAAATACCACACTAGGAGCTCCACAAAAATTAGAGCTGTTTGGGTACTACTTATGGATTTAGAATGATGTTCTTCTTTCTTTCCTTCCCCCGCCCCCACCCCGTCTTTCACTTTTATGGAGCATTCCTGCAACTCAGACATTCATTAAGGTAAAGTGTGTCTCAGCCTTGTGCACAGAAGAAGGTGATAGAAAAGTCTGTCCCGGGTCTTTGTGATTTGAGCCCCTCAGGAAGGATGTTGACTTGCTGGAAGGTGTCCAGAGAAGGGCAACAAAGCTGGGGAGAGGTCTGGAGCACAGCCCTGTGAGGAGAGGCTGAGGGAGCTGGGCTTGCTTAGCCGGGAGAAGAGGAGGCTCAGGGGAGACCTTCTTGCTCTCTCCAACTCCCTGAAGGGAGGTTGTAGCCAGGTGGGGGTTGGTCTCTTCTTGCAGGCAACCAGCACCAGAACAAGAGGACACAGTCTCAAGCTGTGCCAGGGGAGCTTTAGGCTGGACGTGAGGAAGAAATTCTTCCCAGCAAGAGAGATTGGCCATTGGGATGTGCTGCCCAGGGAGGTGGTGGAGTCACCATCCCTGGAGGTGTTTTAGAAGAGCCTGGATGAGGCACTTGGTGCCATGGCTTAGTTGATGAGATGGTGCTGGGTGCTAGGTTGGACTCAGTGATCTCTGAGGTCTTTTCCAAACTGGTCAATTCTGTATTCTGAGTTTCAAGCCTAGAGAAGGCTCCAGGGAGACCTTGGAGCGGCATTTCAACATCTGGAAAAGTCCTACAGGAAGGCTGGGGAAGGACTCATTAGAAGGGCCTGTGGGGATAAGATGAGGAGCAATGGTTTGAAACTGGGGAGATTTAGGCTGGGCATCAAGAAGAGGCTGTGCACAATGAGAGTGGTGAAATGCTGGAACAGGTTGCCCAAGGATGTGATTGAGGCCCTGTCCCTAGAAGCATTCAAATCCTTGATGTAGCCCTAGGCTGCCTAACCTAGTCAGAGGACTTCCTGCTGACTGCAGGCTGGTTGGGCAAGATGACCTTTGAGGCTAACTACCAACCCAATGCAATTTGTCAGTCTGTGTCATAGGAGTTTCTGCAAATCAGTTTTGAGATTGTGCAGTTCTCTGACCACTGAAATGTTCCAACCTCTGTGGCCAAACTGGAGAGCAAACCTGGTCTCTTCTCCCTAGTAAGAAAAGATGAAGAGGAAATGACCTCAAGTTGCACCAGGGGAGGTTTAGGTTGAGCATGAGAAGAATCTTCTTGACTGAAAGGATTCTCCAAGGCTGGAATAGGCTCTTCAGGGGGTGGTTGAATCCCCATCCCTGGAGGTGTTTCAAAGACACAGAGATGAAGCAGGAGGGATGTGGACATGCTGGAAGGTGTCCAGAGAAGAGCCACGAGGATGAGCAGAGGGCTGGAGCACCTCTCCCATGAGGACAGACTGAAGGAGTTGGGGCTGTTCAGGCTGGAGAAGAGAAGGCTCCCAGGTGACCTCATTGTGGCCTTCCAGGATCTGAAGGGGGCTACAGGAAGGCTGGGGAGGGACTTCTCAGGTATCAGGTAGTGATAGGACTAGGGGGAATGGAATGAAGCTGGAGGTGGGGAGATTCAGGCTGGAGGTGAGGAGGAAGTTCTTCACCACTGGGTTAGGAACTGGCTGGAGGGCCGAGCCCAGAGAGTGGTGGTGAATGGTGCCACCTCCAGCTGGCGGCCAGTCACCAGTGGCGTCCCCCAGGGATCAGTGCTGGGCCCCACCCTCTTTAACATCTTCATTGATGATATGGATGAGGGAATTGAGTCAGTCATCAGCAAGTTTGCAGATGACACCAAGTTGGGAATAGATGTTAGTCAGTTAGAGGGTAGAAAGGCTCTGCAGAGGGACCTCGACCGACTGGACAGATGGGCGGAGTCCAATGGGATGACATTCAACAAGTCCAAGTGCCGGGTGCTGCACTTTGGCCACGGCAACCCCATGCAGAGCTACAGGCTGGGGTCAGAGTGGCTGGAGAGCTGCCAAACAGAGAGGGACCTGGGGGTGCTGATCGACACCCGCCTAAACATGAGCCAGCAGTGTGCCCAGGTGGCCAAGAGGGCCAATGGCATCCTGGCCTGTATTAGGAATAGTGTGGCCAGCAGGAGCAGGGAGGTCATTGTGCCCCTGTACTCTGCATTGGTTAGGCCACACCTTGAGTCCTGTGTCCAGTTCTGGGCTCCTCAGTTTAAGAAGGACATCGAGACACTTGAACGTGTCCAGAGGAGGGCAACAAGGCTGGGGAGAGGCCTTGAGCACAAGCCCTGTGAGGAGAGGCTGAGGGAGCTGGGGTTGTTTAGCCTGGAGAAGAGAAGGACCAGGGGTGACCTCATTGCCCTCTACAACTACCTGAAGGGTGGTTGTGGACAGGAGGGGGTTGGTCTCTTCTCCCAGGCAACCAGCACCAGAACAAGGGGACACAGTCTCAAGCTGTGCCAGGGGAGGTTTAGACTCGAGGTGAGGAGGAAGTTCTTCACTGAGCGAGTCATTCGTCATTGGAATGGGCTGCCCGGGGAGGTGGTGGAGTCGCCGTCCCTGGAGGTGTTCAAGGGGAGATTGGACGTGGCACTTGGTGCCATGATCTAGTTGTGAGGTCTGTTGGGACAGGTTGGACCTGATGATCCTTGGGGTCTCTTCCAACCTTGGTTATACTGTGATACTGTGATACTGTGATACCATGAGAGTGGTGAAGCCCTGGAATGGGTTATCCAGGGAGGTGGTTGAGGCCCCATCCCTGGAGGTGTTTAAGCCCAGGCTGGACGAGTCTGTGGCCAGCCTGATCTAGTGTGGGGTGTCCCTGGCCATGGCAGGGGGCTTGGAACTAGATGATCCTTGTGGTCCCTTCCAACCCTGACTGATTCTATGATTCTAGGATTCTAAGCTAAGGGATGAAGTTTAGTACCAGACTTGGTAGAGTTAAAGAATGATTGGTCTTGATGATCTTAAAGGTCTTTTCCAACTGAGGTAACTCTGTGAAGGTTGTAGACAGAAAGGACTTCATACATCCCCTCATTTCTCTGTGCTGCAGTAGTGCTTGCTTGGCTTTGTATCAAGGTCAGGACATGCCAGCATTAACACAGCATCAGGAGATCTCTGCAGATGGTTTCTGCAGTAAAACAGATCACCACCACCACTCCCCCAGACTCTGAGGGGATTCAGAGTTCAGGCCAAATGATTCTGGATGCTGTAAGAATTCCCCCTCACCCACAGTGAAGGCTTTGGCAAATCCCTTCTCAAGGGGAGTCCATTAGGGTCTCAAATGACCCAAGTGGGCTGGATGTTTTCAAGGGTAACCTTCTGTCATATGAGAAGCAGTGATTGGCGAATTAATCTGTTGCACACACAGAGAGGAAAACTGCCTGCAAGGTCAGAATGCAAATAAACAGCATTCATTTATTTCTTTCCCATCAACCCTTCTGGTATAGTAATGAAGCATAAATAAGTGCATTAGAAGCGAGAAAGGAGGAAAACCACACCAAAATTTCCTGGTGCAAGGGCATTCTGGTAGTAAGGAAGCCTGACACAATGTTGTGAGCAACAGTCAGTATCTGGAATGGAATGGAATGGAATGGAATGGAATGGAATGGAATGGAATGGAATGGAATGGAATGGAATGGAATAGAATAGAATAGAATAGAATAGAATAGAATAGAAGAATAGAATAGAATAGAATAGAATAGAATAGAATAGAAGAATAGAATAGAATAGAATAGAATAGAATTCACCAGGTTGGAAAAGACCTTTGAGATCAAGTACAGCCTATCACCCAACACCATCTCATCAACTAAACCATGGCACCAAGTGACTCATCCAGACTCTTCTTAAACACCTCCAGGGATGGTGACACCACCACCTCCCTGGGCAGCACATTCCAAGGGCAAATTTCTCTTGCTGAGAAGAATTTCTTCCTCATCTCCAGCCTAAACCTCCCCTGGCACAGCTTGAGACTGTGTCCTCTTCTTCTGGTGCTGGTTGTCTGACCTGACCACCCTCCACCTGGTTACAACCTCCCTTCAGGGAGTTGTAGACAGCAATAAGGTCTGCTCTGAGCCTCCTCTTCTCCAGGCTAAGCAAGCCCAGCTCCCTCAGCCTCTCCTCACAGGGCTGTGCTCCAGACCCCTCCCCAGCTTTCTTGCCCTTCTCTGGACACCTTCCAGCATCTCAACATCTTTCCTAAACTGAGGGGCCCAGAACTGGACACAGGACTCAAGGTTTGGCCTAACCAGTGCTGAGCACAGGGCAGAATGACTTCCCTGCTCCTGCTGGCCACACTGTTCCTGATGCAGGCCAGGATGCCATTGGTCTTTTTGGCCACCTGGGCACACTTGCTGGCTCAATCTCAGCCAGCTGTCCCTCAACACTCCCAAGTCTTTCTCTGCTGAGCAGCTTTTCAGCCACTCTTCCCCAAGCCTGGAGCATTGATGGAGTTGTTGAGACCCAAGCTGAATCACTTGACTTTGTTAAACCTCACACCACTGATCCTGCCCCGTCCATCCCCCTTCAGAACCTTCTTAACTTTGAACAGCCCGACACTGCCACCCAATTTGGAGTCATCCCGTTGATCCTAGGCAAAACAGAAGGTATTTTACTACATCCTTCAGGCACGGATGTAACTTGGACTGCAGAAGCTATCATGTTACCAGAGATGTCTGTGTCACTGATGGGAGGTTTAACAAGGCCAGTAAAGGAGAAGGGCAGGTTGGATCCGGCGCCGAGTTTGGCTCAGCGGCAGGGTTTGACACCTCTGCTGATGTCAGCTGGGAGACCCTTGTCATCTACACAGAAAAACAACACCTCCTTAGGAAGGGAATAATTTTTCCCTTCTCTTTTCATCTCCCCAGTCTCCCCCTTCCACTCACAGCCTGACTGAGTGGCACTCTGCTCAAAACATGCCAACGTGTACCCGTTTGGGATCCGATGTCAGCGCGACTGGGGCAAGGTTGAAAACTTGCAGCTAAAATATTTTGATCCCTGAGCTCAAAAGAATCAGGCAATCTGTGAAAAAAAAAAGGACTCTTTCTTTTTGTTTTGAATTGTGAGTCTTGTGAGGGTGGCTTCTGCCTCCTGTAGAGGGAAGGAAAAGGCACTGACACTGTGTGAGATAGATGTGCCGAACGAGTATTTTTATCCCCTTGGAAGGCAGGCCTCTGCAAAATTGTGGCTTTTGTTGATGCTGCTTGGTACAAACCATGCTGGGGTTTTTTTATTGACTCAGAGCTTCCCCTGGGACTGTTCAGGAAAGACAGAAGTTAACTCTAACAAAGATTTTTGCAGTTCCTGAGGGAATTTTGCCAAGCCTATCGAGGTGGCCAACCTGTAAAAGGACAATGGAAAGCCAGCTTTCGTGGTAATCCTTGCAATATCCTCTCTGGCTCAAGGCATTTCAGGGTAAGGTCACTGAATCATAGAGTCATGGAATCATGGAGTAGAGTCATAGAGTCATAGAGTCATAGAATCATAGAGTCATAGAATCAAAGGGTCATAGGGTCATAGGGTCATAGAGTCATAGAATCAAAGGGTCATAGGGTCATAGAATCATAAAATCAAGGGGCCAAGGAGTCATAGAATCATAGACTCAAAGGGTCATAGAGTCATAGAATCAAAATGTCATGAAATCATAGAATCAAAGGTTCAAAGAGTCATAGAATCAAAGGGTCACAGAGTCATAGAATCAAAGGGTCACAGAGTCATAGAATCATAGAGTCATAGAATCACAGAATCAAAGGCTCATAGAGTCATGGAATCATAGAATCAAAAGGTCGTGAAGTCATAGAATCATAGAGTCATAGAATCAAAGGGTCATAGGGTCATAGAGTCATAGAATCATAGAATCAAAAGGTCATAGAATCAAAGGTTCATAAAGCCATAGATCATAGAATCAAAAGGTCATGAAGTCATAGAATCAAAGGTTCAAAGAGTCATAGAATCAAAGGGTCATAGAGTCATAGAATCAAAGGGTCATAGAGTCATAGAATCAAAGGGTCATAGAATCATAGAATCACAGAATCAAAGGCTCATAGAGTCATGGAATCATAGAATCAAAAGGTCATGAAGTCATAGAATCAAAGGATCACAGAGTCATAGAATCAAAGGTTCAGAGAGTCATAGAATCGTAGAATCAAAGGGTCAGAGAGTTATAAAATCATAGAATCAAAGGGTCAGAGAATCATGGAATCAAAGGTTCATAAAGTCATAGAATCAAAGGTCATGAAGTCATAGAATCAAAGGGTCATAGAGTCATAGAATCACAGAATCAAAGGGTCAGAGAGTCATGGAATCATAGAATCAAAAGGTCATGAAGTCATAGAATCAAAGGGTCATAGAGTCATAGAATCACAGAATCAAAGGCTCATAGAGTCATGGAATCATAGAATCAAAATATCATGAAGTCATAGAATCAAAGGGTCACAGAGTCATAGAATCAAAGGGTCAGAGACTCATAGAATCATAGAATCAAAGGGTCACAGAGTCATAGAATCAAAGGGTCAGAGACTCATAGAATCAAAGGGTCACAGAGTCATAGAATCACAGAATCATGGAGTCACAGAGTCATAGAATCAAATGGTCACCGAGTCGTAGAATCAAAGGGTCGTAGAGTCAGAGAGTCAGGGTCATAGAGTCATAGTCATAGAATCAGAGAGTCATAGAGTCATAGAATCATGGAATCACAGAATAACAGAACCATAGAATCATAGGATCATGATATTATAGAATTACAGACTCATAGAATCATAGAATGGTAGGGGTTGGAAGGGACCTCCAGAGGTCATCAAGTCCAATCCCCCTGCCAAAAGAGGATCACCTAGTGCAGGTCACAGAACTCATCATGAAAGTCTCCAGAGAAGAAGACTCCTCAACCTTTCTGGGCAGTCTGCTCCAGGGCTCTGTCTAGCTCACAGTAAAGAAGTTTTTCTTCATGTTGAGGTGGAACTTCCTGAGCTCCAGTTTGTACCTGTTGTCCCTTGTCTTATCACAGGACAGCTCTGAAAAGAGCCTGGTCCCTCCTTCTTGACAGCCACACTTCAGATAGTTACTGACATTAGCAAGATCTCCTTTCAGTCCTCTCCTCTTCAGGCTACCAGCCCTAGGTCTCTCAGCCTTTCTTCATCACACAGATGTTGCAGTCCCTTCATCATCCTTGTAGCCTCAGTTGGACACTCTCTAGTATGTCCCTGCCCCTCTTGCCCTCTATGTGAAGATTGTTTCCTTCAGTACGAGTTGTGTGACCACCATTCTGCACATCCTGCATGAAGTTAGGTCCTGAGAACGTGGAACAGGCTGCCCAGGGAGCTGGCTGGGGCCCCATCCCTGGAGATATTCGAGGTCAGGCTCAACAAGCCTCTGAGCAAGCTGCTCTAGTGGAGGATGCCCCTGCTGACTGCAGGATGACCTTTGGAGGACCCTTCCAACCGAAACCATTCTATGATTCTGTGATTAGTCATATTATGGGATGTCCTTTCAGAGAGAGACTCAGGCTGTCAACACTAACAGATGGAAATAACCATTTTTTCCAGTCAGCAGTCCTGGCTCACTGGAGAGGTCCCAGAAGACTGGAAGCTGGCCAACGTGGTGCCCATCCACAAGAAGGGCCAGTTGGAAGAGCCGGGGAATTATAGGCCTGTCAGCCTGACCTCAGTGCCAGGCAAGATTATGGAACGGCTCATCTCGAGTGCGATCACACAGCACTTACAGGATGACCAGGGGCTCAGGCCCAGCCAGCATGGATTTAGGAGGGGCAGGTCCTGCCTGACCAACCTGATCTCCTTCTATGATCAGGTGACCCGCCTGGTGGATGTGGGGAGGCCTGTGGATGTGGTCTACCTGGACCTCAGCAAGGCCTTTGACACCGTCCCCCACAGCAAACTCCTGGCCAAGCTGGCAGCCCATGGCTTGGACAGGAGCACACTGCGTTGGGTTAGGAACTGGCTGGAGGGCCGAGCCCAGAGAGTGGTGGTGAATGGTGCCACATCCAGCTGGTGGCCTGTCACTAGTGGTGTGCCCCAGGGATCAGTACTGGGCCCCATGCTCTTCAACATCTTTCTTGATGATCTGGATGAGGGCATTGAGTCCATCATCAGTAAATTTGCAGATGACACCAAGCTGGGGGCAGGAGTTGATCTGCTGGAGGGCAGAGAGGCTTTGCAGAGAGACCTCGACAGGCTGGACAGATGGGCAGAGGCCAAGGGCAGGAGATTGAACACATCCAAGTGCCAGGTTCTGCACACTGGCCACAGCAACCCCAAGCAGTGCTACAGGCTGGGGTCAGAGTGGCTGGAGAGCTGCCAAACAGAGAGGGACCTGGGGGTACTGGTTGATGGGAGGCTGAACATGAGCAGGCAGTGTGCCCAGGCAGCCAAGAGGGCCAACCACATCCTGGCCTGCATTAGGAATAGTATGGCCAGCAGGAGCAGGGAGGTCATTGTGTCCCTGTACTCTGCTTTGGTTAGGCCACACCTTGAGTACTGTGTCCAGTTCTGGGCCCCTCAGTTTAAGAAGGATATTGAGACACTTGAACGTGTCCAGAGAAGGGCAACAAGGCTGGGGAGAGGCCTTGAGCACAGCCCTATGAGGAGAGGCTGAGGGAGCTGGGGCTGTTTAGCCTGGAGAAGAGGAGGCTCAGGGGCGACCTCATTGCTCTCTACAACTACCTGAAGGGTGGTTGTAGCCAGGAAGGGGTTGGCCTCTTCTCCCTAGCAACCAGCACCAGAACAAGGGGACACAGTCTCAAGCTGCACCAGGGGAAGTTTAGGCTCGAGGTGAGGAGAAAGTTCTTCACCGAGAGAGTGATTCGTCACTGGAATGGGCTGCCCGGGGAGGTGGTTGAGTCTCCGTCCCTGGAGGCGTTCAGGAGGGGACTGGATGTGGCACTTGGTGCCATGGTCTAGTTGTGAGGTTATGGTTACAGGTTGGACTCGATGGTCTTCAAGGTCTCTTCCAACCTTGGTAATTCTGTTCTGTTCTGTTCTGTTCTGTTCTGTTCTGTTCTGTTCTGTTCTGTTCTGTTCTATTCTATTCTATTCTATTCTATTCTATTCTATTCTATTCTATTCTATTCTATTCTATTCTAACTTTGCCTCCTATAAGTTAGCAGTAAAGAGAGTTCCAGCTGCTACAGCCTCTCAAGCAAGTTTAGGAAAATTGCTAATTTCATTTTAGCTGCTCCTGATTTAACTATGAAGAGGTGATGCAACCTGCACAACACTAACTCTAGGGTTGTGGTCATCAGCCATGAAGCAGCAGAGTGTGTGCTTGCATGTGGTGTGCAAATCCCATCCCGGGCTGCAGCAAGAGAAGCAGAGCCAGCAGGTCCAGGGAGGTGGTTCTCCCCCTCTGCTCCACTCTGGTGAGATCACACCAGGAGCTCTGTGTCCAGCCCTGAACCCTCTGTTCCAGGAAGGACCTGAAGCTGCTGGAAGGTGTCCAGAGAAGAGCCATGAGGATGAGCAGAGGGCTGGAGCTGCTCTGCTATGAGGACAGACTGAGGGAGTTGGGACTGTTCAGTCTGGAGAAGAGAAGGCTCCAGGAAGACCTTCTTGTGTTCTTGCAGTATGTGAAGGGGGCTACAAGAAACCTGGGGAGGGACATTTGATGATGTCAGGGAGGGATAGGACTGGGGAGAATAGAACAAAAAATAGAAATGGGTAACTTCAGATTGGATGTGAGGAAGAAGTTGTTCCCCATGAGGGTGGTGAGAGACTGGCACAGGTTGCCCAGGGAGGTGTTGGCAGCCTCCTGCCTGGAGGTTTTGAAGGCAGCCAGGCTGGCTGTGGCTGTGAGCAACCTGCTGCAGTGTGAGGTGTCCCTGGCCATGACAGGGGGCTTGGAACTAGATGATCCCTGAGGTCCCCTTCTCACCCTAACAATTGGTGTGATGCTGAAATCAGAGCTAAGGGGACAGGACTGGGCAGGGGGCTGGACAAGGGCAGCATGATTGCTGATGTTGATGATGGCTAAATGAAAAGATGAGTTACAGTATCACAGTATCACAGTATAACCAAGGTTGGAAGAGACCTTGAAGATCATCGAGTCCAACCTGTAACCACAACCTCACAACTAGACCATGGCACCAAGTGCCATGTCCAGTCTCCTCTTGAACACCTCCAGGGACAGCGACTCCACCACCTCCCCGGGCAGCCCATTCCAATGACGAATGACTCGCTCAGTGAAGAACTTCCTCCTCACCTCAAGTCTAAACCTCCCCTGGCACAGCTTGAGACTGTGTCCCCTTGTTCTGGTACTGGTTGCCTGGGAGAAGAGACCAACCCCCTCCTGTCCACAACCACCCTTCAGGTAGTTGTAGAGGGCAATGAGGTCACCCCTGGTCCTTCTCTTCTCCAGGCTAAACAACCCCAGCTCCCTCAGTCTCTCCTCATAGGGCTTGTGCTCAAGGCCTCTCCCCAGCCTTGTTGCCCTCCTCTGGACACGTTCAAGTGTCTCGATGTCCTTCTTAAACTGAGGGGCCCAGAACTGGACACAGGACTCAAGGTGTGGCCTAACCAATGCAGAGTACAGGGGCACAATGACCTCCCTGCTCCTGCTGGCCACACTATTCTTAATACAGGCCAGGATGCCATTGGCCCTCTTGGCCACCTGGGCACACTGCTGGCTCATGTTTAGGCGGGTGTCGATCAGCACCCCCAGGTCCCTCTCTGTTTGGCAGCTCTCCAGCCACTCTGACCCCAGCCTGTAGCTCTGCATGGGGTTGCTGTGGCCAAAGTGCAGCACCCGGCACTTGGACTTGTTGAATGTCATCCCATTGGACTCCGCCCATCTGTCCAGTCGGTCGAGGTCCCTCTGCAGAGCCTTTCTACCCTCTAACTGACTAACATCTATTCCCAACTTGGTGTCATCTGCAAACTTGCTGATGACCGACTCAATTCCCTCATCCATATCATCAATGAAGATGTTAAAGAGGATGGGGCCCAGCACTGATCCCTGGGGGACACCACTGGTGACTGGCCGCCAGCTGGATGTGGCACCATTCACCACCACTCTCTGGGCTCGGCCCTCCAGCCAGTTCCTAACCCAGCGCAGAGTGTTACTGTCCAAACCATGAGCTGACAACTTAGCCAGCAGTTTGCTGTGGGGGACGGTGTCAAAGGCCTTGGTGAAGTCCAGGTAGACCACATCCACAGGCCTCCCCACGTCCACCAGACGGGTCACCTGATCATAGAAGGAGATCAGGTTGGAGAGGCAGGACCTGCCCTTCCTGAATCCATGTTGGCTGGACCTGAGCCCTTGGCCATCCTGCAGGTGTGCAGTTATTGCCGCCAGGATAATCTGTTCCATCACTTTCCCTGGCACTGAGGTCAGGCTGACTGGCCTGTAGTTTCCGGGTTCCTCCATCCGTCCCTTCTTGTGGATGGGGACCACATTGGCCAGTTTCCAGTCATCTGGGACCTCTCCAGTGAGCCAGGACTGGAGGAAAATGATGGAGAGCGGCTTGGCCAGCTCATCTGCCAGCTCTCTCAGCACCCTAGGATGGATCCCATCCGGTCCCATGGACTTGTGGATGTCCAAGTGGCTCAGCAGGTCCCGAACTAGTTCCTCATGGATTTCTGGGGTACTACACTGCTCCCCAACCCTACTACCCAGCTCAGGAGGCCACTCATCCTGGACTCCTACCTTGCTGTTAAACATCGAGGCAAAGAAGGCGTTCAGGACCTCAGCCTTTTCCTGATCTTCGGTCACCGTGTTCCCCTCCAGGTCCAGTAAGGAGTGGAGATTCTTCCTGCCCTTCTTTTTGGCGTTGATATATTTGTAAAATTGCTTTTTATTTTCTTTCACAGAGGTGGCCAGTTTCAGTTCCAACTGGGCCTTTGCTTCTCTAATTTTATTCCTACATAATCTAACCACTTCCGTGAACATACCTCGAGAAGCCTTCCAAAGGTGATACAGCCTCTTTTTTCCCTTAGCTCCTCCAGGAGCTGCTTGCTCATCCAGGCCCAGAGCCTTCCCCGCCGGCTCATCTTTCGGCAGATGGGAACCGCCAGTTCCTGTGCCTTCCAGAGCTCCTGTTTGAAGTAGGTCCAACCCTCCTGGACCCCTCGGTTCATGAGGGTTGGTACCCAGGGAACTTTACAAATAAGTTTCTTAAAGAGGCTGAAGTTTGCCCTCCGGAAGTCCAAGGTGAAGGTTCTGTTGGTACTCCTCCCTATCTCCCTGCATATTGAAAACTTCACTATCTCGTGGTCACTGCACCCTAGGCAGCCTCCCACGGTCACATCTCCCACCAGCCCTTCCCTATTGGAGAGCAGCAGGTCAAGCAGAGCCTGTCCCCTGGTAGGCTCGCTTAACAGCTGCGTCAGGAAGCAGTCTTCTATTCGCTCCAGGAATCTTCTGGACTGCCTTCTCTCTGCTGAATTAAGTTCCCAGCAGATATCTGGCAGGTTGAAGTCACCCACGAGGACAAGATCTGATGATCTTGAAACAGCCTCCAGTTGTTTGTAGAATAATTCATCAACCTCCTCATCCTGGTTGGGTGGTCTATAACAGACTCCAACCAGGATGTCAGATTTGTTGGGCTGCCCTCTGATTTTAACCCACAGGCTCTCAATTCCCTCATCTTCCACCTCAAGTTCAGAGGCAGAAAGTGTCTCCCTAATATACAAAGCCACCCCTCCTCCTCTTCTCCCTCTCCTATCCCTCCTAAAGAGCCTGTAACCCCCCAGTGTAGCACTCCAATCGTGCCTGTTGTCCCACCATGTTTCTGAGATGGCAACTATATCATAGTTGCCCTGGTGGATTAGGACCTCCAGCTCATCTTGCTTATTGCCCAGGCTGCGTGCATTGGTGTACATGCACTGCAGCTGGGCTCCCGACCTCTCAGTTGACCCTACCTTGTGCCCTACTCTTACCTCTGCAGAGGGACCGATGTCTTCACCCACCCCCTTCAGACCTAGTTTAAAGCCCTCCTAATGAGCCCTGCCAACTCTAGTGCTAGGACTCTCTTGCCCCTTCTAGATAAATGTACCCCATCAGGACCCAGCAGGTCAGGTGCCATAAAAGTTGCCCCATGATCAAAGAAACCAAAGTTCCTCCGCTGGCACCATTCCCTGAGCCACTTGTTGATGGTGTGGGTTCTCCTGTTCCTCTCAGTGTACTCCCCTGCCACTGAGGGAACTGAGCAGAACACCACTTGCGCGCCTGCCCCATCGATCAACTGTCCAAGGGCCCTAAACTCCTTCTTAATTGCCCTGGTGCCCTTCCTGTCGATCTCATCACTCCCAGCCTGTATCACCAGTAGAGGGTAATAGTCAGAGGGACTGATGAGCTTGGGGATTCCCCTTGCAATGTCCCTTACTCGCGCCCCGGGTAGAGAGCAGACCTCCCTGTGGGATGGGTCGGGACGACATATGGGTCCCTCAGCACCCCCAGGAGAGAGTCCCCAACAACTATAACCCTTCTCGTTTTCTTTGTGGAGCTTGTCGTTATAGCTGTTGGGAACTGCTTGGCCCTAGGCTTGGCCTTAGGCTTGGCCTTAGGCTGCCCCCCCGGAGCTGGTCGTTACAGCCGGCGGGGACTGCTTGGCCTTGATCTCCCCCCCCGGATGGCTGCTCCTCAGCCCTCTCATCCCCACCGCCCTCAGCCTGCAGGGCCTCATACTTATTATGCAAGGGCAGCGGAGGAGGAGGAGAGGGCCGGGGCGGATTTCTCTTGCCACCCTTGGCAGGGACCCGTGTCCATCCCTCTCCGTTCTCAGGGGCCCGTCCCTCAGCAGGGGAGATCTGCAGAGCCTTCTCCCACAAGTCCAACTCCCTTTCGCTTTCCCTTATTGACCTCAGCCTAGACACCTCCTCCTTCAGCTCGGCCACTTCATCCTTCAGCTCAGCCACCAGACTGAGGAGAAAGTTCACCTGCTCACACCTGACACAGGTGTCCTCTCTCTCTCCCTCTATTCCAACTGCCAGGCTGAAGCACTCTCTGCAGCTGGCAGCCTGGACTCCAGCATGCTGGAGAAACAACTCTGTCTGGGTAGATGCTATTTTTCTACCCTTGGTCCGAGTAATGACCATGGTGCAGCGTGTGAGTGCAAGCAGCCGAAGGGCTATCGAGCCAAACTGGCGCCGCGCGCACAGCCCAGCCGGGGTTTAAATCTCCCGCGGCTGACGTCAGGCACTCGCTCCCGTGCACGCTCGCGAGAGCACGAGCCTGCCTCAATCCCTGCCCCCCAGGAGTCCTCCCGACCCGCTAAACCCCGAAAGCAAGGCAAAAACCCAAGCAGAAACTCACAAAGCAAGCGGTGCTGTCCCGAAGGAGCGGTTCTGATCGGCTATCGAGCCAAAATGGACTTCCCAACCTGTGTATGAAGGAGATGAAAAAGGGAGTTAGCTCTTTTCCTTCATCATGAATGTCAGGTTTTAGTGCTCCTAGCTGCAGCTTTGAGCAAGTGAAAGAGCTGATCTCTGAGCTGAAAGTATCTTCAGTATCACAGGATTCCTTTGGTTGGAAAAGACCTCTGAGATTATCCAGTCCAACCATTCTATGACTCTACCAAGCCTGGTGTTAAACCATGGCCCTCAGCATCACATCTCTGTCTCTTCAAACACCTCCAGGGATGGGCATTCAACCACCTCCCTGGGCAGCCTGTGCCAGCCTTTGAAAACCCTTTCAGCCAACAAGTGTCTTCTCTTGTCCAGCCTAGGCATCCCCTGGTGCAACTTCAGCCCATTTCCTCTAATCCTATTGCTTATCACCAGGGAAAAGAGACCAACCCCTCCCTGGCTCCAACCTCATTTCAGAGAGCTGCAGAGAGCAATGAGGTCTCTCCTTAACCCTTACTCCTCCAGACTAAGCAACCCCAATTCCCTCAGCCTCTCTTCATGTTATTGCTTAAAAACCAGATGAAATATTAAACAGCTATTTTATTTTGCCAGCAAGAACTGCTCAGATTTGCTTTTCCCTAAGAGCCTGAATTTCCTTTTCATGGAGGCATTTGATATCACTGTGGCAATGTAAAGTGGCTTTATGCTGGAAACAATTCCATTTATGTCTACTTGAAAGAGAAGCACCACTCTGCTTGAATGTGAATGAGGCTCCCATCCAATAGCTGTGTGTACCTCCAGTTCTGAACTCACAAATGAATGCAGGGAGAAGCACCAAGTCTCAGCTGATCGCATCTCAATGACTTCACCGTTTCTCTGAAGGCTGTTATCTTTGAATGACAGCTGCAGGTCATCACAGGCTCACAGGATGTCAGGGGTTGGAAGGGACCCAAGGAGATCATTGAGTCCAACCCCTGCCAGAGCAGGACCATACAATCTAGCTCAGGTTACAGAGGAACACATCCAGACAGGGCTGGAAAGGCTCCAGAGGAGAAGACTCCACAACCTGTCTGGGCAGCCTGCTCCAGTGCTCTGTAACCCTTACAGTAAAGTTCCCCCTTGTGTTGAGGTGGAACCCCTGTGCTGCAGCTTGCATCCATTGCTCCTTGTCCTATCACAGGGAGCAAATGAGCAGAGCCTGTCCCCTCCCTCCTGACCCCTCCTCAGATATTTATAAACATTGAGTAAATCCCCTCTCAGTCTTCTCCAGACTAAAAGAGCCCAGGTCCCTCAGCCTCTCCTCACCAGGTAGTGCTGCAGTCCCCTGATCATCCTTGTAGCCCTCTGCTGGACCCTCTCCAGCAGATCCCTGACCCTCCTGAACTGGGGAGCCCAGAACTGAACTCAGTCATCCATCAATATCCCACCAAGCCAACTGATGTTAAAACACAGAGTAAAACAATATATTGCAGCTGCCACAGAGCCCTTCCTGAGCAGCTGGCTGTAAAGATCTGGGTAGGAAGCTCAGAACTTCCTTGCAATTTCAGTGAAATAGTCTCACATCTCCAAGGTCCACTTGAGGCCAAGGGAGTTTCAGCTTCTGTGGCAAGTGCAAGGTCCTGCATCTGCTCACAAGTGTCAAGTTTATTCTGATTTTATGCTAGGCTTTGTCCTTAGGAGTACCCTGGCTTACAGTGACAATGTTTTCCTTGTTCTGAGCAGCTTCATACAGTGCAGAACACAACTTCAGTCTGGCTTCAAGGTCCTGTATCTGGGTCAGGGCAATCCCAAGCACCAGTATAGGCTGGGCAGGGACTGGCTTGAGAGTAGCCCTGAAGAAAAGGCCTTGGGGGTGCTGGGGGAGGAGAAGCTCAACATGAGCCAGCAGTGAGCACTTGGAGCCCAGAAAGCAAATCCCTTCCTGGGCTGCAGAAAGAGAAGTGTGGCCAGCAGGGCCAAGGAGGGGATTCTCCCCCTCTGCTCCACTCTGCTGAGACCACAGCTGGAGCTCTGGGTCCAGTTCTGGAGCCCCAGGGAAAGATCTGGATATGTTGGAATGTATCCAGAGAAGGGCCACGAGGATAATCAGAGGGCTGGAGCTCCTCTCCTAAGGAAACAGACTGCGGGAGTTGGGGTTGTTCAGTCTGGAGAGGAGGAGGCTCCCAGGAGAGCTAATTTGGCTTTCCAGTATCTGAAGGGGGTTACAAGTAAGCTGAGGAGGGACTGTTTAGAGTGTCAGGGAGTGATAGGACTGGGGGGAATGGAGCAAAACTAGAAGTGGGGAGATTGAGATTGGGTGGGGTCTTGAGGGAGGTGTCCCCATCTTTGACAAGAGGGGATGGAACTAGATGAATTTTAAGGTCCCTTCCAACCCAACTCTCTGATTCCACGAAGCATTAGCAGAAGTTCACATTTCCCATTCTTTTTGTCATCTTGTTAATGAATAAATAAGTAAAAAACTAGAAGTGGGTAGATTCAGGTTGGATATTAGGAAGAAGTTCTTTGCCATGAGGGTGGTGAGAGCCTGGCACAGGTTGCTCAGGGAGGTGGTGGAAGCCTCCTGCCTGGAGGTTTTTAGCAGCCAGGCTGGATGTGGCTGTGAGCAACCTGCTGTAGTGTGAGGTGTCCCTGGCCACGGCAGGGGCCTTGGAACTGGCTGATCCTTGAGGTTCCCTTCCAACCCTGACAATTCTATGACTCTAAGTATTTAACCAAGAGATAAATATTCTAATTCTATTCTAATTCTCTAATATTTTAGAAAGAATTATAGGTTCATAATTGCAATCATAGAATCACGAGTCATAGGATCATAGTGTCATGGAATCATAGAGTCAGAGAATCACAGAGTCATAGAGTCAGAGAATTATCAGAGTCAGAGAATCATAGAGTCTTATAGTCATAGAATCATAGAGTCAGAGAATCATAGAGTCTTATAGTCATAGAATCATAGAGTCAGAGAGTCAGAGAATCATCAGTCAGAGAATCATAGAGTCTTATAGTCATGGAATCATAGAATCATAGAGTCATAGAATCAGAGAATCATAGAGTCAGAGAATCATAGAATGGTCTGGGTTGGAAGGCAACTCCAAAGGTCATCTAGTCCAACCCCCTCTGCAGTCAGCAGTCACCTCCACAAAATGCATCACAGTATCACAGTATCACAGTATCAGCAAGGTTGGAAGAGACCTCAAAGATCATCGAGTCCCACCTGTCACCACAGACCCCATGACTAGACCATGGAACCAAGTGCCACGTCCAGTCCCCTCTTGAACACCTCCAGGGACGGTGACTCCACCACCTCCCCGGGCAGCACATGCCAATGACAAATGACTCTCTCAGTGAAGAACTTCCTCCTCACCTCCAGCCTAAACTTCCCCTGGTGCAGCTTGAGACTGTGTCCTGTTGTTCTGGTGCTGGTTGCTAAAGAGAGGAGACCAACCCCTTCCTGGCTACAACCATCTTTCAGGTAGTTGTAGAGAGCAATGAGGTCTCCCCGAGCCCACAGTGGAACAAAATCAGGCTGGGCTTTGGGTTTTTCCTCCGAAGCAGCAGCAGCCAATGGCAGTGATGGTGTGGGATATAAAAACAGCAGCAAAGTGCTGTTTGTGTTTCCGTGGCTTGGTGTGGCTGTATTCACGTGTGCAGCTGAGCAAACCTGAGAACCTGCCTCTCCCTCTCCTGCCTCCTGCCTCCTGCCACAACGCGTTGGCAGCTTGAGCAGGGAGGTGCAGTCCTGAGCCTGCAGGTGATTCTCACTGCATAAGATCAGCTATTCACAAGCACCCAGGAAAACCTGAGAGCTTGGGGTGGGGGAAGATGGAGAAAAATCCAACTTCAGAAGATTATTCAGCCACTCAAAAGTCAAAATCCTCCAACTGGATTTAAGGCCTGGAGTGAGGCGATTCACCTCAAATAGGAGCAAATAAAAGATACTTTAAAAGCTCAGGATTAAAAAGCAGACATGAAAGAAGAGTGATACCCTCTTTTCAGGGAACAGAGCAAACCATATTATGAGCAGCATTTTGAAGTGTACATCAAACTGAGGTTTTTTTTCCTCCCCTTTATCCTTTTTAATCTCCACCAGATGCACTTTCTTTAAATGGGAGTTTTACATTCCTGGCCATAACTTGTCTGAACACAGGGAAAGAGCATTGAGAGACATTGGTGGCATTCTTCTTCTTTCTCTGTCACTCTATGATTATATTATCAACTTTTTTTTTCCAGCTGCTGAAGGATTTTTTTGGGTTTTTTTTTGACCTCTCTCAGCTTTGTAGACTTCATTTCCATCCATGGTTTTGGCTGCAAGTAATTCCGCAGCGCTCCTTGGTGCAATGTTTGCAGGGCAATAGGTGCACAGAGAAAGAGATATGTAGATGTATATAAATGTGTGTATATATATATATTTTGTGTATATTACAATGGGTATCTTTATATATAAATTATATTAAATACATACATTATATTAAATAGATAAATATATAAATATATCAGAACAAGAGGACACAGTCTCAAGCTGCTCCAGGGGAAGTTTAGGCTCAAGGAGTAAGTTCTTCACTGAGAGAGTCGTTAGCCATTGGAATGTGCTGCCCAGGGAGGTGGTGGTGGAGTCACCATCCCTGGAGGTGTTCAAGAGGGGATTGGATGTGGCACTTGGTGCCATGGTTTAGTCATGGGGTCTGTGGTGACAGGTTGGATTTGATGATCATAGTATGAGTCAGGGTTGGAAGGGACCACAAGGATCATCTAGTTCCAACCCTCCTGCCATGGGCAGGGACACCCCACACTCGATCAGGCTGGCCATGATCTTTGAGGTCTTTTCCAACCTTGGTGATTCTGTGATCTTCCAACCTGGTTAATTCTATTCTATTCTATTCTAGTCTAGTCTAGTCTAGTCTAGTCTAGTCTATCTTTTTATACATACATAAATATATATTTATATGCATATATATGCACATTTATGCATGCGTATATATATACACACACACATATTTATATATGCATATATGTGTGTGCATAAATGATCCCCAAAGGAGCTCTGAAATGACTGCTACTGGCATGCTAAGAAAAAAGAAAAGAATAAAGGAAAAAAGAAAAAGGAAGGGGGGAAATAAGGAAAGATAAACAAGAAATGAAGGAAAAAGAAAGAAGAACAAATGGAAAAAGAAACCAATAAAATAAAAAAAAATAAAAGGGGGAAAAGCAAAAAGAAAAATGATAAAATAATGAAAAAGAAAAAGGGGGAAAAGGAAAATTAAAAAGGGAAAATAAATAAGGAAGAAAAGAAAAAAGGAAAAAAAGAAAAAAAAATTGAAAAAGGAAAAAAGGGAAAAGAAAAATAAAAAATTAAAAACAAAAAGGGAAAAGAAAAATAAACAAGAGAAAATAAATAAGGAAAAAAAGAAAAAAGGAAAAAAGATAAAATAAAAAAAGGAAAAAAGGGAAAGGAAAAAGAAAAAAATCAGGAAAAAAGGGGAAAAGAAAATAGATAAATAAGGAAAAAAGAAAAAAAGGAAAAAGAAAAGGGTTACATTAAAAAAAGGGAGAAAAAGGGAAAGGAAAAAGAAAAAAGAGGAAATGAAAAAGAAACATGAGAAAAGAAATAAGGAAAAAGAAAAAGGTAAAAAACAAGGAGAAAAAAGGAAAGAAGGGAAAGGAAAAAGAAAACAGGTAAAAGAAAAAAAAAGAAAAAAAAAAAAAAAGAGAAAAATGGGGAAAAATAAAAAGAAAAAGAAAAAAAGGAAAAAAGAAAAATGACCATTTAGAAAAAATGAAAAGGGAAAAAAAGTAAACTAAAAGAAAGTAAAAATAGAAAAAAATAAAATCAAAAAAAAAAGGAAAAGAAAAGAGAAGAAAAAAGGAAAAGAAAGAAGAAAAAAGGGAGAAGAAAGAAAAAAGGAAAAGAAAGAAGAAAAAAGGAAAAGAAAGAAGAAAAAAAGAAAAGAAAGAAGAAAAAAGGGAAAGAAAGAAGAAAAAAAGGAAAAGAAAGAAGAAAAAAGGGAAAGAAAGAAGAAAAAAGGGAAAGAAAGAAGAAAAAAGGAAAGAAAGAAGAAAAAAGGGAAAGAAAGAAGAAAAAAGGGAAAGAAAGAAGAAAAAAGGAAAAGAAAGAAGAAAAAAGGGAAAGAAAGAAGAAAAAAGGGAAAGATACAAGAAAACAAAATGGAAAAAAAGACACAAAAAAGGAAAAAAAAAGAAAATTAAGAAAGAAAAAAGGAAAATATTTTTGCATGAGAACAGAAAAAAATACTCAGTAGAGCTGTTTGCAATGCTCTCTTAAAGCTTAAATGACAGAGAACTCTCCTGATGGAATGCTCAGAATGAAGAAGCTGCAGGAAGGAGCCAGGGTTTTCATTAGAACACAGCAACAGCCGGTAACACCTTTGCTCAGTCGATCCCTAAGGTCATCGTTTGCTCAGGGACGATGAAATGCACTTCCCATAAATATTGGTGGGCTTTTGCTTTTGCTTCCTCAAGTAATGAGTTTCTACTTTGTCCTTTCCATCTCCTTCCTTCCATCTCATTTAATTGTGGATCAGGATGGGTTTGCCATTCGCACTGTTTCTGTTAATCAGGGCCCCATGGATGGGAAGCAGAGTGATGCGCTGCTACATTTTGTGTTGCTGTCCAGGGAACGCTCCTGACTAACACCCGGTGGTGGCTGAGTCTCTGGAATACCTTCTATTCATTAAGGCAGCGTGCTATGAGGTCCCTCCAGAGGTCCCTCCAACCACTGCCATTCTAGGATGCCGTGACGTGCTTTAATGGGATTCAACAGAATCTGCTCAATTCCAGCAAGTCTGTAAACACGGGGCATGTGCCAAGGGTTACAAAAGGCAGGGGAAAAAACCACAAATTGCTATTTTATTTTATTTTATTTTATTTTATTTTATTTTATTTTATTTTATTTTATTTTATTTTATTTTATTTTATTTTATTTTATTTTATTTTATTTTATTTTATTTTATTTTATTTTATTTTATTTTATTTTATTTTATTTTAAAATTTATTCTCCTCTCTTCTCTGAACCAAACTTCTCTGAACAGAACCTCTCTGAACCTCTCTGAACCTCTCCCCTCCCCCTTTCCCCTTTCCCCTTTCCCCTTTCCCCTCCCCCTCCCCCTCCCCCCCTCCTCCTCCTCCTCCTCCTCCTCCCTTCTCCTTCTCCTTCTCCTTCTCCTTCTCCTTCTCCTTCTCCTTCTCCTTCTCCTTCTCCTTCTCCTTCTCCTTCTCCTTCTCCTTCTCCTTCTCCTTCTCCTTCTCCTTCTCCTTCTCCTTCTCCTTCTCCTTCTCCTTCTCCTTCTCCTCCTCTCCTTCCCCCTTCCCCTTCCTTCTCCTTCTCCTTCTCCTTCCCTTCTCCTTCTCCTTCCCCTTCCCCTTCCCCTTCCCCTTCCCTTCCCCTTCCCTTCCCCCCCTTCCCCTTCCCCTTCCCCTTCCCCTTCCCCTTCTCCTTCTCCTTCTCTCTTCTCCTTCTCCTTCTCCTTCTCCTTCTCCTTCTCCTTCTCCTTCTCCTCCTTCTCCTTCCCCTTCTCCTTCCCCTTCTCCTTCCTTTCCCTTGCTCTTCTTTTGCTTTTCCTTTCTTTTTTCTTTTGCTTTTCTTTTTTTCCCTCTTCTCTCCTTGTTGTCATCAGCTGTTCCTCCTGCAGGTCCCAAACCTGGCAGCTCTCTGTTTCTGGTGGAACTCGTTGAGCTGGGTGGACAGGAATCTGCATTTTGGAGCGCCGGCAAACCCACCCAACCCGCCAGGTGCCACGCACTGAACGCTGGAGACAACTCTCCTGTGAGGAAACTCTAGGATAAATGGGACAAAATAAACCCCTCATGCATTTGATTAATCAACTCCATTCCCCTTTCCCCCCTCATCTTTCAAATTCATGGGCAAATGACATTTGCCTTTCCCCAGCATGCACCTCTCCATTAAACCAGGGACTTTGCCTGGGGCCATACCTATATATCTGATCCATGCATAATGAAGCATGAAGCTGCCAATTGTAGGGAGCGTCTGCTGTGTCAGAGACTGATAGGCATTTCATTTGCTGAACTCCCAAGGGCCCCTCACACATCTCAGGGTTCATGGAGTATTTATTTTAGGCACTCCACATTTCTCAGCTGTGAGCTTGGCGCCATGTGCAGGACGAGAGGCGCAAACCGGGGGGGAGGGGGCTGGGAGGCGGGGAGGGGGAATCAAAATGAGGCTCTCCAGGTAGTTTTAAATGCAACTCAGTGGAGTGGGGGACATGGTGGGCTTGAAAAATAGGCTTGCATGGGAAATGAAGGAATATTAAGCTTTGTCCATACAACAGCTGTCTGAGTCTTGCCCAGAATAAGAATGGCCTTATTCTAATAAGATCACCGCTCCACGCTCCTGCTGCATAAATTGTACTGCAGCAGGCACCATGCA
Organism: Picus viridis; assembly: GCA_033816785.1. Taxonomy (NCBI): domain Eukaryota; kingdom Metazoa; phylum Chordata; class Aves; order Piciformes; family Picidae; genus Picus; species Picus viridis. Next base: position 2,618,489 of record CM066576.1, on the reverse strand, counting down.
GTTCTACACTGCTCGCAAATTACTGCTGCCTTCCCTCCGAGGAGACGCTCAGGTGCCGTTTCTAAAGTGCAGCCTTGTTAGGTTTGAGGCTCCCAGTCAGGCTGAGCTGATGGATAGCCGGCCCCTGTGCTCGCAAGTCTGAAGGCTGGGGATAACAATCCTGCAAGGGACTGCTCTCCCTCTGCACAGTGTGGCCAGGCAAGAATCAGCCAAGCATCTGTAGTGGGATTGGGGAAGATATTTCTCATGCTCTCCCTCTGCACAGTGTGGCCAGGCAAGAATCAGCCAAGCATCTGTAGTGGGATTGGGGAAGATATTTCTCATGCTCTCCCTCTGCACAGTGTGGCCAGGCAAGAATCAGCCAAGCATCTGTAGTGGGATTGGGGAAGATATTTCTCATGCTCTCCCTCTGCACAATGTGGCCAGACAAGAATCATCCAAGCATCTGTGGTGGGATTGGAGAAGATATTTCTCATGCTCTCCTTCTGCACAGGGTGGCCATGCAAGAATCAGCCAGGCAAATGTTTGCCCCTCATTTAATTTCTGTGGTGGGATTGGAGAGGATATTTCTCATGCTCTCCTTCTGCACAAAGTGGCCATGCAAAAATCAATCAAGCATCAGTGGTGAGATTGGAGAGGATATTTCTCATGCTCTCCTTCTGCACAGGGTGGCCATGCAAGAATCAGCCAGGCAAATGTTTGCCCCTCATTTAATTCCCTTGGTGGGATTGGAGAAGATATTTCTCATGCTCTCCCTCTGCACAGGGTGGCCATGCAGGAATCAGCCAGGCAAATGTGTGCCCCTCATTTAATTTCCTTGGTGAGATTGGAGAATCATAGAATCATAGAATCAGTCAGGGTTGGAAGGGACCACAAGGATCATCTAGTTCCAACCCCTGCCATGGGCAGGGACACCCTACACTAGATCACGCTGGCCAGAGCCTCGTCCAGCCTGGTCTTAAACACCTCCAGGGACTGGGCCTCAACCACCTCCCTGGACAACCCATTCCAGGGCTTCACCACTCTCATGGTAAAGAACTTCTTCCTCACATCTAGCCTGAATCTCCCCATTTCCAGCTTCATTCCAGAAGGAAGATATTTCTCTATCTCTATATCTATCTGTATCTATCTCTATATCTATCTATCTATCTATCTATCTATCTATCTATCTATCTATCTATCTCTATCTATCTATCTCTATCTATCAGGAGAAGATATTTCTCATGCTCTCCCTCTGCACAGGGTGGCCATGCAGGAATCAGCCAAGCATCTGTGGTGGGACTGCAGAAACTATTTCTCATGTTCTCCTCCTGCACAATGTTACCATGCAAGAATCAGCCAGGCAAGGCTGAAAGGGCCAGGACCTGGGGATACTGGTTGATAGTAGGCTGAACATGAGCCACCAGTGTGCCCAGGGGGCAAGAAGGCCAATGGCATCCTGGCCTGCATCAGGAACAGTGTGGCCAGCAGGAGCAGGGAACTCATTCTGCCCTGTGCTCAGCACTGCTTAGGCCACACCTTGAGTCCTGTGTCCAGTTCTGGGCTCCTCAGTTTAGGAAAGATGTTGAGGTGCTGGAAGGTGTCCAGAGAAGGGCAACAAATCTGGGGAGGGGTCTGGAGCACAGCCCTGTGAGGAGAGGCTGAGGGAGCTGGGGTTGCTTAGCCTGCAGAAGAGGAGGCTCAGGGGAGACCTTCTTGCTCTCTCCAACTCCCTGAAGGGAGGTTGTAGCCAGGTGGGGGCTGGTCTCTTCTCCCAGGCAACTTGTGATATAACAAGAGGACACAGTCTCAAGCTGTGCCAGGGGAGGTTTAGGCTGGCTGTTAGGAAGAAATTCTTCCCAGACAGAGAGATTGGCCTTTGGAATGTGCTGCTCAGGGAGGTGGTGGATTCCCCATCCCTGCAGGTGTTTAAGAAGAGCCTGGATGAGGCACTTGGTGCCATGGTTTAGTTGATGAGATGGTGTTGGGTGAGAGGTTAGACTCAATGACCTCTGAGGTCTTTTCCAACCTGGTTAATTCTATTCTATTCTATTCTATTCTATTCTATTCTATTCTATTCTATTCTATTCTATTCTATTCTATTCTATTCTATCCTATCCTATCCTATCCTATCCTATCCTATCCTATCCTATCCTATCCTAATTCTTTTTCCTATTGCTATTGCTATTAGTATTGCTATTCCTTTTCCTATTGCTATTCCTATTCCTATTCCTATTCCCCTTCCCATTCCTATCCTATTCCAATCAGCCAGGCAAATGTATGCCCCTCCTTTAATTTCTGTGGTGGAATTGGAGATGATATTTCACATGCAATACTCTCTCTTAGCATTAACATGAGGGAGAATAATAAAGGGAAAGGATGATAAAAGAAATGTCTTTCCTCCATCAGCATTTCTTCCTTTTTATACTTTTTCTCCCAGAGAGGTGTTTCTAAGCATAACAAAACCTTTGACATTTGCTTTTCTGTTTGGTAGGTGAGGTGACAACCTTGTGGAGAGAAAAAATAATCCTCGCATCTAAGCCATTCCCAGGGGAGATGGCTCCTAGAATTTGCAGCTGTGTGATGTAGGCTAGATAGTAAAAGTGACATTCAGCAAAAAAAAAAACAACAACAACAACAACAACAACAACCACCACCCCTCACCCAGAGCTGTTTGCTTGGGAATTAAGCACTGGAAGCAATAAATGCCATGCTCCTGAGCAGGAGTGTTTAAACGTGTGTGCAGTAGGAAGCTTTTCACTGCTTTGTTGGCTCCACTGCCAGATTGCTCTTGCAGAATTAAAGGGCTGTGGAAGTGCAGGCAGTGCTGAGGGACCAAAAACCCTCTTTGCTACCCCTAAGTACCTTCAATGGAGCAATGCCAGCTTGAGCCAGAAGCGCTTTTGCCCTGCGCTTCCATCTCCCTTCTCTGTCTAACAGCCTGCCTGCAGGGGTGCTCAGTGGCCAAACTTCTTTGGGGGATCAGCTTCCTCTCTCTTTTGGCCCTTTTTGGAGAGGAATCTGGGTGTTTTTTTTCCCATCCAAACAGAAACCCAAACAAGAAAAATAACCAAAGCCCTCTTTCTGCTGCTTTTCATTTCTTTTTATGCCGTGTGCAATTGGTAATAGGCAGCGCTGGGAATGAGACAGTTCACCACCATGATGCTAATGACATCCAAAGTGGAAGTGGTTTCATTATGCCAGCAGCAATCCTTGCTTATGTTTCACTGCTAGGACTTCTCCCCCAGTATGCTGTACACTGGGAAATCCTATTGAATTTTTGTAGTATTGTTGCTGTTATTACTATTATTATTATTAACTTTAAAGCTGGGGGGAGGGGGGAAAAAGAGGACATTGTGGAGTCCTACTCCATGGAGATCTAATGGTGAAAAGATGCTGAATGAATAGAGTTGCCTGCATGGTATTAGGGTATTGCAATAATGAATGCAATCATGTTGAGAATGGAGATAGATATATATATATAGTGTTATACAGATAGAGATAGATAGATAGATAGATAGATAGATAGATAGATAGATAGATAGAGATAGATACAGATAGATATAGAGATAGAGAAATAGATATATAGAGAGATACAGATACAGAGATAGGTAGATAGATAGATAGATAGATAGATAGACTCAGAGAGAGATAGATATATAGATAGAGATATAGAGATAGAGAAATAGATATATAGAGAGATACAGAGATACAGAGATAGGTAGATATATATATATAGAGAGAGAGACAGAGACAGAGATAGGTAGATAGATACAGAGATAGATATATAGAGAGATAGATACAGAGATAGATAGATTCATAGATAGATACAGACAGATATAGAGATAGAGAAATAGATATATAGAGAGAGATACAGAGATACAGAGATAGGTAGATATATATAGAGAGATAGAGAGATAGGTAGATAGATACAGAGAGAGAGAGAGATACAGAGATAGATTCAGAGATAGATAGATACAGATAGATATAGAGATAGAGAAATAGATATATATAGAGAGATACAGAGATATAGAGATAGGTAGATAGATACAGAGATACATAGAGAGAGAGATAGAGAGAGAGAGAGATAGATACAGAGATAGATAGATGGATAGATAGATAGATAGATGGATAGATAGATAGATAGATAGATAGATAGATAGATAGATAGATAGATAGATAGAGATAGATATCTCGATATTGTTCCAGGCTCACATCAGAGTGCAGCCAGATTTGCTTGCCCAGTGGCATTTTGCACTTTCTCCACCTTTCCAATCCCTCCTCACCACCTTAGCCTCACCTCAGGTCCTTTTTGTTTCTCATGTGTTATTTGTGGGCACCTACAGGCAGATGCCCAAGAGGAGGCTTTAAAAGCTGAGTGCAGTTGGTTAGCCTGGCTGAAATGAAAGGTTTGTTGACAGGGAGCAATTGTGAGATGGTGACTGCTGCTCCTTCTTGCTACAGCTGTGGTGGCAAAGCTGTGTTGCAGCTGATTTTTAGCTGGGTTTTAGTCCGCTACATGCCTGTACAGGTGCTTTCTCTTGTCTGCATGCATGACACATGCGTGAAGGCAGGCACTGCAGGTGTGTTGGTGCAGACACTTCTTTGCCTGCCGTGGTCAAAAAGGAGTGTAAAGGTGGGGGAAGGGAGGGTGCAACCATCTCCTGATTCCTGTACCATCCATGTTGCAGCTGACTGCATTGCAGGTCTTCTCCTGCTGCCAGTGCAACTGAACCATGATGAGGAGGGACCACCCTCTAATGGAGAAACACAGTATTTCGTTTTCAGGCTTGATTTGAATATTGGCTTTCAGCTTTGCCTTTGAAGCATGGCTGCAGCATGAGGCAGCAGAGCAGAGCCCACTCAGCACCTCGGCACAGAAGGGACAATTCACAGGCAGCTGCCCCCAAAATGTGTCAGATGCTTCCTATTCAGATTGTTCCCAGTGCTTGCAGACTGTGGTTCAGAACCTCAGCTCTGAGTTTAGTTTTTCAGTCTCTTTGTATTGATTAATCTTATTATTTTTAATTATTCTAATTGTTATTATTGTCATAGTTGCTATATTATTATTACCATTATTGTAGTTATTATTATTATTATTATTATTATTATTATTATTATTATTATTATTATTATTATTTTGTGCATGCCAGCAACCATTTTAGACATGTAAATCCCACTGACAGAAACTGGCATTTCCCCTCTGACCCTCACCAAGGAAAAGCAGAGTACAAAGAATTCATAGCCAGGCAGTGTTTGCCCCCTGTGTGAGTGGTCTGATTGGTCCTGAGTCATACAATCAATCATGGAATTGTCAGGGTTGGAAAGGACCTCAAGGCTCAGCCAGCTCCAACCCCCTGCCATGGGCAGGGACACCTCACACTGCAGCAGGTTGCTCACAGCCACATCCAACCTGGCTGCAAACACCTCCAGGCAGGAGGCTTCCACCACCTCCTGGGCAACCTGTGCCAGGCTCTCACCACCCTCATGGGCAACAACTTCTTCCTCACAGCCAATCTCAATCTCCCCACTTCTAGTTTTGCTCCATCCCCCCCAGTCCTATCCTTCCCTGACACCCTCAAAAGTCCCTCCCCAGCTTTCCTGTAGCCCCCTTCCGATCCTGGAAGGCCACAATTGGGTCTCCTGGGAGCCTTCTCCTCTCCAGACTGCACAACCCCAACTCCCTCAGTCTGTCCTCAGAGCAGAGCAGCTCCAGCCCTCTGCTCCTCCTCGTGGCCCTTCTCTGGACACCTTCCAGCACCTCCAGATCCTTCTTGGCACAGAGGCTCCAGAACTGGCCACAGAGTTCCAGGTGGGGGTCTCAGCAGAGCAGAGTAGAGGGGGAGAATCACCTCCCTTGACTTGCTGACTATGCTACGTGCATTTCAGATTCATTCTTATTCAGATGAAAAGAGAGAGAATTTGCCCTCCAGCTCCACAGACTCTTCCTCAAATGCAACCAACATTTCTCTCCCCAGTTCCAAAAGTTCACTTCTACAAGAAATCTGTGTGGGTTTTTGGTTTGTTTGGGTTTGGTTTTAGTTCTAGTTTTGGTTCCAGTTTTGGTTCTAGTTCTAGTTGTATTCCATTTCCCCCAGTCCTATTGCCCCCTGATGCCCTGAAAAGTCCCTCCCAGCTTTCTTGCAATTGTATTTATTCTAGGAATTGAATGTTCTTTTGTATTTTAAATGATACTTAGAAGAAAGCACACACACCTCTGTGTTGACATCCACATGGCTATATACACACACACAAGCACACGTGTGGCATTTACTAGGGGGTGTTTTGGGAGCTGGTAAGCATAGAACCAGCCAGGTTGGAAAAGACCTCAGAGATCATCAAGCCCAACCTGTAACCTAATACCTAACACCTCCTGACAACTAAACCTTGGCTTCAAGTGCCACATTTCCAACCTTATTGATTCTATGGTTCTATGATTCTATGATCCAAGCCTTTTTTGAACACCTCCAGGGATGGTGGTGTGGTGACTCCACCACCTCCCTGGACAGCACATCCCAATGGCCAATCTCTCTTGCTGGGAAGAACTTTCTCCTCACCTCCAGCCTAAACCTCCCCTGGCACAGCTGGATACTGTGTCCTCATCTTCTGGTGCTGGGAGAAGAGTCCAACCCCTACCTGGCTACAACCTCCTTCAGGGATTTGTAGAGAGCAATATGGTCTCCCCTGAGCCTCCTCTTCTGCAGGCTAAGCAACCCCAGCTCCCTCAGCCTCTCCTCACAGGGCTGTGCACCAGACCCCTCCCCAGCTTTTTTGCCCTTGTCTGGACACATTCAAGTGCCTCAATGTCCTCAAATTGAGGAGCCCAGAACTGAATAATAGAAGAAATGATACCAGAATACAGCAAAGAAAACTTTTTATACACTTCCTTTGTGCAGGAAGCACTCACTAGATGTCCAACAAAGCAGCATCCAGTGAAATGTCCTCTTTTGGGATGCTGCTTTGTCATGGTGCAGTATTCTTTGCAGTCAGAAGGTTGCATGAGTTGCAGCTGGAAAGGGGGAACACCTGGTAAGAAAAGCTAGTTGCAGACTAGATGAGAGTTTAGACTGGGGAAAAAAATCAGGGCAAGAGTGGTCAGGAACTGGAATGTGCTGCCCAGGGAGGTGGTGGAGTCCCCAAGCTTGGCTGTGTTTAAAGGTGGTTTGGATGTGGTGCCTGGGGCTATGGCTTAGGGGTGACCCTTGCAGAGTGGGGTGCTGGGTTGGACTTGGTGACCCTGAGGGTCTTTTCCCACCTGAATGTTTCTGTGATTCTCTGATGCTTTCTTGTTAGGTAAATGCCAGATTGTTACTGAACACTCCATAAAAAGAATGAAAACCAAGAAAAATTTCCAGGAAAAACTTGATATTGATTGATTGCCTTTTAGGGTTTCTACTTCCCTTCGCTCCAACAAGACTGGGAAAGGAAAATCTCTGGATCCAGGTGCTACCAAAAACCTCTCCGGCTTGTAGTAGTGTAGGAAGCTACTTATGACACCGAGACATTTTTCAGTTCCAACCTGGGTGTTTCTGTGGCTCTGTAATTTCTACTCCTCAGCCTGAAGTTTGAGGAGTGCTCTGGGGTGTGGAATACTCTGCCTAAACCAAAGAGATTGAAATTCAGGCCTGAGTGTCTGAGAGACGTCGAAGAAATTGGAAATACCAAGAGTAGAGGGGAAGGGAGCAGAGCCTGAGCACTGCAGCTCCACAAATCGAGGGCTGCAATAAATAATAGATGTGGTTTGATTCCCTCAGCTGAGTCAGGCTTGGAGACATCTCTTGCATTATTTTTATATATATATATATATATATATATATATATTTTTTTTTCCTTTCTCCATTACCTCATGAAGTTGATTGCCTTAGAAAAGTGAGAGTGCAGAATTTACTGACTTGAGTCCCGGGCAGCTCTGCATCTCAGCTGCTGCTTTTCTGCTTAATGACTTGCCTGGCTTTTATCCAGAGCTCATTTAGTGTGGATGGAGGTGCCAGCACCTGTGCTAAAACACTAATCCATATTCAGGTTGTAGCACACTGGTCTGTGGTGCTCTGCAGTTGGTCTTTCTGCTGTCACCGCTCTGTTTATAAAACAGAGCTCCCGGTGCTACTGTGGCATTTGACTTCCAGATTCTGCCTTTCCCCCTATTTGCCAGGGAAGCAGAGACAGTTGTGCAATGTGATCACAGCCTGCTGGAAATCAGCAACCAAAAGACAAGAATGAAGCTCAAGTTTCACATTGTGGCCACCCCTCCCCAGTTTAAGAAGAGGAGCTGGGGCCACTGAGCCTGAAGAAGAGGAGGCTCAGGGGAGATCTTATTGCTCTCTTACAGCTCCCTGAAGAGAGGTTGTAGCCAGGTGGGGGTTGGTCTCTTCTCCTAGGCAATCAGCACCTGAACAAGAGGACACAGTCTCAAGCTGTGCCAGGGGAAGTTTAGGCTGGATGTTAGGAAGAAATTCTTCCCAGACAGAGAGATTGGCCATTGGGATGTGCTGCCCAGGGAGGTGGTGGAGTCACCATCACTGAAGGTGCTTAAGAGGGGACTGGATGAGGCACTTGGTGCCATGGTTTAGCTGATTAGATGGTGTTGGGTGATAGGTTGGACTTGATGATCTCTGAAGTCTTTTCTAACCTGGTTAATTCTATTATTCTATTATTCTATGATGACATTGACATCATAGAGACATTAACAGCATAGAGACATTGACATCAACTCAAAAAGACATGGGATTTAGGATGGTCAGAGAATCACAGAACAGCTTGAGTTGGAAGGGACCTCAAGGCTCAGCCAGTTCCAAGCCCCCTGCCATGGCCAGGGACACCTCACACCGCAGCAGGTTGCTCACAGCCACAGCCAGCCTGGCTGCAAACACCTCCAGGCAGGAGGCTTCCACCACCTCCCTGGGCAACCTGTGCCAGGCTCTCACCACCCTCCTGGGGAACAACTTCTTCCTCACAGCCAATCTGAATCTCCCCACTTCTAGTTTTGCTTTATCCCCCCCAGTCCTATCCCTCCCTGACACCCTCAAAAGTCCCTCCCCAGCTTTCTTGGAGCCCCCTTCATATACTGGAAGGCCACAATTAGGTCTCCTGGGAGCCTTCTCCAGACTGCACAACCCCAACTCCCTCAGTCTGTCCTCAGAGCAGAGCAGCTCCAGCCCTCTGCTCCTCCTCGTGGCCCTTCTCTGGACACCTTCCAGCACCTCCAGATCCTTCCTGGCACAGAGGCTCCAGGACTGGACAAAGATCTCCAAGTGTGATCTCAGCAGAGTGGAGCAGAGGGGGAGAATCCCCTCCCTGGCCCTGCTGGCTCTGCTTCTCTTGCTGCAGCCCAGGATTTCCACATCCCCACATAAATGTTTTTGCACTGCTCTGGATAAATTCTATTACTAATAAAGAGCTTTAAACCTGTGTTGACCTCCCTCCAAATAAACTGAGTAGAAGATTCACATTTAGCTATCAGACCTTCTAGGCTCCTGCTTTTGATCTCTTTTTATGACTACCCTCCCCCAAAATAAAAAAGGCATGTTCTTGAAGTTGGCTTCAATCTCAGAGTGTTGCCACAATCAGCCTTACACTCTGTTATTAATTGCAAAGTCCTGACTGATCTCAGCCTGTTTTCAACTATTGATTCATGTTTCATAACAGCCCTATCAGGAAAACAGTCAAAGCTTTATGATTCTGTGCATTTTGCCCTTAAATCCCTTCTATTAATCACTCTTCATGACTGAATATTCAATACTCATGACTCTCCCTTCCTTTTTTGTTTCCCCCCCGCTCCACTTCCTTCATTTCACACTTCTATTACTGCTTTGATCTCTTATTGTCAAGTTTAGAGCCAAGCAAAAAGAAAAACCAACCCACTGAAGTCTGCTTTTGCCCTATTCATTTAAATGTCAAAGGATCAAACTGTCAAGATCTTCTCCAGCAGCCCCCTAGCAGGAGCAGAATAACTGAATAACCCAGAAGAGTTCTGGCTTTGATTTTGTGGAAAGACAAGGGAAAGAAAAGGGATGGAGACTGCTGTACAACTGGAATATAATAGTTGTGCTTTCTCTTCACATCTCACTGTTCCAGCAAAACCCTAATGGGTAGAATCATCACAGAATCACAGAATCAACCAAGAGGGAGAGGACCTCAGAGATCATTAAGTCCAGCCTACTACCTAACACCTCAAATCAAGTCCAGAGAGGAGCAACAAAGCTGGAGAGGGGTCTGGAGCACAGCACTGTGAGGAGAGGCTGAGGGAGCTGGGGCTGCTCAGCCTGCAGAAGAGGAGGCTCAGGGGAGACCTTAGTGCTGTCTACAACTCCCTGAAGGGAGGTTGTAGCTAGGTGGGGGTTGGTCTCTTCTGCCAGGCACCCAGCACCAGAACAAGAGGACACAGTCTCAAGCTGTGCCAGGGGAGCTTTAGGCTGGAGGTGAGGAAGAAATTCTTCCCAGCAAGAGAGATTGTCCTTTGGGATGTGCTGCCCAGGGAGGTGGAGGAGTCACCATCCCTGGAGGTGTTTAGGAAGAGCCTGGATGAGGCACTTGGTGCCATGGTTTAGTTGATTAGATGGTGTTAGGTGAGAGGTTGGACTTGATGATCTCAAAGGTCTTTCCCAACCTATTAATTCCATTCCATTCCATTCCATTCCATTCCATTCCATTCCATTCCATTCCATTCCATTCCATTCCATTCCATTCCATTCCATTCCATTCCATATCTGCACCATAATTCTGCAGATTTTGATGATGCCTAGGGCCCAAGATTGGAAGAAATAAGGCACCAAAGGCAACACTTCCAAAAGTGGAAAGATTTTCTGTGTGCTGTTTCTTCCTTTTTCATCCCAAGACTATTATTGACTGTTTGTGTTTTCACAGAATATTGCTCTCTACAACTACCTGAAAGGACGTTGTGGAGAGGCTGCTGCTGGTCTCTTCTCAAAGGTAATTTATGATAGAACAAAAGAGAACAGCCTCAAGCTGTGACTGAATAGGTTTAGACTGGACATAAGAAACACTTGTTCCCAGCAAAAGAGTGCTGAGGGACTGGAATGTGCTGCCCAGGGAGGTGGTGGAGTCCCCAAGCCTGGATGTGTTTAAAGGTGGTTTGGACGTGGTGCTTGGGGATATAGCTTAGGGATGAACCTTGTAGAGTAGGGTTCTGGGTTGAACTTGGTGATCCTGAGGGTCTTCTCCAATCTGAATGATTCTGATTGTGATTCTGAGAAAAAGGGACCAAAGCCTCACTTGTGAGGGATTTTTTGTCATTTTGCTTACTACTGATGGTGTTTCAAATATTGCCTTTGCAATAATAAGACACCTTTGTCTCCATCTTTGGATCAAAGATGAGAAGAACAGGGGTTAGTACTTTTTCTGGCCATAGCAGCCTCTCAGGGAGAAATCTACTCAATTCCAGCATTAGAAGAGGAGCTTTCCTGCCTGATTCACCTGTCTAGAGCTTCTGTCACACACAGAACACATCCAGGCAGGTTGTTCTGCCTATCTCCAGAGAGGGAGACTCCACAACCCCCTGGGCAGCCTGCTCCAGGGCTCTGGCACCCTCACAAGGAAAACATTTTCCCTCCTCTTGTTTCCATGGAACTTCCTCTGCCTCAGCTTCCAGCACTGCCCCTTGTGCTGGAATTGGGCATCCCCCAGCAGAGCCTGGCTCCAGCCTCTGGGCACTCACCCTGCACAGCTTTATCAACAGCAATGAGGTCACCTCTCAGGCTCCTCCTCTCCAAGCTACAAAGCCCTCAGATCCCTCAGGGTCTCCCCCTATGGAAGACGTTCCACTGATCATCTTTGTGGCTCTGTGCTGGACTCTCTCAAGCAGTTCCCTGAGGTCCTTCTTGAACTGAGGGCCACAGAACTGGACACAATATTCCAGACACAGCCTTGCCAGGGCAGAGTAGAGAGGGAGGAGCACCTCTCTCAACCTACTAACCACAGCCCTTCTAATCCATGCCAGGATGCCCTTGGCCTTCTTGGCCCCAAGAGCACATTGCTGGCTCATGGTGATCCTTCCATCCACTTGGACCCCCAGGTCCTTTTCCCCTTCACTGCTCTCCAGCAGGTCAGTCCCCAGACTGTACTGACACCTGGAGTTGTTCTTTGCCAGTTGCAAGCCTCTCCCCTTGCCCTTTTTGAATTCCATTCCATCTCTCCCTGCCCAGCTCTCAGCCTGTCCAGGTCTGGCTGAATGGCAGCACAACCCTCCTGTGGCAGCCACTCCACCTAGTTTGGTGCCATCAGCCAACTTGCAGGCAGTGCCCTCCGTGCCCTCCTCTAGGTGACTGATGAATATATTGAGTAGCACTGGTCCTAGTACTGAGGTGTTCAAGTGATCCCCACGTGATGAGGATCCTTTGGAAGCAACATTTCTCCCAGTGAAACTATTACTCCATCTGCCTTCTCCATCCATCCTAAATACCTGAAAATAGTCAAAAGTAGGAAAAATGAAGCTTGCATGCAAGGATGCAACTTTAGTATCATATCAAAAAGGCAATGCTATCATTATTTGCACTCCTGCAAGTAAATACTTCAGTAGCAGCACTTGAGAGCAGTGATTACTTCCCTGAAATAAGGAGAGAGAATATTTTATCCTCTCGATATTTGCAGTCAGTATTTATTGTGGGCTATAAACAGGGAAGAAAAATTACCTCCTTTGGAAACTCTGGGGGTTTGGTGGGGATTTTTTTCTCCCTTAAGCTGATTGCTGTAATCAGAAAGGGGGGGAAATATCCAATCCTATTGTGCCTTATCCAAACAGAGAGGAGATGGAGAGAAACTCCTTGCCAAACCCAAACCCTGCAAGGTGACACTGGGTAGGTTCAGACTGGATATTAGGAAGAAATTTACCCCAGCAAGAGTGGTCAGGGATTGGAATGTGCTGCCCAGGGAGGTGGTGGAGTCCCCAAGCCTGGATGTTCTTACTCATATAGAATAGAATAGAATAAACCAGGTTGGGAGAGACCTTCAAGATCACCACGTCCAGCCCATCAACCAATCCAACCCACCTAAACAACTAACCCATGGCACCAAGCACCTCATCAAGTCTCCTCCTGAACACCTCCAATGAAGGTGACTCCACCACCTCCACGGGCAGCACATTCCAATGGGCAATCACTCTCTCTGTATAGAACTTCTTCCTAACATCCAGCCTAAACCTCCCCTGGCACAGCCTGAGACTGTGTCCTCTTGTTCTGGTGCTGCTTGCCTGGGAGAAGAGGCCAACCTCTGCCTGGCTACAACCTCCCTTCAGGGAGTTGGAGAGAGCAAGAAGGTTACCCCTCAGTCTCCTGTTCTCCAGGCTAAGCAACCCCAGCTCCCTCAACCTCTCCTCATAGGGTTGTGCTCCAGACCCCTCACCAACCTTGTTGCCCTTCTCTGGATATGTTCCAGCAAGTCAACCTCCTTCCTAAACTGAGGGGTCCAGAACTGGACACAGGACTCAAGGTGTGGCCTGAGCAGTGCTGAGTCCAGGGGCACAATGACTTCCCTGCTCCTGCTGACCACACTGTTCCTGATGCAGGCCAGGATGCCATTGGCCCTCTTGGCTGCCTGGGCACACTGCAGGCTCATGTTCAGCCTACCATCGGACCAGTCCCCCCAGGTCCCTCTCTCCCTGGCCGCTCTCCAGCCACATGTGTTTAAAGATGCTTTGGATGTGGTGCTTGGGGATCTGGTTTAGGGGTGACCCTTGCAGAGTAGGGTTCTGGGTTGGGCTTGATGATCCTGAGGGGCTTTCCCAGCCTGAATGTTTCCGTGATTTTGTGACATTAACCTTTGCAGAGCTCTCAAGCCCTGTTCTGTCTGAATCTGCAGATGTGATCCAATTAATGCAAGCAAATCTTGCTTGATACATGGAAAAATCAGGGATGGGTTCTGGGTTGGACTTGGTGATCCTGAGGGTCGTAGCCAACCTGAATGCTTCTGTGAGTCTGTGCAGATCCCTAACATCTTGTAATGGAGGTTCAGGAAGGATGTTGACTTGCTGGAACGTGTCCAGAGAAGGGCAACTAAGCTGGTGAGGGGTTTGGAACACAAGCCCTATGAGGAAAGGCTGAGGGAGCTGGGGTTGCTTAGCCTGGAGAAGAGGAGACTGAGGGGTGACCTCATTGCTCTCTCCAACTCCCTGAAGGAAGGTTGTAGCCAGGCAGAGGTTGGCCTCTTCTCCCAGGCAGCCAGCACCAGAACAAGAGGACACAGTCTCAGGCTGCGCCAGGGGAGGTTTAGGCTGGATGTTAGGAAGAAGTTCTACACGGAGAGAGTGATTGGCCATTGGAATGGGCTGCCCATGGAGGTGGTGGAGTCACCTTCACTGGAGGTGTTCAGGAGAAGACTTGATGGGGTGCTTGGCTGTATGGTCTAGTTGTGGGTGGGTTGGATTGTTTGATGGGTTGGACGCGATGATCTTGAAGGTCTCTTCCAACCTGGTGTATTGTATTGTATTGTATTGTATTGTATTGTATTGTATTGTATTGTATTGTATAAGGAATAGCCATTGGAATGTGCTGCCCAGGGAGGTGGTGGAGTCCCCATCCCTGGAGGTGTTCAAGAGGGCATTGGACGTGCCACTTGGTGCCATGGTTTAGTAGTCATGATGTCTTGGGTGACAGGTTGGACTTGATGATCTTTGAAGTCTTTTCCAACCTTATTGATTCTATGATTCTATGATGGCAAAGCAGCTTCCTACTCCAGTGGACTCTGCAACATACACCAAAATAAAAGCTCCCACATGACATTGCAATCATTGGAGCCTGGACCACTCTCCCAGCTCATGTGAGACACCCCTGCCTAGGAAGAGACCAGCTCCTCCTGTCCTTGCAAGCCTCCCTAGCAAGCTGGAAAACACAGATTTATTGTTCAAGCCCTTTTTATTCCTAACCCTATCCTGCCTACAACAGTAATTAGAGGCAGGAAATAAATCCCTGAGCTAAATGAGATCCCATTATTTCGATCCTATTAACACCATGCCCTCTTCCGAGCCCTGCAGGCATTTCTGAATCCAGAGGTAATCATGGCTCTGAACGTGTGCAGTCTCGAGTCCTAACCCTAACAACACCCCTGGATTCTGCCCCTAATTAAACTTAACTTCAATTATTGAAGGCCCAATTGTGCCTTAAAAGAGAACATGGCTCCTTGGACCTCTCCCTCATTCTGTGGACCCTTCAGTGACTGCTAATAAAATGGGACTTTAAAGAGGGCTTCCCAAATCCCTCCCTCAACTGCTGTTCTACTCCAGCCTCTTCTTACAGCCTGCAGTGAGTGAAACACATGATGCTGCCTTCTGTGGACGCCACCCCCTCTCCTTAATTCCAGGCTTTGCAGTAATGAGCTGAACTTTTGAAGCTTTATCTTCCTAGATCCTACATGAGACCTCCACCCAAGCTCTACAGGGAGCTGTGACGGAGTGATTGGCACTCCCTGAGCCTTCGCTTCAAATCTAATCCAAACCTTATGGTGCCAGAGTGGTAACTGTGCTGAACAGAAAGGAGAAGAGGAAAAGGGAAAAGGGGGTGGGGGGAGGAAAGGAAAAGGATGGGAGAGGGAGAAGGAGAGAGAGAGGGAGAGGAGACTCGAGGGGAGGTTCAGAGAGGAGAGGAGAGGTTCAGGGAAGGAGAGGTTTGGAGAGGAGAGGAGAGGTTCGGAGAGAGAGAGGTTCGGAGAGGTTCGGGGAGGGGAGGGGAGGGGAGGGAGGGGAGGGGAGGGAAGGGAAAGGAAGGGAAGGGAAGGGAAGGGAAGGGAAGGGAAGGGAAGGGAAGGGAAGGGAAGGGAAGGAAGGGAAGGAAGGGAAGGGAAGGGAAGGGAAGGGAAGGGGGAAGGGAAGGAAGGGAAGGGAAGGGGGAAGGGAAGGGAAGGGAAGGGAAGGGGGAAGGGAAGGGAAGGGAAGGGAAGGGAAGGGAAGGGAAGGGAAGGGAAGGGAAGGGAAGGGAAGGGAAGGGAAGGGAAGGGAAGGGAAGGGAAGGGAAGGGAAGGGAAGGGAAGGGGGAAGGGAAGGGATCTTTGATCTTCATCACCAGTATCTCACTCCCTTTCTCCAGGGTCTGGAAAAGTTAGCAATAGATTACAGGAAGTCAAAAGGTTTCAGAATTTCTGAATGCCTCTTTCTAGACAGTTGTTGGCCTGTGAAAAGCCCCATAATGAATTTGATTAATTAGAGATATTATTCCCAAACTCGAGCCTAACCTGGCAGCTTTTTATTGGGAGGACTAATCCCTACACAGAGAGGCAACCTAATGACTTTTGTAGCACCAGCTCCCTCTGTAACTCCTTGGACCTCACAAAATCCAGCAATAGATTTGTCCTCAAATCAGCAGACACCAGAGCCTTAATCCCCAGCTTTAGTTATCACCAAAAGGCCAATCAAGGCAATAAAGGAGAATGAAAAGACATCAACCTAAGCCAAGCAGCCAAAGAATCCACTGTTAAGGTAACCTCTTGGTATTTGCCTGGCTGTAATCTTGATGTGAAAAGCTCCTTCCCTCTAAATGTAATTAGAAATATAATTGAGACAGATTCCTACATTAGATGGAAGCACAGAGGACAGGAGGTGCTGCTGATACCATTCCCCTGTCCACTTTTACTGTCTTTATAAAAGGAAGCTACCAGCATGTGTGACATGCTCCAGTTTATACCAGTCCAACCCCTGCCGGAGCAGGGCCATGGAATCCAGCACAGGTCACACAGGAACACATCCAGATGGGACTTGAAAGTCTCCAGAGAACACTCCACAACCTCTCTGGGCAGCCTGCTCCAGGGCTCTGGGAGCCTCACAGTAAAGAAGTTCCTCCTCATGTTGAGGTGGAACCTCCTGGGCTGGAGTTTCCATCCATTGCCCCTTGTGCTATCCCAGGGTGCAAGTGAGCAGAGCCTGCACCCTGCCTCCTGACCCCCATCCCTCAGATATTGATAAACATTGATTACATCCCCTCTCAGTCTTCTCCTCTCCAGACTGAACAGCCCCAGGGCTCTCAGCCTCTCCTCCCCAGGCAGTGCTGCAGTCCCTTCAGCATCCTTGCAGCCCTCCCTTGGACTGTCTCCAGCACATCCCTGTCCCTCCTCAACTGGGGAGCCCAGAGCTGGATGTAATATTCCAGGTGAGGTCTCAGCAGGGCAGAGCAGAGGGGGAGGAGAACCTCCCTAGATCTGCTGCACACACTCCTCTGAATGCCCCCCGGGATCCCATTGGCCTTCCTGGTCCCAAGGGCACTTTGCTATCCCATGCAGAACTTGTTGTCCTCCAGCACTCCCAGGTCCCTCTCCACAGAGCTGCTCTCGAGCAGATCCCCTCCCAGCCTGTGCTGCTGCAGTTTATTCTTCCTCCCCAGGTGCAGGACTCTGCACTTGTCCTTGTTGAGCCTTATTAGGTTCTTCTCTGCCCATCTCTCTGCCTGTCCAAGTCTCTGAATGGCCTCGCAGCCTTCAGGTGCCTCAGCCAAGCCTCCCAGTTTGTGGTTTAGGTTGGACATGAGGAGCAATTTGTTCACTGAAAGAGTTTTCAAACTTGAAACAGGCTGCTCATGGAGTTAGTTGAATTCCCAGCCCTGGAGCTATTTAAAAGCTTGTAGACGTGGTGCTGAGGGACAGGGTTCAGCATCAGACTTAGTGCTGGATTCAAAGATCCTCAAGGTCTTTTTCATAGAATCATAGAATCAACCAGGTTGGAAAAGACCTCAGAGATCATCAAGTCCAACCTGTCACCTAATACCTAACACCTCCTGGTTACTAAACCATGGCTCCAAGTGCCACATCCAAGGCTTTTTTGAACACCCCCAGGGATGGTGACTCCACCACCTCCCTGGGCAGCACATCCCAAGGGCCAATCTCTCTTGCTGGGAAGAACTTTCTCCTCACCTCCAGCCTAAAGCTCCCTTGGCACAGCTTGAGGCTGTGTCCTCTTGTTCTGGTCCTGGTTGCCTGGGAGAAGAGACCAACCTCTACCTGACTACAACCTCCCATCAGGTAGTTGTTTATCTTAGGGGCCAGACCCCTCAGCCACCAGTCATCTGCAGATCCACTACAGTCAGATCACAACCTGAAGCTATGGATCAGTGAACACTGAGAATTGCAGGATCCACTCCATTATTGCCCAGGTTTTGAGGGCTTCCTGGTTATTTTCCAAAGCACTCACAAATCCTTAGCCCTGCAGAGCTCCTGTACATGCCTAATTGATGCACAGCCTCAGAGGATCATTTGCTTCCTACTGTACCTGACACATCATTTCTCAGCCAGAGATTCCTATTACTCATCTCTCTTCCACGCTTTCCATAGGTCAGTAAAGCAGCATCAATCTAGGTCCTAAAATGAATTCTAATCTGGGTCCTGTTCTGGTAGGGAAAAGGCTTGAGCTGGGTGAAAAATCATCTGTAAAGAGATTCTTAATAAGGTCTTCATTTCCCTTTGTGCTTTTTCTTTTTACCATTACTATTATAAGTGGCATTAGTAGTACTGGTGTTACTATCAGTATTGGTATTAGCATTATTGGTGTTAGTAGCACAGGATCACAGGATGTTAGGGATTGGAAAGGACCTCAGGAGAACATCAAGTCCAAGCCCCCTGTCAGAGCAGGACCACAGAATCCAGCACAGGGCACACAGGAACACATCCAGATGGGACTTGAAAGGCTCCAGAGAAGGAGACTCCACAACCTCTCTGGGCAGCCTGTTCCAGGGCTCTGTGACCCTCACAGTGCAGAAGTTCCTCCTCATATTGAGGTGGAACCTGCTGTGCTGGAGTTCACATCCATTGCCCCTAGCCAAATATAATAATTGCTATTAAATCCATTCATTAAATATAGGAATAAATACCATAGGTAAATGTGATAATACATTAATAATATGCTATATAATATGTAATAGAATTTAATATAGTCATAAATATAATAAATAAACTAAATATAGTAATTGCTATTAAATTCATTCATTAAATATAGGAATAAATACCATAAACAAATATGATAATACATTAATAATATGCTATATAATATGTAATAGAATATAATATAGTCATAAATATAATAAATAAACTAAATACAATAATTGCTATTAAATTCATTCATTAATATAGAAATAAATACCATAAATAAATATGCTAGCATATTATGCTAATAATATGTTATATAGTATGCAATATAATATCTAATATAATCATTACTATAACAAATAAACTAAATATAATAATTGCTATTAAATTCATTCATTAAATATAGGAAAAAATACCACAAATAAATATGATAATATGTTATATAATATGCAATATAATAAATAATATAGTCACAAGTATAATAAATAAACTAAATAATAATTACTATTAAATTCATTCTTTAAATATAGCAATAAATGCCATAAATAAATATTATAATATATTATGCTAATAATATATAATATAGTATGCAATATAATATCTAATATAATCATAACTATGACAAATAAACTAAATACAATACTTACTATTAAATTCATTCATTAAATATAAGAAAAAATTCCACAAATGAATATGATAATATATTATACTAATAATAAATTCATTCATTAAATATAGGAATAAATACCATAAATAAATATGATAATATATTATTCTAATAATATGTTATATAGTATGCAATATCATATATAATATAGTCACAAATATAATAAATAGACTAAATAATAATAATTATTATTAAATTAATTCATTAGCTATAGGAATAAATACCATTAATAAATATGATAGCATATTAATAATATGTTATGTGATATTCAATATGATATATAATATAATCATAAATATAATAAACTAAATTTAATACTTACTGTTAAAATCATTCATTAAATATAGGGGGAAATATAATAAATATGATAATATATTATATTATATCAAGGACATTATTAGGTTATTGTTAATATTATTACAGTATATATAATTACATAATTACTATTTTATTAGTATTACTTTTAGCCATGCATAGAGGACTCCACTTTTGAAAATAAAAGACAACAGTGCCCAGGAAAAGATCACAGCTGCTGCAGTTTGGACTCCTGAAGGGCTGCAATTAAAGAGGTGAAGCTGAAAGAGCCGAGCCGCCCTTCTCAACCAGTCAACATCCTCAGAGCATTTGGCAAACTGTACATTAGGATTCGTGGCACATTAAATTCTTAGTATCATAGTAGCAGTCAGGGTTGGAAGGGACCACAAGGATCATCTAGTTCCAACCCCCCTGCACATGTGGGGGGCAAATAATGAGAGGGATGTATTGGCTGCCTGTTAGCAGTGGATTATCTGAGTCACGTACACCCCACACCCCGGGCTTCCTAGTGCGAGCAGCAGCAGATCTGCAGCAATTGTTAGGGATGGAAGGGACCTCAAGGAGGCTGAGGGAGCTGGGGTTGCATAGCCTAGAGAAGAGGAGGCTCAGGGGAGACCTTCTTGCTCGCTCCAACTCCCTGAAGGGAGGTTGTAGCCAGGTGAGGGTTGGTCTCTTCTCCCAGGCAACCAGCAGCAGAACAAGAGGACACAGTCTCAAGCTGCACCAGGGGAAGTTTAGGCTGGAGGTGAGGATGAAGTTCTTCCCAGAGAGAGTTGGTGGCCATTGGAATGTGCTGCCCAGGGAGGTGGTGGAATCACCATCCCTGGAGGTGTTCAAGAGGGGATTGGATGTGGCACTTGAAGCCATGATTTAGTAGTAATGAGGTCTTGGGTGACAGGTTGGACTTGATGATCTTTGAGGTTTTTCCAACCTTATTGATACTATGATCATCCAGTTCCAACCCCCTGCCATGGCCAGGGACACCTCACACCGCAGCAGGTTGCTCACAGCCACATCCAGCCTGGCTGCCAAAAACCTCCAGGGATGAGGCTTCCACCACCTCCCTGGGCAACCTGTGCCAGGCTCTCACCACCCTTCTGGGGAAGAACTTCTTCCTAACATCCAGTCTAAATCTGCTCATTTCTATTTTCTTTCCATTCCCCCCAGTCCTATCACTCCCTGACACCCCAAAATGCAGGAAGCAGGATGAAGTTTCCCATTCAGGTGATGATTTTGTGTAGAAATTTGGGGCCTCATAGAATTGTCAGAGCTGGAAGGGACCTCAAGGATCATCCAGTTCCAACCCCTCTGCCACGGGCAGGGACACCTCACACTACATCATTGAAACAACTCAATTTTCACCACAACAAAGGTGTTTCTTTTCAAGCTTATCCAAACCCAGGTGTGTGTGAGTGTGTGTGTGTGTGTGTGTGTGTGTCTGTGTGTGCTCTCTCTCTTCCTGCCTGGTGATATTTGCTGACAAGCTTGTAAGCTCAGCTCTGTGAAAATCAAGTGCTTCATTTCAGTGCATTTAATTGGCGTTCAAAACATGTCAGTCACTCAGCTTCCAGTTCCTTGGTAGTTGTAAGGAGCTGTTGCTGCTTCCTGGCCTTTTCACAGCAATCTCTTTCAGAAGCAGCTGCTTCTTGCTCCGTGGAGCACATCAGCCCAGTGCACAAGCTGCAGCTGGGCCCAGGTAAACCTCATGAGGTTCAGCAAGTGCAGGGTCCTGCACCTGGGCTGGAGCAATCCTCACTATCAATACAGGCTGGGGGAGGAGAGGATAGAAAGCTGCCCTGGGGAAAAGGATTTGTGGGTGCTGATGAATGAGAAGCTGGACATGAGCAGGCAGTGTGAGCTTGCAGCACAGAACTGCTGAGTTTTCCAGGGTTTGGATACATTTTCAAGTATCATCTATTTAGAGCTCAGGAAAATGACACATTGACAGCAAACTGTTTGTAAGCAGTGAAGCTACCCCAATTTTTGTGACTCTATTAAGTCATCTTGCCATTGGAATGTGCTGCCCAGGGAGGTGGTGGAGTCACCATCACTGGAGGTGCTTAAGAAGAACCTGGACAAGGCACTTGGTTTAGTTGATTAGATGGCATTGGGTGATAGGTTGGACTTGAGAATCTCAAAGGTCTCTTCCAACCTGGTTAATTCTCTTCTCTTCTCTTCTCTTCTCTTCTCTCTTCTCTTCTCTTCTCTTCTCTTCTCTTCTCTTCTCTTCTCTTCTCTTCTCTTCTCTTCTCTTCTCTTCTCTTCTCTTCTCTTCTCTTCTCTTCTCTTCTCTTCTCTTCTCTTCTCTTCTCTTCTCTTCTCTTCTCTTCTCTTCTCTTCTCTTCTCTTCTCTTCTCTTCTCTTCTCTTCTCTTCTCTTCTCTCTTCTTCTCTTCTCTTCTCTCTCTCTTCTCTTCTCTTCTCTTCTCTTCTCTTCTCTTCTTGCATGAAATAATCATTTTCAGGCTCTGCATTGAAGCACATAACCCGAGCACAGAAGCTGGACAGGAGCAGGCAGTGTGAGCTTGAAGCCCAGAAGGCAAATCACAGCCTGGGCTGCATCCAAGGCAGCATTGCCAGCAGAGGCAGAGAGGTGATTCTGCCACTTTGCTCTGCTCTGCTGAGACCTCACCTGGAGTACTGTGTGCAGGTCTGGAGCCATCAATGTAGGAGGGACATGGACCTGATGGAGAGGGTCCAGGGGAGGGCCATGAAGATGATCTGGGGGTTGGAGTGCCTGTGCCATGAGGACAGGCTGAGGGAGCTGGGGGTGTTCAGCCTGGAGAAGAGAAGGCTCCAGAGAGACCTAAGAGCAGCATTCCAGTACCTGAAGGGGGCTGCATGAAGGATGGAGAGAGACTGTTTGCAAAAGCTTGCAGAGACAGGACCAGGGACAATGGCTTGAAGCTAGAGCAGAGCAGCTTTAGATTGGATGTTAGGAACAA
This sequence comes from Picus viridis, assembly GCA_033816785.1. Lineage (NCBI taxonomy): Eukaryota > Metazoa > Chordata > Aves > Piciformes > Picidae > Picus > Picus viridis. The sequence continues at coordinate 2,595,792 of CM066576.1, read as the reverse complement.
GTTCTGTACTATGCAGGTGGTGGAGCACTGGAACTGGTTGCCCAGGGAGGTGGTTGGGGCTCCATCCCTGGAGATATTCAAGGTGAGGCTGGACAGGGCTCTGGGCAGCCTGATCTAGTTGAGGATGTCCCTGCTGACTCCAGAGGGGATTAGACTGGATGAGCTTAGTCCAAACTAAACTAAACTGAACTAAACTAATAAATAAAATAAACCCAAATGAAATAGAAGAAGCAAAATAATGAAAGACCTAAAATAGATTAGAGTAAAATAAAGTAAAACAAAACAAAACAAAATAAACCAAAATAGAGTAAAATTAGAACATAAAGCAAGATAACTCAATAAAATAAAGTAGGATAAACCAAAATGAAGTTAAATCAGTAAAACAATAACATAACTAAACCAAACTAAGCTAAAGTAAGCTAATAGATGAAATAAAAGAGATTAAAATAAAACGAAACAAAATAATAAAAGAACAGAAAATAGATTGGAATAAAATAAAGTAAAAGAAACTAAAAGAAAATAAACCAGGCTGGGGTCAGAATGGCTGGAGAGGGGCCAGGCAGAGAGGGACCTGGGGGGACTGGTCCGATGGTAGGCTGAACATGAGCCTGCAGTGTGCCCAGGCAGCCAAGAAGGCCAAGGGCATCCTGGCCTGCATCAGGAACAGTGTGGCCAGCAGCAGCAGGGAGGTCATTGTGCCCCTGTATACTGCACTGGTTAGGCCACACCTTGAGTCCTGTGTCCAGTTCTGGGCTCCTCAGTTTAGGAAGGATGTTGACTTGCTGGAACATGTCCAGAGAAGGGCAAGAAAGCTGGGGAGGGGTCTGGAGCACAGCCCTGTGAGGAGAGGCTGAGGGAGCTGGGGTTGCTTAGCCTGGAGAAGAGGAGGCTCAGGGGTAACCTTCTTGCTCTCTCCAACTCCCTGAAGGGAGGTTGTAGCCAGGTGGGGGTTGGTCTCTTCTGCCAGGCAGCCAGCACCAGAACAAGAGGACACAGTCTCAGGCTGTGCCAGGGGAGGTTTAGGCTGGGTGTTAGGAAGAAGTTCTATACAGAGAGAGTGATTGCCCATTGGAATGTGCTGCCCAGGGAGGTGGTGGAGTCACCATCATTGGAGGTGTTCAGGAGGAGACTTGATGGGGTGCTTGGTGCCATGGTTGAGTTGATTAGGTGGGTTGGATTGGTTGATGAGTTGGACGCGATGATCTTGAAGGTCTCTTCCACCCTGGTCTATTCTATTCTATTCTATTCTATTCTATTCTATTCTATTCTATTCTATTCTATTCTATTCTAAAAAAGAACAAAATTAACACATCAAATGAGATAAATAGAATAAAATAGGGTAAACCAAAATGGAATTAAAGCAGTCAAGTGCTAAAACAACTAAGCTAAACTAAAGTGATAAATAAAATAAACCAAAATGAAATGGAATAAATAAAATAATAAAAGACCTAAAATAGATTAGAATAAAACAAACCAAACTAAAATAAAACAAAATAGAATTTTAAAAATAAGATAAATAATAAAATAAATTAGAATAAACCTAAATGAAATTAAATCAGCAAAATAATAACTAAACTAAATAATAATAATAATAATAATAATAACTAAAATGAAATTAAACTAATAAATAAAATGAACCAAAATGAAACAGAATAAATAAAATAATAGAAGACCTAAAATAGATGAGAATAAAATAAAGTAAAATAAACCAAAGGAAAAGAAACCAAAATAGAACAAAATAAAAACTGGAAAAAGATAAATAAACAAAATAAAATAGAATAAACAAAAAATGAAATTAAGTAAGTCAAATAATGAATTAACTAAACCAAACTGAACTAAACTAATACATAAAACATATTGAAGTTAAATCAGTCAAATAAGAAATTAACTAAACAAAAATAAACTAATAAATGAAACAAAATGAAATGGTATAAGCTAAAATGTCATAAAATAAGTAAAAATAATCAAAGAACCAAAATGGATTAGGGGGGAAAAAAATTAAAGTAAAATGAACCAAAGCAAAAGAAACCAAAATAGAGTAAAAAAAATAAGAGAGAGGAAATCAAATAGAATAAAGAGTAAGAAAAATCAAATGGAATAAGCCAAAATGAACTTAAATCGGTCAAATAATAAAGCCACTAAGCCAAACCAAGCTCATGCATAAAATAAAATGGCACCAAATAGAAGGAAATGGGTAACAAAATCAAATGCACTGAAATGCAGCAAAATGCAAGGGGAAAATAAAGGGCACTGAAAGAAATCCATGAAGCTGGAGTTTGCTGGGGAAATATTCATGGCAGAAGAGAGGCTCCCACTCCGTGGCACAGATTGCAAACTGGCGACTGAAGCTGCAGCTTGACAGATGTCCAGTGTGTGATGGGCCTCCAGCATTCAAATGGCTCTGAGATTAGGCAGCACATCTCCAGTAATAAAGGAGAATAATGATTTCAGCTCTCTCATCTATTCATTTTACACCGGGCCTGAAAGCCATAAACCACTGCGCTGATGGATGGAAATTGTCTCCGACAATTAGCTCCAACGGGACAAAAGCAAATTGGAAGTCTCTCCAGTTTAATAAGCAAGATGCCTGGGATTGCACTGTAAATATTAGTGAGGTAAACAAAAAAGATGAAAAAGGAAAAGAAAAGGGGAGGGGGAAAAAGGCTTCTCGTGTGCAGACAGCTGTGTACCGCCCAGGGTGTGACTGGGAAGTACCATTTGGGACACAGATCTGCCGTGAGGATGCTTCAGCGTGAACTAATCCTCCTGCTTTGCCCTTCCTGTGTGGATTATTGAGTAATAAACTGCTATTAAAATTAGTGACACTGCTGGCCTGCTCTAGAAGGTATTTCTTGGCTTGGTGGCTGGGTCCAGGCAGATTCATAACGCTTCCTAGAGAGCAGGGGAAAGGACCTGGGGGTCCGAGTGGATGGAAGGATGACCATGAGCCAGCAATGTGCTCCTGGGGCCAAGAAGGCCAAATGCCATTCTGGGATGGATTAGAAGGTTAGTAGGTCGAGAGAGGCTTCCCCCACTCCCCCATACTCTGCCCTGGTGAGGCTGCATCTGGAATATTGTGTCCAGTTCTGGGCCCCTCAGTTCAAGAAGGACCTCAGGGAACTGCTTGAGAGAGTCCAGCAAAGAGCCACAAAGATGATTGGGGGAGTGGAACATCTCCCTTGTGGGGATAGCCTGAGGGAGCTGAGGGCTCTGTAGTTTGGAGAGGAGGAGCCTGAGAGGTGACCTCATTGCTGTTGATAAAGCTGTGCAGGGTGAGTGCCCAGAGGCTGGAGCCAGGCTCTGCTGGGGGATGCCCAATGCCAGCACAAGGGGCAGTGCTGGAAGCTGAGGCAGAGGAAGTGCCATGGAAACAGGAGGGAAAATATTTTCCTTGTGAGGGTGCCAGAGCCCTGGAGCAGGCTGCCCAGGGGGGTTGTGGAGTCTCCCTCTCTGGAGATATTCAAAACCTTCCTGATCATGGATTATTAATTTCATTATTGGCCTGATGAAATTTTTTGCTTCCCACATGTTGGGCACTGGGTTCAGTGTTGGGGCCCTCACTCCAAGAAGGGCACTGAGGTGCTGGAGCAGGTCCAGAGAAAGTCAACAATGTTAGTGAAAGGTCTAGAGAAGAGGTCTGGTGGGCAGCAGCTGAGGGACCTGGGGTTGTTTGGTCTGGTGAAAAGAAGGCTGAGGGGAGGACTTCTGGCTTTCTACAACTGCCTAAAGGGAGGTTGAAGCCAGGTGGGGTCTGGTCTGGTCTGTTCTCCCTGCTAACAAGTGATAGGATGAGGGGAACTGCCCTTAAGCTGCATCAGGAAAGGTTTAGGTTGGAGGTCAGGAAAAAATTTCTTTCCTGCCAGAGTGGCCAGGGGTTGGCACAGGCTGCCCAGGGAGGTGGTGGAGTCCCCATCTCTGGGGGCTTTCAAGAAACCTGTGGCCATGCCACTTTACTACATGGTTCAGCGGCCATAGTGGTATTGGGATTGATGGTTGGACCGGATGATCATTTCCAACCTTCATGATTCTGTGATTTTATGACTACACTTCTTCAGTTTCCTTCCAGCTTCATATCCTTGGATGTTTTCTCTTCTCCTTTCACCCATGGCTGACTTGTGCCACATTCTACTTGTTCAGCAAGCCAGGTGGATCAAAAATGAGTTGGCTTAGGGATGTATTGCATTCCCTCTGTGTTGCTCACCTCATATTCTTAATTTCTTTGTAGTTCAGAACTCATCTTAAGATTTGTAAGACACTGTGAAGCTCCTACAGAATCTTCCTGAAGGGTGAGCCAAACCATGCTGTGGTTTATTTCCTTTTTTTTTCTCTTTTTCTTGAGAAGAAATCAATGCCAAAAAGCTTTACTCAAACCTGACTGCAGTAACATCTCCTTTCCCTTGTTGTGCTTCTTTTATTCACAGTGCTCAGGCAAAAATCGAAGTCAGCTTCATCAGTTCAGTCCACTTCTGGCAACTCTATTTCCTAGCCTTTAATGTACAGCTTGCTTTGCTGATCAATCCCTTCCTTCATTCACAGAATCATAGAATCACAGAATCATAGAATCAATGAGGTTGGAAAAGACCTCAAAGATCATCAGGTCCAACCTGTCACCCAAGACCTCATAACTACTAAACCGTGGCACCAAGTGCCACGTCCAATCCCTTTTTGAACACCTCCAGGGATGGTGACTCTTCCACCTCCCTGGGCAGCACATCCCAATGGCCAATCTCTCTTGCTGGGAAGAACTTTCTCCTCACCTCCAGCCTAAACCTTCCCTGGCACAGCTTGAGACTGTGTCCTCTTGTTCTGGTGCTGGTTGCCTGGGAGAAAAGACCAACCCCCACCTGGCTACAACCTTCCTTCAGGCAGTTGTAGAGAACAAGAAGGTCTCCCTGAGCCTCCTCCTCTCCAGGCTAAGCAACCCCAGCTCCCTCAGCCTCTCCTCACAGGGCTGTGCTCCAGACCCCTCTCCAGCCTCGTTGCCCTCCAGGCACTCTGCTTGCTCCAAATCCCCTCTTTGAGGTGCTGTTAGTTGAGCATAAGCTTCCATCTTTTTCGTGTCTTGGGCAAAGCCTCCCTAAAAACCGCAGACTTCAGCACATTTATCTCAAGCCAATGTTAGAGTTGAGCAAATATGGGCATCTCTCAGCGTATCTGCACAATCCATGGTGCATACCAGTTGGTGTCAAAGTAGTAATTAAATACAGTGCAAAAGCAAATCAGGTCCTCCAAATGTTAATCTCATTATCACCTTCTCAGCACCGCTTGCCAGCAAGTTAACAGCCGTTAGAGCTCTGCTGCTCATCCAATCAGAATATTAAATTAATCACCAGGGCCTGACACAAATATTGTCAGTGCTGCTCAGCCTTGGCTTGGAACATAGCAAGAAGGGAAAGAAGTGGCTGCCTATGGAGCTCGATGCATCCCTGTTAACGTTTCGAATGTGCATCCTACTCTTGGAATGGTTTTGTGCTGTGGTGTGCAAGGAAGGCTCTCAGAGACTGGAAAGTTTGGAACACAAGCCCTATGAAGAGATACTGAGGGAGCTGAGGTTGCTTAGCCTGGAGAACAGGAGACTGAGGGGTGACCTTCTTGCTCTCTACAACTACCTGAAGGGTGGTTGTAGACAGGCAGAGGTTGGTTTCTTCTCCCAGGCAAGCAGCACCAGAAGAACAAGAGGACACAGTCTCAGGCTGCGCCAGGGCAGGTTTAGGCTGGAGGTTAGGAAGAAGTTCTATACAGAGAGAGTGATTGCCCATTGGAATCGGCTGCACGGGGAGGTGGTGGAGTCACCTTCATTGGAGGTGTTCAGGAGGAGACTTGATGGGGTGCCATGGGTTAGTTGTTTAGGTGGGTTGGATTGGTTGATGGGTTGGACGCGATGATCTTGAAGGTCTCTTCCAACCTGGTGTATTGTATTGTATTGTATTGTATTGTATTGTATTGTATTGTATTGTATCTCGTGCCTGGCTCCCCAGCTCTTTGCTTCACCCTGTTGTTTCACTGCCACTGGTCACAGAATCATACAGGAATAGAATTATAGCCTCATAGAATTCTGGAATCATAGGATCCTAGACTCAGAGAGTTCTAGGAACACAGAATCATAGAATAATGAGATCCTAGAGTCATGGAATCATGGAGTCATAGAATCCTAGAGTCATGGAATCGTGGAGTCATGGAATCATGGAGTCATAGAATCCTAGAGTCATGGAATCGTGGAGTCATAGAATCCTGGAGTCATAGAATCCTAGATTCATGGAATTATGGAGTCATAGAATCCTAGAGTCATGGAATTGTGCAGTCATGGAATCATGGAGTCATAGAATCCTAGAGTCATGGAATTGTGGAATCATGGAATCCTAGATTCATAGAATCCTAGACTCATAGAATCCTACACTCATAGAATCCAAGACTCATGGAATCATAGACTCATGGAATCCTAGAGTCATAGAATCCTGGAGTCATAGAATCTTAGGCTCATAGAATTCTAGATTCATGGAATCCTAGACTCATAGAATCTTAGGCTCATAGAATCTTAGTCTCATAGAATCCTAGGCTCATAGAATCCTAGGCTCACAGAATCCTAGACTCATAGAATCCTTGACTCATAGAATCCAAGAGTCATAGTATCATAGTATCAGTGAGGGTTGGAAGGGACCACAAGGATCATCTAGTTCCAATCCCCCTGCCATGGGCAGGGACACCCTACACTAGATCAGGCTGGCCAGAGCCTCATCCAGCCTGGTCTTATACACCTCCAGGGATGGGGCCTCAACCACCTCCCTGCACAACCCATTCCAGGGCTTCACCACTCTCATGGGGAAGAACTTCCTCCTCACATCCAGCCTGAATTTCCCCACTTCCAGCTTCATTCCATTGAGTCATAGAATCCTAGACCCATAGAGTCCTAGACTCAGAATCCTAGACTCATAGAATCCTAGAGTCATAGACTCATAGAATCCTACACTCATAGAATCCTAGAGTCATAGAATCATAGTCATAGAATCCTGGATTCATGGAATCCTAGAGTCGCAGAATCCTAGAGTCATAGAGTCAGAAAATCACAGAATCACAGAATTGTTTCAGTTTGAAAAAGACCCCTTAAAAGGAAGAAGTTCTTCAGTACCAGGGTGGAGGAACTCTGGAATAGGCTGACCAGAAAGGTTGTGGATGCCTCCTCCCTGAGAGTGTTTGAGGACAGGTGGGATAAGGCCTTGAGCAGCCAAGTCTAGTTGAGAGGAATCCTTGCTCGTGGTGGGGAGGTTGGAGTGGGTGATCTCTGGGGTCCCTTCCAACCTAAGTCATTCTGTGATTCTATGATCCTTCAGTCCAACCTGCTGCTAGACAGCAGCCCTGTGGAGAAGGACCTGGGAGTGCTGTTGGACAAGAAGTTCTGCATGGGTCAGCAAAGTGCCCCTGAGGCCAGGAAGGCCAATGGGATCCCGGGGGCATTCAGAGGAGTGTGGTCAGCAGATCCAGGGAGGTTCTCCTCCCCCTCTGCTCTGCCCTGCTGAGACCTCACCTGGAATATTACATCCAGCTCTGGGCTCCCCAGTTCAGGAGGGACAGGGATCTGCTGGAGAGAGTCCAAGGGAGGGCTACAAGGATGCTGAAGGGACTGGAGACTGCCTGGTGAGGACAGGCTGAGAGCCCTGGGGCTGTTCAGTCTGGAGAGGAGAAGGCTGAGAGGGGATTTAATCAATGTTTATCAATATCTGGGGGCTGGCGATCAGGAAGGAGGGGACAGGCTCTGCTCACTTGCACCCTGGGATAGCACAAGGGGCAATGGATGGAAACTCCAGCCCAGGAGGTTCCACCTCAACATGAGGAGGAACTTCTTTACTGTGAGGCTCCCAGAGCCCTGGAGCAGGCTGCCCAGAGAGGTTGTGGAGTCTCCTTGTTCTGGAGCCTTTCCAGCCCCATCTGGATGTGTTCCTGTGTGACCTGTGCTGGATTCTCTGGTCCTGTTCTGGCAGGGGGGTTGGACTGGATGATCTCCTGAGGTTCCTTCCAACCCTTGACATCCTGTGATCTGTGAGCCTGTGATCTTCCAACCATTGCCATTCTGTGGTCCAACATGCATGTGCCATAGGGAGCCACCTGAATCACAGTCACACATTGCTCCTTTGAATGCACTTCATGCATCAGAAAAGCTGAGCAGTAATTTAGTTAATTATTGGGTTTCCTGCTGTAAGAAGACAAACCTGTGAAAAGAAAGTGGCTGGATGAGTTCTCCTGTGTTGTAAATCTTGGCTAATGACATGCATCATGTTCTCAGAGACTCAGATACTGTTCAGCTGAAGCCTTTGCCCTGCTGTTGTTGTGATCCTTGGAGCTAAGCCAAGATCCTGTTGGAATTCATCATAGATAATAACAAAATGTATCTTAAATGCAGATAACTCCACCTTTCATGGGGAGGCTGCTGTTGATAAATAATGCACAGCTAGAAAAATGCATGTTTACAATGCTCCAGAATGATAACTGAGGAAGGATGGATCACACAGACTCACAGGATGTTAGGGGTTGGAAGGAACCTCTGGAGATCATCAGTTCCACTCCCCCTGCCAGTGCAGGACCAGAGAATCCAGCACAGCTCACACAGGAGCACATCCAGATGGGGCTTGAAAGTCTCCATAGGAGACTCCACAACCTCCATGGGGAGCCTGTTCCAGTGTTCTGTGAGCCTCACAGTGAAGAAGTTCCTCCTCATAGAATCACAGAATCATAGAATCAATAATGTTGGAAAAGACCTCAGAGGTCATCCAGTCCAACCTGTCACCTAATACCTAACACCTCAGGACAACTAAACCATGGCTCTAAGTGCCACATCCAGTCCTTTTTTTGAACACCTCCAGTGATAGTGACTCCACCACCTCCCTGGGCAGCACCTTCCAATGGCCAATCTCTCCTTCTGGGAAGAACTTTCTCCTCACCTCCAGCCTAAACCTCCCCTGGCAGAGCTTGAGACTCTGTCCTCTTGTTCTGGTGCTGGGTGCCTGGGAGAAGAGACCATCCCCCCTGCTCTACAACCTTCCTTCAGGTAGTTGTAAAGAGAAATAAGGTCTCCCCTGAGCCTCCTCTTCTGCATGCTAAGCAACCCCAGCTCCCTCAGCCTCTCCTCACAGGGCTGTGCTCCAGACCCCTCTCCAGCCTCGTTGCCCTTCTCTGGACACCTTCCAGCATCTCAATGTCCTTAAACTGAGGAGCCCAGAACGGGACACAGTACTCAAGGTATGGCCTAATGTTATTGAGGTCGAACTTTCTGCACTGCAGCTTACATCCATTGCCCCTTGTCCTAACCCAGGGTGCAAGAGAGCAGAGCCTGTCCCCTCCCTCCTGACCCCCAGCCCTCAGATATGTATAAACATTGATTAAATCCTCTCTCAGTCTTCTCCTCTTCACACTGAACAGCCCCAGGGCTCTCAGCCTCTCCTCTCCAGGCAGTGCTCCAGTCCCTGTATCACCCTTGTAGCCCACCCTTGGACTCGAGTAGATCCCTGTCCCTCTTGAACTGGAATAGATGGATGGATGGGTGGATGGATGGATGGATGGATGAATGGGTGGATGGATGGATGGGTGGGTGGAAGGATGAGTGGATGGGTGGGTGGATGGATGAGCGGATGGATGGATGGATGGATGGATGGATGGATGGATGGATGGATGGACGGGTGGGTGGATGGATGAGTGGATGGATGGATGGATGGATGGGTGGGTGGGTGGATGGATGGATGGATGGATGGATGGATGGATGGACGGACGGACGGACGGGTGGGTGGATGGATGAGTGGATGGATGGATGGGTGGGTGGGTGGATGGATGGATGGATGGATGGATGGATGGATGTGGATGGATGGGTGGATGGATGGATGGATGGATGGATGGACGGACGGGTGGATGGATGGATGAGCGGATGGATGGGTGGGTGGGTGGATGGATGGATGGATGGATGGATGGATGGATGGACGGACGGATGGGTGGGTGGATGGATGAGTGGATGGATGGATGGGTGGGTGGGTGGATGGATGGATGGATGGATGGGTGGACGGATGGATGGACGGGTGGGTGGATGGATGAGCGGATGGATGGATGGGTGGGTGGGTGGATGGATGGATGGATGGATGGATGGATGGATGGATGGATGGACGGGTGGGTGGATGGATGAGTGGATGGATGGATGGACGGGTGGGTGGATGGATGAGTGGATGGATGGATGGATGGGTGGGTGGGTGGATAGATGGATCAAACTTTGATACTGTGATACTATGATGGATGGATGGATAGATGGATGGATGGATGGATGGATGGTTGGATGGATAGGTGGATGGGTGGACGGATGAGTGGATGGATGGATGGATGGGTGGGTGGGTGGGTGGATGGATGGATGGATGGATGGATGGATGGATGGATGGATGGATGGATGGATGGATGGATGGATGGGTGGATGGGTGGATGGAAGGATAAACCTGAGAGTAGACACAAAGAGAACTTATGTGCATATATATCCATGTGTGTGGAGCTACCTAAATTCTTCTGCATATCCCTCTACAGGCAGAATGTACATACATGCATATTGCTGTGCTGCAAGAGGGATAAATATTCATTGCTCATTTTAATAATTCATCATAATAAATATTTATATAACATACACAATGCTGTGTTGTGGTATAAATGTTTCAGAGGCAGGGGTTGGGGCTGAATGTATTATTTATGAGTGACAAAGCCACAAGTAAGTCATGCAGGTCAGCAATAAAATCCTTCCACTTCACTCTCAGTGAATTTCTTGCATGTGATCAAGGAAAGATGTGTGGAACTGTTGAAAAAAACATGTATTTATGCAACTTTCATGTATTACTGCCCCATTTTCTAACCAGAAAGTGTTCAAGATGAATCTAAATTGAGCATCAGGTACATTAACATTAGATACAGAATCACAGAGTCACGGAATTGTCAGGGCTGGAAGGGACCTCAAGGATCAGCCAGTCCCAACCCCCTGCCATGGCCAGGGACACCTCACACCGCAGCAGGTTGCTCACAGCCACATCCAGCCTGGCTGCAAACACCTCCAGGCAGGAGGCTTCCACCACCTCCCTGGGCAGCCTTTCTCTTATTCAAGGTGATGCAGAAATCAAACATTTAAAACCTCTGCTAAAATTAAGCTCAGGTTCTTCCCATTTCTTCTTGATGAAGAGAGAGTAAAGACAGCATCGAGACAAAGATGTGTCTGCACCCAAATTACCTTTATCACCTGGAAAACACAGCTGTGACCCTAGCAAAAACGAGGGGGAGGAACACAGTAAAATATAACTCAGCTCAATAATGACAACTTCTCCAGGCCTCAGAGTTACACATTTTGTGGTTTGTTTTGTGGTTTTTTTGTTGTTGTTGTTTTATTTTATTTTATTTTATTTTATTTTATTTTACTTTATTTTTTACTTTTTTTTTCATTTTTTAAAATGTTATATTATATTTTCTTTTATTTTTTTAGTTATTTTTTCATTTTATTCTATATTATGTTTTATTTATTTGCTTTCTTTTCTTTTATTTATTTTATTTTGGTCTATTTTATTGCATTTATTTATTATTTTTTATTTTATTTATTTTAATTTTTATTTTTATTTATTTTTATTTTATTTATTTGTTTTATTTTACTTTATTTATTTTATTTTGGTTTATTTTTATTTTATTTTACATTTTATTATATTTTATTTTAATTTTATTTTATTCCATTTTCTTTATTTATTTTATTTTATTTTATTTTATTTTTATTTTATTTTATTTTTTACTTTATTTTACTCTATTTTTTCATTTTATTTTTAAATTTTATACTCTATTTTATTTTTTATTTTACTTTATTTTATTTTATTTTATTTTTCATTATATTTTACATTATATTTTATTTATTTGGTTTCTTTTCTTTTCTTTATTTTATTTTGGTTTCTTTTATTTAATTTATTTTTAATTTATTTTTATTTATTTTGTATTTATTTTTATTTTTATTTATTTCTTTTATTTTGGTTTCTTTTTATTTTGTTTTACATTTCATTATATGTGATTTTAATTTTATTTTATTCTATTTTATTCATTTAATATTTTATTTAATTTCATATTTTATTTTCTTTCATTTCATTTCCTTTTATTTTATTTTATTTGATATTATATTCTCTTATTTGTCTGTCAGGAGACCTGCAGATGGCCCAATCTTTTCTCTTCTCAGACTTAACAGACAGCTGTCTGAAGCTGTTCAGAGGTGTGGAATATTCAGGGCAGCGTTGGAGGAGATGGATTAGCATCAGGGAAAAGAGAAAAAATAAAGATGAGCCAGTCAGAGGTAACAGATAAATGGAAGGAGCATGAGATGCATTTTATTTATGGCAGGGTACAGCAGTTTGTCATAAGACTCCACAATTTATCTCCTTGCTATTGCCATTATTTGTGTCCTGGTGCACATTTGTTTGCCATGTTTTCACCTCTGCCTTTTCACTGTTTCAGGTATTTAGGTCTGCGAGGATGCTCCAACAAATGCACACAGTGGATCTGTTCCTGCATCACCTAACAAGATGGCAAGGCCAGGAAATGACTAATATTCGTGTGGCTCATTCTGGATGCAAAGGCATGCTCAGGGAGAATATAAAAGACTAATATTAATATGGAGAGTTCTGGATAAAAAAGTATAGAATAGAATAGGATAGGATAGAATTAGGATAGGATGGAATTGGAATGGAATGGAATGGAATGAAATAGAATAGAATAGAATAGAATAGAATAGAATAGAATAGAATAGAATAGAATAGAATAGAATAGAATAGAATAGAATAGAATAGAATAGAATAGAATAGAATAGAATAGAATAGAATAAAATTAACCAGGTTGGAAGAGACCTTTGAGATCATCCAGTCCAACCTATCACCCAATACCATCTAATCAACTAAACCATGGCACAAAGCACCCCATCCAGTCTCTTCCTAAACACCTTCAGGCATGGTGACTCCACCACCTCCCTGGGCAGCACATTCCAATGGCCATTCTCTCTTGCTGGGAAGAATTTCTTCCTAACATCCAGTCTGAACCTCCCCTGGCACAGCCTGAGACTGTGTCCTCTTGTTCTGTTGGTGGCTGCCTGGGAGAAGAGACCAACCCCCACCTGGCTACAACCTCCCTTAAGGAAGATAACAAGAAGACTAATATTCATATGGATAATTCTGGACATAAAGGTATATTCAAGAAGAAAATAAAAGACTAATATTAATATGGATAATTCTGGATAAAAAGGTATACTCAGGAAGATAACAAAAAGGTTAACATTCATAGGGATCATTCTGGATAAAAAGGTATACTGGGGGGAACATAAACGCTCAACCTAGGTAAACAGGCAAGAATAATGTTGATAGATATGTGCAGAGCTCCATAAGGAACTTTTATTGTTGTAACCTGGAAAAAAAACAACTATAAATTAAGTTAGATTAGGATAGGGTGGTAGTAAAAGCTCTTTCTGAATAATGCTTTGGAATACTTTAATATCTATCTATCTATCTATCTATCTATCTATCTATCTATCTATCTATCTATCTATCTATCTATCTATCTATCTACCTACCTACCTACTCTATCTATCTATCTATCTATCTATCTATCTATCTATCTATCTATCTATCTATCTATCTATCTATCTATCTATCTATCTATCTATCTATCTATCTATCTATCTATCTATCTATCTACCTACCTACTCTATCTATCTGTCTATCTATCTACCTACCTACCTACCTGTGTATCTACCTACCTACTCACTCACTCACTCACTCACTCACTCACTCACTCACTCACTCACTCACTCACTCACTCACTCTATCTATCTATCTATCTATCTATCTATCTATCTATCTATCTATCTATCTATCTATCTATCTATCTATCTATCTATCTATCTACCTACTCTATCTATCTATCTATCTATCTATCTATCTATCTATCTATCTATCTATCTATCTATCTATCTATCTACCTACCTACTCTATCTATCTATCTATCTATCTATCTTCTAATCATCTATCTATCTAACCAACCATCTCTCTATCCATCCATCCATCTACCCATCTATCTACCTACCTACCTACTCACCTATCTGCCTACCTACCTATCCATCCATCCATCCATCCATCCATCCATCCATCCATCCATCCATCCATCCTTCTGTCTTTCCATCCATTTATTCCTTTTTCTATCCATTTATTTATCAATTTATCCATCTCTCTATCCATCCATTCATTTAGATTTCCCTTTGTTTTCCCTTTTACACGCAGCAGTGATTTATTTACATTTTACTACTTTTCTGCCCCAGATCTGTGAAAAATTTTAAAGGCATAGCCTGAAACTGCCACAATCTATCAATATTGTATTCATGTATTTATCAGTTTCTCTATCTAGCCATCTAATAATCCATTTATCTATCAATTTCTTTATCCAATTATTTATGAATTTATCAATCTATTAAGTTATTCATTTATCTGTCAATTTATTTAGCCAATTATCTATAAATTTATCTAGCTATTCATCCATTTATTTATTTATCAATCTTTTTATCCATTTTTTCTGTTCATACATCTATCTATCATAGAATCATCTATCTATCCATCAATCTATCATCCTTCTTGCTATCTATCATCTGTCTATCATTTATCTATCCATCCATCTACCTACCTACCTACCTATCTATTGATCAGTCAAACTATCTACATCTAAATATATAGACAAATTTTAATATATAAATATAGAATTTAAGATAAAAAGCTACATAGCTTAATACATAAATCTATACAATGATATAGATCTATATAAGGAGATTGTATAGATATAGGTGATATAGATAGATATAGATGCTATAGAGATAGAGATGAGAGAGATAGAGAGAGAGAGACAGAGATATATAGACAGATAGAGATAGAGATAGAGATAGAGATAGAGGTCAAGATAAAGATAGAGAGAGAGATAGAGGTCAAGATAAAGATAGAGAGATAGAGATGAGAGATAGATATAGACAGAGAGGTCTATATCAGGTCGAGGTAGAGATAGAGAGAGAGAGATAGGAAGAGATAGAGATAGAGATAGAGATAGAGATAGAGATAGAGATAGAGATAGAGATAGAGATAGAGATAGAGATAGAGATAGACATAGACATAGACATAGACATAGACATAGACATAGACATAGGTCGAGGTAGAAAGAGAGAGATAGGAAGAGAGAGAGATAGAGGTCGAGGTAGAGAGAGAGATAGGAAGAGGTAGAGGTAGAGGTAGAGGTAGAGGTAGAGGTAGAGGTAGAGGTAGAGGTAGAGGTAGAGGTAGAGGTAGAGGTAGAGGTAGAGGTAGAGGTAGAGGTAGAGCCAGACAGAGATAGAGATGATATAGATAGATACAGATGGTATAGAGATAGAGGTAGATAGATATAGATGATAGTGGTATGGATGATAGAGATGAAGATATAGATAGAGATCATAGAATCATAGCATCAATAAGGTTGGAAAAGACCTCAAAGACCATCAAGTCCAACCTGTCAGCCAAGACCTCATGACTAGTAAACCATGGCATCAAGCGCCGCATCCAATCTCCTCTTGAACACCTCCGGGGATGGGGACTCCACCACCTCCCTGGGCAGCACATTCCAATGGCTAACAACTCTCTCTGAGAAGAACTTTCTCCTCACCTCCAGCCTAAACCTCCCCTGGTGCAGCTTGAGGCTGTGTCCTCTTGTTCTGGTGCTGGGTCCCTGGGAGAAGAGACCAACCTCCACCTGGCTACAACCTCCCTTCAGGGAGTTGTCGAGAGCAAGAAGGTCTCCCCTGAGCCTCCTCTTCTGCAGGCTAAGCAACCCCAGCTCCCTCAGCCTCTCCTCACAGGGCTTGTGCTCGAGGCCTCTCACCAGCCTCATTGCCCTTCTCTGGACACATTCAAGATGATATAGATATAGATACAGATACAGATGATGAAGTTATAGATAGATAGATAGAGATACAAATTATTGCTCTCTACAACTACCTGAAGGGAGGTTGTAGCCAGGCAGAGGTTGGTCTCTTCTCCCAGGCAAGCAGCACCAGAACAAGAGGACACAGTCTCAGGCTGCGCCAGGGCAGGTTTAGGCTGGATGTTAGGAAGAAGTTCTATACAGAGAGAGTGATTGCCCATTGGAATGGGCTGCCCATGGAGGTGGTGGAGTCACCTTCACTGGAGGTGTTCAGGAGGAGACTTGATGGGGTGCTTGGTGCCATGGTTGAGTTGTTTAGGTGGGTTGGATTGGTTGATGGGTTGGACGTGATGATCTTGAAGGTCTCTTTCAACCTGGTGTATTGTATTGTATTGTATTGTATTGTATTGTATTGTATTGCATTGTATTGTAAGTTGTGTTATTTTTATATTTGTCTTTTGGAAGGAGAAGAAGAGAAGGCACCATGCAAAGCACCATTCTCCCCTCCACCACCACAGCAGCAAACCAAAGCTGGTCACCCCACACACACACACCTCCCCCCAGTCCCTTCCCACCCCCTGCAACATAATACCAATATCTCTCCTTGGAAGCCCCTAAGCCTAACTGTGCATATTTTCATTAATTATAATTTGGAGGAGATGGAGAGTTGCTTTGAGGTGACAGACAAACAGCAGGATATCATGAATATGTATTGGGTGGCTGAGAAAATAAATTAACAGGGGCCATCCACTCTGGTGACCCACTTAGGCTGTCATTGATGAGTGTGACAGGAAGGTTCTGTAAGAACTGAATTTGCATGACAGACTTATTTTATTAGTATTTTTCCCTCCCCCTCTTCCCCCCCTCTTTCCTGATCAACTAATTTACCATATGCATTTAGATGATTTTAAGCACTGCAAGGCAGGCAGATAATTAATCACTAAATCACCAATAGTGACATTAAGGTACAAGCAATGCATTATTGCTGATTACCACTTAAAACCTGAGCTTGCAGGACCTGGGCTCCAAAAATTGGTGTAATCTTCCACTGAGTAATGCAATCTATCATCTGCTCTGCTCCTAAGGTTAGGTGGTTAGGGAAAGAGGCTCGAGGAGCTATAAATAAAAGCATTTTGTTGTTCTTCATGACAAACAGGAACAAATGATGGAAATTCTCCCAGAATTACTCAGTTGCTGCCAGTTATTAGATTAATTTATTAGGTTCCTGAGTTATTATTAAGCTATTAGGTATAAAAAAAATAGAAAGAAAAAAGAATTTCCACTAAGCTGAAGTGCCCTGAAATGCCTCCAGTGAAGAGGTTTGTGTGCACGCTCCTAGAATCATGGAACTGTCAGGAGTGGAAGGGACCTCAAGGCTCAGCCAGTTCCAACCCCCCTGCCATGGCCAGGGACACCTCACACCACAGCAGGTTGCTCACAGCCACATCCAGCCTGGCTGCAAACACCTCCAGGCAGGAGGCTTCCACCACCTCCCTGGGCAACCTGTGCCAGGCTCTCACCACCCTCATGGGCAACAACTTCTTCCTCACAGCCAATCTCAATCTACCCACTTCTAGTTTTGTTCCATCCCCCCAGTCCTGTCACTCCCTGACACCCTCAAAAGTCCCTCCCCAGCTTTCTTGAAGCCCCCTTCAGATCCTGGAAGGCCACAATTAGGTCTCCTGGGAGCCTTCTCCTCTCCAGACTGCACAGCCCCAACTCCCTCAGTCTGTCCTCATAGCAGAGCAGCTCCAGCCCTCTGCTGATCCTCATGGCCCTTCTCTGGACACCTTCCAGCACCTCCAGATCCTTCCTGGAACAGAGGCTCCAGCACTAAACACAGGGCTCCAAATGTGGTCTCACCAGAGCAGAGTATAGGGGAGAATCCCCTCCCTGGCCCTGCTGGCTGTGCTAAAAAACATAAACCTGTGCACATAGAAGCACGTAATGGTGGGGGTGAAAAGGAGAACACAGGAAGTTTCACTTAAACCTTTTTATGTGATTACTGGAAGATTCCCCATTCCCTAAACCCCAAAGTGAACCTTTTGTGCTATCATAAAGCCCAAGGATGCCTCATCTGATGTTGAGATAGAATCACAGAATCAACCAGGTTGGAAAAGACCTCAGAGATCATCAAGTCCAAGCTATTACCTAATACCTAACACCTCAGGACAACTAAACCTTGGCTCCAAGTGCCACATCCAAGCCTTTCTAGAACACCTCCAGGGATGGTGACTCCACCACCTCCCTGGGCAGCACATTCCAATGGCCAATCTCTCTTTCTGGGAAGAACTTTCTCCTCACCTTCAGCCTAAACTTGCCCTAGTGCAGCTTGAGGCTGTGTCCTCTTGTTCTGGTGCTGGGTGCCTGGGAGAAGATCAAAGTTGTTCTTTGTACATAGAAAATCAGAGGCTGTGAAACTTGCAGAAGGATTTCCAGGCAGTGCTAAAGCCCAAAAGCTGCTAGAAATTGTGTGTGATTCTTAGTCCAGTCTGACCAAATAAGTATTAGACCAAAAGCAACCCAAAAATCCATCTTTGATTAAGCTGAAATGTGTGAGCTTGGCAAATATTTGTTCACACAATGTGTGTCAACAGGGAAGAGCGGTTGGAACTGAGACCTCTTTCAGAGAAGAATCCCAGGGGAAAAGGGAGGAGAGAAAAAAGTCATACCAGAAATATAGAATAGAATAGAATAGAATAGAATAGAATAGAATAGAATAGAATAGAATAGAATAGAATAATAGAATAGAAGCAGAGCAGAGCAGAATCGAATCTAATCTAATAGAATAGAATAGAATAGAATAGAATAGAATAGAATAGAATAGAATAGAATAGAATAGAATAGAATAGAATAGAATTGAATTGAATTGAATTGAATTGAATTGAATTGAATTGAATTGACCAGGTTGGAAAAGACCTTTGAGATCATCAAGTCCAACCTATCACCCAGCACCTCATGACTACTAAACCATGGCACCAAGAGCCCCATCCAGTCTCTTTCTAAAGACTTCCAGGGATGGTGACTCCACCACCTCCCTGGGCAGCACATTCCAATGGCCAATAACTCTTTCCATAAAGAACTTCTTTCTACCATGCAGCCTAAACCTCCTCTGGAACATCTTGAGACTGTGTCCTCTTGTTCTGTTGCTATGCTGGTTGCCTGGAAGAAGAGACCAACCCCTACATGTTGATGCATAAATGGTCCTCTCAAGATGATGGCCTCAAGTTGTGCCAGAGAAGGCATAATCTGGATGTGAGAAGAATCTTGTTGACTGAAAGGGTTCTTCAAAACTGGAAGAGGCTGCCCAGGGAGGTGGTGGAATTTCCATCCCTGGAGGTGTTTCAGAGGTGCAGAGATGTGGTGCTGAGGGCCATGGTAGAGTTAGAGAATGGTTTGACTCAGTGATCTATGCTATGATCCTTTGATTCTGTGTTCACACTCATGGCCTCTCCTCAGACCTTCACAGTGGAGATGAAGGCTTTAGCTTCATGGTGCCCTGCACCCCCTTGCATCACACACAGAGCCAGCTCTAGGCTCCAGAGCAGCAATCAGTGGCAAATTTGTACCCCCTCAGCCCAGGTGGAAGAACAACAGCTGTTGCTGAGAGCACACTTTCTATCCTGCTTCTACACCTTTTCCATCACAGTAGTAATGATGATTATAATAATAATTACTATTATTATAATAGTAGTAATTATGATGATAATAATAATAATGATACTAATTCAACTACCAATAATAATAATGATCATAGAATTGTTAGGGTTGGAAGGGACCTCAAGGATCATCCAGCCCCCTGCTATGGCCAGGGACAGCTCAAAATAGATTAAGCTGCTCAGAGCCACATCCAGCCTGGCCTTTCAAACCTCCAGGCAGGAGGCTTCCACCACCTCCCTGGGCAACCTGTGCCAGGCTCTCACCACCCTCATGGGAAACAACTTCTTCCTAACATCCAATCCCAATCTCCCCATTTCTAGTTTTACTCCATTCCCCCCAGTCCTATCACTCCCTGACACCCTCAAAAGTCCCTCCCCAGCTTTCCTGTAGACCCATTTTAGATACTGGAAGGCCACAATTAGGTCTCCTGGGAGCCTTCTCTTCTCTTCAACCCCAACTCCTTCAGTCTGTCTTCATAGGAGAGCAGCTCCAGCCCTCTGATCATCCTCGTGGCCCTTCTCTGGATATATAATAGTAATAACAACAACAATAACAAAAGTAAATGCAATTATGATGATGATGATGATGATAAGAATGATAATATAATCCCAGAATTTACGTGATCATAAAACTATAGAATGGGTTGGCTTGTAATGACTTAGAATCATAGTATCAGTCAGGGTTGGAAGGAACCACAAGGATCATCTCGTTCCAACCCCCTGCCATGGCCAGGGACACCCCACACTACATCAGCCTGGCCACAGCCTCATCCAGCCTGGGCTTAAACACCTCCAGGGATGGGGCCTCAACCACCTCCCTGGATAACCCATTCCAGGGCTTCACCACTCTCATGGGGAAGAACTTCTTCCTCACCTCCAGCTTGAATCTCCCCATTTCCAGCTTCATTCCGTTCCCCCTAGTCCTATCACTACCTGAGATCCTGAGAAGTCCCTCCCCAGCCTTCCTGTAGGCCCCCTTCAGATACTGGAAGGCCACAATGAGGTCACCTCGGAGCCTTCTCTTCTCCAGCCTGAACAGCCCCAACTCCCTCAGTCTGTCCTCATAGCAGAGGTGCTCCAGCCCTCTGATCATCCTCGTGGCCCTTCTCTGGACACCTTCCAGCACGTCCACATCCCTCCTGTAATAGGGGCTCCAGAACTGGAGGCAGTACTGCAGGTGGGGTCTCACCAGGGCTGAGTAGAGGGGAAGAATCACCTCCTTGATCTGTTGACTTCAAAGATCACCTAATTCCAAGCCTCTTCCATGGGCCTGGACACCTCCTTCTGGATCAGCTTGCCCCCCTCCAGCCTGGCTGTGAACACTTCCAGTGTCTTTCAGCTGCAAGAAAGGAATTCCACATTTCCTGGAAAGCAGGGGGAAGAAAAAGAAGAAATTAATAATAATAATTCCCTGCCCAGCTTGTTTACTTAGATAAAACACAGATATTGCCGTTCAAGCAAGGCTTGGAATGCTGCCTTAAACCCTTCTATTTTAGCTGGATTAGAGAGCAGAGTAATTCCAGACCTTTAATATGTGCAGTTCACCAGGTTTCAAAGTGAGGAAAGGGGATATGAGTCATTTTGGGGTTTAGGGAGGAGTGCTCTGTGAGCAGAGATGTAAGAGAAGAGCAGGCAGCACGAGACAAAAGCAAGGAAATCCCTTTCATCGTTTTGCTTTCTATAGATGTATTTCATAGTTGTTGTTTTTTTTCCTCTTTATATTACATGATGCCTAAAATAAATAAAAAAAAAAAAAACAAAGCAAAACAAAAGCCCAAACCTCATCTGTTCCTGGAAGGATATGAATCTTGACCAAGGAATTTTGAACAATGTCATCCTGGTAGGATGAGTTTTCAATATTATTCTTTTCCAATGGCATCCTGGCCTGCATCAGGAGCAGTGTGGCCAGCAGGAGCAGGGAGGTCATTCTGCCCCTGTACACTGCACTGGTTAGGCCACACCTTGAGTCCTGTGTCCAGTTCTGGGCTCCTCTGTTTAGGAAGGATGTTGACTTGCTGGAAGGTGTCCAGAGAAGGGCAACGAAGTTGGTGAGGGGTTTGGAACACAAGCCCTGTGAGGAGAGGCTGAGGGAGCTGGGGTTGCTTAGCCTGGAGAAGAGGAGACTCAGGGAGACCTTCTTGCTCCCTGCAACTACCTGAAGGACGTTGTAGCCAGGTGGGGGTTGGTCTCTTCTCCCAGGCAACTAGCACCAGAACAAGAGGACACAGTCTCAGGCTGTGCCAGGGGAGGTTTAGACTGGATGGTAGGAAGAAGTTCTATACAGAGAGAGTGATTGCCCATTGGAATGGGCTGCCCGGGAGGTGGTGGAGTCACCTTCATTGGAGGTGTTCAGGAGGAGGCTTGATGGGGTGCTTGGTGCCATGGTCTAGTTGATTAGGTGGTGTTGGATGATAGGTTAGACACAATGATCTTGAAAGTCTCTTCCAACCTGGTCTGGTCTGGTCTATTCTATTCTATTCTATTCTATTCTATTCTATTCTATTCTATTCTATTCTATTCTATTCTATTCCATTCCATTCCATTCCATTCCATTCCATTCCATTCCATTCCATTCCATTCCATTCCATTCCATTTCTATTCTCTCTATATATTCTATTCTCTCTATATATTCTATTCTCTTTATATATTCAATTTTATATACATATATATTATATATAATTATATACATATATGTATTAAATATAATTATATATATGTATATATGTATGTATTTCCTTGAGGGTTGTCTAGATTTTGAAGGCTCATCCAGAAGGTAAAAATAAATACAAAGCAACCACAACACAGTGCAACTCTTCCTGCTGCTAACGTGCGTGGAGGGGACAGAAAGCCCTCTGTAACCACTCTTCCTCCTATTCAGCATTTATAATAAAACTAAACCCAAAACAAACCCCAAACCACCACCGTCCCACTCCCCCTCCCCCCATAAAAAGGACTCTTTTCTGTTTGTGAAGCAATCTCTTTCACAGTCAATGGAAGCAGTGGATTTGGTTTTGGGTGTTTGGGTGTTTTTTTCCACATCTATGGTGGAAATTTCCGTCCCCCAGCATTATCTTTGCCACACCATAGAATCATAGAACCATGGGATCATAGGATCATAGAATCATAGAATCAATAAGGTTGGAAAAGACCTCAGAGATCATCAAGTCCAACCTGTGACCCAACACCTCATAACAACTATATCACAGTACCAAGTGCCACATCCAAGCCTTTTTGAACACCTGCATGGATGGTGACTCCACCACCTCATTGGGCAGCACATTCCAATGGCCAAGCTCTCTTGCTGGGAACATCCAGCATAATCCTCTTCTGGTGCAGCTTGAGACTGTGTCCTCTTGTTCTGGTGCTGGTTGCCTGGGAGAAGAGACCAACCCCAACCTGGCTACAACCTTCTTTCAGGTAGTTGTGAGAGAACAAGAAGGTCTCCCCTGAGCCTCCTCTTCTCCAGGCTAAGCAAGCCCAGCTCCCTCAGCCTCTCCTCACAGGGCTGTGCTCCAGACCCCTCCCCAGCTTTGCTGCCCTTCTCTGCATAGGTTCCAGCATCTCAACATCTTTCCTAAACTGAGGGGCCCAGAACTGGAACTGAGGGCCCCAGAACTAGAACCCAAAAGTGATTTAGTTATCTTTTTCTACTTTTCTGCTTGAGATCTATAACAAAATTGTGAAGGAATAGCCTGAAACTGCCACAGCACGGGAAGGAAAAAGCAACTCCTCCTTCTCCCAACCATTAGCAACGGTGCAAGCTGCAAGTGGGAGGCCTTATTTGCACGCTTAGCTTCATCATGTGAACGGGGCTGCTCTCTTGGGCAGGCTTGTTTGCAGAATGGGAGCCCAAAAGGCCAATCCTAGTCCCAGCGGGATGAGGAAAGGCTTCGCCAATTACTTCAGCAGAAGCAGGATCATGACACAACATCTGAATGAGAATTGATGGGTTAGGGGCACCATTGTTTGCAGAGCAACTGTTTTGTACGCTGCCAATTTGTCCAGCTCCCTGAGGTCTGCTCCTGAGTCTTCCCTGGGAAAGGCACAGAACTGTCTCACCCTTATGAGGAGCTGGGAAATTAACCATTTCTTTAGCTTGTTCTTTAGTTATATCTAAGTTTTCACTGGGAAAAGGCACAGAACTGCTTCACCCTAATGAGGAGATGGGAAATTAACTATTTCTTTAGCTTGTTCTTTAGTTATATCTAAGTTTTCACTGGGAAAAGGCACAGAACTGCTTCACCCTAATGAGGAGATGGGAAATTAACTATTTCTTTAGGTTCTTCTACTATATACTTCTGAGTTTTCACTGGGAAAGGCACAGAACTGCTTCACCCTTATGAGGAGATGGGAAATTAACCATTTCCTTAGGTCATTCTTTAGATATATCTAAGTCTTCACTGGGAAAAGACACAGAACTGCTTCACCCTTATGAGGAGCTGGAAAATGAACCATTTCTTTAGGTCCTTCTACTATATATTTCTGAGTCTTCACTGGGAAAAGGCACAGAACTGCTTCATCCTTATGAGGAGATGGGAAATCAACCATTTCTTTAGGTCATTCTTTAGATATATCTAAGTCTTCACTGGGAAAAGACACAGAACTGCTTCACCCTTATGAGGAGCTGGGAAATGAACCATTTCTTTAGGTCATTGTTTAGATATATCTAAGTCTTCACTGGGAAAAGACACAGAACTGCTTCACCCTTATGAGGAGCTGGGAAATGAACCGTTTCACGTGGCCATTGTTGACTTCATAGCTCTCAGCAGAACAACTTGGCTTGATAAATGCTGAAATGTTTAATCACACCAATATCAAACAAGAAGGGAAGAAGAACCAGAACCAGATTAACTAAGAGCTGACCCCTCAAATGTTGTGATCTAGCAGATAAACACACTGGGTGTGGGACAGCTCTCTCTCCAAAGAGTTATTCAGTAGTTAGTGAACAAAGATATTTCATAGAGTCATAGTATTGATGCAGCTGGGAAAGATCTCTGAGATCATCAAGTCCAACCATCAACCTAACACCACCATGGCCACCAAATCATGACCCCAAGTGCCATGGCCACAGGTTTCTTGAGCACCTCCAGGGATGGTGACTCCATCACCTCCGTGGGCAACGTATCCCAATGCCTAACCTAAGTTTTCACTTTACTCCCCTCCTTTTCCTTCCCTTCCTCTTCAGCTACCATAATGAAAGCTTCCACTTTTTAATCTTCCTCATTTAGATTTTCCCTCTTCTGCTTTTTATGGGGTGCTTGGTGCCATGGGTTAGTTGTTTAGGTGGGTTGGATTGGTTGATGGGTTGGACGCGATGATCTTGAAGGTCTCTTCCAACCTGGTGTATTGTATTGTATTGTATTGTATTGTATTGTATTGTATTGTATTGTATTGTATTGTATTGTAGTGTAGTGTAGTGTAGTGTAGTGTATTGTATTGTATAGAGGTATCATAGAATGGTAGGGGTTGGGAGGGACCTCTGAAGATCATCCAGTCCAACTCCCCTGCCAGAGCAGGATCACCCAGGGCAGGCCACACAGGAACACATCCTGACAGATCTTGAATGTCTCCACAAACCCTCTGGGCAGCCTGCTCCAGGGGTCTGTCACCCTCACAGTAAAGAAGTTTCTCCTCATGTTGAGGTGGAAATTCCTGTGCTCCATTTTGTATTCATTGTCCCTTTTCCTCTCACAGGGCACTGCTGAAAGAACCCATGCTCATTTTCATGACCTCCACCCTTTAGCCATTGATCAGCATTCACCAGATCCCCTCTCAGTCTGCTCTTCTCCAGCCTAAGCAGCCCCAGATCTCTCGCCCTTTCCTCACAAGACAGATTTTGTCTTCTATCATCTCTCACCTCTATGGTCTGTGCATCCCCTGACTCCTTTTCTTCATGCTGCCAGCATCCTCCGCCGTCCACCCTACTTGCTGCCCTCTTCATGCCCCCCAAACCAAATCCTCCTCTCTTGGCAGCAGCCCTGGATCCCTGTCCCAACAGTCTCTCCCCATTTAGCAGCAAGGCACTGCCGCCTGCAGAGAGCAGCTTTGACAGTGACAATGGCACGGGGCTGGCAGACAGCAAATCTGACTGCTGGAGGAGCAGCAGCCACATGGTTAGCTTTGGATTAGGAACCACTTCCGCTGTGTCCTCTGAAATCCACTCTTATTTAATACAAGGCAAAAGAAAGTGTGTGTGCTTTAATGTTTCAAGAGGGTATGGTAGGGGAATGTCCCTTGTGGTACAAACCTAAGTTTTGTTATACTGAAATAAAGAGAAGTCAAGGTCTGACCAGCTGAGGAATACTTCACTGGACACCTAGCTTGCCCCTGATCTGAACACAGTTCTTTCACCTCCTTGTGTGCTGCTCTCTATTGCGAGTGACAGTGCCTACCTATGGCTGATTTTACATCTAAGATTCTTTGGAGGCACTGGAAAAAAGACCCATGTTTGACATGGCCTCAGCAGGGAAAATCTGAGCAAAGGCCTATTCAGAGGTGTTCTGCCCTCTTGCTTTCATGAGACAAGAGAGGACACACAATCATAGAATGGGGAGGGTTGGGGATCATCTAGTCCAGCCCCACCGCTAAAGCAGGCTCACCCAGAGTAAACCACGCAGGAACACATGCAGGTAGGTTTTGAATGCCTCCAGAGAAGGACACTTCACAATCCCTCTGGCCAGCCCAGTCCAGTCCTCCAGCACCCTCAAAACAAAGAGGTTTTTTCCTTATCTTTAAATGATACCTCCTGGGTTCTAGTTTGTGCTCATTGCCCCTTGTCCTATCACTGGGCACCACTGGAAGGAGCCCAGGCCCATTCTCTGGACCACCACCCTTCAGGTATTGATCAGCATTTGTAAGATCCCCTCTCGAGCCTTCTTTTGGTGTTGAAGAAATCTCCTTCTGTCCTTTGGGGGACCTTTGGCAGCTACAGGGGCATTCAGCTGGGAGCCTGGATGTGATAAATTGAATGTGCTCCCTGGAACCAAAGCCAACTGCCTTGTATGTCCTGTTCACACCACCAAACTTCCCTGGCCCTCAGAGTAAGAGGGTTGCATTCATGCCTCATGTTCTGAAGATCCCTGGACTTTGTGGCTCCTGAACTATACCCAAGCATTGTTTCTGGGAATGTTCATGATGCTGGGCCAAATCCCAGACACAGCTGTTCTAAAAACAGAAGTTTAGACAATGGAGTTGCAGTCTTGGAAAGATCCTTTGGCAATTTTTAACGTGCTTGATGCAGCCTCTTATCATCCAACTGTTTGGAACCAAATCTGGATGCCTCAGAAGTGATTTCAGACTGATTTATGTCCTCTCTGGTGATACAGGCATCTTCTCAAGACCAGCTTGTTCTGCTCACATGTGCAGACAGCTCTGCATCTCCTCCACCATGGCTCCCCTCTACTAGTGCTTAGGTTTTCTTTCTTAGACAGAAAGCACGTCCCATGGCAACATCTTGCAGAGAACAACCACCCCTCCCCTCTTCCATCCTGTGCTTCTGCAGACTCAGTGCATCACAGATGCCAACTACTGCAGCCAGAGACTTCTGGGCCCCTCAATTCAAGAAAGATGTTGAGATGCTGGAATGAGTCCAGCGAAGGGCAATGAGGCTGGGGAGAGGTCTGGAGCACAGCCCTGTGAGGAGAGGCTGAGGGAGCTGGGGTTGCTTAGCCTGGAGAAGAGGAGGCTCAGGGGAGACCTTCTTGCTGTCTACAACTCCCTGAAGGGAGGTTGTAGCCAGCAGGGGTTGGTCTCTTCTGCCAGGCAAGCAGCACCAGAACAAGAGGACACAGTCTCAAGCTGTGCAGAAAGAGAGACTGGCCATTGGAATGTGCTGCCCAGGGAGAGGGTGGGGTCGACCTCCCTGGAGGTGCTTAGGAAAAGCCTGGGTGAGGCACTTAGTGCCACGGTCCAGTTGATTAGTTAGGGTTGGGAGATCACTTGGACTTGATGACCTTGGAGGTCTCTTCCAGTCTGGTTGATGCTGTAATTTGTTTCAGTGTGTGGACTCCACATTGTCTGAACTGTGCAGAACTCCTTTGCCATGCCATGGCCAAGACCTGGCCTTGTGGTTGGCTTCCCATCAGTCATGTCTCTGAGAACTGATTAGCTACGTCTGGATGTGGAAGTGTTTGATGGAGAGGTAGGGGAGCAGATCCTGTCAGTGATGGACAATAAATGGACAGGGTGAGGGTCAGTGGCAGCACTGAAGGAGCAGCCAGCTGTCTCTCCTCTTTTCCAAGCAGTAACTCTCAGTGTGCAGCTGTGGAGGGGAAAGACAACAGCTTGTGGGGACTTAAGCAACAGAACCTCATCCACTGGGCTTGCAAAAATGTCCCAGCAGACTTGAACCAGATGACAATCCCTTGGTATCTGACATGCTTATGAAGCATCAGCTTCTGCCAAAATCTACACTTGCCTTTCACTCTCTATGGGTTGACAAGGAACACTGAAAGCCATTTGCTGTGGCTGACCTCTAACTTAGAATCACAGAACTGTTTTGCTTGGAAAAGACCTTCAAGATCAGCCAGGTCCAACCAGTCTCTAACTCTACCAAGGCTGGGGCTAAACCATGGCCCTCAGCACCACATCTCTGCCTCTTTGAAACTCACTCAGGGATGGGGATTCAACCACCTCCCTAGGCAGCCTGTTGCAGTACTTAATTCAGTCTAAATCAATTTTCACCTTTATCTTGCTTGTCAGGTCTAGAGAAATCCCCAAGGTTAAAACTAATCTTACTTTTATTGACTTTAAGCCTGGCAGCCAGATTCCTGAATAGCAGCAGCAACATTCCTAAAGCTTAAACACATGAAACTACCAAATTAAGAGTGCTTCCCTAGTGGAACAGGCTAAAAATTACTCCAGCAGACAAACTAGTCCTCTCTGTGTGTGTGTCTGAGAAACCATTCCAGCTCTGGTAGGGATCTCTGTGGCTGGGAAATGTGGAGTTAGAGAGCTCCTTATTACTCAAGGAGAAAAGAAAATGTTCATCAAAGAGGTTTGGAAATTCAAAAGTAAAAAGGAGAAACCTAAAATCTTTCACTGAACTAGAGAGACATGAGGGGAAAACAAAACCATCCTAGAATCATAGAAACATTGAACTGTTTTGGTTGGGAATGACCTCTAAGGTCATCCAGTCCAATCATCAACCCAACACCACCATGGCCACTAAACCTTGTCCCACAGTGCCTGGAGCACCTCTCCTATGAGGACAGACTGAGGGAGTTGGGGTTGTGCAGTCTGGAGAAGAGAAGGCTCCAAGGAGACATTCTTGTGGCCTTCTAGTACCTGAAGGAGGCTCCAAGAAAGCTGGGGAGGGACTTCCGAGGGTGTCAGGGAGGGATAGGACTGGAGGGGATGGAGCAAAACTAGAAGTGGGGAGATTGAGATTGGATGTTAGGAAGAAGTTACTATGATACTATGGGGTCAGATACTGTGATACTATGATAAGTTGTTCCCCATGAGGGTGGTGAGAGCCTGGCACAGGTTGCCCAGGGAGGTGGTGGAAGCCTCCTGCCTGGAGGTTTTGAAGGCAGCCAGGCTGGATGTGGCTGTGAGCAGCCTGCTGCAGTGTGAGGTGTCCCTGCCCATGGCAGGGGTTGGAACTGGCTGAGCCTTGAGGTCCCTTCCAGCCCTGACAGTTCTGTGAGTCTATGATTTTATGGGCACACAGTTTCTGAACAGCTCCAGGGATGGTGACTCCATCATCTCCCTGGGCAGCCTGTTCCAAAGCCTGGCCACATGATGAGGAGGAGAATCATTATTTGCAGGGTCTGGCAGCAGAGTTCTGCACAGCATTTTCCCTGCCCTACAGGAGCTCTGCTCTGTGTTACGTGCCCAGGCTTTTTCTCTCCCTCTTGCTCTCCAGATAAGCTAAGGCTGAAGCTGTGTATAAATGCATCCTGGCAGGAGGCCAGGATACTGTCACTAACTGTGCTCTGGAATAACAAGTGTCATGTAATGCCTGATCCAGAATTATGCAGCTGCTGAAGATAAGATTTGGTTGTTGGGTTTTTTTTTTATCCCTTTCAAAAATCATGAGAAATGACTTCCAGAGCCCTGGAGGCTGGGTGACCTGACCTGTCCATTAGCAAAGGGACAAACTCCAGTCTGCTGTCAGTGCTGTCTGTAACTCATAGGTTGGAAGGGACCTGAAGGATCAAAACTCCTCTACAGCCACAGAATCACAGAATTAGCCAGGTTGGAAGAAAACTCCAAGATCATAAGATCATAGAACTGTCAGGGTTGGAAGGCACCTCAAGGAGCATCCAGTTCCTATCCCCCTGCCATGGCCAGGGACACCTCACACTGCAGCATGTTGCTCACAGCCACAGCCAGCCTGGCTGCCTCCAAAACCTCCAGGCATGAGGCTTCCACCTCCTCCCTGGGCAACCTGTGCCAGGCTCTCACCACCCTCATGGCAAAGATTATCAAGTGCAACTGATCACCCACCCCTAAGTAATCAACTAAACCATGGCACCAAGTGCCTCATCCAGGCTCCTCTTAAACTCCTCCAGGGATGGTGACTCCTCCACCTCCCTGGGCAGCACAGTCCAATGGCCAATCTCTCTTGCTGGGAAGAACTTCTTCCTAACATCCAGCCTAAACCTCCCCTGGCACAGCTTGAGACTGTGTCCTCTTGTTCTGGTACTGGTTGCCTGGGAGAAAGACCAACCCCCACCTGGCTACAACCTCCCTTCAGGGAGATGGAGAGAGCAAGAAGGTCACCCCTGAGCCTCCTCTTCTCCAGGCTAAGCAACCCCAGCTCCCTCAGCCTCTCCTCACAGGGCTGTGCCCCAGACCCCTCCCCAGCTCTGTTGCCCTTTGTCACCATCACTCTGTGGTTCAGCTCCCTCTCCCCTGAGCAGCCCCAGCTCACTGAAGCTGCCATCTGACACGAAGTGTTCCTTTACAGGTGCACTGCTGTAAATCAGGAGGGAGGTTGGAGGCTGAGTATCAATGTGCAGGAAACATTAGCAAGAACAGGCTGAAACAAGAGTGAAAAAAAAAACCCTTGGCCTGCTTTTTAAATTGATACCACATGACAGATTTATGGAGCTGAGGATAAACTCTTCAAGGCAGGGACTCCCCTTTTATTTATTTTGTTCTATTTTTTCTCTCTCCTGTATTCCACACACTGAGAGAGTCTGAAGAATTCTCTGTCTATTAAAAGGCACATTTTTATTTTTAAACATGAAGAAACCACAATAGCCAGCAAAGCAGAAATGGAATGGAATGGAATGGAATGGAATGGAATGGAATAGAATACAATTAACCAAGTTGGAAAAGACCTCAGATCATCAAGTTCAACCTCTCACCCAGCACCATCTAATCAACTAAACCATGGCACCACGTGCCTCATCCA
The DNA here is from genome assembly GCA_033816785.1 of Picus viridis. Lineage (NCBI taxonomy): Eukaryota > Metazoa > Chordata > Aves > Piciformes > Picidae > Picus > Picus viridis. The sequence goes on along the minus strand of CM066576.1, from coordinate 2,564,814 downwards.
GGCTCTTCCTAAAGACCTCCAGGGATGGTGACTCCACCACCTCCCTGGGCAGCACATCCCAAGGGCCAATCTCTCTTGCTGGGAAGAATTTCCTCCTAACATCCAGCATAATCCTCTTCTGGTGCAGCTTGAGACTGTGTCCTCTTGTTCTGGTGCTGGTTGCCTGGGAGAAGAGACCAACCCCCACCTGGCTGCAACCTCCTCCAGGGAGCTGGAGAGAGCAAGAAGGTCTCCCCTGAGCCTCCTCTTCTCCGGGCTAAGCAACCCCAGCTCCCTCAGCCTCTCCTCACAGGGCTGTGCTCCAGACCCCTCCCCAGCTCTGTTGCCCTTCTCTGGACACCTTCCAGCAACTCAACATCTTTCTTAAACTGAGAAGCCCAGAACTGGACACAGTACTCAAGGTGTGGCCTCAGCAGTGCTGAGTACAGGGGCAGAATGAGTTCCCTGCTCCTGCTGGCCACACTGTTCCTGCTGCAGGCCAGGATGCCATTGGCCTTCTTGGCTGCCTGGGCACACTGCAGGCTCATGTTCAGCCTCCCATCAACCAGTACCCCCAGGTTCCTCTCTGCCTGGCCGCTCTCCAGCCACTCTGACCCCAGCCTGTAGCACTGCCTGGGGTTATTGTGGCCAAATATCTGTGTTCATATATCTGTAAATAAACATACCTGTAGGGAAAAGCAGCTCCCTCTCACCCAACCTTCAGTCAAGACAGAGGGGAAAAAGCACACCTCCTAGAGCTATACAGACCATGCATCACCAAACCTACCACAGCCACTCTCCTGCTTGGCACGGAATGGTTGTGGTTTATTTCTCTCTTGCGTCCCCCCCTGCCCCCCACTTCATGATCGGTGTTTGAGGGCTTTTCATCTCTGTGTGGATGATAGAAGGATTTTCCATATGCTCAGAGCAACTTAAATAAACTCTCCAGCCATTTGAAATGTGGGAGTTACTGTTTAAAACAGGGGGGGGGGAGAGGGGGAGAAAGGAAGATGGAGGGGAACCAGCAGGTGTTTTCACTCAGTTGTGTGCTTCTATGACTTTAATAAAGGTTTTTTGATACATAAATAGCACTTGCAGGGCTAAATATTTTTCATGTGGCCCTCAGCTGCAGGCTTTGTTGTTTCTCTTCAGATTAATATCCAGCTGGGAGAAGAGAAAGGGGGGAGAAGAGAACTAGTCAGATATGATGTGGTATTAATCTACATGTGTATGTGTCTTTAGGATTCTGTAAAAGTAGAGGGGTTCTGTAGACTGAAAACAAAACCAGAGGAGGAATTGAATGACATCAAAATATTAGGAACTTGAACCAGCTGAGGGTGTAAGCAGCTATGCTTCTAAACAGCCTTGCCTGCTCCACATGGGCAGATCACCTCCCTGCTCTGACACAGAGGAGACAAGATCCTGTGCAATCCATACCTGACCATAGTGTCAGCCCCACTCCAGCCCCCAGTAATCATAGAATGGTCTGGGTTGGAAGGGACAGAATTGCAGAATACAGAATGAACCAGGTTGGAAAAGAGCTCAGAGATCATCAAGTCCAACCTATCACCCAGCACCATCTCATCAACTAAACCATGGCACCAAGTGCCTCATCCAGGCTCGTCCTAAACACCTCCAGGGATGGTGACTCCACCACCTCCCTGGGCAGCACATTCCAAAGGCCAATCTCTCTTCCTGGGAAGAATTTCTTCCTCACCTCCAGCCTAAACCTCCCCTGGTGAAGCTTGAGACTGTGTCCTCTTGTTGTGGTGCTGGGTGCCTGGGAGTTGTGGAGAGCAAGAAGGTCTCCCCTGAGCCTCCTCTTCTCCAGGCTAAACAACCCCAGCTCCCTCAGCCTCTCCTCACAGAGCTGTGCTCCAGACCCCTCAGCAAGGGGTGACCTCCAAGTGTCATCCAGTCCAACCCTCTCTGCAATCAGCAGGGACATCATTAATGATCGTAAACACATGATGGGTAGGAGAAGAGAATGGAATGGAATGGAATGGAATGGAATGGAATGGAATGGAATGGAATGGAATAGAATAGAATAGAATAGAATAGAATAGAATAGAATAGAATGAATAGAATGGAATGGAATGGAATGGAATGGAATGGAATGGAATGGAATGGAATGGAATGGAATGGAATGGAATGGAATGGAATAGAATAGGAGTAGGGCCAAACTCTTCTCAGTGATGCCCAATGATAAGACAAGGGGCAAAAGGTGCAAGAGAAGGTTCCATGCTTTTTCACTGTGAGGGTGCTGGAGCAGTGGAGCAGGCTGCCCAGAGAGGTTGTGGAGTCTCCTTCTCTGGAGACATTGAAAACCTGTCTGGATACATTCCTGTGGGACCTGCCCCAGGGGATCCTGCTCTGGCAGGGGGGTTGGACTAGATGATCTTTTGAGGTCTCTTTCAACCCCTACCATTCTGTGATTCTGTGATCCTCAACTAGATCAGGCTGCCCAGAGCCCTGTCCAGCCTCACCTTGAATATCTCCAGGGATGGAGCCCCAACCACCTCCCTGGGCATCCTGTTCCAGTGCTCCACCACCCTCATAGTACAGAACTTGTTCCTAACATCCAATCTAAAGCTGCTCTTCTCTAGCCTGAAGCCATTGTCCCTGGTCCTGTCTCTGCAAGCTTTTGCAAACAGTCTCTCTCCATCCTTCATGCAGCCCCCTTCAGGTACTGGCAGGCTGCTCTTAGGTCTCCCTGGAGCCTTCTCTTCCCCAGGCTGATCACTCCCAGCTCCCTCAGCCTGTCCTCATGGCACAGGCACTCCAACCCCCAGATCATTCCCATGGCCCTCCTATGGACCCTCTCCATCAGCTCCATGTCCTTCCTGTATTCATGGCTCCAGACCTGCACGAGGCCTCAGCAGAGCAAAGTGGCAGAATCATCTCTGGCTCTGCTGGCAATGCTGCTTTGGATGCAGCTCAGGCTGTGATTTGCCTTCTGGGCAGCAAGCTCACACTGCCTGCTCCTGTCCAACTTCTGTGCTCAGGTTATGTGCTTCAATGCAGAGCCTGAAAATGATTATTTTGTACAAGAAGCCTTAATATAGTCACAACAATTGGGGTAGAATCACTGTTTACAAACAGTTTGCTGGCAATGTGTTGTTTTCCTGAGCTCTAAATAGATGATACTTGAAAATGTGTCCAAAACCTGGAAAACTCAGCAGATCTGAACCAAGACTCACAGAATTCAACAGGTCTTTCCTCACTTTATTAATTCCATGAGCTTTGTAGTAAGGATCAAGACCTTTGCTACAGCTACAGGCTTGGGGCAGAGTGGCTGGAAAGCTGCCCAGCAGAGAAAGACCTGGGAGTGTTGGAGGGCAGCAGCTAAAGACAAGCCAGGGTGTGCCCAGGTGGCCAAGAAGGCCAATGGCATCCTGGCCTGCAGCAGGAACAGTGTGGCCAGCAGGAGCAGGGAAGTCATTCTGCCCTGTGCTCAGCACTGGTTAGGCCACACCTTGAGTCCTGTGTCCAGTTCTGGGCTCCTCAGTTTAAGAAGGACATTAAGACTCTTGAATGTGTCCAGAGAAGGGCAACAGAGCTGGGGAGGGGTCTGGAGCACAGCCCTGTGAGGAGAGGCTGAGGGAGCTGGGGTTGCTTAGCCTGGAGAAGAGGAGGCTCAGGGGAGACCTTCTTGTTCTCTCCACCTCCCTGAAGGGAGGTTGTAGCCAGGTGGGGGTTGGTCTCTTCTCCCAGGCACCCAGCACCAGAACAAGAGGACACAGTCTCAAGCTGTGCCAGGAGAGGTTTAGGCTGGAGGTGGAAGAAATTCTTCCCAGAACGAGTAATTGGCCCTTGGAATGTGTTGCCCAGGGAGGTGGTGGAGTCCCTGTCCCTGGAGGTGTTCAAGAAAGGCTTGGATGTGGCACTTGGTGCCATGGTTTAGTTGTCCTGAGGTGTTAGGTAATAGGTAATAGGTTGGACTGGATGATCTCTGAGGTCTTTGCCAACCTTATTGATTCTATGATTCTGCAGAACCTTCCTGCCTTCAAGCAGATCCATGCCCCCACCTCCCCCACTACTGAGTTAACTTCAGGCCAGGTAAAAGGGAAGGGTTAGGAGCACACAGGTGCAAAGGAAGGAGGTCTGGAACTACCCTTTCAGCCACATCCTCTGCTGTGAAATTCAGCCACCAGACTGAGCACAGTGCGTTAGCTCTGGTGCAGCATGTGGCTGGAACTGTGTCTGGAGCAAAAACTGAGATGCAGACGCCTACAAGGGTTCCTTTTCCTGACATATTTCCAATTCCATTATTAGCAAGGGAAGATTCAGCTCAGTTCTGCCTGTACCTGCTAATGTACACCTACACAGAGCTTCTGTGCATCTGCTCTTTGTCTGCTAACCGAGGAGGGGAGGGGGGAAAGGATTACCTTACATGACAGGGAAAGATATTCTGAGGGGAAATGTTCTGACAGCTTGTGAGGCCTTCAAGGAGTGAAGTAAGAAAAGCCAGTTGAGCATCATCACAGTTTATTAGAGGTTGGAAGGGACCTGCAGAGACCATCCAGTCCAGCCCCCCTGCCAGAGCAGCATCACCCAGGGCAGTCTGCACAGGAATGCAGCCAGGTGGGTCCAGAAAGTCTATAGAGAAGGAGGCTCCACAACCTCTCTGGGCAGCCTGTTACCTTGATGATTTTAAAGGTCTCTTCCCAGCAAAACAGTTCTATTATTCTATGACTTAATGGCCTCCCCAGAGCTGAGTGCCAGGAGACAACCACCTCAAATGCTGGACACAGCATTTCTAATCCCAGCCAGGATGCCACTGGCTTTCCTGGCCACCTGGGCACACTGCTAGCTCATATTCGGTTGCTTGTCCATTAGCACCCCCAGGTCCCTTTCTGCCAGACAGCTTTCCAGCCACACTGCCCCAGGCAGGGAAGCCTGATCTCCAGAGCTCCCTTCCAGCCTCTAGCATTCTTTACAAACGTGGCAATTTTTGAGCCCAAGCTGCTGAAATCTGTCCTGCGTTTCCGAGCTCCACTTCTGCATGACCTGCTCTAGCTGACCCTGCTCTGGCAGGGGGTTGGACTGGATGATACGATACAATACAATAATATACAATACAATACACCAGGTTGGAAGAGACCTTCAAGATCATCGCGTCCAACCCATCAAACAATCCAACCCACCCAACAACTAGACCATACAGCCAAGCACCCCATCAAGTCTTCTCCTGAACACCTCCAGTGAAGGTGACTCCACCACCTCCATGGGCAGCCCATTCCAATGGGCAATCACGTGTCCAGAAAACGTGTCCAGAGAAGGGCAACAAAGCTGGGGAGGGGTTTGGAACACAAGCCCTATGAGGAAAGGCTGAGGGAGCTGGGGTTGCTTAGCCTGGAGAAGAGGAGACTGAGGGGTGACCTTCTTGCTCTCTACAACTACCTGAAGGGAGGTTGTAGCCAGGCAGAGGTTGGCCTCTTCTCCCAGGCATCCAGCACCAGAACAAGAGGACACAGTCTCAGGCTGCGCCAGGGCAGGTTTAGGCTGGAGGTTAGGAGGAAGTTCTACACGGAGAGAGTGATTGGCCATTGGAATCGGCTACCCGTGGAGGTGGTGGAGTCACCTTCACTGGAGGTGTTCAGGAGAAGACTTGATGGGGTGCTTGGCTGTATGGTCTAGTTGTTGGGTGGGTTGGATTGTTTGATGGGTTGGACGCGATGATCTTGAAGGTCTCTTCCAACCTGGTGTATTGTATTATTATTGTATTATTATTGTATTATTATTGTATTATTATTGTATTATCACTCTCTCCGTGTAGAACTTCTTCCTAACATCCAGCCTAAACCTGCCCTGGCGCAGCCTGAGACTGTGTCCTCTTGTTCTGGTGCTGGATGCCTGGGAGAAGAGGCCAACCTCTGCCTGGCTACAACCTCCCTTCAGGGAGTTGTAGAGAGCAATAAGGTCACCCCTCAGTCTCCTCTTCTCCAGGCTAAGCAACCCCAGCTCCCTCAGCCTTTCCTCATAGGGCTTGTGTTCCAAACCCCTACCCAGCTTTGTTGCCCTTCTCTGGACACATTCCAGCAAGTCAACATCCTTCCTAAACTGAGGGGCCCAGAACTGGACACAGTACTCAAGGTGCAGCCTAACCAGTGCAGTGTACAGGGGCAGAATGACCTCCCTGCTCCTGCTGGCCACACTGTTCCTGATGCAAGCCAGGATGCCATTGGCCTTCTTGGCTGCCTGGGCACACTGCAGGCTCATGTTCAGCCTACAATCAACCAGTACCCCCAGGTCCCTCTCTGCCTGGCCACTCTCCAGCCACTCTGACCCCAGCCTGTAGCACTGCCTGGGGTTGTTGTGGCCAATGTGCAGAACCCGGCACTTGGATGTGTTAAATCTCATGCCCTTGGCCTCTGCCCATCTGTCCAGCCTGTCGAGGTCCCTCTGCAAAGCCTCTCTACCCTCCAGCAAATCAACTGCTGCCCCCAGCTTGGTGTCGTCTGCAAATTTACTGATGATGGACTCAATGCCCTCATCCAGATCATCAATAAAGATGTTGAAGAGCATGGGGCCCAGCACTGATCCCTGGGGCACACCACTAGTGACAGGCCGCCAGCTGGATGTGGTGCCATTCACCATTACTCTCTGGGCTCGGCCCTCCAGCCAGTTCCTAACCCAACGCAGTGTGCTCCTGTCCAAGTTGAAGCTCCTGAGGTTGGCTTGTGCCCACCTCTCCAGCCTGTCCAGGTCCCTCTGGATGGATCCCTTCCCTCCAGCGTGTCCACTGCACCACACAGCTTGGTGTCATCAGCAACCTTGCTGAGGGTGCACTCGATGCCACTGTCCATGTCAGCACACGCTCACCAAGCTCCTGAAGAGAGTCAGGACAGTATCTACCATCATGAAGCGCAGTTCCAGTGGGCACCCAGGCGACATCTTCAGATATTTCGCCGCTCGTCCTTTATCAGGCGAGAAGCAAAGCTGTGGTGAGCTTTACTGACAGGCTCGCTAATGCAGCTGTCTGCTGCTTTATCACAGCCCTCAGTAGGTCTCTAATGAATATTTTGGTATGCATGTTTCTGACTGATAATCAAAGCAAGAACAAGTCCTAATTGGGTTTTCCAGTGCGCAGAAAAGTGCCTCTATTATATTGGCAGAGAGCCCAACCAGTGTTAAATTAAAAGTACAAACACAGCAGACTCTCTTCTTTTAACAATAATTCTTTTTCATCCTGGGTGTGTAAATCAAGTCTTGGGCATTGCTTTGGGGAGGGTTTTGGTTTTGTTGTGGTTGTTTGTTTTTTTCTTCATTGCTGGTTGGCTTTGGTTGGGATTTGGGTTTGTTTGGATTTGTTTGGGGTTTGGTTTTGACTTCTAGAGGTACAAATTACAGGCCTGGCAGCCTGACCTCAGTGCCAGGGAAAATGATGGAGCAGATCATCTTGGGGGCAATAACTGCACACCTGAAGGATGGCCAAGGGCGTTGAGACAGTCATCAGCAGATTTGCAGATGACACCAAGTTGGGAGCAGATGTTGGTCAGTTAGAGGGAAGAAGGGCCCTGCAGAGGGACCTCGACCTGCTGGATAGATGGGCAGAGTCCAACAGGATGGCATTCAACAGGTCCAAGTGCCAGGTGCTGCACTTTGGCCACAGCAACCCCATGCAGAGCTACAGGCTGGGGTCAGAGTGGCTGAGAGCAGCCAAACAGAGAGGGACCTGGGGGTGCTGGTTGACAGCTGCCTAAACATGAGCCAGCAGTGTGCCCAGGTGGCCAAGAAGGCCAGTGGCATCCTGGCCTGCATTAGCAATAGTGTGGCCAGCAGGAGCAGGGAAGTCATTGTGCCCCTGTACTCTGCTTTGGTTAGGCCACACCTTGAGTCCTGTGTCCAGTTGTGGGCCCCTCAGTTTAAGAAGGACATTGAGAAACTTGAAGGTGTCCAGAGAAGGGCAACAGGGCTGGGGAGGGGTCTGGAGCACAGCCCTGTGAGGAGAGGCTGAGGGAGCTGGGGTTGCTTAGCCTGGAGAAGAGGAGGCTCAGGGGAGACCTTCTTGCTCTCTCCAACTCCCTGAAGGGAGGTTGTAGCCAGGTGGGGGTTGGTCTCTTCTCCTAGGCAGCCAGCACCAGAACAAGAGGACACAGTCTCAAGCTGTGCCAGGGGAGATTCAGGCTGGAGGTGAGGAGAAAATTCTTCCCAGAGAGAGAGATTGCCCATTGGAATGTGCTGCCCAGGGAGGTGGTGGAGTCACCATCCCTGGAGGTGTTCAAGAAAGGCTTGGCTGTGGCACTTGAAGCCATGGGTTAGTTGTCAGGAGGAATTAGGTATTAAGTAATAGGTTGGACTTGATGATCTCTGAGGTCTTTTCCAACCTGGTTGATTCTGTGATTCTGTGATTCTATGAATGAGCTTGTTGCACCCCATGGAATCACAGAATCACTGAAACAGTCAGGTTGGATCAGACCCTCAGGATCACCAAGTCCAACCGAGAACTCTACTCCACAAGGCTCAGTCCTAAACCATAGAACCAAACACCACATCCAAACCACCTTTAAACACATCCAGAGTTAGTGACTCCACCACCTCCCCAGGCAGTACATTCCAATCCCTGACCACTCTTGCTGTGAAAATTCTCTCTTGTTCTATCGCTAATTGTCTGTGAGAAGAGACCAGCAGCAGCCTCTCCACAACCTCCTTTCAGGGAGCTGTAGAGAGCCAGGAGGTCTCCCCTCAGCCTCCTCTGTTTCACACTAACCATCCTCAGCTCCTTCAGTTGCTCCTCATCAGATTTCTTCTCCAGGCCCTTCCCAGCTTCCTTGCCCTGCTCTGCCCTGGCTCCAGCACCTCCATGTCTCTCTTGCATGGAGATGCCCAGAACTGGACACAACACTCCAGGTGTGGCCTCCCCAGAGCTGAGTGCCAGGGACAATCCCCTGCCTGCTCCTGCTGGCCACAGCATTGCTGATCCCAGCCAGGAGGCCTTTGGCTTTCTTGGCCACCTGGGCACATTGCTGGCTCCTGTTCAGCTGCTTGTCCATCAGCACCCCCAGGTCCCTTTCTGCCAGCAGCTTTCCAGCCTCACTGCCCCAAGCCTGGAGCACTGCTTGGGGTTGTTGTGCCCTAAGTGCAGGACCCGGCACTTGGCCTTGTTGAGGCTCATCCTGGTAACCTTGGCCATGGATCCAACCTATCCAAGTCCCTCTGTAAAGTCTCCCTCCCCTCATGGAGATCAACACTGCCACCTGACTTGGTCTCATCTTCCTGCTCACACACTCTGTGTCTTCATCAAGGTCATCAATAAAGGTGTTAAACAGAAGTGGTCCCAACACTGAGCCCTGAGGAACACCACTGGTGATCAACTACCACCTGGATTTAATTCCATTGACCATTACTCTTTGGGCCCCGTTGCCCAGCCAGCAGAGTGGAAGTATAAAAGTCAGTGGCTGTGGGGCTGATTCTCCATGGATTCACACCAAAGCCAACTCCAAAGTCTGCAGTAGGAATGGTGGGGAATGGCATAAAGGTTTCCACCTTTATCAGACCTAGAATGCAATAATCATTAATTTCAGGATCCCAATCTGAGCATCATTCCTACTTAGGCAATTTTAATGTCAGGAAGGATTTAGATTTGGCTTGCAGGCAAAACACACCTCTGAGTTAAGTGTAATTAGCATCAGAGCCAGTGGATCTTTGATCAACACACAAAGGTGAGAACCAGGTAATACATTTCCCTGTGATTTCAGCAACTCCTTTTATCCTGCAGTGGAGAACTGGGTGAGTGACAGCACACAGAAACCTACCTTGTATCATCTCACAGGTTATTGTACCCCGAGGCTCAGGACTGGTGGCAGCTCTCTCTAACATCTTTATCACTGATCTGGATTGAGGCAACCTCAGTCATTTTGCAGAGGGCACGAAGCTGGATGGCAGTGTTGATGTAATGGAGGGAAGGAAGGTTCTGCAGAGGGACCTTGACAGGCTGGATCAATGGGCTGAGGTCAATGGGATGAGGTTTAACAAGGCCAAGTGCTGGGTGCTGCACATGGGTCATGACAACCCCATGAATGCTCCAGGGTTGGGGCAGAGGGGTTGGAAAGCTGCTCATCAGAGAAAGAACTGAGGGTGCTGATTGACAGCTGTCCAAAGATGAGCCAGGGTGTGCCCAGGTGGCCAAGAAGGCCACCAGCAGCCTGGCCTGGAGCAGCAATGGTGTGGCCAGCAGGAGTGGGTAAGCGATTGTCCCCCTGCACTCATCACTTGGCATCACACCTTGAATCCTGAGCTCAGTTTTGGGCCCCTCGTTGTAAAAAAAGACACTGAGGTGCTGGAGCCTGTTCAGAGAAGGACAACCAAGCTGGTGAAGGGTCTGGAAGACAGGGCTGGTGAGGAGCAGCTGAGGGAACTGGGATTTTCAGTCTGGAGAAAAGAAGGCTGAGGGGAGACCTCCTGATTCTCCACAACTCCCTGAAAGGAGATGGGAGCCAGCTGGGGATTGGTTTCTTCTCCCTAGCAACAAGTGATAGAACGAGAGGAAATGGCCTCAGGTTGTACCAGGGGAGGTTTAGGTTGACTATTAGAAGAAACTTGTTAATGGAAAGGGGTCTCAAAGAGTGGAACAGGCTGCCCAGAGAGGTAGTTGAATCCCCATCCGTGGAGGTGTTTGAAAGAGGCAGAGATGTGGTGCTGAGGGCCATGGCTTAGCCCCAGCCTTGGCAGAGTTAGAGAGCTGTTGGACTGGATGATCTTACAGGGCTTTTCTACCCTCTAGTATTCTATGAAGCAAATAGAAATCTTTTCATGCTGGAGTTGGAGTTTAACAAGTTACAGGAACACATCCAGATGGGGCTGGAAAGGCTCCAGAGAAGGAGACTCCACAACCTCTCTGGGCAGCCTGCTCCAGGGCTCTGGGAGCCTCACAGTGCAGAAGTTCCTCCTCATGTTGAGGTGGAGCCTCCTGTGCTGGAGTTTATATCCATTGCCCCTTGGCCTATCCCAGGGTGCCACTTAGTAGAGCCTGCCCTCTCCCTCTTGACCCCCAGCCCTCAGATATTTATAAACATTGATTAAATCCCCTCTCAGTCTCCTCCTCTCCAGACTGAACAGCCCCAGGGCTCTCAGCCTCTCCTCCCCAGGCAGTGCTGCAGTCCCTTCAGCATCCTTGTAGCCCTCCCTTGGACTCTCTCCAGCAGATCTCTGTCATTCCTGAACTGGGGAGCCCAGAGCTGGATGCAATATTCCAGGTGAGGTATCAGCAGTAACCATGAGTTACT